>CM072097.1:2360835-2968790 GCA_036850905.1 Luffa acutangula
TCTTTTTTCTTGTTTCACTTTTATTTGAAATTTGAAGTTTGAAATATACTTCAACATTTTTATACCATTTTCTTTATATTTTTATTTTGGATTATAAAATTATTATAACCAATTTTTTAATTTAGATAATTGAGATAAAAGAAAAATAAAAATGAGAAAGATGACAAATAAATCAAATTGTTGTTATCTTTATACCAATAAATTAATTTAATATATAAAATACACATTTTCTTTTTTCACTCTTCATTGAAACCATTGTTATTGGTATAAAAATAACAACAATTTGATTTATTTGTCATATTTCTCATTTTTATTTTTCTTTTATCTCAATTAGCTAAATTTAAAAGTTGGTTATAATAATTTTATAATTCAAAATAAAAATATAAAGAAAATGGTATAATTTTTTTTATTTTTAAGTATATTTCAAACTTCAAATTTCATGTTTCAAAAGAAAAAAAACTGCAAATTAAAAAAAAAAAAGTGAAACAAGAAAAAAGAAAATAAAAAACTACTAATATTTTTAAAAATAAAAAACTAGAAAAAAAAACGAAAAAGAAAAAGAAAAGAAAGAAAACGAAAAAAATAAAAGAAAGCGAAAAAACTGCAACTGTTGGGTTTTGAACTTGGGAAGGGTAGGAAGGAAGATTTCACATTCACCACCTTGCCAGAAGTAGATTTTTTTGAATAAAAGTGCAGAGGTCGTGTCTTGAAGAGACGACCTCTTAGAATTTTGTTTTTTGTTTTTTTAAATTTATTCTATGTCAGCTGATGGTGGACACGTGTTTCAAGGTCGTTTCTTCAAGAGACGACCTTTGACCAAAAATTTAAAACTGCAATATTTAAATAATAAGTTTCAAACTAACTATATTTTACTAATAAGTTTTAAAAATTATAATATTAATAAAAATTGTAAAAAAAAAAACAGCTTTAGGAGGCATATTATAATGTTTGGTAAATTGATTATATGAATAATGATGTTGTTTTCTTTATGCTCAAAATTAATGGAAATAAATAGGGAAGAACACAACACTATCATAATTATAAACAAATTTCATGATTTTGGGTTAATTTTTCCACTCAATAAAGGGGCTTTAGGTGAAATTTTCTTTTTACGTTTGGTCACACTCAATTTGTTTAAAAATATATATTTTTTTTCCCAATTTTAAGATTTAGTGGAATTCTTCTACTAATCACACATATTTTAAAAACATTTAAAGAAATATTATAATTTTGGATGAGATGATTGGTGAATTTGACATTTAAATGAAACTGTGCCTTGAAGACTCTGTTTTATTGCAACCATCGTGAGTTGACTTAGCAATATTAGAGTACATATAAGGGAGGAAAGGATTTTCTGTAAATGCGTTTAAACTTCAAGGTGAACACCTATCTAGGATATTAAAATTGGATGAGTTTTTTGAATGTTGAAAATCGATCTCATGATTTTAAAATCAGTGAGAGAGAGAAAAAGACTTGATTTGAATAAGATTTATGATAATTCATGAAGAATCTATTTGAAATGAGTTTTTAAGTGTTTAAAAAACCGATTTTAAGTGTTTTTATACCGTTAGAAGTCATTCTAAACCGACTTGAAAAGATATTGGTTTAACATCTTTTGTTACTTATATTTGGTCAGAATAGAGTGAAATGCATATACTTTTTTTTTTTTAGGAAGATATACTTTTATCTTTGTAGTTTAGATAAGTGTTGAGTTTTTGTTTATCTTGTTTATTTAGTTTACCTCATTGCTCTTTTATGTTAATTTCGTTGTTATAGTTTACCCTCAGTCAAGAGGTCTAAGGTTAAAATTTTACCAATCTAGAAGATTGTTGAACTAAAAGAACTTTATTTGTTCAATTTTTGTTTAAAGGTTTTATTACAAATTTAGCCCCTAAACTTTCAGGGTTGCATCAATTAGATTCTTGAACTTTCAAAAGTGTCTAATAGGTCTATGCACCTAAGAAACAAAAAAATGAACTAACAAAACTTTATTTGTTCAATTTTTGTTTAAAGGTTTTATTACAAATTTAGTCCCTAAACTTTCAGGGTTGCATTAATTAGATTCCTGAACTTTCAAAAGTGTCTAATAGGTCCATGCACTTTAGAAACAAAAAATGAACTAAAAGAACTTTATTTGTTCAATTTTTGTTTAAAGATTTTATTACAAATTTAGTCCCTAAACTTTGTATCAATTAGATTCATGAACTTTCAAAAGTGTCTAATAGGTTCTGAACTTTAGAAATGTCTAATAGGTCTCTCAACTTTCAATTTTATGTCTAATAGATCTCTAATACATTCAAAATCTTTTAAAAATTAACCAATTTATTAGATATAAAATTGAATTTTATATCTAATAAATTTTCAACTTTCAACTTTATATTTAATAGGTCTGTGAATTTTAAAAACGTCAAATAGGTCAAAGAATCCATTTCACACAAAAATGAAAATTTGCGTACTTTTTAAAGTTCAGACACCTATTAGAAACAAAATTAAAAATTCAATTGTTTAACACATTTTAAAGTCAAAGTGATCAAATTGATACAATACTAAGGGTTTGTTTGGGACGCTGAATTGGTTATAATATCTGATGGTTATAATAATGCAGGGATTATAATAGTCTGAAGGTTATAATAATCTGTGTTTGGGGTGCAGATTATTATAGGATGAGATAAAATAATCTGTGTTTGGGTGCAGATTATTTTAGTCTGGGATAAAATAATCTGTGTTTGGGATGCATATTATTTTAGTCTGGGATAAAATAATCTATGTTTGGAGGGTTGATCTGTTTAAACATTGAGTTCTTAATTAAAGGTTCAAACTGACTGTTTTCTTTTTCTAATTGATTTGGTATATAAACATCATATTACTTAACTTTTAGTATTGTCAAAATAAAAATTGCAAATGTGTTAAAAAATCATATGAGTTTATTTTTATTTTTTATTTTTTTTTTATAAAAAAAATCAATAAAATCATTTGAAATAAACTTGAGTGTGGTAAATACAATTTCGTTTGAATGTTTTTGTTTTTTTTTTAAGTTGGTTAACCTTCGATGTTGGCAACGACTTTTCTGGCAACCTTTGATGTTTTTTTTTCTTTTTTTTCATTTTTTTATATTTTTCAAAATGAAAATGAGAAGAAATATGGAGAAAAAAAAATATGTGGTCGGAAAAGTCGTCGGCGGCCGGCGACCGACGGTTGTCGAAAAATTCAAGGAGCCACATGGAAGAAGAGGGGGGAGAGTTATGATAGAAAATGGATAGAATAATCGGGTGGGTTGGATGATGGTTATCGTAGGGAATGGATAAAATAATGGGGATAAAAATAACCCACTTCACCATTTATTTTTGTTGATGCCCAAACACGGAATATATTACAATAAAAGGTATTATAACCCATTCAGTGCCCTAAACACCTCTAAAAATTGAACAACGTTGTTCAAATTACTAACCAAATGCATGCTAATGGTATTAATTTTTAATTTCTAATTTTCAATTTACTCACTTAACATTCTCCTCTAAATTTGAGATTGTAATTTATCAAAATTAAAAATTCGAGTAAATTGTCATCTCCTTTGCCATTTTCTTTCTCTCTCCTTCTTTCCCATCGAAACCCTAGCCCCCAAAATCTCCTTCGCAAGCCCTAGCATTCCGATTCTCCATTTTCTGCGCAAATGGTTCAGCCAACAAATTCATCCAAATTGCGATGGGGGGAGCTAGACGACGACGATGGGGATCTCGATTTTCTTCTCCCGCCCAAGCAAGTTATCGGTCCAGACGAAAATGGGTTGAAGAAAACTGTCGAGTATCAGTTTAATGAAGATGGTAACAAGGTCAAAATCACGACGACTACTCGAACTCGCAAGCTCGCCCATGCTCGCCTGAGTAAACATGCCGTGGAGCGCCGATCTTGGGCCAAGTTCGGCGATGCTGTCCATGAAGAGGTCGGCAGTAGGCTCACTATGGTCTCCACTGAGGAGATTCTTCTCGAGCGCCCTCGTGCTCCTGGTTTGTTTTCGAAAAATCTTGAATTTGGTAGATTTCGGAATTGGGTGCTTTTGATTTGTGTAGAAACTGTTTACTTTTACAATTTAGTCATGAAATATGCCATTTGTTTCTATGTTGGAGCGCATGGAAACATTTCCAACAGCTGGAGAAAATAGGGTTTTTCTTATGGCTACGTTGTGGTTGAGCTTTAGAAAACTGTGGTACGTGCTTACTAGAAATGCGTAAACGTAATTGGTTTGTATTTGAAACGTGAGGAGAGAATCACTTTTCGATGGTGTGAGGAGAGTGATAGATCTTGCAGAACTATGCATATGGTACATGTTCTTTTGGGAATTATAAACGGTTATCTTGTGATTTTTTTTAAATATATATTTATTTAAGAAACCACACTTTCGTTGAGAAAAAAATGAAAGAATACAAAAGGGCATACAAAAAACAAGCCCACCAAAAACACACGCCAGGAACGAGTCCCAATCGACCTAGCTGATAATTACAAAAGAGTTTAGAAATCGAAGCCCACTGAGACACGTTAAACCTAATCGTCTCCCACAGCTTATTCGTGGATTTCTCCACCCTCTAAAAATTCTATTATTCCTCTCTAGCCAAGTACCCCACAAGATAGCAAAAAAGCACGACTGCCATAGAACTCTCCCTATGTCACGAAAAAGAGGATGCCAAAGAACTTCCTAAAACATAGAGGAGAAACTAATGTTACGAGTCGAGGCAACCCCAAAAACCCTTAAGAACTGGCTCCAATTGGAGCAAACAAAAGGACAATCCCAAAGCAAGTGATTCAAGTCTTCCTCCTGCCTCCTACAAAGGACCACTGCGATCGCAACACGAACGAGGAAAACCTTTGGATCTGATCTTGAGTATTCACTCGATCATGTAAAACTTCCAAGACAAAAAACTTCACTTTCTTGGGGATTTTGACCTTCCACAGAGAGGAAAAAATGGAGGCTCCCGGAGGAGGAAGATGAGAGGAGAGAGAACGGAAAAAAGAGGCACAAGAGAAACCCCTAGAGGGTTCCGGAGTTCAGAACCCAGTGTCACTTCTCTCAGGACGAAAAGACTGGTTAACCAAGAGAGAAAGAAGACGGATGACCTCGCCTCTCAATCGTGAGGAAGTTGGGAAAGATCGAGGCTACCGAATGCAGCCTGTTCTCAAACAACTGGTAAATACGGGGGAACAAAACGCTCAAGGGTTTATCCCCAACCCAAGAATCCTCCCAAAAATAGGTAATGGAACCATCTCCAATAGAACAACTAACAAACTGAGAGAAGAGAGGAAATCTCGAAGCAACAGTGGACTAGAGGTTTTTACTAGATCTTTCAGCCTACCACTAGAAACCCACTCGAATGAGTGCGGACCATACAAGCTCTCAATAACCTTCCACCATAGGGCATTTGGCTCATTAAAGGAGCGCCACAACCATTTTCTAAAGTAGCCAATTTTTGAAGCCTCGGGTTACCAATTCCTAACCCCCCAACTCCTTAGCCTTATAAACCACATCCCACCTGATCAGGTGAGCCCCACCACCCTCATCCACTCCTTCCCACAAGAAGTTCCTCATGAGATTTTCCAATACACATTGACGAGGGTAACCTAAAGAGGGAAAGAAAGTAGAGAGAGATCCCACTCAAGACAGACTGAATCAAGGTCAATCTCCCTCCTTTAGAAAAGAAGGCTTTCTTCCAGGAAGACAATCTCTTTTGGACCTTTTCCACCACAGGGTTCCAAAAAACCGCCGATTTTGGATTGCCTCCCAGGGGTGGCCAAGGTAGGAGCGAGGAAATTGACTCACCTCACGCCCAACCAACAATGCCCAAAAACCCAACTTCGAGACCTCATAATTAACCCCAAAAATAGAGCTTTTTCTAGCGATTGATCTTGAGCTCAGAGATAGGCTTCAAAGAAGGAAAGAAAACCATTTAAATTCTTGAAAGACTCTTCCTTCGCCGAACAAAAGAAGAGGGTGTCATTGGCGAATTGAAGATGTGACAAGGGAATGCAATTTGATCCCACCTTAAAGCCCTCGATCACCCTTCGTTCCACCCCAGACGAGACAATCCTACTCCAAACATCCACCACCAGAATGAACAAGAAAGGAGATAAAGGATCCCTTTGTCTAAGGCCTCTCGAAGCAAAGATTTTCCCCTTGGCTTCCCGTTAAGGCCATTGATAACCATTTTGTTTTTGGTTTTGAGTTTTTGGAAATTAAGCTTAAAAACACTATTTTCATCTATTAGTTTTCTTGGTTTTGTTATCTACCTTATTTTCTCATATTTTCAAAAACTAATTCAAGTTTTGAAAACTAAGGCCCCGTTTGATAACCATATGGTTTTTGGTTTTTGGTTTTTGAAAATGAAGCCTATGTACACTACCTCCACCTACAAATTTCTTTATTTTCCTAATACATTCTTTCCATGTTTTCAAAAACCAAGCCAATTTTTAAAAACTAAAAAAAGTAGTTTTCAAAAACTTGTTTTTGTTTTTGGAATTTGGCTAGGAATTCAAATGTGCTCTTGACAAAGATGAAAACCATGGTAAGAAAATTGAGAGAAAACAAGCATAATTTTCAAAAACCAAATGGTTATCAAACGTGGCCTAAAAAAAGTAGTTTTCAAAAACTTGTTTTTATTTTTGGAATTTGGTTAGGAATTCAAATGTATCCTTAACAAAGTTGAAAACTATTGTAAGGAAATAGGGAGAAAACAAGCTTAATTTTCAAAAACCAAAAACCAAAAACCAAATGGTTATCAAACGGGCCTTAGTTTTTGGTTTTTTGTCTTTGAAAATTAAGCTTATAAACACTGCTTTCCCCAATTTCTTTGTTTTGTTATCTTCTTCCCAGGTTTTAAAAAACCAAGTAAAGTTTTGGAAACTAAAAAAGGTGTTTTTGTTTTTGGAATTTGGCTAGGAATTTAAAATCTGTCCTTAGCAAAGATGAAAATGATTGTAAGGAAATGGGGAGAAAACAAGCATAATTTTCAAAAACAAAAATCAAAAGATTATCAAACAGGGCCTCAAATTATCATTTTTTGTTTTAGCCAAGTCAAGTTTTGGAAACTAAAAAAGGTAATTTTCAAAAAGGTGTTTTTGTTTTTGGAATTTGGCTAGGAATTTAAAATCTGTCCTTAGCAAAGATGAAAATGATTGTAAGGAAATGGGGAGAAAACAAGCATAATGTTCAAAAACAAAAATCGAAGGGTTATCAAACGAGGCCTCAAATTATCATTTTTTTGTTTTAGCATACCAACCCTGGTAATATCCTCTGTATTTAGGAGTTATTAAGCCTAAGGGATTTCTCTGTGCCTTTCTTTTGATTTCTTAGTTTGGAAATTTGCTTTTGCACTTCTCGTAAGTGTTGTTTGTATGTCTATACACTTTTGATACTCTGCTCTCATTAATTCTTTATTGGGAAAATGAAACGTATCTTCTTTCTGTGTTACAATAAATTTTCTTTTAAAGAATGAAAACGGTTACAGGTAGCAAACCAGAGGAGCCAAAGGTTGCAGGAGACCCGTTAGCTCAACTTGGCAAAGGTGGAGCTGTTCTTATGGTCTGTCGAACTTGTGGTAAAAAGGGCGACCACTGGACCTCAAGGTGCCCTTACAAAGACCTGGTACCACAAGCTGATGGATTGGATAAGACTGTTGCACCAGAGGCTACAACTGCTGCTCCTGGTGCAACGAAGGGAGCCTATGTTCCTCCAGGTATGAGAGCAGGAGCAGAGAGGACTGGAACTGACATGAGACGTAGGAATGATGAAAACTCTGTTCGTGTCACCAACCTTTCAGAGGACACTAGAGAGCCTGACTTGCTTGAGCTTTTCCGACCTTTTGGTGCTGTTAGCCGAGTTTATGTTGCTGTTGATCAAAAGACTGGCATGAGCAGAGGATTTGGTTTTGTAAACTTTGTGAACCGCGAGGATGCCCAAAGATCTATCAACAAACTCAATGGATACGGTTATGATAATCTCATCCTTAGAGTTGAGTGGGCCACTCCCAGGGCAACTTAAGGTAGGATTTCTCTCTCAAACCCTCTTGGGATTTACTTACTCGTGTAGTTGGATTTTTCTGTCCCAACATTTTGTTAATGCCTTTTTGAGATTTCTTAAGTCCAGCAAATGATTTAATCAAGCCTTTTTGTACTTGATAATTTAATTTTACATGTAGTAGAATTAATTCATTGTCTATGTGAGTTCACTTATTTGTTCGGTTGAAGCCGGGAGGAATGATGATTTTTTTTACATTTTCCGAGAGTTACCATTCAAAAATGAAAATATGAAAATGTAAAGGAAAAACCATTGCTATTCAGGAAGCTTTATATGTTATTGGACTACGGTTTTGACAGGTACTTATTTTACAAGCTTGAGAAGCAATTTTATTCCTATCTGGTCTTGATAAAAACATGGTTGCTATGCAATGTATATATAAACAAAGCTTCCTATACAGTCAAATTTCACGTTTCTGAGCTTTGAGCTTTAGAAATGTCTGATGCGAGGTCCTAACTGGGGATTGAGATTTTGAATGAAAATTTAGTCCAAGGTATGGAGGGTGTCATGCTTTTGATAAAGCGAAAACCTCTATTATGGTTGGGATTTGTGAAATCTTTACTCTTTTTTTTTTTGAAAAAAATTGTGAAGCCTTTACTTGACAGTATAGTATCGTGGAAATCTGAATGCTATAAATTGAAATATCATTGCTTATCAAGTAAGTTGGTGTAAGTTTAAGTTTGATTAGAAATAGCTTTTATTGGAGTGGCTTACTTCTTCTACTTTGTGTGTGTGTGCGCGTTTTTTTCCTTGGGGGGAAGAGGAATTAGAAAGTGAATTGATATAGGAAACTAATAAGCAATGGCGTGGCCTACTTTTTCTTGCCTGTTGATGACTGAGCTAGTTCGTAGGCAATGGCTTAATTGAGGGAGAAGCCATTAGAGCCGTCATTAAAGAGAGTTTTGTGTACTGTCAAGGATTCTAAGGACACCGTCCTTGAGGAGTAAGGACTCATGTGGTTGTAGATAATAAAGGAGACTCTTTAGCAAGGAATAAAGTTTTGAAGTTAGTGCTATAGGATTTACTCAATATAGAACAGAATATGACAGCCTTCATTTGGGCTGATTATGAATCTATGAGCAGTACCATGAATGCAGTTTTGTTCAAATATCAATAAGTAGTTGCTGTTGGGTGGTGGTATTTTGACTGATCGACCTTCCTTCGTGTTGATCACCGCATACATTACTCAACTTTACAAAAATGTTTGTTGTTTAGTCATGTTGAAGGCCTTCCTCTTGCCAACGACAAGATTCATAACTTATAGGCTCACAAGCATGTCAATATTAGAAAGTAGAGAGCTTTTTAGGTAGAATGTTTCATCAAAACAATCCTAACAAAAAGGAAAGAGGAAAGAATGCTTAAAATCTATTCTTAGATAATCATTAATCGTATATAGTTATGAAAATGTGCTAGTGGGAAATTGAACCATCGTTTTTGAGAGACATTATTGTTTTTTTTTTTTTTTTTTTGGAAGCACATTATTGTTTCTATTCAAAATAGAACCTTGTATCTTTATATTAGGAGATTTTGTAATGTTTTTTTATTTTTTATATATGGGAGTGTCCGCACACCTCGACTAAACTTACAGGACAACCGTTGGAGGATATTAAATCCTAGGTAGGTGGCCATCATAGATTGAACACATTCTTTCTAAGCCATTCATGTCCTTATTGACCATTAGATCCAATCCATGATGGTATGTTGCTCATGGTCTTTACAACATAAGCTGAAAAACTCTCTGGGTTGTTAATTTGACCGTCTCTCAAATTGGGTAGAAGAACAATCATTTGAATTACATGGCGGTTGTCAGTCTTATGTTATCCATAAATTGTTTCTTTACGAAAATGCATCAAAGTTATTGTGAGGAAATGTGAGGGAAAAAAAACATATATTTAGAGTGCCTAAAAGATGAGAAAAACAATCTTCCAAAAAAAAAAAAAAAAGGAAGTTGTGGTCACTTCAAAATATCTGATTTTGCTAATTTTGTTAATAGTATAATTTGAAGCTAGGGTAGGGTTAAACGGTTGTCCCGTGAAATTAGTTGGGGTGCATGTAAGCTAATCTGGACACTCACGAAAATTGAAATTTATCGAACATTATTTTATTTCCTTTCAAAGCTGATTTTTCCAAAAGCAAAGTTACAACAATCTCATAAATTTTTGACATTTATAACTATAGAGACTAAAATAGAGTAGTTCCTAAATTATACTGATATTTTAACCTAAATTAATTTAATTAGTTCATAGAACTTTATTTACAATTCATTAATTTATTATTACCAATACTTACATTCAAGAGCCTTCGGAAGCAGTAAAATACAAAAATCACGTGCATAACTTTTTGTAGTCGCTGTCCACATTAATTCAGATTAAAATATTCGAAGATGCTTAAAATTAAAAAGAAAAAGTAAAAAATTCCGATGGAAAATCATGTTCATCAACTCACCACCGACAGTTCAAAAACTATTTTTAACTTTCTATATTTAACAAAATAATTTACTAAAATAACTAAACTCAGAATCAAATCTTAATTAGATACAAAGTTAATCATCAATTTTTTTTAGAAAAATATTTATCCAATATAAAAGAGATTTTTCTAATTCAAACATAGCTAAGACATTAATAATTCTTTATAATTTTATCATATATTTATTTATAATGTTAAATTGAAAAGAAAAAAAAAAAGTGTCTCTTAATAATTTAAAAGGTTTGATGAAAAATATTCATTGGCCTACCAAGTTGGACTAATGTGGCTCTAACTTTTTGGGATATTAATCTTCCTATCTACTCTTGTCTTTTAGTACATTCTCCTCTTTTTATAATACATTCAATCTCTCTCTTATAGATGTGGTTGGAGTTCTTTCTCCCTCCAATCAAATTATTATACTATAATTATCACTTTAATAATATTTTAAAATTAAATGTTTTTTTTTTAATTATGTAAGAATTTGGAAAAGCGGATGGACAATGTTACTTAAGAACTAACTGAATTCTTTAAGAATGGTAATCCAATCCAGACCAAGAATAATGAACTCAAAGAGATACCATCTTGATACGACAAGTTAAGGATCCAACATTCAAAAGATGGGAAGATCTCACCGTCTTTGTAAGATATATGGATTACTTCTCTCCTAGTCAATTTGGTTTTGAGATGAAATCTCATGTTTATCTGATATGATATAAAATCTCATAAAACCAAAAATGGATATTTCGTAAAATAAAAAAAAAAAATTTGATCTAAGAATGATGAACTTAAAAAGACTGAGGAACCTTGGTGTTTGGGGCAAAGAGTTGTGAAGTAGAAGTTTGGTGGGGTTAATAACTCAATCCAACTCCTTGTTTGATCCAATAACTTACAATATCTACTTTGTGGGACCCACAAATTTATTAACCAATTACAACATTCTATTGTGAGTCTCACAAACTTATTAACTCCTACCCTAGCTCCTAGGACAAAACAACTACTTTGGAATGCGTCAGGGTCTTTGACATCAGATAGCCAAGCAATAGAAAAATGAACCAAAGAGCCTTCTTCTAACCAGTTGATGGAGTCTTCTTCAAAGAGTATTTTTTCGTGCCTACGTAGGCGCTGAAACTTTCATCACCTTTTTGACTTAGAGCCTTGAGATCGGATCTTTTTGGTTTGACATCTAAGTTGTAGGAGGATTGATCGATGAACATCCAGATTTCGTAACTCCAGTTCCTTGCCCCAAACACCCGCAAAGAGAATTGTTGAATTTAATATTATAATATTCATTAATTTTTTTTATCTAATAAAGATTGGTGACTTAAAAAATAATAGTGAGGGATTGTACAAATAATAACAATAATAATAGTGGGGGAAAGTTCATATTTATTATTATATAACTAATTTTGTGTCTATTTTATTTTAATTAAGTTGTTGAAAAGTATGCATCTTGCACATGCTACACAAAATTCAAAGCCCCTTATATAGAAAATTTGACAAATCCAACCTCCAATTTTAACCTTAATATTTGCATCTCTCTCACTCTCTCTCTTATTTAAATAATGGACGAATGTCTCTTTATAATATGATTTTTTTTCTTTATAATATGATATTATTTTAGTGATAATGGGTCGTTTAATATTGCTATAAATAATAAGGTATTGTCAATTTTAGCCTTAACATAATTTTATTTATAGTTTTCCTTGAAATGTTTTGTACTAATCCTTCTTTATATGGTAAAAAGTAATGAGAAACATTCCCCTAAAAAAAAAAAAAAAAAAACAATGAGAAACATTCAATTAGGCAAAAGTGAGTCAATTTTACCTTAAATTGCAATTTGTTTTGTTTTGTTTAGTTTATATTATAAATATAAAAAATGCAATGTAACAATCTTACCATATCAACTAGTTTTGATGACAATCAAAACTTAACAAATCAATAAAAAAAAAAAAAAAAAACACAATTGATTAGATCCTATCGTTGAATATATATCCTAAAATTCATTACAAAAGGTAATGTAGTCACATTTTTCTAAGTTACGATCCAATTAGACGAAATTAAAAGTCTAAAGTAAAAATTGTCCAAAAACTCCAAACCTCACCAAAATTTTCCACTATTTTATTAAATTTGGTTCATAAACTTCATAATTATATCTATCGAGTCTCTATCTTCGATAAAACCTCTAATACAGATCACCAAACTTCTAATAATGACATTTTTGGAATGACTTTTCAAGTAGTCGAAAACATTTCTAGTTTTAACTCATGTCTAATAAATTCACACCATTAACAAAGTTAAACCCACTAAAAATTCAAAACTAACTCCCTTGCACAATCCTCGAATAACAAAAGCACCGAAACACATAAAACAACCAGACTCATAAAATCAAACCCAAATTCAGGTAGAGATCTCTCTATATAGGTAAAATCACGACAATGAATGTAAAGAATGAGGAACTTTTTTCTCTCCAAATTGTCAACATTTTAATGGGGAAAACCAGTATGTAGGGATCTCTCTGCATACCATCATTAAAATGTTGACAATTAGGAGAGATAATTTTTTTTTTCTCACTTTCTTCCTTCCTCTTTTTTAGTTGTCAAGATTTTAATGGAATATGTAGGGACATCCCTACGTATCAGTATACAGCCAAGTTTTGTTATTTTAACAGTGGTATGTAGAGAGATGCCTATATATCAGAGTATGAGGCTAAGTATTGTTCAATTCAAAAATTAAGAATCCATTCAAAACCTTATTAAAGTCGTGAGAACTTCATCGAGACACAACTTTAAAAGATCGGAACCAAACTTGTAATTGAACCGATTTTATTTGATTTCCACATGTGACCCATAAATCATACTAATCTAGAATCAAACTTTTTTTTTTCTCTCTCTCTCTATATATTAACCATCTCTCTTTCTCTCTCTTTCTCTCTCTCTCCAATGATGCTTGGAGTCGAAGCGGCCACCGACCTCCGCCCCTGCAAAAATGGGCAATACAGAACCCTAATGGCCATTTTAGGCGGAGCATTAGCCCTATTGATCCTCACCACCATCCCTCTCACTTTCCCTCTCCTCAATTACTCTCTCCTCCTCCTCAAGGCCTCTCTCGAATCCCCCGCCTCCGCCGCCTCCGCCGCCTTCCGCCCCCAAATCTTCTCCTCCGCCAATCTCTCCATTCTCTCCGCCCTCCCCTGCGATCTCGCCGTCGGCGATTGGATCCCAAATTCCAACCCTAACGCCGCTCTGCCCTATACCAACGACACCTGCTGGGCGATCCACGAGCACCTCAACTGCCTCAAGTACGGCCGCCCCGACGCCGGCTTCCTCCGATGGCGCTGGCGGCCGGACGCCTGCGACCTGCCGCCGTTTAATCCGGCGCAGTTTCTGGAGCTGATGCGCCATAAGGCCTTCGCGTTTGTCGGGGATAACATTGCCAGGAATCATGTCCAATCTCTCATCTGCCTATTGTCTAAGGTCAATTTTCTTCCACAAAAGTCTTTTTTTAATTTTTTTTTAATTGTGTTTAATTCTCGTTAAATCAAGTTAAATTATCAAAAATACCTCTAAACTATCCAATTAGTTTCAATTACCATTTTTCGACAAAAAAAAAAAGTGTTTTTGTTGTTTTTTTCAAATATGTGTTCGAATTTATTCGTATAGCAACAATATATGTACCAAATACGTGCCAACAAAAGCTTAGTTCAACAGACATAAAGTTATTGATAATCACATAGTATGTGGTTCGAATCTTTCTCTCCACATATTGTAAAAAAAATGTATGGAAGTACGTCATTTTTTTCATTCTTGAATTTAATAGAAAAAGGCATTTAAGAGTCATTTTATATATATATATTTTTTGATGATTTTAACCAAAATTATAAGTTTAGTCCAATCACTTTTTAGAATTTGTATAATAATTTTTTTTGGAAAGAATTTGCATAATAAAATTGTTGCTTGGGGTTAAAATAATAATAATAATAATAATAATATATTTATTTATTTTAATGTGGCGATTTTGATTTATGAATTATGGGTTTTGTTTGATTGATAATGATTTTGATGTTTTTATTCCCTTTTTGAAAATTATGAATTGTTTGAGGTGGATTTCTTTGATTGGATTTCATTTTTTGGAAAATGGTGTTGAAATTTTGACTAAATTTACAAATAATTAAAAGGAGAGAGAGAGAGAAAAAAAAAAAGCAAACATTTGTATGAGTAGCCATTATTTTTTGTTATCTTGTTTGGTAATTTATTTTTAAAGTTTTCATTATCTGAAATTTGCTTTTTGCTTTTTTTTTTTCTTTTTTAAAAAGAAGATAGAAAATTCACATTAAAATTTACGTATATAAAATCAAATTTATTAATAATTTAGAAAATAAGAAACCATTTCAAAATTTGTAAATAATTTTAAAAACGTTTTAAAATAAATGAAAATCACTTCTCAAAAAATAAAATAAAAAAACAAGAACAGTAACAAATAGGACTTAGTTTCCTATTCCCTTTCCAAACCAATACATTTTAATGGGGTTAGGTCATGGCAGATCAACAACCTTATGTGAGAATTTATGAAACATTTTTTGATTAAATTATAAATTTGGTACCTCAAATGTTAGAATTATGGGTAGCAAACCTCTAAACTTTAAAAAGTGTTTGCTAGATCCTTAAATTTTCAATTGTTTAGTACCTGAATTTTAAAATAAGTCTAATAGATTTTAAAATTTTTTTTTTTTTTTTTGACAATATGTGGGGGAGGGGATTTGAACCACAAACTACAACTTTATGCCAGTTGAGTTAAGCTTTTGTTGTTAGATTTTTAAACTTTTAATTGTACATCTAGTAGGTCTTTGAATTTTTTTTTGTTGTTTTTTTTAGTTCAACAATAAGTGGGGATGAGGTAATCTTTGAATTTTCAAAAACATTTTCTTTTTTTCAAGTTAAATGATCTAATATACACAAATTTGAAAGTTTAATAACTTATTAAACATTTTTTAAATTTCACACAATTGAATTTTTTTTTTGACAACATGTAGTGGTGGAGGATTGAACCTCTGACCTCTCAGTCAGGTTACAAGACTTATACCAGTTGGCCACAAAATTGAAAGTTCGATGAATTATTAAACATTTTTTTTAAGTGTAGTGAATTTGTTAGGCACAAAATTGAAAGGTTAAAGATTTATTAGACACTTCTTAACAGCTTTTTATTAGCCCCACCCTTAAGAGAATAGCAACCAAATTTTTAATTAAAGTTCAATTAATTTTTAAAAAAAAAGTACATAGAAAGATCAATTAATCCTTCAAATACATCTTGCCTTTTATTTTATTTTTTTTTTAAAAAAAAATCCTCAAACACACCATGTGATATTGATCTAAATAAGGCATTTAATATTATGAGAATCTTTACAGAGAACAGTGACATAGGGATTCCACTAAATTTCTGAATACATCCATGTTTATTATTTTTAGAGTATCATTTAGTACTTTTGAGAGTTATAACAATTTTCTTAAGGATAA
This sequence comes from Luffa acutangula, assembly GCA_036850905.1. Taxonomy (NCBI): domain Eukaryota; kingdom Viridiplantae; phylum Streptophyta; class Magnoliopsida; order Cucurbitales; family Cucurbitaceae; genus Luffa; species Luffa acutangula. Next base: position 2,376,874 of record CM072097.1, read on the forward strand.
ACAATATTATGTAATGATGATTTATGGATTTAAAACATTGTCAATAAAAATAAAAGAAATTAGCACCACTAAAATGATACCAAAGCCACTATAGTTTGTACTAAAACACACCCATATGATCAAGTTTGATACAAGTGGCCTATTACTGTTTTCAAAATCAATTTTTGTACTTTTATTTTGAAAACTACTTTTTAAGATTATGTTATACACAAAATGTCATTTATTTGTATGGTTGCTTCAATTTTATCCATAACATTTCAAAAGTTTTAAATTTTACCCATAAATCTTTTAATTTGTTACCAGAAAAACAATGGGTTAGCGATTTCTATTCCAATTTTCTTCCTAACATTTTAAAAATTTTCAATTTCACCTTCGATCTTTTAATTTTACTATATTTATTTCAATAAAGATTGCTAATGTTTTTCTCTTTCTACGAAAAAAAGGGGAAGAAAAAATGAAACTTAAGGATAAGAAAAGAATTCAACTACATACAATAAGGAAAACTTATCATTCAAACATGTTTCATTAGATTTTGTTGTGAAAAGCAGAATACCATTTCAAAAGAGCTAGCTTCTAAGGACTAAAGAATCCTAATAAAGCCTTCAACTTCTACTTTTAGTTTTAGCGATGTTGAGTGAAAATTACTTCATTCTTTACAGCTAGTTCTATGTTGATTTTCAGCTGGAGTATCCAATAGATGTTTCACCCAGCCGTGATGAACACTTCAAGAAATGGAAATACATGTCCTACAACTTCACAATGGCCTTTTTATGGACAACCCATTTGGTAAAATCAGAAGAATCAACAACAGGAGGCGTGTTCAATCTATATTTGGATGAGTTTGATGAAGCATGGACTTCCCAAATAGCTGGATTCGATTACTTGATGATCTCGTCTGGCCAATGGTTTCTCCACCCTCAGTTTTTCCATGAAAACGGCCGAGTCATCGGCTGCCACGACTGCTTCCTCAACAACGTCACGGAGTTGGGAATCTACCATGGCTACAGAAAGGCCTTCAGAACAGCCTTCAAAGCCATTCTCAACTCAGAGAGCTACAAGGGCATCACTTACTTGAGGACATTTGCACCAGCACACTTTGAAAATGGGCTGTGGAATCAAGGAGGGAACTGTTTGAGAACAGAGCCATTTAGGAGCAAAGATTCAGCATTAGAAGGTATGAACTTGGAGCTTTATATGACTCAAATGGAGGAGTTTAGGAGAGCTGAGAGAGAAGGGAGAAAGAAAGGGTATAAGTTCAGGTTGCTTGATACAACACAGGCAATGTGGCTTAGACCAGATGGCCACCCAAGTAAGTATGGTCATTGGCCTCAGGAGAATGGGAGTTTGTTAAATGATTGTGTTCATTGGTGCCTGCCTGGTCCTATTGACATTTGGAGTGATTTCTTGCTTCACATGCTGAAAATGGAGGGCATCAGATCAGCTCAAGAGAGAGTTCAGTTTGCTCATGAAACAGAATTGAATCAAAGATGAATTTCTTATACTGCATTTGTCTTGTTTGTTTTGATTCTGGTTTTGATTTTGATTCTTTATTATTATTTCTTTTTTTTTTTTTTTTACATTTACAGTTGTTCATCTGTATTACTTTACCCCACCTATTAAACAAAAGAATGAATGACAATAAACACAGTCAACAGAAGTATGCAAAAGGGTGATTTGTTTATATATTTGATTCGCTGTGGTTTTACACAAAGAGGATCTGACCCAACATGTTCTATTGAATCTATTCGATATGAGTAGGAAAAGAACTTAGCTCGATATTGAGTTTCTATACATCTAAAAGAATAACTACATACAGATCAATTGCTGATAATACCAGAGAAATCTCAGTATGGTTTTTCAGAATGAAATTTTGATGAAAACCAAGATATGCAGAGCTAAGATGTAGAGCACGAAGGCAGATCTGAGTAGCATCAATCTCTGTTGGCTCTCACTCCGGCCACCGGTGCGGTAAGGAAGTTTGTGGTGCGAGTCAGCTAAGTGGTCTGAAAAATTCTGATCCGACATGCTTCTTCCGAAACGATTCCGAGCAATGTTAGCCTCAGAGCTGCTACTTTGAAGCCTCCTTGATGATGCATTTAGTTTTTCCAGTTCCATCTCCTTCAGATGGATGTCACTGGCTAAACCTTCAGCTTGTGCCTACAAACGGAGGATATACTTGAAATCGAAGTTCTTGTCTAACTGAAAGTTAAAGCTTTCGACTTCAGAAACGTAAGATTCACCTGTTTCACAGCTAGTTGCTCGATGAGGCTATGGAGCTGTTTGTCCAACATTTTCTCTCTCTGAACTGCAAAAGTCTTTGATATCAAGTCTTTGAAAAAGGAACAAAGAGAACAATGTTAATATGCCGACCAATTAAAATACCTGGTGTAGGCTGATTTAGAGCTTTATCCTGAATTTCTGCCCACCTTTTTTCTAAATCTTTAACTGTATCTTCCATTGAACTCTTAGAAGAGAAAAGAATTTTTGTCAGCAACGACTGTCTAGGAAAGAGAAGAAGACAGGAAGAAAGTAAAAGAAGAAAGACTATTAAAGCAAAACGAAGCAGCAGACCAGTTCTTGTTTCTTGATCTCTAGTTTTTCTAGCAAGGCAGATTTTGATACTTCCAAATCTTGTTCTGCTTCAATTTTAGAAAGTCTAGATGCCAATTTTCCAAAGTTGATGGATTCATCATTTTCCAGAGCAGCTTGTGCTTCTTCTAGCTCAACTTCCAGATCCTTGGTGGTTTCTTCCAACTCCTGTAGTATAAATTAACAAAGAACAAAGATTTTAAAAAAAAAAAATGCTAATGGTTTGAAATTATCCAACAATTTGATGAGTGTTTTGTATAATTGTATCACGTCAAGAATACCATGGAAATACAATTAAATAATGCTGGATTAATATATCAGAAAGGAGAAATCCAAGGAAATAAAATGCATATTTGTGGAACACAGAGAAAAGTTTTGTAATTGTATTTAGATGAAAGATACATTTAGAAACAGCAACTGAAACAGAGTTGGGACCTTAACCATTACCTCTAACTTCCTCAGAAGTAAATCTGCTTCCTGCCTTTTTTCCAGTATTTTATTTTCACAATTTGATATAGCCTTTCCATATGCGACATTTTCTTCCTGCAGGGATATTTCTCTCAATTGGACCTGGCGATCAGAATGATACCAACCATCAGAAGCAATAGCACAGAACATCCACAAGCATTATGAACATACATGAAAGAAGCATAATATGATTAAATGTGCCAATTCAAATAAATGTACTGTTTTTTGACAAAAATAAAGGTATTGGGGAAAAAACAAGGCAAGCAAGAACGTTTCTTGGTTTTTACAAAATCGTTAATACCAGATGCATTAATGCACGGAAAGCTTAATATTATTTCCAGAAACTGTCATCATTCTCTAAATACTATAATTTCTATCTTCTCAAAAAAAAAAAAATAATAAATACTATAACTTCTATAAATCGTTATCTATCCACATTTTCTTCCTGCAGCAATATCTCTCTCAATTGGACCAGGCAATCATAATGATACCAACTATCAGAGGTAATAGCACAGAACATCCATCAACATTATTTTTTATTTTCTTATTTTTTGGTAAGAAACTAAGCTTTCATTTAGAAATGCAAAAATGTACAAGGGCATACAAAAAACAAATCCACATAAGAAGGAGTCCAACCACTAACTATAGAAAAAGTCTCCACTTCAAAATAATCAAACCAAGATCATAATTACAGAAAGGTCAGGAAACAGACGCCCATAAGGACGTAATGCACCTAGCCAACTTCCATACCTCATCCCACGATCTCTTCATCTCCTTAGAAATTCTATTGTTCGTCTCAAGCCATATTCCCCATAGCAAAGAAATAGGTCTGTCACAAAACACTCTACCCTTATCCTAGAACGAGGGATCAAGGAGCACACCATCGATCATAGCACCATAACCCCAGTCATGAGCCAAACATAACCCAAACGAACTCAAGCATTTGCTCCACAGAGCAAGAGAAAATTGACAACCCCACAATACGATATCCTCCTCATGCCTCATACACATAATGCAACACCAAAGGACAGTGTTTCTAAATACGGTCCAAGGCATTAATTCTACCAAGTAAAACTTGCCACACGAAGAATTTGATCTTCTTGGGGATTTTCTGCTTTCAAAGAGAGAATAAAGTTGAGAATTTCTTATTACAAATGTGATAGAGGCGAGGAAATGGAGCACACGGGGGATTCCCCCGATCCTCCCAAAAGAAGACATTGAGCCTTCTCCAACAGAACATTTCAAAAACCAAGAAAACCAAGAAAAGGAAAGATAACATGAAGAGATAGCAATCCAGAAATTTTTACTAGAACCTTTAAAACCACACTCTCTATCCCATATCACAAGGTGAGGACCATACTTACTCACAATAATTCTATGTTAAAGAGCATTAGGCTCCCATGTCCAAAGGTTTTGAAACCTCGTGCCACCTAACCAAAAGGGAATCTCCCCCCTCCCCCTCGTAACCCTTCCCCATAAAAATTCTATCGTTAACTTCTCACAAGTCTTGCTCACTAAGACCAGCATACGTGAATTCTTCCATCAACTTCCCACATCCATTAACATCATGAACATACGTGAAAGAAACATAATATGATTAAATGAGCCAATTCAAAAAATGTACCATTTTTCAACAAAATATAGGTATTGAAGAAAAAACCAAGCAAGCAAGAACCTTTCTTGGCTACTACTAAAAAAGGGAAACCGGAGATGACACTGGTTACATCTCTGGTCTCCCATTTCTTCCCAACGATTACAAATACTACAATGCAGGCCATGCATCAGATCTTAGAGCCACTTGCACAGAGGCAGCCGGGTTATTTTTCAAACTTGAAATTCCAGCGTAGATCAATCGAAACATAGACATATGAATGCGTAAACATCGAATAACGACGAAAAATGACACTTGAAAAATAGGGATCCAATACAACATCGAGCTAAGAAAATATTCCACCAAAGGAAACATTTTTGCACCGATCCTAAAACAGAACAGCAACAAATATTCAACAATGCAGGATCTAATGGCAGTTATTGAATTTTCAGGCAAAATAAACCATTTAGACTTGTCGAAAATAATAACAACCAAGAATCAAAGTCCGAGATCGTTAAACCCTGAATTCGATATCTCCAAATGAGAAAAAAAAAACAAACGAATCAGAAGCCTAACCTGTTCGCGAGTGGAAGAGTGGGCGTTCAATTGAAGAGTAAGATCGGCAGTGGACGCAAGAGAGTGGGCATGAAGGTGAGGAAGGCGTTGGGAGATGTCGGGAGGAGGCAATCGAAGCCGCAGATCGTGGATCGAGCGGCTGAGAGAAGCTGCTTTCTGATTCAATTCTCGAACATACTTCTGCTGCTCCGGAGTAAACATTATGGGAATCGAAGTGCTCTGTTCGTCGTCGTGGTTCACTCCGCTGCCGCCGCCGACGACGTCCGCCGCCCATGCGAGCAAACCCGCCATTTTTACCTGATCCTGTCCGTCGCTACACTCCCACTATTGAAGAGTGGCCGATAGGTTGAAATTTGGAACTCAATCTAGGGGTTATTTTGCCAAATCGAAGCATTTTTGTACTTTTTTTTTTTTTTTTTTTTTTTTGTTGTAAAAATAGGGTTAACTTGGAGACAAAACTATGGTCAAATTTGGGGGTAATTATTTGACGAGGCCGATACAATGAGGTTGGTAGTTTTGCACCATTGAATCGGATGTAAGAGAGCGAAATTGTATAAGAGTTAAGTTAGATATCTACTACCTATGATGAACTTAGGAGGATAGTATTATAAGCAAGACGTATGTATACTATCTTTGTGCCTCATTTCAAATTTGAGATTATTTGTTTTTCATGTAGCAATTAGTCAAAGGTATTGATATTGTGTGATGTAATTAAGGAGCTGAAAATTAACAAAAATAAAGAAGAAGAGAAAGGAAATGCAGGAGAAAACCTTATGCTTTTATATATGGGGAATCAATATCATCAAACCATATATAAAGGCTTGGGAGAAAAACTCCTACAAAAATCTCTCAAAAACTCTCAGCCTTACCCTCTCTGGAATGTTCTTTTCTCTCAACAGAAATTGCATGAAGAAGAAGCAAAAACCCTAGCAAATACAATCGGGTAGAGCAACAATCAAATATAAGCAAGACTGGGCCTAAAACATAATGGGCCAAAGAATGATACAAACAAATGGGCCAAGCAAACATTAGTGGGCTGCCTTAACACTGAAAACTGAGTCGTGGAAAACTGATCCCTTAAGGTACATACCAAAAATAAATGACAAATATCTGGTAGCTCTTAGACAAGAAACAGTGGAAGGTCTTCCTTGGAAGTCTAAATTAAATAGTTACTTCGGTACAAAATGGATTCAATGTTCTATTAAGTCCATATGTGATAAGGTTAGTTTGATGATAACTCAATTGTATGTATTGCCATCTACAAAAACAAGTGGTTACACCAACCACATTAGACATACATGAATATACTCAAAAAAGGATAACAACATCCATATTGCATTCACTTTCCCCAAAAAGCGGGAACTAAAAATGTCCAAAAAAACCATCAAAATTGTTGATGGTCGATTTTGGCCAGAGGAACTCACCTGACCTTCACGTGCCACCAACGGTAAATTTGTAGATGAGGGGGGAAGACGTGACCTGCAAGACAGTAACCTGCACACCGGTGTGGTGCTCGCCACACCGGCTCCGATGCTTAAGTCAGCACACAGAACGGTAGGGTGTGGAAAAGTAAGAGCAAGAGGAGAAAGCAGAGAATAGAGAGTAGAGTTTAGGGATAGAATTCGGGATCCCCTCTTCAGCGGCGAAGAGGGATATAAATACCTGCTCATCCTCCTAAGGTTTCTAGGGATTCAGAGGCGTTTTAGGTCAAACCAGGCGAAACCGGGGCAGCCAGAGGCGGTGGGGACCAGTCGAGACCGAACAGACTCGGCCCGCCCGAGCAGGGGGTCGGGCCGAAAACCCGACCCCTTCGGTCTTGGCCCGTCCCATTTGCCGGTTTCGCCTCCTTGGTCCATCTTTCAGTCCGATTTCTCCCCGGTTGTCCTTGTCAGCTCCTTTGTGTATCGGGGTGGTCCAAAATTGCCTATAACAAAAATCTCATAGGAGATTGTTGCTCGCGCCAAATTGTGAGCTTCCACACTCCTCGATCTCGAAGATTTGACGAAAGAAATAACGTTGGCACTCTCTCTAATCCCCTCGATCTCTTCTACAATCAACGATAGATCAGACAAGTCCTCAATCTTTTAGTTAAGAACCCCAGTGACTTCGAGCGAATCAGATTCAACAACAAACGATGGCTTGAATTCATTTCCCATCAAACTCAACTATTTCCTTCTAAAAAAATAATAAAGTAAAACAAGTTGGAAACTAGATAAATAAATAATAACTAAAACCTATAGTCAATTGAACTAATTAACAAATCAAACTAAGAACAAGTCATTTCACTACTTTCTCTTTATGTGGTTGGTAAGGATTACAACCATTTAGACAGTGACAAGAAATACGACTAGTTGGTAAAGCTTTTGAAAATGTCACTAGTTGATGTTGGATATGAATTGGTAATAATTAAAATGTGAATGTTTGTATTGACCTTGTTATGTATAAACAAAGTCCAACCTTCTTTAATATCTAATTAAATTCACACACAAAAAAAAAAAAATCCATTAAGAGAAAGTTAATAGCCACAAAATACACAACTAAGACAATTGGATAACCAATATAAACTCATTATTGCATCCACAACATATTATTTATAGTGAAAACTAAAGTATGATAGTTTCTCAAAAAAAAAAGAAAAAAGTATGATATTTTGCCCAATCAATAAATGTCAAATAGTACATTACTATTTAACTTCCAAAAATGCCAAAAAAATCACCAAGCAAAATGCAAAAAAAAAATCAAGGATAGAAATTATGTAAGGGCCAAAACAAAAGGGTAAAGGCCCAATCAAAATCACACAAATAGTGCCCATAGGTGGAGAACAAAAGGTGAAGAAAATAACTAACATTTCCTTGGAGAAGACTTAAATACAACTAAAAAAAAAAAAAAAAAAATCCAAACAAGACCTTAAAGGCTCAGCAATGACTTGATTGAGTTTAGGGTTTAGGATATATAATTTTTGGTCGAGAGTATATACTAATTACTACCTCGTTATACTCACTTGACTAAAATTCTTTGATTTTTAAAATATAATATGAACCACAGATCTCTACAACCTTTATATTAGTTAAACTATGCTCATGTTGGCACGAACAGTTGGTAAACATATATATTATATAAAAACAAAAACGTAATATCAAATCGATGTAAATTTTGTATAAAATTGTAATTTCTTTCTTTTCAAGTTCGTGAAAGATTTTCTTTTAGTTTAAAAAAAAAACCACAGACTTTTTGATCAATAATACAACTTTATGTCAATTGAACTACACTTGGAGGCTGAGTATTTATCAAATAACTACATCTAGAATGTGTAATTTAATCTTTAGTATTATTTAAAAAATAGTGATCACATCTGATTTGAATGTGTGTGACGTAACGAAAAAGAGATTAACCGCTAACAAATAAATTAACAAACAGAAGATGACGTCACGTGATCTGAGAAACGACGTCGTTGAAAGAACAGTATTCGCTCAAATGAAGAACAAGAAGCATCGGCGGTGAAGTGATGATGATCAACGTCAAGAGTTGAAGAAACGAGTCCTCCTTCGTCTTCTCCTCACAGTTACACACAGAGAAAAATGGGGGAAACCAGCGAAGAAACTCAGAGGCTCAAGCGAATTGCGGCGGCGGCTTACGACTACGACAACGACTCCCGATGGGCCGACTACTGGTCCAACATTCTCATTCCTCCCAACTTGGTTTCTCGCCCCGACGTCATCGATCACTTCAAACGCAAATTTTATCAGCGTTACATCGTTTGTTCTCTCTCTCAATCTAATTAGATATGGTCTTTTTTTTTGTTCGTGTGTAGTTTGATTGTTAATGTCTGTGAAATGATCGAGTTTTTTGGTAGTTTTCCCCATTTTTCTCGTTCTTTGTTGCATACCCGTTAGTGGGTTATCTCGAATTTTGTGATTTTCATCATGGGTTTTGGTTAATTGTTTGTTTCTGTAATTTGGTTTTTGTTTTGATTTACCAGTGTGTCGTTTTGCTATTGGCGTTTTGTTTGATCTTCTGCGCTGCCTCTGTTGTTGGGAAACTGGATTTCTTTTACTTCGTTCCTTTTGATTTTGTGTACAAATCAACTTTCTCTTTAGAATTACTCTAATGGGTCTGGTTCTGTTTTCCTTGTCTGCTACTCTTTGTTCCCAGTTAATTGTTGAGTTGTGAATTTATGGTGTGATTGCTCTACAATCTCATTTATCAATTTGCTGAGATTTACGAAACTTTCCTTTTAGTATATACTTCGATATCTCTAGGATTCTGGTTGGTTGATCGGCTTTGTTTGCTTCATTGAACGATCATCGTATGTTTGGTATCTTGATGTATCTTAATGTATCTTAATCTCTCATCCACCTGTTGGCTTTATTATGTTTTCCTGGTTGTTTATAACATTTCCATACCTCAAAAGAATTACACGCTTTTAGGTTCGTCTCAGTGCCTGCTACGTATCGTGGTACTGTGATCTATACCTTAGTGATCAGCCTGGCTCATCTATGTGTAAATGTTTATGTTTTGATTTGACTTCCATTAGATTTTTGGATTAATCACGTTTTTATGGGTGTTGTGTTGAATGTTTCATTTATATACCAAATATCTTGTCCTTTCTTGTAAAGGCTGTATGAAAAAGATGATGCCAAAAGTTTTACCTGAAATTTCTTATTTCTGTACAAAATTTCCCTATGAATGTATATGTTTTCGTCATGGTAATTTGAATGGGTCAACACTGATTAAGTAAATGTCTGCTATGGTATTACCTTTTTCTTAACATGGAAATGAGTTGTAGCCTAAAATTTTGGGAATTCTCCAAGAAAGAGAGAGAGAAAGAAAGCAATAGATGAATAAAGAGAGTTGCTTTTAGACTGTTCTTGGTCTGATGTAGTCTAAATCACCAAGAAGAGAATTCTCCAAGAAACTATGCAAGTATTTTAAAAATTAAAACAATTAAACCAAACTATTAAAACTTAAACACTACATCATAGTCATTGTTATTCTATTTTGTCCTTTTCCTTTGGAGAAGACAGGTTATTTATCTATAGTTGGCTTTTCGAACCTCATCCTAATTGAGGTCAAAAGTTTAACTGCTGCGATTCAATCGATATGCAGGATCCTGATCTTGTAGTTGAGACAATGTCTTCCAGCAGTTCATCATTTCAGCCAGCAAGGCAATCAGCACCTTCACCTCCTACGAATGATCAAACTCAGGCACAGAGCTCAGGTAAGGGATTTATCTTTATTAAAGAGAATTGTTGCTACTTCAAATGACACTTTCATTGTAGATTACCAGGTTTATACATAATTTACTAATTAGGTTATATGTATACTGATTGACAATATAGGTTCAACTACAAGAAATTCAGGAACATCGGCAACTACAGATTCAGATTCAAATTCTACACGCTGGGATCGACATATGTTTCTTTTTTCACTCCATGCCTGGGTAAAGTGAATTTTGTTTTCCTTTACAGTATCGATGCATGGCTATGCACATGCAGTTATAATTTTAATACTTTTGCACCTCTTCTGTATAAATGTACACAATATTAATATCTTCATATATCTTGGCCTTGAGGAAACATTTTTTGTGGCAATTGTATTTTAATTTTTTTGGAGAATGTAGTTTTTCTTTTCCTTTTGGGTTGGTGTTTGTAGTTTTGATTAATTTAATGTATTGGTATTTTTCATAAAAAGAGTTATGTATTTACTTAAACGGGCAGGATAAACTTTGAAGTTTCAAAATTTTATTGGTGTTGTTTATAAATGAAACCCATACTCAGAAAACAAAGGGGAGGCTGAGAGCTAATCTTTAATTCTTTAGTCATTCTAAATGTTTTTGAAGTGTGTCAATTAGACCTCTGAATAATTAGATTTTATTTGCAGAATCAAGTAAGGATTATCCAACCTTACCTGTTGTCATTCATTATTTCCTGTAGGTGCTTATTGTGGCATTGTTTGCAATGATACCGATGGTACCCAGAAACATGTCACATAGGGCTTATCGGCTTTCTCTTATGGGCACTGCATGCTCCTCTCTGTTCTCCTTGTTCATTAAATGTGGGGTAAGTTTTTTGGTCAAGTAACTAGTGCCTTCTAGTATAGTATACCTCAAGGTTTGTCTGATCTGTTTTATCTCGCAGATGCCCAGGTCATTTGATATGCAGGCTTTGGAAGTTTATTTCCAGGCTGTCTTTGCAACAAAAGCTTTTGTCTACTTCATTTACTCTGTCACCTTTATAGCTTCAAATCTCTGCCTTAAATGTATTGCTACTTTGCCTTTTACCCTTGTCTTGTATTGAAAAGTTAACTTCATGCAATTTTTTACTTAGTTGTGCATTGTATAATGGTTTCTTTCTCCCTCATTACAGTTGCTTTAATTCCAATTATATGCGTAGCTGTTGAGCAGATTGCCAAGTTTGTTAGGCGTACTTTTCCTCAATCTTTCTTCTACAGGTATAGTGGCGAGGTTTCTCTCAAGTTAAGTTATTTACTTATACAAACTGAAGAGATTTGAGTTATTTGATGATAGCACATGGAAGTTGGCTTAATATGTTGTACCTTCTGGAAACAACTTTTCTTATTTCTTTGTTACCGCTAGGAAGGCAAGGAGATTTTGGGGATTGACTTGGGAGAGAAATAAGCCTCTCAAATGCTTAGTAAATCTTTATATATTTCTCTTCCAACATTAATGAAAAACTAACACATTAGATTAATCTTTTATTTCAAATTCAGTAGTTTTATGAATGACTCTAATTAGGTGATGGATGTAGATGTAGCTCAAGGTTGAATTGTCCATTTGTGAGAAAAATTGTGAAATGGTAGTATTTTAAGTATTTGTTTCCCTATTTTGACACATTAAATTGGTAATATCATCTTTTATTTTAAAAGAAGTAACAATTCGAATACATTATTTTGAACAAAACAATTGGTTGTTTGGATTATCAGGATTTTTTTTTTCTTAACACCCTGTAATAAAGTGATTTCCTTGTGCTTGTAAAGGAAACTGATAGATACTCTTAAGTAACCTGTACAGGTGAATGAGTGAATATTTTAGCAAGTAAATATGTTAGGAGGATTAGTTTGTTAGCTGTGGGTTTGAGGGAAGGGAATAGTTAAGATAGAGCAGTGGAGTTCTGTATTGAGCTCGGCTCCTCGAATTATCTGGGTAACATCCTACCTGCTGTATTTTTTCTGGCTTTCATCTATTTCATGGAATTTGAGGATGCATCATCTATGTTCTCAATATCATCTTGCCTTGTGATTGTGTTCATTGAATAAAAAAGTTCTGTAAGGATGAATGTGTACAAGAGGAAAAAAGTATCATCTCTCCACAATTAAAAAAAAGGAACCCTGCTCTTTCTATCCAAAATTGAAGAGGACCCATTTGAGAGAGGCAGTAATCTGAGTATATAAAACACACAAAAAAAATCTCATTTTGTTCTCAGTTTTATGGATATAACTGAATTGTGTGAGAACTTTCTTCACTTGATGAATGCCATGTATTTAGATTTTAATTTCAGACTCTTTCTCTGTGGGTTTGAAATTCATTGATCTGATTGGTTGCTTAGGAAATGCTTGGAGCGGCCTTGTGTTTGGGTGGAATCAAATACAACCACTCTTTCTCTTCTGTCTTCAAATGTTGAGATTGCATTGGGTTTCCTTCTGATCATCTCCTTGTTTACGTCAGTTCCTCGTCGCCTTTTTCCTTGCCATCGTTAACATTCGTTTTATTCTGTAAATCCATCACCTCTCTTTCTCCTTGCAGATGGCAGCGCAACTTCGTGCAAACATTCATGTACTGGCAGGTTGGTTTCTTCTGTTCCTTTCATTACGAAACAGCCGAGTAGTAGCTAACTTGAGCACGCTCGTTTCGGAGAATCGACAATATTAATTTCCTGAAACTGTTTGCTTTGCAGTTACTGAAGCTCATGTATCACTTCCCCATGACTGCTGGGTATCATCAAAGCGCCTGGGCTAAGGTTGGGAGAAAAGTTAATCCATTTGTGAGCAAATTTCTGCCATTTCTGAAACCTTCACTTTCTGCAGCTCAAAGATGGTGGACCAGGTAGAAAAAACAGAGAGTAAGAAAGTGTTTTCTGTTAGCTTGCCTTTAGTTTTTACTGAATATATTCATTGTTTCTTTGAAGATAAAAGGCTTCTGTCATATATTCATGACAGAAGCAGCCTCAATGAACCTTGTTATTTGAGGATTTTGGATGGAGATTTTGAATGGTTCTTTCTTATAGATTAATTCTTTTTCTTTTTCCCTCTCCATGCTTTCCAATGTCCATGGACTGCAATAATTAGTCTGTTTTGTGAATGAATTGAACCTTTTTCTATTCTCATCTTAAATGTGAAGTAGTGCAGAGCTATTAGTTATGAATTATGATATTATTTTAGCAAGTGAGATTTGTGATGATAAACTATTTATGTTTTACTTAGAAAGTTCAATTGACGTAAAGTTTACATGACCAAGAGGTTTGTAGTTTGAATCTCTCCACCTGACATGTAAAAAAAAAATCTCAATATATATTCCAATTAATAAAGGTATATTATTGTTAAGTTGTAAATTAATTCTATCTAGCACGTGAATCATTATTTCATTGTGTTAGAAACATATCATATGCAAAATATTTTGCCCCACAAAGTTGTTTTTTTTTTCTCCCCCACAATTTCACATGCAATTTTCTATAATAAAAGAGAAAAATTGTTTACAAAAACATTCATTAAAAAGTGACAATTTTTGTCCATTTGTTTTCTTTTTTTTTTTTCCTCATAATTTCAACACAAAATTACATTGAATAGAATTAATGAACTATATTCATAGATTGTATTAGAAAATTTCCATTACGCTTTTTTCTAAAAAAAAAAAAAAAAAAAATCCATTACGTATAGAATTTGTGTTAAAAGTTAGTCAATAAAGAAGATAAACTCTATTTCAAAGTTTGAAGAATATGAATTAAAAGAAATGTTTATTCAAAAGTATATCGCCTGAGTCAACAAGAGCGTAACTCAACTGATATGAAGTGTAAAAAAAAAAAAAAAGTACATCAGTTGAAATTGATAAAATCTAAAGATACAAAGATCAAGATAGATGTTTTGAGTTTTGACCGTTCAAAGATCAAAGTGAACAAAAGTCGAAAATACACCAATAAAAACAAGATATGAAACTGACTAAATAACTAATAGACTCAACCATTATTAATATTTATAGATTAGAGGCATGTTTGTGAGTGATTTTGAAAAGATTAAAACCACTCTTCTCATATTTGAAATCATTTCGAAATATACCCTTAATCATTTAAAATAAATTTGATGTTTGATTTTATACTTTTAAACTCAATTTTCATATCATCAAAATTAATTTTGAATTATTAAAAACATGTTTGGAACAAAATTATTATAGTCATTTCAAAATCAATTCACAAGTTAATTAATTTTAAAAGAATGCGTGAACGAAAAATCATAAAAATCCTATTCATAGAACATGGTCTAGAAGCAACCACGCATGTGAAAATCATAAATAACAAAATAAATGTAAAGTTTTTTAAAATTTTTATTTTATTTTAATTCAACGCAATGTAAAGTTTGAAACTTTGAAGAGAAGAGACCCATGAAATGGGAGTCCTCTAGTGGCTAATCCCTCTCAACAAATCGTTATTCGGTATGCCACGTAAGCAATACGTGGCAATCCGATTAGGATTTTGAAACTTCCAAACTTTTCCAGTGGTGGCCACGAAATTTTTATTCGTTACATTTTACAAATACAAACAAATCGAAGCTGACAGCTTTCGATTGTGCCATTGAAGCAACAATCCAAGGAGGATCAGATTCTGAACATTTTGATCTGAAAAATCGCTTCCATTTTTCATTTTTCAAATCTGAATCTCAATTTCTCCGCTCGCTATTTGCCTTTTCCATCGGCTTCGATCCATGGCGGCTTCGGCTGACCGGCTCCGCCCTGTCGTGAAGCTTTCCGGCCCGGCGACTCGTTTTCACGACGATTCGGCGGAGACCCAGCCTCTGCTTTCGAGGGTGTTGAGTTATCCGATTGGGACTATTCACCACCATTTGCGCCGCCGTCTCGGTGCCGTGAAGCCCGAAGCGCCGCGGCGACGGCAGTCTTTTGGTCGAGAATTCGGGCATGCTGCTGCGGAAACCGTTCTTGTTACTCGGTTGAGCTTCACTCTCCTTCGATCTCTTGGGTAATGTGGAAATGGATTCTCTCTGTCTCTCTCTCTCTTGTACACATTCACGCAGGCATATGTCGATTATTTCGAAGCCTGAATGTTCTGTTTGAAGGGGGAAATTGTGAAGACCTAACACGATGTCAATTGTTCTTTCTGTAACCTGTTTTTATTTACTCTCCATTTCCCGAGATTATGAAATGGGAAGGATCGGTAGTTCGTAGCTTGAAATTTTACGCTTTCTGCTCCTGGGGATTACTATAATCATGGAATGGAATCTCTTGTTTTATTAATTTCGTTTGTTCGAACAGGAGGACCGGTAAATTTTTAATTAATCATGGAATCTCTATGTAATGAATATTAGTTTTGCTTGTTCAGTGGGCTCTTCCTACTCTCTATATCATGATCCCTTCTTTTCGTTCAGGGTAGGGTACCGGTGGGTCGTAAAATTAACTGCACTTGCAGTGTATGCCATTCTTCTTATGCCTGGTTTTCTTCAAGGTATTTGTTGTATAGCTTATTGCATAAGTGACTTTCGCTTTGAACATTTCTTTTTGTCCTGTAAATTCTTCTTGGAATTTTGTTGTCCTCCAACGAAGTAGTAAAATAAAATTTTGGGGTGGAATATTTATGGCTTAAATTCCGTGTGGAGAATAAAAATTAAAGCACTATCAGAAGCCTCTGCTCAAATTGGTCACGCGCCTTCCTCCCCAGCCTCTAAAATCTGTGAAGGCCAAACTGTCTCTGTCTCAGTTTGACTGCCTTCCTCACTAACTTCTTAATGACAATCGATCTCTCAATCTTGTTCTTCTGGGCTATCATTTTTGTACTTTTGAGTAAACTCACTCGAATAGTGGCCAAGTTTATAAAATCTAGCCTAATGAAGTCTCTACTATATAAAATGGTCAGGGACCTCTAAGGAAGGGTGTCTTAGTTTACATTAGCCTCCTTTGCCCTTCCATGACTAGATCAATCTCATGGTGGTTGGTTCTTAGCCTCCCTGTCCTTTATTTTTGCTTATCCATGACTTTTCAATGGTAAATGAAGAGTTGTGTTCTAACGTACCCAAGTATGTCTAGAAGTTATAAAAAAGGAAAAAAAAAGGGAGTCTGTGCACTAATATCCACTAGGGCCAGGCCAAGCCATAACCGGTGGGAGACTATACAATACAATCATGTTTCTAACATCAATACTCTACTCAAAATAGTGTTTATGCCTCATAGTGTTCAACTAATAAGAATTATCCACTTCTTTTTGTCCCAAATATTATTGATTTACTCAGTTTTTTTTTTTGGTAAAGATAGCATAAATTTAGGTGCAAGGGAGAGGTACGTTTGGTCTTTATCAAGTAAACTTTCACGCACTGTTTGGAAATTACTTTAAACTCACACAGTATTCCAAGTTTGGGTTCTTTCATGATCATTGCAGCTCTCTGGCTGGATATCATGTGTACAACAAATTGGTCTAAGTTTAAGGATACTGTTGCATTCAGTGAATTCAACATCAATCTAGGTGGAAATACTAAGTCTTGAGTTTGCAGAAATATCAATGGAAATATAGGTCTATGGAAAATTTTGATGGAGAAAAGAGGAAACCAAAAAGTTCATTGAAATTATTTAAATTGATGAATGAAACTTTAGTAGTTGTTTAGATTAGCTATAAAGTATCGTTTTTGACACTTCTATCCATGGATATTAGATCATCATCATATCATTATTAAATGACACAAACTAGAAAATGACTAAAAGAATTAGAGTGATAAAATTGGGGGGGGGGGGGGGAGAAAGGGGGATATGGATAAAGGGAGATACATATGTTGAGAGAGGACTGAGAGAAATGAACAAAATCCAAGATAATTTGTACGATAGAGATGTTGGAAAAATGTAAGTTAATCAGCTATTTTGAAACTTAAATGTGGATGGGTTCAACTTACATTCGTCGATGAGGATATGTGATCACACAACCTGCAATATTTGTCATCATTTCAACATTTTAATGATATTCTGAAAAAAGAATGTACAGAAATTTTTATTGAAATATTACTATTGGAAAAATTCCCGCATGATTGCATGTACTGGATAAATGGGCATATCTGATTACCTTTCGTTTACAACAGTTATGTATGACTATTACTTCTCAAGTCACGTTCGAAGGGATATTATTTATGGAAATCAACCGAGAAATAGGTAGGTGTTCTCCCAGGACAGGTAATTGTTATGTTTGTTTTTTAAACTTTGACCATTATCTAAATCATGACTTCTTTTTTTTCTTCTTTTGGGTGATGCTTCAGCTTGGATTTGTATTTACCTTCAAATACGGATAAAAAAAAACCAGTTGTGATATTTGTTAGCGGTGGAGCTTGGATTATTGGGTAAGTAACTTGAGGTTGATCATTGATGGCATTTTGCATGTCCATCATGAAAATGAATTTTGGCATTGGTTTCATTCAGCTCTTAAAATTCTCTTTTTCATTTTATTACTACAATACGTTACTCCATGATTATTATTATTATTATTTAATCATTTCTATACGCAGATTAGTTTGTTGAGATTTTAATTTATGTGGTCTTTCTTCTCATATTTGTTTTAAAGATAAAAAAGAAGAACAACAATGATAGGTTACAAAAAACCTTTGCTAAATGGCATTAATTAAGAAAACAAGAATGATTTCAAAAGCTCTTTGATAGAGTACTTGAAAAGGAGGATAGGAAGAAAAAAAGATCAAGAATCATGATGATATCTAGTCAAGATCTTCAAGAACTCTATTCCAACTGTGTTTTCACCGAGAGGGATTTTGTGTGTGTGGGTGGGGGGATGTTCATGGAAGCTTTTTTGCTTCTTCTTAGTTTCCCAGTATGCAAATACAATACATTTGACTTTGATTTTCTAATGTTTGTTAATGATTTAGATATAAGGCATGGGGAGCTCTTTTAGGACTGCAGTTGGCAGAGAGAGACATCATTGTGGCCTCAATTGACTATAGGTAATGCACTATGTTCAAGTATTATCATGATGAACTCTTTTACCTCCTCTTTTTCTTTATTTTTTTTGTTATTATTATTATTGGGGGAAGGGGGGGGGGGGGGGGTCGGGACTTCTGAATCGTACTAAGAGGAAGAAGACTTGCCAGTTCTGCAAAATTGTTTTGTGTTGAACTTTTTGGACTGATGAATGATGGGTGCAAGAAACTTGTCGGAATGGCATGTGTCAATCTAAGAAGCTTAGACACTTTAGTTTGGGTAATGTGTCTACTGGCCATGTTCAACACATGTTGGGCACTTGTTGAACATGGGTAGGATATTTGTTAGTACAATAGACATGTGTTAGACATGTGTTAGATTTAGTCGTATAAAGTGAATATAAGTCCAACACTTGCTACGTGTGTATTAAACAATTATTAAGCATAATAAGTAGACATAAATAGTGTTACTTGCCAGTCCTGCAAAATTGTTCTGTGTTGAACTTTTTGGACTGATGAATGATGGGTGCAAGAAACTTGTCGGAATGGCATGTGTCAATCTAAGAAGCTTAGACACTTTAGTTTAGGTAATGTGTCTATTGGCTGTGTTCAACATATGTTGGGCACTTGTTGAACATGGGTAGGATATTTGTTAGTATAATAGACATGTGTTAGACATGTGTTAGATTTAGTCGTATAAAGTGAATATAAGTCCAACACTTGCTACATATGTATTAAACAATTATTAAGCATAATGTAGACATAAATAGTAATATATGTCAAAAACATATTTTTTTAGAGTAAAATATGTCAAACTCATTTTTTAAATGCATAAGTATATTGACTTTAAATTTCTTTCTGGTATAAACAAAAAATATATATTTTTTGAAAAATGTATATTTTAATAAACATGTCCTTGCCATATTCATATCCTAGATTTTTAGAAAATGACATGTCACCATGTCGGTGTCTTGTGTGTCCGTATTCTTGCTTCTTAGACGTCAATCAATCAATTTGAATCAGTTAAGTTTGTTCTTGGAAGTATATGCATGTACTAGAGTTTCTATCTCAACCTCAGAACTCTCTTCTTGCAGAAACTTCCCTCAGGGTACAATTAGCGACATGGTGAAAGATGTTTCTCAAGGGATTTCATTTGTCTGCAAGAATATAGCAGATTATGGAGGAGATCAGGACAGGTGACTGAATAATTTCTTCATTTTCCCATTCTTCATCATCTGTTCACTATCTTATTATTTTATTTTGCCCCATCTGAATAGAATCTTTCTGATGGGACAATCAGCTGGTGCACATATTTCCGTTTGTGCCCTCTTGGAGCAAGCAGTCAAAGCTGGAAAGGGAGAGAGTGTAGATTGGAGTGTCTCCCAAATAAAATCTTATTTTGGTTTATCTGGAGGGTAAATTTCTACTGTTGCTTTTTTCTTATGGAATTTAAGGGATTCCCAGAAAATTATATGAAAACTGATACCAAGCCTCATTACTTTGTCTACGATTGAACAGTAGTAGCATGCTTTGCTGCCAATGTTAAATTCTCTCTTCTTTTCAAAAGACCACTTAGATGAAGTACTTGTGTTAATCCCGTGCTTAAAAGGTGCAAGACAGAATAGAAAAACATGATGAGAGATGAGTAAAGAAGAGAAGAATTTGAGCCATGGTCATGTCGTCCATATTTTTCCTGGACTTGTGCAAAAAAAGGGTTGGTTGTGGCCAATTGATGGCCCTACTACTGAATTTAACCTCTCAACTTCTCATCTCTGGAGCTTTAACACCAAATCCCTCCCCTGATCATGTTTTTGCATTGGCTCTTGACTGGTGTAAATGCTTTTACTTTCCTTTCACTGAGTTAGCTTAAGGGACCTCATGAAAAACTGAGGCCTTTTTGTCATCCAGTTGGTTGGTCCTTTTTCATGTTAATGGTTTATATGTCCTGAAACTCCTCTCAATTCATTGTTATTTATACAAGGAGACAAGGCGAATGGCTTGCATTCTATAGATTTAAAAAGTTGAAGACCATGTATTTTAGGATTGAATTTCACAAACTGTTCATCAGTCAAAATGTAGCCATAAAGTGTTCTTGCAGGAAAAATAGTAGAAACATCTTTAATTGACCATTGCTCTTCATATTTCGTTTTTTTACCAATGCCTTCATCACAGGCCGCCCTTTGCAATTAAGAAAGTCCTAGTTATTGATAAGTGTGCAATTTTCTTTCGTGTTTGGCTCATGGATGAGGACCCTGTACTGAAGTTTCCTTTTCTGAATTCTGTGAACAGTTATAACTTATTGAACCTAGTTGATCACTTCGATAGTCGGGGTCTATATCGTTCCGTCTTTTTGAGGTAGGTCCTAAATATCACTTTTCTCTTCATTAACTGACTGATTTATGTCAACTTATTCTTCTTCAATTTGTGTCATTGTGTTTCTCTGTAGCATAATGGAAGGTGAAGAATCTTTGTCCCAATTTTCCCCTGAAATAAGAATCCGAGATCCTAGCATTAGAGATGTTGTTTCCAGCTTACCTCCTTTTGTTCTTTTCCATGGTACTGGTGATTATTCAATCCCATCAGATGCCAGGTTAGTGCGTTTCTCTTATTGGATTGATGTCAGATGAATGCTCATCAATTATTCTCAAGTCACCTATCATCTCCAATTTATGGAATACTGAAGTGTTGCAATCTTTAGTTTTGTATAAATTGTAAATATGTGGAAAAAAGGTATTTTTAGTGCTGTAAAATATGTTTTTGGAATGAAAAAGAAAAAAAAAGCATGCTAGGCCTTCTATTTATCATGACTTCATAGCTTTTCTGTAATCAAATAATGGATGCTTGCTTATCAGCTCATGTTCTCATACTAGTATATAAATTATGTATAGCTATGCAATCAGGAAAAATAAAAGAAATTCAATTATGCTCTACATATGCTTGTTAACAGCTTCATGAATCACTTTGCCATAAAAAAGTAGAATCATATTCTCATGGTCGGATGAACAAGTTCTATGCCCTTTTAACTTTTAGTTGCTAATTTCAAATTTGCAGTGAAACTTTTGCGGAGACACTTCGACAAGCTGGGGCGCAAGCTGACCTATTTCTCTATGAGGGAAAAACTCATACAGATGTGTTCCTTCAGGTAAGCTGACCCCAAGGCTCTGTTGTAGTTTCTGATGTTGTCTCCTGGTCATTCTCAAGATTGATTGTTGAAAATCTTTTTACCTCTTGTACTTAATGACCCTCTTACAGGAGTGATTCTGTAAGATTTTGACACACGCACACACACTTCTTTGAGTGAAAAATAATATTTTCTTATATATGTGTATCTGTGACATAGAAACCCAACTTTTCATTGATATTTAATGAGCAATATGGTCATTCTCTACACTTTATCTACCATATTTTTGCTATTCAAGAAGATTGGCCACAATAGTATCCAATACAATATTGACCTTTCTTCGGCTCTTTGACTTCCACAAAAGCCATCACAAAAGATTTAGGAAGAGAAGGTGTTAAAAATGTGATCATTGGATTCTATCTTTTTATTTTTCTATAATTCTTTTAACAAACTCGTGACCGAATATATATAAACAGATTTGTAAAAGGTGAGGTAACTTAACCATTCTATTTAAAGAAGAAAAAAGGATTATTGTTACCTTCAATTTCATGTTCTACTTGGGAAGATAGAGAGATTGCTGCTTACATCACTGTACAAAGTCATGTTGTGAAAATTCTAATTTTCTTTTGCAGGATCCGTTTCGGGGAGGCAGTTACGAACTTTTCGATCAAATAGTTGCCATATTACATGCAGGCGACGAGGAAGCTCTTGCAAAGGATTCTATGGCACCGCCGAAACCGCGCCTTGTTCCAGAGATTTTGATTATATTGGCACGTATGGTTAGCCCTTTCTGAAGCCTTCCTCTTTTCTCTATGCTTTTTACAACCAAATGACCAAAATTCTGTGGGTAGTATCAAAATATTTCCACTCTGTTCACCATGTGTTATTGGCTATATGTCTAATTGTATATTGCTTTAGAAGCTCCTGAATCCAGTCTGCCATTGCAGTTGCAGGAGAGCATTCAAAACTTCTAGTCCTTGTAGTAGCATTATTGATATTTGTAGTGCTATTGTTGCTTTAGAGGCAGCAAGCAAGCCTAAAATTACCCATTGATTATGTATTATTGTTTGAATACTTAGCCATATAAAATTTTGCAAATTCGTTTATTTGATTTCGACTGTGAGTTGTTATTCAGACTACCAAATTATTGTTAAACTTAAGAGGATCGAGTTTTTTTTTTTAGTTCAACTACATTTGAGGATGAGAAGATTTGAACTTCTGACCTCTTGGTCAAAAGGTACACGTCAATTACCGTTGAGAGGCTCACTTTGGCCCAAAGAGGATCAAGTTACTGCCACTAAAATGAAGCAAAAAACTTGATCCAATGATGACAATGTAATTAGAATCACTAAACTAAGTGGCTTCGAAGGATTTGAGTGTCTGGTGAAAGTGGTAGTTTATACAAAATACTTCCCCCTCAAGCATATTAGCTACACACCACCATTAAAATGTAAACAATCAAGGGAGAAAATAAATTTCTTAGGCCCCATTTGATAACCATTTGGTTTTTTGTTTTTGGGTTTTGGTTTTTAAGCTTATAAACACCACTCTCAATTCTAAGTTTCTTTGGCTTTTCACCTACCTTCTTCCCAT
Organism: Luffa acutangula; assembly: GCA_036850905.1. Lineage (NCBI taxonomy): Eukaryota > Viridiplantae > Streptophyta > Magnoliopsida > Cucurbitales > Cucurbitaceae > Luffa > Luffa acutangula. The sequence continues at coordinate 2,399,955 of CM072097.1, forward strand.
GTTTTCAAAAACCAAGCCAATTTTTTAAAACAAAAAAAAAAAAAAAACAGTTTTCAAAAACTTGTTTTTGTTTTTAGAATTTGGTTAAGAATTCGAGTGTGTCCTTAACAAAAATGAAAACCATGGTGGGAAAATTTAAAGAAAACAAGCCTAATTTTCAAAAACAAAAAACCAAATGATTATCAAACGGGATCTCATTTTCTACCTTTCTCACTCTTAGTTTGTCAAGATTTTTATAAGTTCTGTAGGGTGACTCCTATGTATTGTTCTGCAGTCAAGTATTGTTCTAATGAAATGATTTGCACTACATGATTCGAGGTACATTTTGAACTAAATATTTTTCGTACTACTCTTGGTTTTACTATAAGCACCACGAGAGTACACTATAATCTTTGACATTATATCTAGCACCACGAGATCTGTTGCTCGTTGCATTGTCGTGTGGGTCTGTTCGCTACCGTTTGGGATGTTCGCGTGGGTTTGTCGTTGCACTGTTGTGGGTTCGCATGGTTTTGTCCTAATTCGAGCTAGAACGAAGGGGGAAAACCTATGCGATTAGTTGCATGCCGACAAGAACCCACACATGAACATATCTCGATTGTTGTGGGTTTGTCCCGATTCGGGTTTGTGGCTTGCGGCTTGCGATCAAAAAATGAAAGAAAGAGGTTCTCAGATGAAGAAACACTGAGAAAGACGGCAGTTGGGTGAGTTTTTCTCGCCGGCGTGGAGGAGACAGCGAGGGGGAGAAAGACGACGCTTGAGGAAAAGAAGAAGAAGAAGAAAAAGAAGAGAAGGAAAAAAAAAAAGGAAACGATGTTCCTCCTCCCTCCCTCTTTTCTTTAAAAAAATGGAAGAAAGAAGAAGAAAAGAAGAAAGGAAGAAGAAAGAAAAAAAAAATTGTCATCGACGACCGACGACAAACGTGACCTTGGTGGTGGTGATAGGTGGTTGTAAAGAAGAAGATGATGATGATGGTGGTGGTTGAGGAGAAGAAGAAAAGAGAGGGAAAATAAAATTTAAAAATAAATATTTTTAATTATTTTATTTTTAAAACAAAAAATATTTTTTTAATAAAAAAATAGTGTCACGTAAGCAAACTATTAAGATTTAATGAAAAAGTGGATGGAGGGACCAAAATGAAACAAAATCCAAACCTCATAGGTTAAATTGTTGAGTTTGACAACTCAGGACAAAAATAAAACATAATCCAAAACCTCTGGGACCAAAAATGTATTTTTCCAAGATAACGACAAAAATTACCCACAACCACAACAATAAGATCACTTTTTCAAATAAAATAAAATAGCCCCCCAAAAAATCAATCTATATACTTTTTTTTTTTTTTTTTTTTTACATTCATCAATCTTTATTTCAATCTTATCCTCCTCCTTCCACATTTCATTTTCCATTTCTTTTTTTTTTTCTTTTATAAAGTACAACTCTTAAAGAAAAGAAGTACTCTTCCTCATCATTAAAGGCAACAGCCTCTACAACTATATATATATATATATATATATATATATATATATATATATATATATATAATGACAATCTCTCTGTGCAGCCTAAAAATTAAAGAGATGTGAAATGCTACAAGAGGTTTAAATTTTGCTGATGTAATTTGATGATCATAACCTGGAGAACATAGATATAAGAAAACCCCCCTCTGTTCCATTCCCATTCCCTACACACTCTAAATTAAATAAAAAAATCTCCTATTTTTCCTATTTCCTATGTTTAATCACTACCAAAAAAAAAAATAATAATAATAAATATATATATATATATATATATAGGTTCTGCAGTTTGAGTTGATTGAATGGAGAGAAGGAAAGAGAGAGAGATGATGATGAACAACTCAACTGAGTGTTGTGTCAGATCTCATTACTTCAAATGTGTATTTGTTACAAAACTTTGTTCAAAAAACCAAAGGCAATATATCATAGAGATTAGAGATCATTATGTTTATATTATAAGGTTTGTTCAATATCTTTTCTAGGATTAGCTCTATTTCATTTCTCTACTTAAAATATATATATATATATATATTTTGAATAGGTTCTTGAGTTTTAGGGATGTTGAAAAAAAATAATTTTTACACAGAGATATGGTAAGTTATATCAAATTTCATCTTCAGATTAGAGCTTATATTTATATTATAAGGTTTGTACAATGTCTTTTCTAGGATTAGCTCTATTTCATTTGTGTACTTACTTAAAGAAAGTATATTGAATAGGTATTTTCAAAAAAAAAAAAAAAAGTATATTGAATAGGTACTTGAGTTCTAGGAATGTTGAAAAAAAGTTTAATTTTTACACAGGACATGGTAAGTTATATCGAATTTCATCTTCAACTCTTTATCATGATATCATATTAGATTACATGGAGTTCCATCTCAAAATTAATTAGCAATGAGATGACTAACGACCCATATATCTTATAAATTGTAAGACCTCCACTTATCTTTTCAACGTGGGATCCTCGACACAATTGAACCCTAAACTTAAATTATAATTGCAATTTTTACTCTATATTCAATTTTTTCAAAATTCACCCACTATTTTTTTTTTTAAAAAAAAACAATAAAATTATTTTAAAACTAGCCATTTTCAACATAATCAAGTTTAACACAAAGGTAAGTCCAATTAATGTAAAAGAGAAATATTTGAATAAATTTTTCAAAACCCACAAATTTCAATATAAATCTAGCTTTCTTGTCAATTTTCTTTGAAGTTTCATTATTATTATTATTATTATTATTATTGCTAAACATATGTTTTTTTTACTTATTAAATGTAAATGGGATTATTTTCATTGACAGTTTTTCAAATGAAAATCTATTATAATGGTTGCAATACTCGTTGAAGTGTGTAAAAATTGCTACACTTATCAAAGTAAAGTATAACCGGATGAATTGAAAAGTTGGTAAAAATAGATACAACTTTGGCCAAAGTTGAAAGTAAACTTTGATATATATATATATATATTAAAAAAATGTGTCAAATATATGGTTTTTATGTTAAGTCCTATGAGTTTAACATCTAAACCTACTTAAAATTAGCACATCAAGTAATATTTATGTTGATGTCAAAATTTGGCCAAGCAACTCACCTGACCTTCACGTGATAGCAGCAGTGAATTTGTTGAGGACGGGAAAGATGTGACCTGCAAGACCAGTAAAAACTGTTGCACAGGTGTGGTGTAGGCCACCTGCACTCTGATGCATAAGTTAGATCAATAGTCAAAAGTTTGTGTGGATAGATTTCGAACCCTTTTTTCTGGCTGTGCGAGGCCCCATTTATACCTGTGTCTTTCGTTAGGGTTTTCTCGGCCTTCGGAAGCGTTTCGAGATGAAACAGGTGGAGTCGGGGCGGCTAGAGACAGTAAGGACAAAACGAGGCCGGACGAGCTCGGTCGAGGCTGAGCAGGGGGTCGGGCCAAAAGCCCGATCCCTTCGGTCTTGGCCTGACCCATTGGCCCGTTTCGCATATAGGGTCCATCCTCCAGCCCTACTTCTGTCCGATTGTCCTCGTCAGCTCCTTGTACATCGGAGTGGTCCAAAATTACCTATAATAATTTAGATAATATAGTGTTAGTGTGTCACAAATAAGCGTAAAAATGGAATTAGTAAATACAATCTTGAAATTTTAAAAATTTAGAATTACACTAAAAAATAAAAAAAAAATCAATAAATGGATTATTTTATCCATTTATTTTTATATTAAACTCACTCCATTTGTGTTAAACTTAAAACATATATAACATAATATATATCTTATAAATTATATAATATTGTAAAATAAAAGTTATACAAAATTTATAGCATAAAACATGTTGGTAAATAAATTAATAATAGTTGAGATTTAACCAGATATTCAATTGGTAACTACAACTATTTTAATTGTTTTCACAAATATATTACCATACACATTCTGAACAACCTTTTAAATAGATCATATATCTAGTTTATAAGTTTGCAACCAGACACACATTCAAAACATTGTAAACATAAATACAAATTTATAATTTTTATCGAATTCTTTGTTTACAAAAGATCACTAACCAAACACACTCTAGATAGTTAACACAACAACTTTCAAAGTTCAAGGAATTTAGCAGCTTGGAACATGGCTTAACTAGGTTAACGCATATATTCTTCGTCAAAATATCAAAAGTTTGAATCTCTCTACTATAGATGTTGTTTAACTCTTTAAAAAAATTGGCAAAATTGACGCTATATATATAATAAAGGAACAATACTTAGCTGCATACCGGTGGGTAAGAATCTCCCTATACATCCCATTAAAATCGCATATATTTTATCTCTCTTAATTGTTGACGTTTTAATTAACCGGTATGCAGCCAAGGATTTTTCTATAAAAGGTATGGAGAAGAGATATGGGCACATTCACAACCAACCTCCCTCTCTTTTCCAAGCTTTCCTCATTCTATTTCTCCACATAACAAACATTTTATTTTATTTTTCTCTCTCTCTTTACTTTTCTTTTTCTCTGTCTAGATTGACTCATTCCATTTATATCTGTTTCATGTTACCTTTGCATGTCTGCATGCTTTGATTCTTGTCTGGTTTTGGCCATGTTTTTTCTTCTCTTTCATCTTCTTTTTAGAGTAAGCTTTCCACAAATATAAATGTAATTTTACAGAGACATCATATCAAAAGCTATATATATATATATATATATATATTTTTTTTTTTTGTCTGAATTATGAGTGGATATGCTTTTGGCAGGAAAATTTTCTGTTTGTTTCCTGGGAATTGGTGAAAGAAAAAACACAAATGTGCAACATTATCATCTCATTCCTACTGCCTTTTCTTTGCTGTCTACTGGTAAATTTTTCACTTTTTTTCTTAATGCTTTTCTTTCTTTTTGTTGTCCTTTAGGGTTAGTGTTTTTTGTTTATATTATATCTAATTTGGTGTTACATTACAAGTGATTTCAAGCTTATTTCAAGACGGCGTCAAGAGAAAATGTCGTCTCTCTCGACGCAGGCGAGAGAAATTCCTCCCACCATGTTTCTCCCGACGTGATTTTGTCGGCGTTGGGAGAAATAACTTCTCGCAACGCTGTCTCTTGACGTTGAGAGAGAGTTCATCCAACGAACCATTTTTTCTTGTGGTGTGATTTCAAGTTTATTGTTAAGGTACATTTAATTTATGTAAAGTGATCGGTGTGGTCGATATTTGAATGTATAGTTAAATAACTGTTTGTTTTTTTTTTTTTTTTGATAGAATATAGTTAAACAACTGTTAGAACATATTTGAGAGTGATTTTAGAATGTCTAAAACTAATTTTTTATGTCATTTTAGTGATTTTGGATATGACAAAAGTGACTTGGATATTCATAGTCACTTCCAAATATATCCTAAAGTGGTTAAGCCTCTCTATTAAGTGACGACATCGTTCGTTTATTGCGTGTTTGAATGTAGTATTCTAAAATGATTTTTTATGATCAGCATATAGATAAAATATGAAATTAAATATATATGTTTTACTCTCGAATAAGTTTTTCCATGTTTTTTCAATTTATTCTCGATCATTTGAACATTTCCCTTTGTGTATTAGCATTTTCAATTTAGTTGTTTATTGTTGTTGGTGTATGTCAAAATTGGCTGATGATAAATTTGCTTGACATAATACTTAGTTAAACTTTAGGAAGATGAAAAAATGTGTTATATAAAATAGGAATATTTCTAGTTTCTTCTAATCCTTCAAAATTTTAAGAAATTCGTAAAAATTTTGAGTTTTATTCTCTTATTTGACATTTTTACTCTCGAAATTTATGTCAAATTCACTAAGTATTATATCATGTGAGTTTATTATCAACCAATTTAAACACAATCACTAACACAGTGAATGAATAAATTGAAAAATGTTAATATATTTGGGTTTAAATGAAAACTTCTTAAACAATAGAGGCTAAATTAGAAAGAGAAAATACCCATTAAAATATATATTTAACCATATTGTGCTTAAAAAAGAACAAATATAGACTGTTTTTTTCCTAGCCTATTTCATAGAAATTTGGTCGTTCGTTTGGTTTTTTGCTAATTAATTTACCTTTTGGAAAATAGTAAAAATTTTTAAACTAATTAAAGGAGTGAAATATTTTGTTTAAGAATCTTTTAAAACCATTTTGTATAAAAATTATTTAGAATTTAAACCCTCTATGTTTGGTTAATTACATTTCCTGATAAGTATTTTTATAAACAAGTTATTATTATATTTGAAAACTCTTTTAAAAAAAAAAAAAAATCTTTCAAATATTGAATGATTTATTTCTCATTTTCAATTTTTAATAAGTCGTTTTTAGTGGGTGTCAAATGCTTATTTTTATCCTTTCCAAAATTAAACCCTTGAAAAGTTAAACCAAACCTATCCTAAAATTCTTAAAGCGATTTTGGGAGCTCGTAAAAAGAAGGAAACAAATTTAAAAAGTTCAGGACATGTTTGAGAGAGTGATTATTTTGGTCATTTCAAGACCATTCTCACACATGTCTTTTTCAGTTCATAGAGGTGAGAAGATTTTAATCTGTGAACTCTTGGTTGATGTACGTATCATATTGAGCTATATGCTCACTTTGGCATGTCTTAAATCATATTCTAGCCTCTTTTTCATTTTAATGTTTATTCTAGTCTAGTCTATCAACTTTTAAAAATTTTGTATTCAAGCGTGTGAATTTTTTTTTTTTTTTTTTTTTTTGCAAATAGTCCCAACTTATTTTATCTCATTAGAAATTTATGTATGCAATATATATATTTGATTTTTTTTTTTTTTGAGTTGAACATTATCGAACCAAAACTTGATTTTTATTTATACAAGTCTTGAACAAGGGTGTGTATATCCTATATCAATTAATGATGAATGAAGCCATAATTAATCTTCTAATGAGTTTTTTTTTTTTTTTTTTTTTTTTTTTTTTTTTTTTTTTTTTTTTTTTTTGAAACAATCTTCTAATGAGTTTATTCCACCCTTTATTTTAATTTAGGGTTTGATTATTCAATAGAGTGAAAAGTTTATTGTCAAGAATCGACTCAATAAACATAAAAATTAATGAGCTTTCTCTAAACCTTTTCATGAAATTGATAAAAAAAAAAAAAACACTTTTCTACCTAATTTATATATTTATTACTATTTTATTACAAAAATCAATAAACAAATGAGAAATTCAATCTCCGAACTAGAAATCCCTAATCTAATCACCTTGTGACTCCCTAATTTTTATTTTTATTTTTTTAAAAAAGGCATAAGATGGAAATCAAAATTTCCACAAAGGTCAGTAACGTCAAGAGAAGACATCCCTAACCCCACCTCGCTCTACCCCGATACCTTCCGTTCTCCCAAGAAGTCCCATGAAGTTCTACTTCTACTAGGAAAAGAAGAAGTAAACTAAAATTTCAATTGTACAAAACATCTTTTCTTCTTCTTCTTTTTTTTTTTTTTTTTTTTTTTTTTTGTCCTTATATATATATAGAATAAGTAGAAGGGATTGAATTGCAAGTCATTTCATAGATTTATAGAGGTAAAATAGAAAAAAATAAAATAAAATAAAATAAAATAAAGTAGGTAGGAATATAATAAGTTTTGTGTTTTTGGAGATGGGGCCTGGCTGTGGCTTTGAAGTTTGAAAGGGCTTTTTGGCAAATAAGAATAATACGGATGTTTGATTGGCCACACAAATCAAAACCCATTTCCCACATTACCTCTACCTATTGCTCCCTACCCCTCTATTCATCTATTCTTCCATTCAAATCACTCTTTTCTTTCTCTTCTTCTTTAATTCCATTATTAATCTTTCTTCTCTCTAATTAACTATTCATCATTTTTCTCTCTTAATCTCTCTCCCTCTCTCTTATATGGTCGAAGAGCGAGACTCTCCATAGATTTTTTTTTACTTTTCAACAAGTGGAGGCTGAACGATTCAAACTTTTTACCTCTTGGTTCAGGGTATATACGTTTTAATCGATTGGAAAGTTCAAGGGTTTGTTGAGACTCCACGTAGATTTAATCCTCTTCTTTTACTCCAAAATATGAAAAAAAAAGATTAATTTGATTATTAGAGCTTATAATACCATACGTTTCTAGAACCAAAATCTCTCTATTTCCTCTTTTGTTTGACACGTGGGAATGTTCGATGTCAACTCTATTCAACATGTCTTTTGTTCAAGTTTCAAGTCGATTGAATTTTATGGTCAGACTTGCTGGTTAATTTTATGTGTGTTTTCAATGTTATCATTAATTTGAACGGTAATACGAATTAGATTTCATGATATGACACAAGGGTTTCTTGTTCTTTTAGAACAAAAAATATCAATAAAAAGTACATGTTTGGATGATACATAGCTCAAGAGAAGACATGTTTGGATGTTATTAGTTCTTTATATTCCAACTTAAGCTACATCTTTGATTAAATTTGAAAGGCAAATTCTATATTTAGATGCATTATTTACTAAATGTGTAATTTCAATTTCTTAACCTAAATGAGAGTGGATTTAGATTTTTATTATTATTATTAAATAAAGTTAATAGATGCCTATATTGGTTTGGTTTAGTTTGGTTTTTAACCTAATAATTGTAACTAGTTAGTTAAATTCTTTGAAGAAGAATAATTGAAAAAATAAACAAAACTTATATCTATACTGATAATTGCTTAGCTTAGATTATTTTTTGCACTGTTGGTAAGATTTATATTTCAATTGTTTTGAAGTTATTTCTCTTATATAGAAGTTGAGTTAAAAGATATTTAAGTACATAGATAAGATCAACTAGCATTAAAAAGAAACCGAACCAAATCAGCAAACCATTTATGCTTTAGTTTGATTCAGTTTCATACAAATGACTCGGTTTCATTATGTACACATCTAAAATAATATATATCAAAATGAGTTCTAAACTGTTGTTACAAAAACCCAAAACTTAACCTTATAGTGCATAAATTTTGTCAAACTACAAACAAAAAAGAGATGCTATAGATAGCTAATGTTTCATGTCAATCATTTTTTGTTTCCTTCAAAGACAGTTATATGTGCACTTTTACTTTCATTTCAAACATCATCTTTACAAGGCTTTTGGGAAGCTTTTTATTTTTTATTTTTTATTTTGTTCTCCATGATCTGCCCATTTAGTTGCTTACATAAACAACTCTCCTTGATGCCAATCTTGTATAGTGTTAGATCTTTCTCCTTTAATTTCTTTGTATTATTAGTTCTAAGACCTATATTTTAGATACTTCACACACTGCATTAATCTTACAAAAAAAGAAGAAAATAATTTCAATCATAATCTAATCTCTAAGAGATGAATGACGAATTAAGTACAAAATCAATACTCAAAAATCAAAACAGCACGAGATTCTAGAAACAACTAATAGATCCTTACAACTAGACTCAAAAAAAGCTTGATGTGATATATATATACATACGTACGTATAAATAACGAATATGTGCTCCTTGCTAGCTCTTTCTATTCAAATACCTTAATAAATTCCAACTCGTAAGCTATTAATATAAATAGAGAGAGAGAGAAAAATAACCGATCTCCTCAAGGTTAAATCGCCCTAAGATAACCAGCTACCACTTTAAATCCAATGAAATAGGGGTTAAACTCAAAGCTTTGTTAGATTCCCAACAAACCTATCAAAAGGATCTTAATTAACCCTCAAAATATGTCATTGGCCAAAGGCAATGTTCCATTGATTTGCTAATAAATCCAAGGTAAGAACTGCTACTCCTTCCTCAATTTTTATGCCAACCCATTATTAATTTGGCACACATTGATATGTCCCCAATAATAAATTCATAAAATTCAACTCCCATTGGCAGCCAAAACCAAAAGTTACTGTTATTTGAAGATATGCATGAGACATAGACAATATATATTTGGATATACTAAAGACACAAATCAAAACATGATCTAATGATTTTAATAAAGCAGGAAAAAACATCATCATCAGTCTTTACTTATTGTAATATAAATCTAGAAACACATTCAAGTAGTAGTTGAAGAAAAACCCATCTAAAAATAGCCATGTTTTGACATTGTTGGTTGCATTTGATCCTTGATTTCTCAAAAGGGTTTGCAATAAGCTCCCAAATCCTGCAAAAAAAAAAAAATTGAGAAAAATCAGAAATTTTTTAGGGGAAAAAAAGCAGAAATCTCAAGCCTTTGATGGTTGAAATTACCTGAAGATCAATTTTACTTGGCCAAGGGATAATTGGGGTTGCTATTGCTATCCCAATTTTGAGTTAAGTTAATGGGAATGCCATCAATGGAAATGAGAAGATTTCTCTGAGAAGAACCAGAAATAATGGAAGGTATCCATTTCCTCTTGATCATGGAGGGTTCTTGTAAATGCCCTTTTGAAGCCTTCATCTGATCCAAAATCTTCCATTGAGAGATTTCGGCAACGTCGTCTCGACATGGTTTCACGTTGTCGTTGTCGTCGTCGATGAACTTCTTAGCATAAATCTTTCTCTTGTTCATGAAGGAGGATTCCTCAATTGACAGATTTGAAGTTTCAGTGCTCTGATCCAAATGCTTACTCCAACGTTCCGAAACTTGGTCGCCGCCGCTTTTCTGATGACCGTAAATTTTCTTGTTGTCGTCGCCGACTTGCTTCTTCTCCATGGTCCTCTCCCTGGCCCTTGCCCTGGCCTTGGCTCTTGATTCTTTAGCAAGAAGGTTAAAAACTTCAACTTTATTACTCACTTTCTCTTCTTGTTCTTTAATCTCTTCATCAATGTTCAACATTGATTTCATCTTCAGCCCCCATCCTTCCTTTCCTTCTTCTTCCTCTTCCTCTTCTTCAACATCTGAAGCCAACAAAGACATTTTTTTAGCTCCTCCATGAACCCCAAAATTTCCATACTTGGTCCTTGAAAGCTCTTTAATTGCTTTTTTGGATTTGCCAAAAAGCCACTCTAGGGTTTTGCTTGCCTTGTCATACCCTAACATGTCTTGCAAATCAAAGAACTTGCGAGCTATGTCGATGGACAATCTCACTCTCCGATCCCTCAAGCCCTGAGCCGTGTAAATCTTGCTGTGCCGGTCCTTCTTCCCCGTCCCCGTCCCCGCCCCAGGAACAACGCCTGGAATGTTTCCAAGCGCTTGAATGTTGTTCCCCGACACCGCAAAATTGATCACCGCCTCCGGTGTCGTGGACGTTGAGAAGTGGCCGATCGGGAAATAGGGAGCCAGAAATGAGACTGCAGGATCTTGGTGGGGTTGATGGAAGTTGAAAGTAGTGGTGGTGGTGTTGTTGTTGGCTGAAGGGTCACAGTTGAGAAGTGAAGGAAGAGAGAGGGGGAGATTATAGGAAGCAGCAGTGGAAGGAGGAGGAAAGTAAGGAAAAGGGTTGAGATTATAGCCTGAAGATCCCATTTTTCTTCAATTCTTTTTTTGTATATTTTTGGATTTTGGAAGTGAAATGAAACTCAAAGAACTCTACCCATTAAAGATCTTTCCTTTCTCCTTCTTCTTCTTCTTCTTCTTCTTCTTTGGTTTTAGGTAAATTTGAACTCAGATTTTCAGCTTTTGGGGTTCATCAAAAGTGTCCCATTTTGAATGTGTGAAAGAGAGAAAGAAATTAAAAAGTTTGGAATGTGAGAGGAGATGGAGATAGGGCAGTTGATATCATGCATTGGAAGATCATATAATAAGGGCACAAGGGTTTGTGTTTCCCTCTCCTCTCTTTATTTTCTTCTGTTGATCTACTTCTTCTGTAAAAATGGTAGAGAGAGAAAGAGAAAGAGAGAGAGAAAGAGAGGACAAAAGTGGGTGGCTGTGGCTGTGAGTAAAAAGAAGCTGGGCCCTTAAACGTGGGAGAGATTGCCACTTAAAATGCCTACAAAGGAAGAATCTTCAAGAAACCCTTCTATAAAAACATTCATAGTTACAGTTCTAAAAAATCCTAGGGTTTAGTTATGAAAATCCCAAAAAAAACCCTAAATAAGAGAATAGTTTGAAAACTCATTAGTCCAACCAATCAAAACATAGGTTTTTTTAGAAAATGGGTACTTTTATTAAGCCGTATGTGATAGAGAGATTACAAAAGGCCTTCCAATTAAGGGAAATGAAAGACGCGTCATAGCTGGAAAAAAGATGAGAAGATGAAGACCATAAAGCAACAAGTGCAATAAACATATAAGATATTTATTACTGTTTCGAAGATATAGATAGTTTGAGTCAACATAAACATATAGTTCAACTGACATAGTACTAATGACCAAGAGGTCTGTCGATCAAATCTCCCACTCCTATATATGTTGTAAAAAAAATGGATAAATGTGGTTTGAATCCCTACGCCCTGCAACTGTTGAACTAAAAAAAAACACACTCGTACGTGGTTGCTTCTCTAGAGAAAGAAGAAACTTTTGAAGGGTAGTTTTCAATAAAAGGGGTTGGAGAGATTCAAGGGGGGTTTAGTTTTAGCAGAAAGAGATTGCAGAGATCAGGTAGGGAGGAATTAAAATGTTATTTGCCTTTCAAAAAAAAAAATTCATATTTTTGTTGAGTTTTCTATGCCTGAAAAGGCAATATTAATGTTTCTTTTTGAAGAGATGAGGAAACTAAATGGAGCTCAGAGAGATCAGAAAGAAGTATGGCTAAAAGGGGAGGTGATGAATGTCTTAGGGATTTATAGCTGATGATCTAGTAATTTCAATCATATAGATGGCTTGAAAAGATATAAGTGGGTATCAAAAAAAAAAAAAAAAAAAAAATTGATGGGTTTGCTTTTAATGATGCACTTCATAAGAAATAGGGGGAAAAAAGAGAAATTTTACTCTACCCTATATGTAAAAATAATAATTTCATTAATTTTTACATGTATATGTAGGATTGTTAATTATTATGTGGTTTTTAAAGGTCTAAATTATATCATGTTGGCCTTAGCTTTCAAACATTTATTCTCATTTGAAACTGTCTTTGAATGTTTTGTTCTAGACCATGAACTTTTTGAATTTGTTTTCATATTTTAAGGTTTGGATTTCATTTTGTTTTTTGTTTGAAAAAAGAATGTAAAAAGCCAAACATGTTTGCCAACTCTTTTAGACATACTTTGATTTTAAATTTTCAAACATATTTGGGTTTTTTTTTTTTTAGAAAATAGAAAAAATAAAATGGATTAACATACAAGGCCTTAGTCATTATTATTTTTATTTAAAAAAATGTTATTCTAGTTTACATGCTAAATTATTATACAAAATGTCTTTCATCTAGGTAGTTAATTTCAATTTGCCTAAACCTTTAAAAAAAAAAATAGATAACCTTTCATTAGAAATTTCCTAAAAATACATATAATGAAATTAATAGTTAAAGGATAATTAGGTTAAAACCAATTACATAGATTTGGGGCAAAATTGAGACCAACTAAATTATATATACAAAATAGTCCTAATTGAACCGTTCGCAATTTAATCACGTCTGATTTTTAATAGTTTCAATTTTATCTCCGACATATTAAATTTCCATAGAAATTGAATGAAAAAAAAAAAAAAAAAACTAGAGGTAGAATTGAAACTTCCAAAACGTTTAAAGGCGAAAAATGAATCGACCAACTACCTATATTAGGGGCATTCTCGGTAATTTAGCTTATTATAATTCGGAAATTATTTAAATTACTTACATGTAGTACTTCAATAGCTATTGAATCTTAGCCTGTTGATGAGCAACCATTATGTCATGCTTAGTAAGTGAAATCTTTCTGAATTCTTAGACTAAAGAGAGAGCCCTCTAAATTAGTGACATTGCCCTTTAGACTAGGGTTAGTCCACATCACTACTACTAGAGATTCCAATAACTATAGAAAGTTTTATAGTTTTTTTTTTTTTTTTTTTTTTTTTTTTTTTTTGATAAGTTTGTAGTTTGATAATGAAGAGGTTATTAAAGGAATTTCTGAAATTTGTTATTTGACATTGGCTATAGCTTGATGTATAATATATAGGATGATGAGTATTTGATTTTTGTGATTTTTCTCAAGTTTGAATTTTTCTTCTTAAAACCAATGTCTTTTCCCTTTCCCCTTTGAATTTATTATTCAAGCTCTAGCTCTTATGGGGGATAACAAAACAATAAACTTAATATTAATAATTTCAAGGATAAAGAAGGAGGATTAGAATAAGTTTACCCGACAATATATAAAATCGTAGATCTGTATATTATGTATATGTTGTTGGGTAGAGGAACTAATCGTTCCCACGACAAATTAAAACCATTTATTTTCAAACTTTTCAAAGATCAATTCACGGTCGGACAAAGTCAATTATGACCATGAAATAGCCAAAAGAGAAGAGGAAACTTTCATTTTCAATGACATTGGAGAGAGATTGGAGAAGGACAACTCCACATTAGTCTTTTCTTTATTCTTTTTTGTCTTCCATGTGTATTTCGCTTCTTTCTATAATTCTTCGAAACATATTTTTTCCTTTTCTGTTTATTTCATCGTCAATCCATTCATTTAAATACTTATTTTATTTTTAGATAACAATAATTAATCTTGTTTACAAATAATGAATTTAAATTTTAACTTCTAGCTAGTCAAATCTCATGTTTATATATATCTTTCAAATTTGATTAGGACTTGAAAAAGTGTACATATAAGTTGGTGAGATATTAATCAAGGTAGAAAGAAAAGAGAAATAGTTGTTCAAAATTTTATATTTTTTTGGTGAAAAAGTCTCTATCACACTTTTTTTTTTTGACATCGACTAAATGAAAATACATCGACACATCAAACAATATGATTACAATAACAATTATGTGTGTATATATATCATTAAATGAAATAAAAATATATATAATAAGAAGCCAAAGAGCTTTAAAAGACATGTATTAGAGGGTTTTTTTTTTTTCTGTTAAAGGCAACATCATGTGTTGGCTCTTTGCTTTTATATGTTGACAAGAAAGTTCCTAGGAGACTGCATGTACAACATGAAGCATCCTTACCTGGTTAAACTTGACCTCATATGACTCTGTAAAGAATTGCAAAATTTCAATTCTCTCTCTCTCTCTCTAACATTAATAAAGTTTCTGCTCTTCTCTCTTGTGCCCCTCTGTCATACTCTCTCCGCTCGACATGTGTCGCCCGACAATATTGCGAAGCCCCATGTCTCCATTTGTATATTTATAACAGTGATTTTTTTCTCATTCGCAAAACAAAGATATCTCGAATAGTTACAATGGGATGACTCAAATTCTATTCTTCTTGACTTAACTCGAACGCATAAAGGGTAAATTTTAGGATGTGCTTTTATCATTTTTATTTAGAATTTTTCCCATTTCGTTAAGTACATAGTTTAGTCTCAATATTTGTCTTACTTCTCGATTTCAATTCGCTTAACTTTCTTCTTTCAATCAAGTTCCTATTAATTATCAGAAAATGATGATGTGATATCATTTGTGTGTATGTATATATATGTATGTTTGATCAAAAGAATGGAGTTAAAAGATCGTATTTTAAGAAATTTAAAAACAAAAATGAAAAAATATCTCAAACCTTAGTTTAGATTATATATTTAACTCTTCATTTATACTTTGAAGATAAATTATATATGTTGTCCAAATTTCTTTTTCTTTTTCCCCCACTTAGGGGAAAACTTTTAAGGTAAGGTTTTTTTATGTTGTTTGCCTCCTCATTATTTTTTATTTATTTTTCCATCAGCCCATGAAGAAAAATAAATGAGATGGTTGTTGATATGAATGGAGATGAAGCCCTAGCTAGTTTGAATTAAATGGGTGCTTTTCTGGCAATGGCCAAGTGGAGAGACATGAAAGGACCTCTGAACCACATGCATCCCATTTAAGTACAAAATCATTGGGGGCTCATTTTTACTTTGGAATTTGGAAAATGGGTTGTTTTCCAACAATTTACCCATTACCCATATTGCCATCCCATCTTTTGATTTGTGCTTAGAAAAGACCTACATTTTTCTTCTCTAAAATCACCTTCCAATCCCTTAAAAATGAGAAATTTTTAAGTGTTCTCGGTGCAATGAGACCGATAGTTTTGCACGGTTGGATGTAAGAGATAAATAGTAAAAGTACCTCGATTTTGTATCAAACGGTTATTACGGACAAACAAATTTGAAAATTTACATCCGACGGTTTTAAAAAGGGGACCTAGTTGCACTGGACACCACTAATAATTTTCTCTAAAAAGTACAATATATATATTCATATAGCGAAACAATAATTCCCTTTTATCTCCAAAATCATTACTTCTTTTTGTACATATAATTTTGCAAACCCATCTTAATAATTTTGTAAGATATATATGCAAGTCTCATTTATGTAAAGTCGATAGGAATGGTTAAGGTCTCGTCTGGTAATTATTTGGTTCTTGGCCGTTTTTTATTTTTTAAAATCCAAGTTTAAAAATACTACTTCTGTACCAATACGTTTCCTTATTTTTATTATCTACATTAATTCTTCTCATATTTTAAAAAACGGAAAACTAAGGTCTCGTTTGATAATCATTTGGTTTTTTATTTTTTGGTTTTTCAAAATTATACTTGTTTTCTTTCAATTTCTTTATCATGGTTTTCATCTTGGTTAAGGAGACATTGGAGTTTTTAGCCAAATTCTAAAAACAAAAACAATTTTTTTTTTTTTCAAAATTTAACTTGGTTTTAAAAAACATGGGAAGGAGGTAGGTTCAAACCAAAAAAATGGATAGGTGGAATAAGTGTTTATCTTAATTTTCAAAAGCAAAAAACAAAATGGTTATCAAATGAGACCTAAAAAAATAATTTTCAAAAACTTGTTTTTTGTTTTTGGCATCTGATTAAAGAATTCGCATGTTTCCTTCACAAATATGAAAGCTATTTTAAGAAAATTGGGAGAAAACAAACATAATTTTCAAAAACCAAAAAACAAAAATTAAATGGTTATCAAATGAGACCTAAATTTTTTTTTGTAGGTCTAGGTTGAAAATTGTAAGGAATCTTCAAATCATGAAAGATAATTACATTATAAATTCTCATGATTTAAATTACTTTTTGATAGAAGATTAAAATCTCTAACCTAAACAACATGTTTCTCTATAAATAGAACTTTCATGTTAGACAGAAAAATAAATCAATAAGGTAAAAGCTAGGAGTTGTATAGGTAAACTTTTTTCTAAATATTTCAAACTTAGCCCCAAACAAAACACCCAATATTACATACATAGGTAAAATACAAATAAGGAAACCAATTGTAAAAGTCAATATTTGACAAAGACAAATAAGGTAGGTAATATAGATGGTAATGAGGCCAAACTTGTCACTCATATGTCAATTCTCTAATTAGTATTTGATTTGCAAACTATGAGTTCTAATGCTAAAAAGTTTGATTTGTTCACCTGGATGAATTATAAATTATTGTAATAAAGCTCAAATTTTCTATGATTCTCTATCCAAAATTTTTTCACCTTCAATTCACACTCCAACAAAATATCTTACTAATATAAAGATTTGAATTATTTACATCAAAGTGAATAGAATTTAATTACGATGATACGTGGTAATTAAATTATCTCGACTTTGTCCACAGTTGATTTTTTTTTTTTTTTTTTTTTTGCCATATTTTCCTTCATGATTGCTATATGAACTTTGTGGTGTTTGATTAATTCCCAAGTTATCTTTTCAGAAGGAATCAAATGTGAAGTCCTTTGTACAAAAGGTGACAAATATATCAGATGAAGAGGAAAACTATTTAGAAAAAAATGTTTGCACATTCAAGAAAAATATGAAATAATATTCTTTTGACCCACACCTGGCCACCTTTTTTGTGCAGAACTTTTTGAACAGTTGTGTCTCGTCAAAGTCAAAAATAAAATAATTGACAAAAATTGTTTTTAAAATAAAATTTTATTCAATTTGCCAACAACAGCATAGCTCAATGACATAAATTAAAGTTGTACTAATAATCACGAGATCTGTGTTTCAAATCTCCTCATCCCATATTGAAAAAAAATTATTCAATTTCTATTCTTGAACTTGACGATGTTAATCAATTTTTATCTTCAAGTTCTAATTTCACTAAATTGAACTTTGAAATTGGATGAGTGCAATAAGTTTTATGTCTTCTATTCAACTTCCTTTTACATTCGATCTCACAAAAATTCTTACAACTCTTTATTTTTTTTTTTATGAAAAATCAAGTCCAACTAAATCGATGCACGTACTATGAATTTTAAGGGATGAAAAATAAAATTGGAAGAGAATAATACGATACCAAAGATATATATTCTTAGAGTTGTTATAATTAATTATATGATATGAAATTAAAGATGCTCTGGTATCAAATGATACGTCGACAACATTGATGGTACCTCTCTTAATTAGTGTTTTTCAAATCTTTTAATACTATAGGTTAGGTTACTATTTTCATTGTAAATGATTTTTTTTTTTTTTTTTGAGGAAATTTTTCATTGTAAATGATGGTATATATACTCATATAACTCGTATTTAAATTTTCCTTAGCTTTATGGAGTTATAACTTAGAAGTGTAATTACATATATATGCACGGGTTATATCTAAGGCATGATTTTATTGGTGCGTTCATTTGAGACTTTTTTTTTTTTTTTTTTTTTTTTTTTTTGAGGAATCAGTTGAGTTAAAAGTAAAGATTCTAGGTATTTTCATCTCATCGCAATCTGAAGATTATTCTAATTTCTTTAAAAAGGGGAAATCCTTAGAAATGACAAAAAATTATAGGTAGTTTTGAAAAATGGTCAAACCGGATTTTTTAATGAAAAATGGCTAAACCGTTTTTTTAACTTATTTTCGTGAGGATCGTCTTTTCAATTATACCCTTGAGTAAAGTTTCAGATTTAATTTAAAAAAAAAACAAAAAAAACAAAAATAATTTATCCCATAAATCATGGAATTACAATATCTATCTTCTCTCTCCAAACAAAATAGTTTATCCCATGAATCATGCAATTACAATATCTATCTTCTCTCTCCTCCCTCTCTCAAAATTCACATTCTCCTCTCCCTCAAAATTCACATTCAGATTTTATCTTTATTAAAACTAAAAGATTACATAGAAATTAGGTTTTCATTTTTAATTTTCGATTAGATTCTTATATTTTAATTATCTAATTAGTATCTACATGGTTTTTACCAACTTTTTGTTGACTTTTTGCTCTGTCGTTCATATCACCATTGGAAGGGTTATTGATATACATCATAGGTATGTTAAATACTGTATTTTGTATTTATCTATCATTATTTTCCTCTTTGTATCCTATTTTCCAACACAAAGTATTTTGTATTTTTTATTTTTTTTCAAAGTCTTTACGAGGAACAAGCATTTGGAGGAATGTGCCCAAAAGACAAATCGGAGGTTTCTCGAGAATTTCATTTGTAATGGTTCGAATAATATGAGAATGGGAAAGACCGCACAAAACCAAGAAAAATAGGAAGAATCTCAAGGGTTTCAGATTTTTTTATAAAAAAAAAAAACAAGGTGAATACTCAATCCCAATTTTCGAATTAAGTTGGAGGGAAATAGTGAGTAATGATTTTTTTTTTCTCGGTTTTTTAGATGATTTGATGTTTACCATAGTAAATTATTAGTTTACTATATACACTGTATTTGCATAATTTTTCTTTTTATAAACTTGAATGTTTTTTATTGTTTCGGTAACCATTTGGGAGTATTTTTCAATATTGAAATTATTTGCAAGTTTACTAGACGGGTTTAGAAAAGAAAATAGGGTTTTGTGTTAAATGAATTTAGTAATTTAAATACTTTCAATCATTTTCATGCACTCCCTAATTTTAAGGTAAGAGTTAACATTTTTTTTTAAAAAAAATTCTACAACTATCCCCTTAATTCGTGCTAATTAGTTGATTTTTGTTATGTTATGTTTGTTATTGATTTTCAACGGGCCCTTAATTTAAGGGTAAACCCTAGATTCTCTCCTAAATTTAAGTTGTATTTGTATTTATAGTTCACTGCATTTACGCCGTATTTGAATTGATCGGTTCAGGGTCATTTTCGTCTGATTCGTTGTAAAAAAAATCTACTAAAAATAGAAATTGGTCATTTTTCAAATGGAGAATCATATGACCATTTTTCAAAATGCTCAATTAAAATTAGCCATTTATCTAGTTGCCCAAAAAAAAAATGTTTTCAAAATAATTATTTTAATTTAACTATAGAGTACAATTTCCCAATTAGTTATTTCTATGGCCATAATTTAAGGATAGATGTTTTGGGCCTTGTCCAATAGAGTCAGCCCATGTGAAAATGTTAGGGGGCTTTGCACAGATAGCAAAAACCGGCAAAATAATTGCAAAATTAGCAAAAAAATAAAATTATTTGCGGAAATAGCAAAAAATACGTTAAATTACAAAAATACCCTTAGTATCTCCATAGTCTATCAATCCCTATTATTGATAGTCACTGATAGACTTCGGTTAATCAGAGTCTATCAATGATAAATACTGATAGACTTTGATGATAAGTTTCAATTAATCGGAGTCTATTAGTGATAAACACTGATAGACTTTGATTAATCGAAGTCTATCAGTGTGTATCACTGATAGACTTTGATGATCATAATCTATAAGTTTTTATCGTGTTTAATTCAAGCCTATCAGTGATAGCCGCTGATAGAAAACAATTTAATTCAAGGCTATCAATTTCTATCCATCAGTTTAATTTAAGTCTATCAGTGATAATCACTAATAGAAAACCGTTTAATTCAAGGTTATCAGTTTTTGTCACTGATAGAAATCAATTTAATTCAAAACTATTAGTTTCTATCACTGGTAGAAACCAATTTAATTGAAGTTTATCAGTTTCTATCAGAAATCAATTTAATTAAAGTCTATTGACTTGTATCACTAATGGAAATTAGTTTAATTCAAATCTATCATTTTCTATCGATGATAAAAATCAGTTAATTGAAGTCTATCAGTTTCTATCTCGGATAGAAATCAGCTAATTATCAATTAATTGAAGTCTACCAATGATTGTTACTGATAGAAATAAATTTAATTGAAATCTATCAGTAAAGTACTTTGCATTGCAATCATCTCGGTAGTTAGAAACCCATCCAAAATTATTATACTACAATCATAAATTGAACAAAAAATTTAAGTCTCTTGTGGTAATTAGAACATAAAATCAAAAAATAACCATTACGAACAAGCGACTCTCAATCAACAATATAATTTTTAAAGCCTAGCACACAAGCTCCGTGACCACTACCATAAAATTGCTATTCTTGTATTCTTTGTATTTCATTATCTATCAATTATAGCCCTGATAGACTTCGACCAGTGATAGTCAGTGATGGACTACGATTAACCGGAGTATATCAGTGATATACTTTGATATACCTATACAAACACTCACCAAAATTGCTATTTTTGTATTCTTGGCATTCTTGAAAAAAGCATATTAATCACACAAGAACTCCACCCTCATAAATTCACAAAAAAAAAAAATTAAAAAAAAAAAAAAGAAGAAGAAGTCGTAATAGCTCATTATAAAAAAAGAAAAAAAATCATAAAAGCTCATAAATGCACAAACAAAAAAAAAAAGTAGAAGAAATCGTATACACATGCTCATAAGTGCAAAAAATAAATAAATAAATAAATAAAAAGAAGGAGAAGAAATCATATACACTAGAAATGAGGGAAGAAAGGGTAAATGAGAAGGGAGAGAAAAAGAAGGGTAAAATGGGAATATCTAATTTTTTTGCCATATTTGCAATTCTTTTTATTTGGTGCTAAATTTGCTATTATACATAATTAATTTGCCACCCATTGCAATTACTCAAAATGTTAAGTATTTTATTGCCAACTAGAGCCTAACTTAGTTGGCATAATGAAAGTATTATGGACCAAGAGGTTAGAGATTCAAATCTCCCCACTCACGTGTCGTAAAAAAAATCTTTTATTATTACTATGTTTTTATTGTTTTAATATCGATCTCCAATCCCACTCCAATCGTCGATTATTGA
Organism: Luffa acutangula; assembly: GCA_036850905.1. Classification (NCBI taxonomy): domain Eukaryota; kingdom Viridiplantae; phylum Streptophyta; class Magnoliopsida; order Cucurbitales; family Cucurbitaceae; genus Luffa; species Luffa acutangula. The sequence goes on from CM072097.1 coordinate 2,421,938, forward strand.
AATATATATTTTAACTTTTACTCATTTTTTTCAATGGAAATGAATTTTGAGGAAAAATTTATTCCTAGACTTGTTAGATTGAATCGATTTTCATTCTAAACTTTCGATATTTTATCAAATTTGACCCTAGACTTAGATAAGTGCTACAATTTCTACCATATATGTTCTTTTTCAAGCGATTCACTCACTAATTTCAACAAAAAGCAATACAAAAATCTTCCTAAGCTCACAAATTTGAATACTATCAATTAATTTTGCACAAAGTTTAGTTTGATTAATACATAAATTAGTCATTAAATAACTTTGCAAAAACTGACAAACCTTACCAAAAGTTTTCTCTAATTAATGTCGTTTTCTTTACAATCCTATCAATTAATTTATATCATATTTTATAATTCATTCGATGCAGATGAGAATATACTCTTCTCTTAAGAAACTTGAATGAAAGCTTATTGATGAGGAAAATGGCAACATATTTCAAATTGAGATTCACATGTTTTAAGATAAAAAAAAACTTGATATAACTTAATAAATTTAAAGGTAAAAAATGATTGTTCTTGAAAAATATTTATGTAGGAAACTCAATCCGGATGCTCTTCCACCTCTGTTCGGTCCCTGGTGCCCTTGGCTGCCTCGGTTCAGTTTGAATTGCCTCTGAATTCCTATAAAAACTCTAGGGCAAGAACAGGTATTTAAACCTCTCTTAATCACTAAAGATGGGATTCCTGAATCCTATTCTCTACTCTCTTCTTTTGCTGATCTCTTGCTCTCCTCTTTCCGCTTTTTGACTTAAGCATCGAAGACGGTGTGGCAAGCACCACACCGGTGTGCAGGTTTACTGTCTTGCAGGCCACGTCTTCCCCCTCTCAAACAAATTTACCGTTGGTGGCACGTGAAGGTCAGGTGAGTTCCTCCCGACCAAATTTGACCATCAACAATATATATAATCTTAAGATACAAAAAGTGAATGGAAAGTTAGGGATGGAGATTGGAGAAGGGTTGTCTCGGACGGTCCCCGTCTCTATCCCTACCTATCGGTGAGAAGAGGAGAGAGAATGTGAATGGGTGAGAAAGTAAAAAAGAAAAATGTAAGGATAAAGCCACGTGTTGGATGGAGATTGTGAGAACATGGAGATGAAGAATTTGGGAGGTTGCACGTGACCACAATAAAACCTGCACTTTGACCAATCCACACACGCTTCTAAAATTCTCACCTTCACGTGCCACTTCATTATTACTAACTAAAATACCACCTACCTTTCCCTTCAATAACCTAACTTTCATTTTTATTTTCAATCTTTCCATTTCTAAAATTTGATGGTTATATTATTAACAAACAAATCCTAAGTTTAAAAACTTTCTATGAATCAATCGAATCATACAAAATTCAATTCACTAAACAAACGAAATGGTTCAAAGAAAAATGTTGTCAGATGACTTAAACCTAATCACAAAATCGAACAAATAAAAGATGTTTGATCTTAGCAACAAAATATATATATCCAACTTATTAAAAACATCCTATCACAATTATATTAGAAGAACACATACACAATACCTACCCAAAAAAAAAGTAGTAGTCTCGTCTAAAGCTAGTCGCAGATCATTGTTTAGAAAACATGTCACAAATTTTGTACTAGACTTGATTTTTCATTAAATTAATGAGTATTAAAAGATTTTTATGTTTTTTTTTTACTTAAATTAGTTAAGATTAAAAAAAATTACAACATTTATCTAATCTAAAGTTCAAGTCGACGAAATTTACGAACTAAACTGAGTTTAACGGTTAAAACATTTACTCCTCTCCTTTTTTGTTGTACTTGAGGAGAAAAGAAGTTGGATGTATTAAAATTGGTTAAATTATAAAAAAAATACTCATGAACTATGGGATTGGCTTCAATTACAACTCTAAACTTTCAAAAGTGTCATTTTAGCCCTTCAAGTTCAAAGTTTGTTTCAAACACCCTTGACCCGTTAAATTTATGGACGGAAAATGACGGGTTTACATATGAAAAAACGTCAAACTTTTAGGACTAAATGAAACTTTTGAAAGTTCCATTTCAATTTTAGAAGGAATTTTTTTTTTAGTACATTAACATTTAGGAGTGGAGGGATTTGAACTTTCGACCTCTTGATCGAGGATATATGTCAATTACCACTAAGTTATGCTCGTGGAAAGAAAATTGACACACGTAAGATTTTTTTTTTTTTTTTCCTCTGTAGAAAAAAAGTATACAGATTACAGCAGGGAAGCCTGTAGGACGGAGATGGATCGCTGATAATTACGCACTGATTGCACGTGCGAGCGTGTTTCTTTCCTTGAATGTTCTGGGACCCACCCTTATTTTCACACGGTCAGAGAGTGTTCAAAATGTCCAAAGTTTTCATTTAATGCTTTTTTTTTTAACAATTTATTTTTTCTATTTTCAAACTTGATGTAATAAAATAGACCAACTTTATTATTGAGAAAATTCTCTCTTCTAAATATAACACTCATTCAACTCGCTAAGAAATGGTCAATTCTGTCGTTGGAAGCCATGGTCGTAAAGGAAGGGTTGGAGAAGTACCTTACCTGCTTCAAGGATCGTCTGCACCGATGGTGGTGGAATCCGACTCTCAGTCGTTGATCAAGATCCTCAACAATCAATCCCCTGATATCTCAGAAGCCAAAATCCTGCGATCGACATCGAGAATTCTACGAGGAAGATGAGGAATGTATCGTTCGTCTGGTGCCCGAGAGTTTGTAACAGGGCAGCTCACTTGTTGGCTGCTAAAGTAGCAAAATCCATGTCGATCCCTTCTCCTTCGATCGGATTCCAGCCCAGATCTGTGGGTAATTTTTTTTTTACAGAACTCGATTTCCTCCATGGAGGATGAGTTATTTTTTGGAGGGGTCTGCTGGTATCCCTTCGTGGCTAGTCTTTGTCATTAATGAGGAAGCTTTTGCTTGTAGTGGTGGTTGAGTTTGTTTAATGAAGTTTCCAATTTCAAAAAAAAAACTCATTCAACTTTAGTATTTGGTGGCTTAGCAGTTATTGGCATGTATTCTCGACCAAAAGGTTGGAGGTTGGTTACAAAAAAAAAAAAAAAAAAAAAAAAAAAAAACTTTATTATTTTTTCCTAATTAATTTTTCACTTGGTAAAATCTTTCTACTTAATTTTGATACATAAAATGTTATTCCTTTAATTTTTTTTTTAAAAAATAATTTCGAATCTCCAAACTTCACATTCTCGATAGAAATATCATTAAAGACAATGGTATCTCAAATTTCCAACTCGATTGGAAATTCAATTCTCTTGCAATTTCAAGGAATTGAAGTGGGTTGGGGGCTTCTCCATTTAAGAATTAGATTCCTTTGTGAGAGAGAGAGAGAGAAAAAAAAAAAAAAAAAAAAAAAAAAAAAAAAAAAAAAAAAACTTCTTGATTTTTTCTATTCATTTTTTTATTTTAAAAATAAACATATGAAAAATGTATATTTTAAAATTATATAACAAGAACAGTACTTTTATAAATTATTCATCATTTTCATGGATTATTATTAATGAATGAATTAAAAGGTTAATAAACATAATTTTAGAAAACGATATAAATTCAATCAAGAAAACAACTATTCTTTACTAAGTTGAGAAATTTTAATTTTATACAGAAATCATTTCTACATACTATAAAAAAATATTCGTTACATATATGCGATCGTTTTTGTTTTAAAAAATACGTAACGTTGGGAATATGAGAGAGGTAATTTGAATCTTATCGATATCTTATCCTCTTATCATCCTATTGACATTAACAGAGTGTGTTTGGGATTGAAAATAAGTGTGAAATGAATAGTATTTTGTTTGGAAAGTGGGTGTGTGGTATCATTTTGGTGGGTTTGAAAAATATGTAATGAAATATTTTTTTTTCTAATAAAGATGTATATGTAATAATAATTTTCCAAAAGGTTCATTGGATATTTTAAAGCTTAGATTTGACAATACACTTGGAATATATGCCCCACTCCCCTTATCATACATACACTTTGGAATATATGCTCTAATTTTGCAATTAATTAACCAAACTATCACACCTTCAACTATACCTATTAATCAAATGACTTTTGAGAAAAGTGTTTTTTTTAGAACTATACTCTTCTTTTAAATAATTCTTTTTATGTGTTTTTTTTTTATATTTCTTAAATTATTTTTAGGATCTAATTAAACACTAGGAAAACTTTTTAAAGTATTTTTAATTGGTTAAAAATACTTTTTACGGTTCTAAAAGTCATACTAAACTTACCCTTTTCTTTTTCTATAAGTTCCAGTATTATATTTTATAAATAAAGAAGAAAAAGATTTGAAACTATAACTCTTAAAAATATAAATTAATACATATAATTACACTTAACTATGTATTCAAGTTGGTCTCAGCTAATTTCCTATTTTAAAACAAGAGTTTTCATAATAATATCATTAATCACAAAGTCAAAAATATTGGTCAAACTTGTTATAAAACACCCCTACCCTAGCTAGTGAGGCAAAAGATATCCATAGAAAGTTAATATTTTTAGTCATTGGTGAGATAAACAAACTTTTTTAACTCAAGAAGTGGAAAAATATCTAGTATAGTTTGGAAAAATGTAGCCAACAAAAAGAAGTGCAAGAAAAAAAAAAATAAAAAGGGTGCTTTAAACCTACATTAAACAATAAAAATAACATGTGCAAGAGCAAATAGTTTGATAATCACATATAGTTTTTCAAAGAATAATTAAAAGATAGAATTTAAGTTTCGTTCAATTTCAAGTTCTTAACTTTCAATTTTTTATTATGAGAATGCGAAGAATGTATATGAAAGTTTTCCTGTCATGTTTTATATAAAATTGATCCTATCAAATTGCTCCTATATTGAGATTTTAATCTTCTAAATCAATAAATCTTAATTTTATTTAAGAAGTTAAGGTAGTAATGAAATTGAGCAAAAAAATGTAAAAGAAATCCATGATAGAAAATTTCAAATATTAATACTTCAACAAAGAAAGAAGAAAAATAGGAAGAAAAGTGGAAGAAATTAAATAAATTAAATTTCTCATTTCAAGCTAAAACCTAAAACTAAAAACTAATCAAAACCCTATTGAACTAAAACTAGAAAAGCTAACATCACTCTCCCTATGAAAAACCAAAAAGAGAAGCCATTTTTTTCCTCTACTATTTACATTTGAAGATGGCAAAATGGAGAATTAAGAGACAAACTAAACTAAAGAGATCAAAGCTCAATAATCAGGGCTTATTCTCGCCGCCAAATAATCGAACTTGCCGAGAATCCAAACAACATCTCCATCAATACGAGTCCTCTTTCAGCAAAACCGATCATACTTAACTTTGGAGTCAGTCGTGCCAGCAGAGGAGCATTACGATGCAGCTTCGAATAATGTAAAGCCTACCCTTTTGCTCTCTAATATAACCGCCAAAGGATGACGATCTTGATCTCCATGAAACCTTCTTCTTCTTCCCTTCTCCCATTGTGGCATCTGCAACAACTTTAGTGCTTCTAGTACTCATCTTCTTCTTCTTTCTTTCTTTTACCCTTTTGTGTTCTCTTTCTTTGATTTGCAAAGCTAAAGGCTTTTTTGAAGTCAGCCAATAGGAGGGCCCTCAATTTATACACAAGAGAAGAGAAATGTTGTTTCTCTCTCTCTCTTGGATTTATGAAAGAGCATTTATTTGGGAATTCAACCACCAAGAAATTTTGTCGGCCATTGATTATTAAATTTTGGAGTGTAAAAAGGAGCAAGTAAACAAGAAGAAGAAGAAGAAGAATGGTTTTGGGATCTGTGAAGCCATTGTGTTTTCTTTTTGTAGCTGAAGAGAGATGCTTCTTCGTTGTTCTTTCGTTTTTGGTGTGCAGTTTTAGTTTTAGATTAGGAAATTGATCGATTGTTGATTATTCCCATGTATTTTGGATAAAAAAGGTTGCTCCTTTTTTGCTTTCGGTTTTCGAATATTAGAGGAAAAGAAAGTTCCTTTTGGTTCTATATATATATATTCTTTTAACGTGTGCATCTTTTTTATTATTTAATCGAAAGGGCATTATGGGAATTGGAATTCGTTTATTAGGACACGAGTTTCGTATTTTTTTCACAATGGTATGATATTATATCAAGAACATTTTCTTGGTCTTCCAGTTGTCTAGGAACTTATATGTTCGCTACTGTTATAGATAATTTTGGACCACCATGATGTGCAAGGAGCTGACGAGGACAACCGGGCGGAGATAGGACCAGGAAACGACCTAGAGGAAGACCAGACCAACGGGCCAGGCCAACTTGGCCCGACCCATATGGTCGGCCTCGGCCTCGACCACTCGGCCCACTTGCGCGGGCCGAGTTCATTTGCCTCCGCTCGGTCCCTGTTGCCTCTAACCGCCCCGGTTCCACTTGGTTCGTCCCGAAACGCCTCCGAATTCCTAAAAACCCTAGGAGCATGAGCAGGTATTTATACTTCTCTTCGCTACTGAAGAAGGGATCCGAACTCTAAACATGAACTCTCTACTCTCTCCCCTTACTCTCTAGCTCTCCTCCTTTCGTTTTCTAACTTAAGCATCGGAGGTGGTGTGGCTAGCATCACACTAGTGTGCAAGTTTTTCGACTTGCAGGCCACGTCTTCCTCCTCACAAACAAATTTACCGTTGGTGGCACGTGAAGGTCAGGTGTGTTCCTCTGACCAAATTTGACCATCAACCGCTACCATAATTAATGAATCATGTGAGAAATGAATTTGGTATTCGTGCTAGGAGAGGAAAATAGCTTTTTTTTTTTTTTTTGACAACATGTGAGGATGGAGCTAGGACTTGAACCACATACTTCTTGATCGTTAGTACAAGAGTTATGTCAGTTGAGTTATGTTCATGTTGACGAAGAAAATAACATATTAATTAAGAGAATGAATGAAGAGATATTTTTTTAGTTGACGAGAGACTCATGCCTGCATCTCATAAATATAATCATATTCCGTTAAATGAATATATGCTTGTATATGGCAAAGAATCACACACAAATAGAATCAAATGAATAAAAAGATCTTTTAGTTGGCGAGAGAGATTTAGTGTTTGCATCTCTAATATAAATATAATGATACACGGTGTTAAATGAATTTGTGCTTGCAACTATAGAGAATGAACGGAATCTATTAACAAAGAAATTTAATTATCATCTCTATATGGATTTCATTTTTCCAAATTTCATTTGCTCTTTTGAACCCTTTAGGTCCAAATTTCTCTATCTTGACTTTTGTAAAATTTAAAGCCATCCCTCCCTAAAGCATATCATGTATTTGGAGGTATTATTGGAATAATTCTCAATTGGACCACGACTTCTATCCTTTGAGACTTTTTTTTTTTTTTTTTTTTTGATAACATGTAAGAGTGGAGGATTGAACCTCTAGTCTCTTGGTCGGAGTATAAGTTTTTTTTTTTTTTTTTTTTTGAGAATGGAAATTTCATTAAGAAAGAACAGGACCTCGAGGGGTTACAAGCATACATCGCTCTTGTAAAGATAAATTCACCATCCAGTCGGAATATAAGTTTTATACCAATTGAGCTATACTCTTATTGGCAACATTTTTTTTTTTTTTTTGAAACGCCCTCCTTGTCAATATATTTCAGGGAAAGAAGTATACAAGTTGAGCTTGTATTCTACAATTTTGTCCCATGTCATTTTACCAATTTTTTATCAACATCAAGATTCTCTTCTATATATCAATATATTTCTCTTGAATTTTAGTTTAATTTGTATTCTTTTTTTTTTTTTCCTTTGTTCTCTTTCTTATCAATTGTTACAATTTATTTCAACAATATTCTTCAAAACTACGTTTCAAATCTTCAAAATTCAACTAGAATCATAAAAATAAATAAATTAATTAATTAGAGTACAAAGCCAAAAACATTAATTTTTCAAATTAAAGTTGTCAATTGCTTTGTACGGTACACTATACTAAGTGGCATTTGTGGATGAACCCCATAAGGTTTGCAATTTCCACGAAGTTGTGAGTACAAAGACAAAGGACAAATAAAATGAACAGACAAACAATCTCAAAAAAAAAAAAAAAAAAAAACATTATCCTACATTAAATTTTTTTTAAAAAAATATACATAATGTAAGAAAACAAAGCTTATATTATTATATTATGTCAGAAAATAAATTACAAAACCCAAAAAAAAAAAAAAAAGTGCAATAAATTAGTTTGATGTGAAAGCTTAATCCACAACATAATCCCACATATAATGTTTCGTGTTCCTCCCATTTCTCAATTCTTTACTATTACCCAATCAAGAAGTTTGAGCCTTTGACAAATTTTTTTTTTGAAATTGAGTTAGTCAAATTGGAATTGGTATTTTTTGTAAGTTGAATTGCTGTCTTTGTTTTGGTTGGATTTAGACATTTTGGTCCAAAGTTTTGAAGCTTTTTAAGTTGTGTGTTGTGTTTTGTATTTGTAGTTGAAATTTGGTCTTTTTCTTGTTAGGTTTTATAAGTGGTTTTATTCATTGAATATGAATTAATTAGACTCTATATTACTTTTAGGTTAAACTATCAAAAAAATACTCCTAAACTATGGGGTTTGTTTTAATAATTATACCCCTGAGCTTTCAAAAGTTTCATTTAAGCCCTTGAAGTTTGAAGCTCGTTTCAAAACGACATTTGGAGACATTTTCTGTTAAATTTATGGACGAAAAATAATGTGTTTACATGTGTTTTTATTGTTTTTTCCACGTATACGTTCAAATATGCTCAACAACTCACTCAGCATCATGTTAAGAATAAGTTTTCCGTGAGTTTTTTTTTTTTTTTTTTGGACAAAGTGTAAGAGTGGGGGATTGAACCTTTGACCTCTTGGTCTGAATACAAAACTTTACGTCAGTTGAATCATGCTCTTGTTGGCAAGTTTTTCATAAGTTACACTTAACATCTATCAAGAAAAAGAATATAATGGATAAAGTTTTAAGATGGAAATGATTAAATTGAAACTTTTTTAACCATAAAAAGTAAAATAAAGGGGGAAACCATTCGAAACTAAGACGTATACTTATCCCAATTGATTAGGCAATTTTTCTAGCTTAGCCTAGGAAGAGAATTGATCTTATTACTAATTAAATTTCAAGATTTTATTTGATATAATGAAAATTTACAAGGGTGAGAGTAGGAGTATTTGAAAATCTCTAACCTGTAGATCGATGGTATATGTCAATTAAGCTAGGATCATAAGTATTATAATTGATAATCCATATTTATTCTAGTTTTTGTTGTATTTGTAATTATTTTATACTATTTTTTATAATATTTTGACTAAAATTATTACGTTAAGTTTGCAAGTACCATATCCTCTAAGACTTTTATTTATCTTTTCTTTATATCTTTGGTAAATATATGAGCTTAGCTTTAACCAAAGCATTAAAATATCTATCAAATATGTCAATATATATCTATCAATATATTTGTAAATGGGAAGATTCAATATGTCAACATTAATGAGGTTTAGTTCATATTTTTTTATATCTCAAATAGATCAATAAAATATAAAACAATATCATCAATTAACCACCAATATGAATATAAGGACTGATAACAAGATTTATAACTTAAATCAATATATCAATGTCTCTATCAACATCTTCTTTTTTTTTTTTTTTTTTTTTTTGACAACATGTGGGGTGGAAGAATAATTCGAATCACAGACTTCTTGATTATTAGTATAAGTTTTACATCAGTTGAGCTATGTTCATGTTGATATCAAAATTTTAAATGTTGGCTTCAATCGGTTAAGAATACATATAATTTCAAGGGTAAAATATTTGTATTTTCATCTCATCTGGCCCACATCGTAGAACTCAAAAATAGTAACTAAAAAAAAACTTTAAAAAGAAAATAAAAGAAAAACCAAAACCTCTAATAATGAACTTGACATGTATGTATAAAGGACCACAACAAGGAATCTTTCATAAGAAGAACATCATATCAACGTTATCGATCGATTAACTCTTATTTAATCCGTTGATATAAATTATATCATATGTTTGAATCTTTAATATATAATCTAATAATATTTCATTCTCCACCCAATAAATTAATCTTAAAGCCATGAAAGAACATTGATGCCCCAAAGTCCTAAGTCAAAATTTCAAGAGGAGGAATGTATAGAGCCAAAAATAGGGAACTTTGAAGCACGTGACAGCCACGTGAAGGGCAGGGCATTGCTGTTAACATGCTAGACAACCTTGGTTTTTGCTTCGACATGTCGTCTCTATGTTCCCTAAATTCTTCCAATCATCAAAACGAAGTCGTTTCTTTTATTTAGACTTGAGGATGATAAAATATAAACTAAGAATATATTTAAATCTCTCTAAATCATTTACATTAATCATCAAATCTTTGTCTTGGATTAATCAAAGATTTTGTGTGCATTAAACAAAAATGCCAATTAGTCAAGTTCAATGAATTGGGTTTCTTAACATTTGGTTTTTGAGCTGAAACTTTAATGGGTTTAATTATGTATTTAAATGTTTTAATCATCGATTAGCCAACACGAACATAGCTCAACTGGATGGATTATTCGAAATTGGGATGACCCGACTTTGTTTGAGGGCTATCGCTTCATCAATCGCCCATGGAAGATGATTTGGCTGGAGGCGGTAGCCGTTTGTGAAGGCCTGAGATGGATTCCGGAAAATTCCCCAGAGTAGTCAATGCCCTTCACATAGTGCTTAATGACGAAGGATACAGATGATACGAAACTCTTCACATAGTGCGTGTTGGAGTAATTCTTTTCCTAATTGGATGTTAGAGTTAAATGAGAGTGATACTAGATCTGGTGATCTTACTTAGTGGGGATCCTATCCCACATGTGATATCCGGTTGGATAGTTTAGCTATTTTCTAATAAAGTTCCTTTTCAAAAAAAAAAAAAAAAAAAAAAACATAACTCAATTAACATAAAACTTATTCTAATGACCAAGAGGTCTGTGGTTCAAATTCCTCACCCCACACATATTGTCAACAAATAAAAAGATATATTCGATTAACTTCTCTAAAATTGAATAATGAATTGTTTGAGTTTTGAAAGGTCTTGTGATAATATTTAAAGTAGACTAATTATTTTGTTTTAATTAGTGAAATAATGACATAACTTCAAATCTACCGTCAAAGTGAGCATAACTTAATGATAGTTAGCTATATCCTAAACCAGGAGGTCAGAGGTTTGAATCCGTAAAAAACTAACCTAATTCAAATAGAAATAATGAAAATGTGGCCAAATTAGAACTCAACTACATGAGAGATATAATTAATCAATAATTACAAGTAATAAGTATATAGTTTAATCAATAATGGTTGTGATTATAGTTAATGAAAATCTATGTTAATTATAGATAGATTTATGCTAATACTAGATAAAGTAAAAACATATTGATTTACCATTATTGAAACTAATCAATAATTAATAAGTTTTAAAGACAATACATTATTTACAATGATTTAATAAAATTTTAAAAACTATTATAATATATATATATATTGTATTTGTAATTATTTTTACAAGGACATGTATTTGCAAATAATGTTAAAAGGACAGAGTACCTAAAACCTATAAACTTTGCCTCCATGTTTGGGGAGTGGAGAACTTCCAAGTTCCCATGCTTTATTATTGTGGCCTTAACCTAATTATAAATAAACAAGTGGTAAAATCCTTTTTCCAAAAAAAAAAAAAAAAAAATCTTTTGTTTGTGTTTTAAAAGATTGTCCAAAGTTTTTTTTTTTTTTTTTTTTTTAAAGAGTTTGACCAAAGTTCTTTTTTTCAAAAAAAATGACCAAAATCCGATTAATTCAATCGACTTAAACGAGTCAAGTTAATTAAGCATAATTTAACTTAAACTCTTTTAGAACATTATAGTTCAAATTGGAGATTTTTTTTATTGATATCGTACTTTTAGCCAACAAGAGCTTAACTCAACTAGCATAAAGTTGTACTGATAACCACACAAGGTCTGTGATTCGAATCTCCATCCCCACATATTGTCATATATATATATATATATATATATATATATATATATCGTACTTTTAATAACTTTTTTGAAATATATTAATTTTCAAACTTATTATTTAAATATTGTAGTTTTAATTTTTGAATGGAAACAGAACCCTCATTATCCCAAGGATTTCTAGGTTCAAACGCAATTTTTTTTTTTTTTTTACTTTTTATTTTTTAAAAGATATGAACGGTAACGTGGTTTGTTTTTCATTTTACTTTTAAATTTTTATTTTAGAAACAAACAACATATTTTTCTTTTTCTTTTCTTTTCTTTTTTCTTTTTCCAACTTTTGTTTGGAAAATTGAAATTTAAATAGCTATTAATTATTTAAAAATTTCATTTTTACTGTAAAATAAAATAATCATTATTCTACAAAACTATAATCAATATACTAGAGATCAATCAAGCAAGTATTCATTTAAGTTGTTATGTTATGCAGATATTTTGAGACATTAAGGTCCCGTTTGATAACGTTCTCGTTTCCTGTTTCTGGTTTCTGGTTTCTTGTTTCTTGTTTTTTAAGAAGTAGAAACAGAAACATGTTTGATAACTATTTCTGTTCCTTGTTTCTCTGAAAAAAGAAACAGAAACACAAAATGTGTTTGATAACCGATTCTTGTTTCTTGTTTTTTTAGTTAAAATAAAATTTAGTACATATAATATAAAAATATATTAATTTTCTACTATTATTTTTTTTATTTCTCCTTCTTCTTCCTCATCACTACCACCATTGTTACCGATCACTCGCCATCGTTGATCATCGGTCATCGCTACCGACCTTCGACCACTGAGCAAATGCAGACAGTCAGCGGCGAATGCTGGAAAAGTCGTCGGCGCGTGGTGGCGGTTGTCGAAAATAAGAAAAAAAGGAACAAGTTTCGGTCGACGACGATAGTGGCAGCCGGTAGTCGGAGGTCGATGGTGGCATCTGGTAGTCAGAGGTCGACTGTAGCAACTGGTCAACGAAGGTCGGTGGGGGTCAGTCGGCGAAGGCCGATCAGCGGAGGTCGACCATGACCGGTAGTCGGAGGTCGACGGAGATCGGCGGTGCCCAGTAGTCAAAGTTCGACGATAGTTGTCGTTCAGCAGAGGTCGGCGGCTCCTGATAGTTAGAGGTCGACGTTAGCGGCTGGTCGACGGCGCCTAGTAGTCGGAGGTTGACAGTAGTCTGAGATCGACGGTGGCAGTCGGTCGACGAAGGTCGGTAGTCAGAGGTCGACGGTGACGGTTGGTTGGTGGTGGCTGGTAGTCAAAGGTCGACGGTGGCAGTAGTTCGATGGACTTCGACGGCTGTTGGTAGTTAGAGGTCGACGGTGCCCAATAGTCTGAGGTCGACGGTAACGGTCATTCGGTGGAGGCTGGTCAATAGGGTTCAACGGTGCTCGGTAGTCGGAGGTCGACGATGGTGGTTGGTCGAGGACGCCAGGTAGTCGGAGGTTGACGGTAACGGTCTGTCGGTGGAAACTGGTTAACAGAGCAGAGGTCGGCGAAATCGTCGATCAATGGTGGCCGGTAGTCGGAGGTCGACAACTGCGGCCAATCGGCGGTGGTTGGTCGACAGTAATAAGAGGTTGACGGCGCCTGGTAGTCAAAGTTCGACGGTGGCAGTCGTTCGGCGGAGGTCGGTGGTTGCTGGTAGTCAGAGGTCGACGGTAGTGGCAGGTAGGCGGCGCCCGGTAGTTTGAGGTCGACGGTAGCTATCAGTTGGAGGAGGATGGTCAGCGGTGTCGACGACGACCGGTAGTTGGTGGTCGATGGTGGTGGTCGTTTGATGGAGGTTGGCGCCTGCCGGTAGTCAGAGGTCGACGGTAGTGGCAGGTCGGCGTTATCTGGTAATCAAAGGTCGACGGTAGCGGTCAGACAGCGGAGGCGATCAGTGGAGGTTGTGATAGCGGCCGGTTGTCGAAGGTCGGCAGTAGCGGTCGACCGCAGCCGGTAGTTGGAGGTCGGCGACAACCGGCAGCCGGAGGTGCACGGTGGCAGTCGGTCGGCAGAAGTCGACGGCGACCGATCGACGGTTGCGGTTGGTTGTGGCCGGTAGTGGGAGGTTGACTACGACGGTCGGTCGACGGAGGTCGGCGATGATCGGTAGTTAGAGGTGGACGGTGGCTGTCGATCGGTGGAGGTCGACAACCAGTAGTCTGAGGTCGACAGTGGTGGTCGGTGAGCGGAGTTCGACAACGGCCGGTAGTCGGAGGTCGACAATGGTGGCCGGTCGACGGAGGTCGACGACGACCAGTAGTCAGAGGTGGATGGTGGCGCTCGGTTAGCAGAGGTCGATGGCGGCCGATCGTCGGAGGTTGACGGTTGTGGTTGGCTGCGACAGGTAGTCGGAGGTGGACAGTGGCTGTTGGTCGGTAGAGGTCGACGGTAGCGATCGGTTGCGGGCGATATTCGGAGGTCGACGATGACGATTTGTCGGCAAAGGCCGGTAGTCGAAGGTTGACGATAGCGGACGACCACAACTGGTAGTCGGAGGTCGACAGTGGTGGTTGATCGACGGAGGTCGACGACGACCGGTAGTAGGAGGTGGTCTGTGGCGGTTGGTCGGTGGAGGTCGGCGGCGACCGATAGTCGAAGTTCAACGGAGGCGGTCTATCGGCGACAGTTGATAGTCGGAGGTTGACAGTGACGGCTGGTCGGCGATGATCGATAGTCCGATGTCAACGATGGTGGGCGGTAGTCTGAGATCGTGGAGGTCATAATAAAAGGAAAAAATGACAGAAATAACACAAATAATAAAAAATGAAAGAGAAAGAAATAACGAAAAAAAACAAAAAAAAACGGAAAGAGAACGACATAACGAAAAAATATTTTTTAAAAAAAAAAGACGAGGAAGTGGTTAAAAAAATAGTGGAAGAGAAGAGAATTGTGTAAGAGTGGGAGGGAGAGATGGATACATGCATGAAAGATAGAGAAAAAAAAAACAGAAACAGAATTTGAGAAACAACATTTCGTAGTTTCTCAAATTTGGCCTCTTTTTTAGAAACGTTTCTAGAAATTTAGAAACAAGAAACAGAGATGAGTTATCAAACAAGTATGTTTCTTAAAAAAGGAAAAACGGGAACAAGAAACAGGAAACGGGAACGTTATCAAACGAGCCCTAAGCGAACTTTTGTATATGCAATATGCATTTCACATAATTTACTTAAATTATGTACAATGTAATTAAATTATAAAATTATCTTATGACATTTACAAACTCTCGTCCACTCACAAATAAATAAATAACATTAAGACGATAAATTTCTGATTTACCATAAGAATCATGATTTTACCATTAGATGTTGGGCTGAGGATTTTAATAATTTTTAAAATATTTTTTATATTTTTTTTGGGTGGGAAAATTAAGTATTTAGATATTTCAAGTTTTGGGAAGTAGATTGAATTTGGCTATATATATGTTATTTTTGTAAATAATAATAATAATAATGAATAAAAATAAAAGTCAAAATAGTTTAATCCAAGCCCAGTGGCACAATTGGATATATGGGTCAGCCCAAGTTCAGTCCATTGAAGGTTGCACTTGGACCTGTTAAAGTTTTAAAACTTGGATTTATTTTTTTTTTTTATTTTTTTTCTTTTTGAGAAATAGCAAAAGTTGGAATTATTGTTCAGAATCACACTTTTATTTTTTTAGTTTTTGTTCAGTTTGAAAATCATTTGATTTTTTATTTTTAGTTTTTGAAAATTAAGTTTATAAAGATTACTTTCTTTGTTTTATTATCTACTTTTTTTTTCCATATTTTCAAAAATCAAGTTTTTTTTAAAAAAAATTAAGCAGTTTTTAAAAACTATTTTTTAAATTTGATTAAAAATTAAATGTTTTATTAACAAAGATGAAAACCGTGATAAAGAAAAACAAACATAATTTTCAAAAACCAAAAATCCAAAAATAAAATAGTTATCCAACCAACCCTAATTTCCTGATTATGGAAATTAATATGCAAGCTAAAATTGAATGAATCAAATCAATTTGGTGATTTTGAACTATGGTTGTCACTAAATTGATCTAGTTTGAATAAATTCTGTTGATCTTGATCCGTGTCAATTTTTTGTGAGGGATTTGATTCTCTGACCTAATGGTCAATAATACAAACTTTATGTGAGTTGAGTTCGTTCTCGTTGACAAATCGATTTTGGTTTTTTTTTTTTTTTTTTTTGAAAAGAAAAATACTTCATTAGAGGTGAGCAGACGCTTCCGAACAAATCGATTTTGGTTGGTTGGCCAATTCAATTATTTAAAAATTAACAATAAATAATCACATAGTTTTATCATCCGTTTTTAATTCTTCTCCAATCAACATGAGTTTTAAAAGAGATACACATCTAAAGCACCATCTTCACTATTTAAAAGATAAGCATAGGAAAATTTATCATATTATTATTGATAGACTAGAACTAGAAAAATAACATGGATCATGGCTAGAACCATTCTCAAGACATGTTTGAAAGTGTTTTTAAGTCCAAAATCACTCAAAATGACATAACAAAAGTGGTTTTAGCCATTTTCAAATCATTCTCAAACACGACATCAAAAAACGGTCTTAATGAGCATTCACACTTTAGTTGCTCTTATGCCATACGCACTTAGTCTTTGCTTAGTAACGGAATACAATCAATTATTAGTCTAGGTACTTTCACACTAAATACATGATCTCAAAAATTCAAAAACCAAACATATAATTTATCGATGACATTTTGAGTACTTTCAAAATGACATCAACCCAAGTTTGACCATTAAGGGCCCGTTTGGTAACGTTCTCGTTTCTTGTTTCTGTTTCTTCATTTTTAATAAAGAAAAATAGAATTTCATGACCCTAACATCTATACATTCAATAATACTAAACCTATATTCTTATTTATGTTTGGAAAAAATTGGAAACAAGAACAAAAAAGGAGAAACTAGTTTTAGTTGTTTCCAAAAGTTCTATACAAATTTTGGGAGTGTTTCTAAAAAATGAAAAACAAGAAACATACATAGTTATTATATGCTTAGATTTCTTAATAAAATTAGAAACAGGAAACAAGAAACGAGAACGTTACCAAACGGGCCCTAATTTTCCCACATATATACAAATACTAGTGTTTGGGTATGGATTCTAAGTAACTTGAGACAGAGAATTGCATTTTTATCACATAAACAGTCGTATTTTGCAAAAAGTCTAAAACTAATTAATTTTTCCAACAAGAAGTTCATGGTAATAGCTAGGGGAATCATTTAGTACCATTTTCATAGTCAAAATGCCTCCAATCTTTTCGATCAAATTCGAAGGATTGGCGAGCAAAATAAAATCTATTTCGAACATTGATACTTTCAGACCTATAGCTGAAACAACAAAGACATTTGGAAGTGATTTTAGAATGATCAAAATGGTTGTACTTTTTAGTGATTTTGAACGTGACAAAAAGGTGATTTTTGTCATAAACATGCCCAAATAACACAGAATTTATAGTTTACCTACCTACTTCAAAATTTTTGGTCTGGCAGCAAGCAGATTGACATTAAAAATGGAAGAAGGGGATGAAGAAGAAGAAGATGTAGAGAAAATAAGCATTAATCACTTTCATTTTGATTTTACTTTTAGCTTCAGTGGGCAAGCAAAATTGTTTCTAGCAAAATAAAGTTCATACACATAAAGTGTTCTTTTTTTTAATATAATTTCATTGAGGTATAAAAAGTTGTACTAGAATGGCTGATTGGAAGTCCATTCATTTTCATTCAGTCAAATCACTTGCATAAAGAATCAGACATCAGCCATCCCAATACATGGAATCAAATGCTCAACATAGAATAATTATTTATTAGGTTAAAATATAAAAAATAACATTGCACGAACGTGATCGAAGGTACATGGCAATTACCGCTGAGCTAAGCTCGTTTTTGTCTTAAAAATAACCTTCAAGTATACGATTGATTCCAATTTTACTCTTTCGAAAGTTTCATTTTAGTCTTTTGAAGTTCTTTTCAAAACAACTCTCAAAGACTTTTTTTCGTTAAATTCAGGTACGAAAACAAAGTGTTTGCATATATATTGTTGTTTATGTAGATAGATTTGAACCAAAACAATAAAAACACATGTAACACACATCATTTTTCGTCTATAAATTTAACGAAAAATGTATCTAAAGGTTGTTCTAAAATGAAACTTTTGAAAATTTAGTATAATTGAAACCAAACTCATAGTTACAAGGTATTTTTAATAAATATAGCTCTACGGTAATTAACATATGCTTCCGTACCCACCACCGGAGTAGGAATCTAAGTCATTCTTGATTCCAATAACCCAAATACTTGTTCAGTTACTTTAGGAATATCAGCTGTCCTAATCCTAAGTAGTATCTAACTCCATTCAATTTAGATTAATTTCAAACTACTGCTACTAATTCAAGATTCAAGGGGATGTCAAAGTCTCCTAAATTTAGTATATTATTAAAAATCAATAATATCATCAATGTTGTCAAAAACATAAACCCAGAAAAAGAAACATATATTTGGGTTGAAGAAATGAAAGCAAATTCTCAGAAGAGTTTGTAGGGAGGCCCCATTGGAATTGGATTGGAACAGAGAGATGAGTTTTCATCTTTTATTACTTTTTTTTATCTTCCTTTGGTTCTAATTGTTCCCAACAAAAAACAGTAGAGAGAGAAACCGACCTGCATTTAAATCGACCGCCATGGCCGGCCATTGAAGCAGAGCTCCATCCTTCACTGAATTCAATTCAATGGACGATATCCTTCGAATTGCCTGCAACAACAACCAATCCATGTCCCTGACCTCCGATTTGCTCCACAAGCTTCGCTAATTTCGCATGCTTGCTGCACCAGGCTTCCAGCAGCTTCGTCTCTTTGCTCTCTGCGTCTCTTTGTAAAGCACTTAGTTGCTCTCTGTAATCGCTCTCGATTCTCCCTATGTACGCCATTTCTTCCTCTCTCAAGCTCCGTATCTTCGCTTCCATCTCCTCCATTTTCTCTCGCTTCTTTCTCGCCTTCTCCGACTCGAGCTGTTGCTCTAATCGATTCAGTCGCCATGTCGCCTCCTTCTTGTGCTGAAGCCAACTCTGCCGGCCTTCTTCCAGCTCCTTGCAGTACTGGACTAGGGCTCCGATCTGCTGAACCGGTAGGATCCGGTTCACTTCCGAGTCGAGAGCGGCCGGTTCGGAGGGAGATAGCGTGAGGCTCACCGACGGCGAGGGCGTGGTCGACGAGGTGGAAGAGGAAGCGGTGCTGGTGGAGTTGACGTTCATCCACAGAGGGAGGACGGTGGAAGACGACGTCGTGGAGCTGACGGATCCGAGCGAGAGGACCGGATCGGCGGCGTCGGGGACGGGAAGGCGAGGCATGACGTTGGCCAAGGGCGGCGGTGGCGGAGGAGACTGGAAGGCAGCGGCGTAGAGCTTCGGCTGGACGTACTTCTCAGCGAAGGTCTCGAGGATATGGTCGTAGGGACCCTGGAGCGCCTTCTCCGGCGAGGAAACACCGGCGATGGGAATATTCCCGTCGGAGTTTTGATAATCGCGCCTCTGCGAGAGATTCTGCGCCTTCTGCAACTGCTTGAGCTGCTTCTCCTTGAAAACCTCCCACCACTTGCCGAGGCGCTTGGCCGTACGGCCGGGGACCTCGGCGGCGATCTTCTTCCACTTGTTGCCGTACTTAGCCTGAAGAGAGATGACAAGAGTCTGCTCCTCGGGAGAGAGGGAGCCTTTCTTCAGGCCAGGCTTGAGGTAATTCTTCCAGCGCTCGAGGCAGGATTTTGGATCGCGATGGAGAGGCTTCCCCATGCGCTGAGAGATGAGATTCCATTCTTTGGGGCCATATTGCTTGACGTAGGCTCGAAGGAGTGCGTCTTCTTCCGGCTGCCAGCGCTGGCGGTCCTTCATTTCATCGCCACCATTGCTGCAGGTAAGAATTGATCAGAAGAAGAAGAAGAAGAAGAAGAAGAAGAGGAAAATGGAGATGGAGTTCATCGGAGAAAGTGGGTTTCTGAAGGGAAGTCTGAGAGAAAGAGGAAGAAGAAGATGATGATGATGATGCGTACTGTTGTTATTATGGAGCTTCGATGCTCTGAATTCTGTTTCAGACTCCACGCGCCTTTTTCTGGACTTTCACGCGCCTCTTTTTGGCTCAACTCTCAACTATGTGACAAATAAAAAGTTTTATAATTTTTCTTCCACTATTTCAAAAATAAAATTTTTCTCGAAATTATTCAATTGAGACAGGTAGTTTTACACTAGAGAAAAAAAATACATTAATTTTGTATCTAATGATTATTAGAACGAGACTAGGGCTGAGCATAGGTCGGTCGGGGTCGGTTTTGGCCCCAAACCGAAGTCGAACCAACCGTAATCGGTTTCCAAAACTGGAAACCGATTATTTTAGAATCGATATTTTCGTCGACCGACTCGGTCGGTTTGGTCGTTTAACCGACAACGAGGGTCACGGTGAGGGGTGAGCTGCAGACGAAGAAGATGAAAAAGAAAACGGCGGCTGCGCAGTCACGGTGAGCTGCAAACGAAGAAGAAGAAAAAGAAAAGGAAGGGCGGAGGGGCGGCGACGGCGAGGGCGAGGGTCACGGTGAGCTACAGACGAATAAGAAGAAAATGAAAATGGCGGGCGAGGGGCGGCGAGTTGCAACGGCGAGGGTTTGTTGAGTCTGAGAGAGTGAGAGGCATGCGTGAGGGGGAAGGTTTATCGAATAAGAATACCAAAATCAGAAAAATGAAAATGGGAATTTGGGGATAATAAATATAATTTATTTATTTTTTTTAAATAATAATAAATATGGACGGTGGGCTGGCGTGGTTTTTGGTTTGTCTGAGATGAGAGAGTGGCTGGTGGTGGGCTGAGCCAGGGCGTGGGGTGGGCTGGGAGTGGGTTTAATAGAAATTAGAAGGATTTTTTTTTATATATATATGTCGGTCGGTTCGGTCGGTTCTCGACCTCCATATTGGACCGACCGACCAACATTTCAGTTTGGCATAATGCCAAACCGAAGCCGACCGACCATGGAGTGAAACCGACCGACCGACGTCGGTTCGGCCGGTTTCGACCGGTCGGATCGGTTTTTCGGAAATTTTTGCTCACCCCTAGACGAGACGGGTTTGAAGACAGAAGATCCAACCACACTGTGGCAATCTCATGGGATAATTTGCCCTAATTTAGATTTGGTTTTGATTTGTTCGATTCTATTTCCAATTTCCTCATTCATCCTTGTGATTTGGTATAGTTTCTAATTCTTTTTTTTTTTAATTCAATAGTATGTATTTATGTACGAGGGAGGATTCTCATACTCATATCCTTCGTATTATGAAATTGTTCCTTATCCACCAGGGTAACAAACCTTTGAATGGCTATGGGCGGATGGCTGCTTATAGGTGGTAAGATATGGTGAGTAAGACTTTTACCTTTTGGCTGAGGCGACAATGTCTCACTAGTTTCTTTTCTTTTTCTTTTTCTTTTTTTTTCAATTCAACATTTGTGGGTGGGAGATTCGACGTTTTTGTTATTGACCAATCAAGCTATGTTCAGGTTGCGACAATATCTCTAATCAATTGAGTTAGGATTAGATTGAAAATTTTATTACTATTTAATAAGTTGGTGATGGCTTGGACATATAATAACTATGAATGATGATGTTTTACCATAAGATATAAGTTGACAATTTAGCATATTCTATTTTAGTTTTTTAGGTTTTAAATGTTTTAAATATTCAACAAAAGTGGATCGTGATACATGTGCTTTAAACTTTAAAAATCACATTTCAATTTTATTGTAACAATTCTCATGGACACTTGTCAAATAAATATTATAATAATTGTTATGGGTGAATTTGGACCTAACTCTAACAAAGTCAGAATGATAAAAGCCTAGAGAAAAAACAAGTCCACGAAGGCCTAATGGACATGAATCAATCTCTAGGGCTACCCACTCTCCCAAAAGGAATGGAAAAACCCTAATTTCAGCTATAAATAAATAAGTATGCACAAAAAATAGAACATAACTCTCGTACTTTAATTTTTAGAAAAAAAGAAAAGATATATTGACAATATAGGGATGGGAGATTTGAACCACAGACTTCGTGATTATCAATACAATTTTATACCAATGGAACTATACTCTTATTGGCTTAACGGTTGATTAAATAAACTATAGAACTTCTCAAAATAATAATAATAATAATAAATAAAATAAACCATAGAAAAGAGGGAAAATAAAATAAAATTGCAAACACCACAGAAAATGAAATATGCAATGGAATAGTGAATAATTAGAGTGGGCCCACAATTTAGGGATTTGCTTCTTTTTTCTTTTCTTTTTTTTTTTCCTGCAAAGTGAAATTTGTTGTTATCTTAAAGTAAATATGTGAATGAGGATAGACAAGAGATAGGTTGATTACAATATGTACAAACAAAAGATCTTGTGGAAATTTCTAGTGGCAACTTATTTTTTTATATTGATTTTCCTTGAATAATAATTTATCAAACATTTGTAAAATAAATTGGAAAATTTTACCCAAACTGTGAAGTCCGAGTAAAGGAAGAATACATGAATGAACCGATACCACATCTGAATGAGAGAGATCTTATTGATAGTAACTATCTATACCAATAAAGTGCATAACCCTTTTTTATTACTCGATTCATATGAATTCCAAGGTTCAACGTCTTTGGCTAGGTTAAGTTCTATGTTGGGTAAAAAATAAAAAGAACAATAGGTTAGGTTTGAAAGTATGGACACAAATAGAGTTGGTAAATGACAAGAAAAATAATAATAATTTGCACAAACAATGCTTAAAGATTACGAGTTAATAAGCAGTAAACTGTCATAATCTAATTAATAATAATCCAATTTCTCCCAAGTAAATTATAAGTAATATTTTATATTTTTTTGTTGCACATTCTCTTCGATGTATTATTATTTTCCAACATATTGTTTTGCAAGAAATGGTGATTAGATTTAATGATTTATTACTAAATATTACGAATTCAATTTATCCAAATAATTATTTTTTTTGCCATGTTTAAATATATATAATTTATAATTGCCACAGCTTTTTAATCAGCTATATTAATTGTTTTGTTCAAATCTCAATAAAATTACTTCTTTTCTCTATTTTTTTTTTGGTATTATTATATTATATGGATTTCCATCTCAAAACCAATTGACAATGAGTGGGGTGACCCTTGTCGCTTATAAATTGTGAGGTCTCCACTAATCATTTCAACGTGGGATCCTCAACGAGTATAAATATAGATAATGCTAGTTAAAATCCTAATAAAGGTATTATTACCATATATTTCTTTTAATCTTAATCATCAGTATGTCTTTAAATCTCAATAAAGTCATAACTAGAGTTAATTTTTACGTAAATTTCAATTTCCCCCTCATTTTTTGACAATATGTGGGGAAGGGAAATTCCAATTACAGACCTTGTGGTTATCAATACAACTTTATACTAGTTGAACTAAGCTCTTGTTGGCTTTCAAAATAAATGTGATTCTGAAAATACTAAAAAGTATGAATTTTAATATATGGAAAAAAGGAAAAATGAAAAGCTAATAAAATTATGTTAAATGGTAGGGATGGGTGTCCATTTGCTTTTTTTTCCCCTTCTAAGCCACCAAGAGCCAGTTGAATAAAATTCATTTTTAAATAAAAACATTTTAATTCTATTTTTCAGTAGAAAATGATAAATAAATAATAAAACTATCCTGTCAATTTTTCCAGAAAAAAATCTCTGTTATTTATTTATTTATTTTGTTTTTAATCTTGTTTATATTTAAAAAAAAAAAAAAAACTATATTTGCTCATGGAGCTATGTTCGGGTTTGATCACTTTTAAAATTCTTTTTTCTTTTCTTCTTCTTTTTTTTTTTCTCGGAACAAGGTCACTTTTAAATTTCAAAATATCATTTTTAACATGTTGCATATATCATTTTTTTTTTGGCAAGTGAGAGTATTTGAACCTCTGACCTCTTGGTCGAGAGTACATGTCAATTATCATGGAACTATATTCGCTTTAGCCATCAAGAATTTAGGTGAAAGAACACTATGAGTATAAAAAAATAAAAGGTTAAGTTACTATTTCGATACTTATAATTTGATTAAATCTCACAAATCATTCATGTTGTTACAAGTCATTTACCACATTTGGTACATGATATATTTCTCTAATTGCACGGTAGTAAGAACCGAGTGTATATTGTGCATTTGGTTTAATATATAAGCTTAACTATGCTAGAATTTAGAATCAAGTAACCAAAAAAAAAAAAAAAAAACCATACAAGAACTACGAGGACAACAAATCCTCGGTGTCACTGTCCACTTTGAACATAAACCTGAATGACTTTGCTCTTTGTTTTACTCAAAAAAGTCTCATACCTGGATTATTATAAATAAAAATGACCTTTACTTATACATTCACGTTAATTTTTCTCGATAATTAAGTCGAAACTATAGGAATCAAATTTGCAATCTAATCCGAATTGAAAATGGAGATTGAATTTTTTTATAAAAAAAAAAAAAAAAAAAGTTGGGTGTGGGAGTATGTATGTAGTGTAGTTGTAGGGGGTGTGTCAGTGTGAATGAGTTGGGTTTTGGTTATGGAGCAGTGTGTGGTGTGTTATGGCAGATATACATACAGACTCAGATTCTCAGAACTGACTGGACAACACTCCCCCACCCATTATACCACTACTACTTTTTTTTTTTTTTTTTTTTTTGAAAAAAAAAACACATTTTTAGCTTAAAAAAAAAAAAAAAAAAAAAAACTTGGTGTATTTGATGGAATAAGTCCATTTTATTTAAGGTTAAACTATAAGTATATAATTCATTTCATAACTATTTTGTTTTTTCACAATTTTTTTTGTGATTGTCTGCATTTTATATATATTATTAATATAACTATTCTTTTTAGTTTTCAAAATCTGGCATGGATTTTGAAAACATTTGTAAAAAGTAGATGAATGGTCCGTTTGGAATACATTTTAATTTAAATGTTTTTTAATAATGCATTTTTTAAAAACATTTTGTATAAAAATTGTTTAGAATTTAAACATTCATATGTTTGGTTGCATTTCCTCACAAATGTTTGTATACACAAGTTATTGTTTACTTAAGAAGTCTTTTTTAAAAAGTTGGTTTCAAGTGTTTCTCTCAAAATGGTTTATTTATCAATCTCATTTTCTAATAAGTCATTTTTAGTGGTTGCCAAACACTAGAAATTTTTTCAAAATGATTTATTTTCAAAATTAAACACTTGAAAAGTTAAACCAAACACACCCGAAGAAACAAAGAAATCCATGAGTGGAAGAAGTGTTTCTAAGCTTAAATTTCAAGAATCAATAAAAAAAAAAAAATCAAATGATATCAAACGGGACCTTAAGGTTCCGTTTGATAACCATTTGATTTTTTAGGTCTCGTTTGACTACCATTTGATTTTTTGTTTTCGGTTTTTTAAAATTAAGCTTATACACACATACTTTTACCTATAAGTTTCTTGGTTTTAGTATCAATCTTCTACCTTATTTTCAAAAACCAAGTCAAATTTTGGAAACAAAAAAAAAAAATAGTTTTCAAAAACTTGTTTTTGTTTTTAAAATTTGGCTAGAAATTTAAATGCAACCTTAACTATGATGAAAATCATGATAGGAAATTTAAGAGAAAACAAGCATACTTTTCAAAAACCAAAAACCAAAAACCAAATGGATATCAAACATGGGTTTAGTTTTTGGTTTTTCAAACTTAAACTTATAAATAATGTTGCTAAACATAGGACACCCACTTGAAAATTTAAAACAACAATATTTTAACAATAAGGTTCAATATTTTAATTAAAAAATCTATAAAAAAAATTAATAAATTAATAAATAATTGCGAGGAAAATCGTTATTGTTACTTTTTATTAGGGAAAAAAAAAAGGAAAAATAGAAGGAACAAAAGAAGAGACAAGGAACTACGGAAAGCAAGCAAGGCATACCCACTATATTAGGAGAAGATCTAATGGCAGTGTATCTCTTAAACTTTTTAAAGTGTTCCCTTACTACTAGGACTTAAAAAAGCACTTTTTTTTAGCGGGTTAATTTTGAAATGATTAAAATCACTCCGAAACATAATGTCTTTAACAATTCAAAATTGATTTTGATGATTTTAAAAGTGTAAAATCAAACATGAAATTGATTTTGAATAGTTAAAAGTGTGTTAGTGTGTTTTGAGGTGATTTCAAACATGACAAAAGTGATTTTAGCTATTCTAAAATCACTTCCAAATATGCACTTTGATCTGTAATAATTTAGTTCTCATACTTTGAAATTTGTAACAATTTAGTCAATTTAGTCCATGTGAGAAAATCCATTAAAGTTAAAAGTCAATTTTTATTAGGTAACAACATAGCTTTTGTAACTTATAAGCATATTTGGTCCTAATCAATTTATCTATCTACATATATAAGAAATTTCATTAAATCTCAATGTTTTTTTACAATAAAGACTGAATCGTTACAAGTTTAAAAATATATGAGTTGAATCGTTACAAACTAAAAGTGTTTTTTTTTTTCCAACAATTTTTCTTTTTTCAAATGGGTTATACAAGTCCATTTTGACTTCTAGTTCTTATATAAAAAATGTTAGATGGTAGA
Source organism: Luffa acutangula (assembly GCA_036850905.1). Classification (NCBI taxonomy): domain Eukaryota; kingdom Viridiplantae; phylum Streptophyta; class Magnoliopsida; order Cucurbitales; family Cucurbitaceae; genus Luffa; species Luffa acutangula. The sequence continues at coordinate 2,448,629 of CM072097.1, forward strand.
ATAACTTGCCATTTTAATTTCTAATTTGAAGGATTTAACGTTCCAATTTTATAAACTCACCTTTTTCTCTTAGTTATAGTTTTTCCATGTTCAACTAATTAAAATATAAACTACCTTATAATAGTCAAAGCGAACATAGTTCAGCAGTAATTAGCATGTATTATCAACCAAGAGGTCATAGGTACTAAAAAAAACCCTTCTAATAGCACAATTAGTTTAAAAATGAATTTTGAATAGCGACACTTTTAAAACTAAAAATCTATTAAACACAAAATTAAGGCTTTGGTTATTAACACTCCTACATCCTTGTCATGTTTTCAAACACTTGGTTTTGGAATTTGGAATTTGGAATTTGGTTAAAAACTTTAATGCCTCTTTAACGAAGATGAAAACCAGTGTAACGAAATTAAGAGAAAATAAGTATAATTTTGAAAAATCAAATGGTTATCAAACGGGGTTTCAAAGTTATGGGATTAAACTGTATAAAAATGTGTAAAAAGAAAAAAAAATGAAAAAAAAAACCCTTTTTGGCCCCCGAGTTTTAAGCAATAGAGGCTTTTGGTCCCTGAATTTTCAAAATATACATTTGTCCATAAGTTTTCAAAATGGACCTTCTTAGTCCCTATGTTTTGAGAAACAAGTTTAAAAGGTATCTAATATCACTTTTTCATTTTTTTTTTAATCAATACTTTTTTTTTATTTTTTTAATTTAAAAAGCCATTCAATATTAAAACATAATACAAAAATATTAATTTTAAAAAGTTGAAAAAAATAATATTAAGGACATTTTAAACCTATTTCTCACCACCCATGGACTAAAAATGTTCATTTAAAAAATTTAGGGACCTTTCAAACCTATTTTCTCACAACTCATGGACTAAAAAAGTTTGTTTTGAAAACTTAGGGCTCTTTCAACCTATTTATCAAAATTCGTGGATTAAAAATGTCTGTTTTATAAACTCATGGACCAAACACACATATTCCTCAAAACTCAGGGACCAAAAAGTAACTTTTACGAGAAAAAATTAGTTAGTGTTGTGGTTGGGAAAAAGTGAAAGGAGAAAGGGATTGGAATGTAAAAAAGAAAAGAAAGGGGTTTTGGTTAGTTGGTGGTGTTGGTATTGGGATGAACAAATAACAATACAACGCATTTCTCGGATCTGCATGAGAAACCGTGCACAGTCCACTCAGCTATATACACTTTACTTTAGACTAGCCCTTAGCAAAACCCTCCTTTTTACTCCCATACCCTTCACTTTCTCGCTATTTACATCTTACCCCCTTCTTTCTTCCCAATTTACCCCATTCCCCCTCTCTTCTTCTCTAATCTCTGTGTGCTTAGTTGGTTTCAATTATACTCTTAAACTTTTAAAATTTTTATCTTAGTCTTCGAGGTTGGAAGTTTGTTCTAAAACAACTGTAACACATGAGTTAGGAGGGGTACATGAATGAACTGATGCCATATCCGAATGAGAGGGATTCTAAAGACATGAAAGTATGGCCTAGATAAGATTAAAAGAATTGATAGATACTACCTATACCAACAAGGTGCACCTTCCTTTTCGGTGGCTCAATTATAGGAACTTTGAAGTTAAGCGTGCTTGGCTTGGAGAAGTTTTATGTTGAGTGACCTGGGGATAGTCTTATTCCGAATCCTTTCAGAAAATGACGGGTTTGCATGCATATTGTTGTTTATGTGAACATATTTGAATATATACATAGAAAAAAGCAACAAAAACACATGCGAACACATCATTTTTTCGTCCATAAATTTAATGGAAAATGTCTCAAAGTGTTGTTTTGAAACAAACTTCGAACTTCGAGGACTAAAATGAAACTTTTGAAAGTTTAAGGGTATAATTGAGACCAACCCCATAGTTTATACTTTGATCACCTTTGCTATTTGTAATTTTGTTTAATTTTCGTTTATGGTGCCATATTAAATTACAAGTTTATTATTTGAACTTTCAAGTTTGTGTTTGTTAAGGTCCTTGAATATTAAACAATTTTCAATAGGTACATCAAATTTCAACTTCGTTTCTACTGTGTTTCTAAGTGTTCAATGGTCCTTAAGCTTTCAAATTGATGTCTAATAAGTTTTTTAACTTTTAATTTCATGTCCAGTGAGTTATTCACTTCTTCAACATTTTTTAAAATTCACAAATTAATTATATATGAAATTGAAAGTTTAAGGTTATATTAGACCCAAACATTAAATTTGATGTCTCACATATGTCTTTTAAAAAAAAAAGTTTGAATATATTTATGAACTCATTGGATGCAAAATTGAAAGTTTGGTGATCTATTTGATATGTTTTAAATTTAGGAATATATTAGACATACAGTTGAGAGTTTAGAAACTTATTATACATTTCCTTTTTAAAGTTTAGAGATCTATTGACACAAGCTCTGATGGATTAAATTTGTAATTTAACCTTAGCTTTGATGAAAAAAAAAACGAGGACCAGAATCTCTTAAAACGGATTAATTTCAATATGTAAGGTAGGACAAGACAATTTTTTCATTGAGGATGAAAAAGGAATCAAATTATCGGATTAAATTCTAATCCTTTGAACTTTCATGGTTGTGTATGTTTGGGTCCCGAACTTTTAATTTTGTGTCTAATAGGTAAGTGACGTATTCTTTTTTTTTTAAATTAATTGATTTATTAGATATAAAAATTCTATGTCTAATAAGACCATAAACTTTCGATTTGGTGTTTAGTTGGTCAATGGATTTTATAAAACGTTGAATGTGTCAATTACATACTTACACAAAATTTAAAGCTAAATGACCTATTGGACTATTGAAAGTATAAAAACTTATTGGACACTTATTAAAGTTCTATGGCCAACAAGACACGAATAAAAAAAATTCCATGACATATTGGACAATTTTTAAAGTTGAGGTACCGAATAGACAAAAACTTGAAAGTTGATGGATTAAACAAGTCATTTACCACATAGAATATTATCCATTAACTTGTCATTTACAAAACGAAAACAATGAAATTAAGCATAATTAAACAATGTCGTCACATGTCAATTTTGAAAGGCACACACTAAATTATTGTCAATGTCAATGACAAGTAGAGTGTCGTTTAATTTAAGCTAATGATCAAATATACAGGCTAATAAAATGTTGCCACAATGACCAAAATGAACATATTTGGCATGTACCTTAGACCAAGAGGTCAGAGGTTCAAATCCCCACCGTCTATGTTGCCACAGTGAATTTATTTTTGATTGCATACCATCACACGATTTGAATTCTCACTCCTAATATTTATTTCACAATATCAAATAAAGTAGAATAAAATAAAATCGTATACCACCACAAGTACTCATTGTGGGTATTTGTTCCAGTCATTGTTGAGTTAGATGTAGTGACGGTCATCAAGGCGATCAACAACCAAGTCGATGACATCTCGAAAACTAGTAACATCTTGGATAGGACATGGACTTAGAATATAGTTATAAAAAAAACAAGAACATAGAATAAAAAATAAAAAAAATTTAAAAATGTAATTGAAACCTACTAAAACCAACACGAATATAGTTTAATTGATCAAGACAAACTCTTCAATAAGAGATTAGAAATTCGAAGCCTATGTTGTTGGATTAAAAAAAAAAGTTGAACTATTTTTTATAATTATAAAATTAATTCGTTTTTTTAAGTACATCAACCTTTGGGGTTGAGGATTCAAACCTCTAACATCGAGTATACATGACAATCACCGTTCAACTATGCTCGCTTTAGTTTATAAAATTAATTTGTTATTATACACACAGAAGGCTTATTTTTATTTGTAATTTGTTTGAATTAAGAAAAATCTATCATCTTAATGTCTGGTGGTCTCTCATTATTCTCTCTTTCCTTTTCTTTGCAACAAACAAGAAATGGAAGAGTCCCTTCGATTTTGACCAACAAATAGGAAGTTTCAACTTATGGGTCTTTCAAATCGAACAATTTTAATATGAAACCACCAAATCCCAAACCCAAAGCCCTGAGCTGAGGTTTCCCCAAACTCAAAAATGCTTCCTTTGAACCTTGATCTCCTTCTACAAGTACAACCCAATCGATCCCTCTCTCCATCTCTGCCATTACTGCAACAACAACAACATCCTTGACCATTCTCTCAAAGGTCTCGAGCGTTTTTGGTCTTAAGATCCTCTAATGGTTGTTGTACAGGCTACCAAGCTCAGCCTCCCCAACCCTTCTCTCTCTTCCCCTCAAATTACTAACCTTCTCTTTGAACCCCATTCCCTTTCTCTTGCTCTAATGCACTCTGATTCTTCTTTCTCTCTGTACCCTTCTTTTCCCCCCCCCTCTCTCTCCTCTCTTCCTCCCCCTCAAGTGATCGTGCCTTCTCCTTGTTCTTCTGCAGCCTTCGTTGCCCTTCAGAATTCTAATTCCAACTCTGATTCTAAAGTTCTGTTTGTTGCTTCTGGCCCCCACAAGGGTGGGTCTCAGATTCTCCTCCGGTTTTATGTTCTGGAGAGCTGTAAATCGTTCAGGAGGGTTCGAGTTGTTTGCACGCAGAAGGATCTTCGATCTGATGATAAATTGGGGGTTTTGGTTAATTTTAGACATGGGCTTTCGATTCGTTTAGCTGGGTCGGTCAATTTCTTCGCGATGTACTCTGTTTCGAGCTTGAAGATTTGGGTTTTTGCGGTGAAGATGGTGGGCGCCGGCGGTGGTGGTGACGATGGGATGGGTTTGAAATTGATGAGGTGTGCTGTGATTGACTGCTGTAAACCCATTTGGTCGATAAGCATTTCGTTTGGATTTTTGCTCTTGGGGGAAGATGATGGGGTTAGGGTTGTTAATTTGAGGCCTTTTGTGAGAGGGCGTGGTCGAAAAGTTAGAAATCTGAATGCTAATAATACGGCTTCTAATGGCAAGCGTGAAGTTCAAAAGTCATTTTTGCCTCATGAGGAAGTTTGTGGAACTTCTGGTGGCACTGACTTGAATGGTGGTTCTCATGTTGTTGGCAACAATGGATTCAATGCTCAAGCCTGGAGAAGTGATGATGCTGGAAGTTCAGCTTGCAATGGATGCTTGGATGGGAAGTTGGACAAACATTCTATTTCTGGTAAGTTAAGAATTTTTTATAACTTTTGTTTATTTGGTTATCTTTTTACAGTAAGAATGATACAACAGAATTGTATCTTATTTGTAAATTTTAGATACATTGGTTGTGTTTCCTGTAATTTGGAACGTTTGAGCTATTACTTTGTTGATCTTTTATTGAACCTGTTTTTTTTTTTTTTTTTTTTTTTATTCTTCTTCTAGAGAGCCGAACTTTCATTAAGAAAAAACCTTCTTTTAATTGCCTAAGATAGGTGTAAGTGTAATCCTAATACTATGCGTTTGTTGGATCATCATTGCATACCGAATAATTTGGTTTTCTACCAAAGCAAGTGGACGCCGGAACTTTGATTACTTCAACCTCTGGGCCACTCAAAATGACTGAATAGCCGGTTAGCCTTGGAGGTGTGTAAGGATGGTAAAGGGGCTCGTCTTGTGAGATGGGAGGTTGTGGGCAAGCCGGTTTGCCTTGGGGGTCTTGATTTGGGGAATCTTAGAGTTCACAACAAAGCCCTTTAGCTAAATGACTACGGCGTTTTCCCCTAGAGTCATCTTCCCCGTGGCATCGGATTATTATGAGTAAATACGATCCTCATCTGTGTGAATGGTTGTTGGGTACGGTTAAAGACACTTTCAGAAACCCGTGGAAAGGTATAGCCCTTGAGTTTCCAACCTTTTCTAGTCTTGTTCATTGTATGGTGGGGGACGAGAAAAATACGTATTTTTGGGAAGATAGATGGTTGGGGATAGACCCCTCTGTTTATCGTTTCCTCGTCTGTTTTATTTATCTTCCATGAAAAATCGATCTATGACAGATGTTTTGTTTCATTCTGGGAGCTCTCATTTGTTTTCGTTTGGTTTCCGTTGTCCTTTGTCTAATAGGAAAACGATAGACGTTATGTCCCTTATCTCTTTGATTGAGGTGTTTGAGTTCAGAATGAGGAGGAGAGTCTCAATCCTTCTGATAGGTTCTCTTGTAGATTTTTCTTCCGTTGGTTATTGCACCCTTCTCCCTTGAGTCTATTTTCTCGCGTGTGTGGAAGGTGAAAGTCCCGAAGAAGATTAGGTTCTTTATGTGGCAAGTTATCCATGGTAGAGTTAATACCTGTGATAGGTTGTTGAAAAGGATGCCCTCCTTGGTTGGCCCATTCTGTTGTATTCTTTGTCGGAAGGTAGAGGAAGACCTGGACCACATTCTTTGGAGTTGTGACTATGCACGTGCAGTGTGGGGCCGTTTCGGTCATACTTTTAGGTTGCAAGGGATGAGCTTTGCTGATCAAAGGGAGATGATCGAGGAGTTCCTCCATCCGCCGGTTCGTGAGAAGGCGAGATTTTTGCAGTAAGCGGGGATGTGTGCTTTGTTGTGGAATCTTTGGGGGGAAAGAAATAATAGAGTGTTTAGGGGGAGGGAGAGGGACCGAGATGATGTTTGGTCTCTCACTAAACTTCATATTTCTCTTTGGGCGTTGGTTTCTAAGGTATTTTGTAATTATCCGTTAGGTCTTATTTTGCTTGATTGGGATCCCCTTTTGTGGGCTTGTTTTTTATGTGTCCGTGTATTCTTTCATTTTTTCTCAATGAAAGTTGGTTCTTTATTGAAAAAAAAAAAAACTCAAAATGATTGAACAACTGTCAATGAATTGGAGTCCTACCTACTCTGTAATTATCATTCAGCACTAGATGCATGTTAACAATTTGTAGGACTTCATCCATGAACTTAAATTGTGGTAAGAGTTTGTGGAGTATGTGGTCATAGAGGAATGGCTTGATACATGGTGAAGCCTGAGGTTGCATGTTAAAAGTTTCAAGAGTTTGGAGCAATGTTTTATTCAAAGTGTATGCTATTAAGAATTATTGGAGTTTCCAAGAAATTTTGCTTTACTATAGATGAAAGAGATGAGAGAAATCTATGCTACTATTTTTTAGAGCACAGGATGGACTAGAAAGCCAGTCCCAAAATCCTTTTTACAATTACACTGATTTTGTTTCTACTTATAATTGGAGTTGCTTTTTGCTAGTTCATGGGGGGTTCATGATTTTGTAACACTGTCGTATCTTTTTACCAGATAGATGAAAACTCTCTTGTTTCTTAAAAAAAAAGGTTGAATTACAAGTTTAGTTCCCGAACTTTTAGGTTTGTGTCTATCTGATTCCTGAACTTTAAAAAGTGTCTAATAGGTCCATTAAAAAATGACTTATTAAAAAATGAGATTGAGAAATAAACCCTATGAGGAAATGTAACCAAACATATGAGTGTTTAAATTATAAACAATTTTTATACAAAATGTTTTTTAAAAAATGCATTCTTGAAAAACACTTAAATTACAAGGTATTCCAAATGGGCCTTAACAATTATTGGTTTTTGTTTTAAAAAAGCTGGAAGCAAGCATTGTGCAACCCAAGGCAATTTTATGACTGCAACCATCTTCCCCAACTATTTGAGCACTGTCTTTAGATATCAAGTACACTTTTCTTAGTGTTTGAACAAGAAACGGAACTTTTCATTGATAAAATGAAAAGAGACGCTCAAAGGAAACAAATTCCACGAGGGAGAAAAAAAGAAAAAAAAAAAGTCCAAAACACCAACATAACTGAAAAAAAAACCCCAAATAAGAACAAACATGCAGGGAAACTTAGAGCCCCAAAAGAAACCAAAATCCGTGAAAACTGAAGCAAAGAGCGCACACTCCAACTAGCAAGAGAGAAAAGCTCCAAAAACGATTATCTGAATTATCTGATTTGTTCAATGGGCCTGTAGCAACCTTCGACTTAAGAATCTCATTTAAGATGTGTCAGTAAATTTCTGTTCAATCTTCGATTAAGGAAGTCATGGAATGAATTTCAACACTTACAATTATCTTGTTGGTTGAATTCTATCCTTGGACTAGATGGCTGGTACCTCTTGTATTAGAAAACTTTCAGGCAGACATAACTACAAAAAGATTGAAAGACCAGATGCCTATTATCCATCCTAGGCTTGGGAAACTTTGGATGTCTCTACAAACAACTTCTCTATTATTCTTCAGGTGTTTCTACTCTTCGTAACTTTACTTTTTGTTACCCACTGTGTAAAGGGGAACTCTTCATGTTTTTGCTTATCTTTGATGTTCAGTGATCATTTTGGGGGGGGGGGGGGGTTGTCCAGTAACTTTTCCCCTTCTCTTCAGTGTTCCACATCTCTCTAGTTATTCTATTGAAGGTTAGAATTCTGCTTTGATCCATAAGACAAAGTAAGAGGTTTTGATTTTGCAAAAGAATTGAAGTTTTCGGCAATGAAAAACTCTTGAATGAAATTCAGACTGAAGTGTCTGAATCATTGTCTATTGTGAGTGCAAGGTTCTAGATTGATATATCTTTATGCTTATTAAATTGTAACTTATATTTCTTCCAAGCTTTACCCTAAAAGCTTCTTGCTAACAGGACCGGTGGAAGGAAGGCACATTGAAGTCTTTTGTGCGTTCGCATAAGTTTTTCATAGTGACTACAACTGTAGAACAAACAAACATTTATATTTCCATGCATTGATGTTGGGGTGGTTGAATTTTAACAATATCTAAACTCGAGATTCCTGCAATCCATATTAAATACAATTAGAATGTGAAGCCCAATGATCAGGTCTATGGGATATGCAATAAAACCTTCTTTATTAGGTATGGCAGTTAGGCACTTCTTTCTTTTAGCTAATTTGTTTCAGATGGATACATGTAACATTTCTTTAACTGTGTCCAGCTACCTGATTTGCTCTCGAATACTTTTCATGACAACTTATAATTTATTTATTATCTTAGCTAACAACTTGTTTTTTAGGTTTTCCTTATATGGCCAGGAAATGGGTGCTGAAGGTGCCGTCCTTTGGTTTATTTCATAAGGATGCCTCTAGATGGTAAATTACTGATTGTTGAAGAGGTTTAACTTGGATAGTTCTTCCATATCCAAAAAAACTTGGACAGTTCACCTATTTTCTGATTGAAACGAAATCCTTAGTTGGAGTGATCACCTTTGTTTTTCAATTTTTATTATATTATAAATTATTCAAGTCCATTAACTTTGTCAACCCATTTTTCAATATTTTGCTAAAATTATTATTATTGTTATAATTTATGGATCTCATTGGTGCCATAACATTGTAGCTGTGAATTAGTTGGCATATGCCTCTGATTGTGTATTTTTAATTGCAGTGAGACCAAGATCTATAAAATTGAGACAAGATTCAAGCGAAGGAGGACTATATTTTGTGGCATTGAAGGGCAGAGGAATTGAAGACCTGAAATCTGTAAAAGTGATGTCATTAAAGGCAATATCAATTCAAGCACTGTCTCCCAAGAAAATCTTGATCCTGGACTCTGTTGGTGATTTACATCTGTTGCACCTTGCTAGCACTGCTAATGGATCTGATTTTTCTTGCAATATTCGGCCACTGCCTCATCTAATGAAAGTTCAAATGCTAACCAGTATTCCTGATACATCCATAAGTATGCTTGCCGATTTCTTTGTTCTATACATTTACAGATATGTTCTTATGCTACCAGAACTGTGAACTAAACTCTCTCTCTCTCTTCTTTTTTTTTTTTTTTTTTTTTTTTGAGAAGAAACGAGAACTGTGAATGAAACATTGTGTGATCAAATGTCTGAACTGAGGCTAGAACAGGGAAAACTTCACAAATCTATGCTCTAATTTTTTTTTGCTGGGGTAGAGTGAGCCAGGTTTAGTCTGTGCTTAGTCTTATTATATTTAGGAGGGATACAGTTAAGTAGGTTTTGGCGGTGATCTTTCATTTAGTGTGTGCTTGGAGTAGGATAGGATTTGTTACGTTAAAGTTGAAGTTGTTTTCTCCATGAGGGCAATAGTCAGAACAACAGATCATTGTAGAATGATCTCTCTAATCTGTTGGCATTTCTTTTCTATTAATCCAAAATCAATGTAGTGTTGAGAGGCTTGTTAGAAACTCCCCAGCCAAGAAGTCTGCAGTGTGAATCTGGAGTAAGTTGTGGGATGTGAAGGGACGCAACAAAGTAGAACTGATGTTCTTTTTCAGACAAGATACAACTTCCCATTAAAGAAAAGTATGGTACATAAGGGAGAGAATGATCTCCGTTAAAGATGCCTCTCAAAGCAAAGAGTCTTGAGCTTTTAAAAACTCCCATTCCATGCAACTCCAAAGGGTAAGAGCCATATTTTTTGTGGGCTTTCTTCCCTGCACTAATAAGTAATAGCCTTCTTTCTCCTTTTTACCCCCCCGTAATTGTGTCAGAGGTTTTAAGTTTAGCCTCCACTTGTCACTGTTCCTTTAATGCCTTTCCCACTACTTTTGTTGAATTTTTCCTTTATTGAGACTGTAGGACTACCGGCCAACCCTTTCTTAAACGACTGTCTACCACAGTACTTTCGCCTTGTCAACAATTCTCCTTTCATTATTTAATATAATCATGCTTCTTTTTGAACAGCACCATGGTTTAATCTTGTTGACGTGGCTTCACAATTTGCTCCTCCACTAGCTGCGATGAAACCACAATAGTTTATAGTTATCACCAACATTTTTTAGTCTTAAAAAAAAAAAGAAGAGTTATCACCAGCTTTTAGCCTTGGTTCCATGCATGCAATCATAATAATGGTCTTTCTAACGCATTGTATCAATCCACCACATCTTTCTCCTATCTCGATAAACTTCATTGATAATAGCAGGTTCTCATTTTCAACCTACCTCCGTAAGATGGGATGACATCTGAACTCCCATGCCTCCAAGCATCACATTTCTTAAACTTCACAGCAAATTTCTTGACTGTATTCCAGCATTTAAAGTTAGTTTTTTGTCCTTTATTGGAGTGATTTCAGGCATCAAGATCAATAGAGGTAAGAGTGCTGTCTGGGAATCATTGCATTAATTATGATTTATCTAGGTAGAGTAGATGGACAACTATGGCAGGGTGTGAGGCTAACCAATTACCATCTCGAACATTGGGCTTCCCTTAGGTCACGATCCTAACCGTGGGCTTCCCTTAGGTCATGATCCTAACAGTGTGTCTTTCTGGAGTCTGGTTTTTGAGTAGGTCCAAAAGTGCCTATCCTCTTAGAGGAAGGCCTTCTTTAAGTGGTATTCCAATTTACTTTCTTTATGTTTTGAAGATCCCCGATGCAGTTTGTAGTTTGTAATAGTTTGGATTTTGGAGAGGAAGGTGAGAGCTTTTTTGTGGGAGGGAGTGGAAAAAGGTGGTGGATATCATTTGGTTGGTTGGGAGTTGGTGTTGAGGTCTATGGAGCTAGGGGAATTAGCATTGGTAAGTTGAGGTGTTGTAATGAGGCCTTGTTGGCTAAATGGATATGACACTTTCTTCTAGAAACCTAATGCTCGGTGGAGGAGGATCATAGTTAGTAAGTATGGCCCCCACCCTTCTGGGTGGGTCTTACGTAAATGGTTTAAGGGTTTTTCTAGAAGCCTTTGGAAAGCTATTTTTGACATCCTCCTTTCTTCTCCTAGTTCTTGAAATGCTTGGTTGGGGATGGTTATGATTCCTACTTTTGGGAGGATTGTTGGGTGGGGGACAAATCTCTTCGTGTTATTTTTTCCCCACCTTTATCATTTGTCTAAAGTGAAGCTGCATCCTGTAGCTTGGGTTTTGTCACCTTCGATCAGTTCACTCTCCATTTCTTTAGGGTTCTCCTATCCATCAAGGATAGGGAGGTGTTAGAGGTTATAGCCTTACTTGGGTTGATTAAGGATGTCCATATCACTGAAGGGGAGGAGGAATTTCTCGATTTTGGCTCCCAAATCTTTCGAAGGAATTTTTTAGTCCTTGTTAGGGGTGTACACGGGTCGGTTTGGGCCGGGTTAGGAGTAAATTTTGGACCAACCCGAAAATTCGGGTTGCTAAAACTCCCAACCCAATCGGTTCTATTTATGAAGGTAACCCAACCCAACCCAACCCATTTTGTCCGGGTTGGGTCGGGTTGGGTCACCGGGTTGCGTTTTTTTTTTAAGAAATAGTTGGTGCAGAAAAAAAAGTCTTGAAAAGGAGGAGAAATAGTTGGTACAAAAAAAAAAAATCGAAGCAACACAAAATAAATGGTAGCAAAGGGAAAACAAATAGGTTACGGATATAATGAAGTTAAACAAATCCCAGAAGTATTCAACCAAATTCAGCATACATCACATTTAATACAAAACTTATCTTGAGATCATATTGGGGGGCAAAGCATTACCAGCTTCCCAACTAAACATATGGTACAGATCGTGAAGAAACTAACAAATTTAGATAGGAAGCAATGAAAAATACAGCTTTATGAAGAAATTGATTTCCAGAAACGAACACAGCTAAACCCTCTCTGTAAAGCAACAAAGAAACCAAAGCATACCCAAAAAACCAGATTTTTTTAAAATAAATAAAAAAAAGAGACTGAGCACAGAGCAGTTACCCAAAGAAAAACGAGAGGTTGAGCACAGAGAAGTGGGCGGCGCGGCGTGAAGATGAAGAGGAAGAAAAATGAGAGGTTGACCTGAGCACAGAGCAGTGGGCGGCAGCGAGATTCGAGAAGATGAAGACGTAAAAAAACGATTGGGGGCGCCGGTGAGATTCGAGAAGACGAAGACGAATCAAAACGATTGGGCACCGGAGAGATTCGAGAAGACGAAGACGAAGAAAAACGATTGAGCGCCGACGAGATTTGAGAAGATGAAGACGAAGAAAAATAACGATTGGAGGCGCCGACAAGATTTGAGAAGATGAAGACAAAGAAAAAACGAGAGGGCGCCGGAGAGATTCGAGAAGATGAAGATGAACTATGAAGAAAAAAACGAGAGGGGCAGTGGGCTGGGCTGGGCGATGCGCAATTCGTGAAGAAAATAAATGAAAGGAACGAAACCCTAACCCTAAAAACCAATATATATATATATATATATATATATATATATATAATTACCGGTTCGGTTCGGGTTGAACCGAAAAAAAAATCTTCCAACCCGCAGCCCGAACCGAACCGGTCGGTTCACTAATTTTTCAACCCAACCCAACCCAAAATTCATTTTAACCCAACCCAACCTTTGTAATTTGGGTTGGGTTGGCCGGGTTTTTCGGGTTATCGGGTTCGATGAACACCCCTAGTCCTTGTGTGTTCTCTCTTCCTTAGTAGAAGCCAATATGTTTTCCTTTCTTTGGAAGGTTGAAATTCCAAAGAAGGTTAAAGTCTTTGCCAAGTAGGTTTTGTATGGAAAAGTCTAACACTTTAGATTGTATTTGAAGGCGTTCTTCTTTGAGTTTGGGACCCTAGTGATGTGTTCTATGCAGAGAAGCGTTAGAGGATCTTGATCAATTGTTCTAGAGTTGCCAGTTTGTGCTATTGATTTAGGGTTGTTTTTTTATTCCTTTGGGCTTTCTTTTGTTCGTAATAGAGGCAGGTGGTCCATGATTGAGGATGTCATGTTGTTCTCTCCTTTTACAATCTCACTACCCTCGTTAATCAATGAAGGTGTTTTTTTGTAAATAATTACCGATAGGATCATTTTGTAATCCATTTCATCATATCAATGAATGGTCTTTGTTTCCTAACCCAAAAAAAGGGATAAGGGGAGAGTTCTTTTGTTTGGGTTGGGGGAGGGGGGTATGTATATATATTTTGTTGTGATAATTGGATTTTTATAGGGGTTGAGCATCCGTGATATGTTCTTAATATTAGGTTTAGCACCTCCTCAGGGTGGTGTCCACTAAGGTCTTTTGTAATTATTAGCTAGGTGTTATTCTTTTAGATTGGAGGTCCTTTATGTAGATTTGGACTCTTTTTGTATAGACTACTTCTTTGTGTATTCTTTTAATTTTCTCGTGAAAGTTCGCTTTTTTATAAAAGGTTTACCATCGTGTTTTCATGTACAATTTTTATAGTGCATTCCAAATTTCATATAAGTTGTCATGGAAATTCAATCTTGTGATGACCAAAGTTCTTTCTCACTTTATCCTACCAACATTCTTCTTTTTTGTCCTTCTGTCTCTAACCCTTTCCTTTCAATCTTCTTGCTCCCCTTTTTTCCTTTCTCGCAACATTTGGGATGAAATTAATTACCATTCAAGAGATTGATTTCACCCAAGTTCCTGTTTTTGAGCGGGAATGAACGAGCATGTTTTCTTTCCATTGTTTACCAGTTGAAATATTTCCTAACAATTTCCTCTGTCATTTGTTATTTTTGTACACCATTTGTTCCTTTATCATCTCTAGTTTTCTTGAAGTGTATTTCATTTAATCTTCCTAATTACTTGAATTTTCTCGATCACAATCCCTTTATTGTAATTTAATATGCTTAGTGAGAATTCAATCCCTTTTAGAATGATTAAGTAATTAGGATTAATTTGTATGTTCTTTTTTGCTAATTTTTTTTTTATATAATGGTTCAATTAGTTCCTCTTTTTCGAACAACCAAACCTATTGGTTCCAAATATTGAAGGATACACACCGATGTATCCTACTTACATGCAACAATTCCTTACATCACAGTGTCTGAACCCCTATTAACTTCTCTATGGCCTCTAAATGTGATTCCACATTTTCTGCAGTCTCAAATTGCTTTGATACCTCTTATTATAAAATTGATAGGATAATTCTCATTGACTAGGGGAAATAAGAAGGAAAACCTTTCTTGTAATTATAGTATTTTGGTTGGGTGATGAATTTATTTTGGAGGATTTTGTGAGGTTTGTTGTGAGTGTGGGCTTACTATTTGGAACTTTATGTAACTTTTCGCCCTATGAAGTTTCTGTCTTTGTTTCAAAGAGAGAGCGAGAGATAGACTAGTGAGAAAGAGAACTATTTGGTAGGTGACTCTAGAGTTTTCCCGTCCTCTCCCTAAATCTAAACTTTCCTGGATTTACTACCCAAATAATTAGCTACTTTCTACCTCTCCCCTTCAATGCAATTTATTCTCTGCCATGCATCAATTTCCCCTCATAGGTTTCTCCTAGTTAAAATAATTCCTTTCCCTTTCTACACTCTTGCCCCTCTCCTTCCTTCAGTAAGCATAACGTTGGGGCTATCAGAGAACAATGAAGATGTGATTTTCTCCCAATCTAAAATCAATTCACCTCTCAAATTGGTGTAGTAGAAAATAGGGAACGCTGACAAACTTTTGAAAAGAGAACATCAGGAAGTAGCAACAAAATAAACAAGTTAGTTTATATTTTTCACTGTCAGCCAAACTCATTTTGGCTTGATTGTTATTGGAGGAAATTACTGGGTTGCTATTTCATGACTCTCACAACTGAAAGAAATATAAAACTTTTTCAGGGAACCAAACTGTCTGGCTATCTGATGGGCATCATTCTGTGCACGTGACGATGATACCTGATTTTGATTCTGATGTCTCTGAAAATAGGGGAAACGAGAGCGAGGAAGTCCTAATGAAAAGAATATCAGGTCTCTTTAGCTGCAGATGTTTCTGGTTATAATAACTTATTGGACTGAATAATATTTGTATTAGTAAGATATTGGAATTGCATATATGCCCCAGTAATAATGTACTTAAAAGGTAAATTGCTTTGAGGTACTGCAGTAGCATTTAGATTATTTGCCTTAATCAGTTGGGAAACTCGTTTGGACACCATGCCAAACTGTATGGCTGTATAACAATTTGAATGTCCCCTTTTCTCCCTCTTCAAGTTCATCTTAGTCCCAATCTTTCGTTTACATTTTCTTTTCTCACTTTACATTTTGGGTGCTTTTTATTTCCAGTTATGCAAGTTGTATTTCCTGGTGAAAAGATTCGAGACATGACATCCTTGGCTTCGAATGCTGTTTTAATTCTTGGACAAGGTAACTTCTTGTTATTACAATCAAAATTCCTGCAAATATGTTGTTGGTGTATGTGAAAATATAGACTGCTATTGCCTTCCACCCGAGGATTTATGGTGCAAACTATTATTGCTTGTGTTTTAAAGATTATGTTGCAAATGAAACTACCCATGTCTGTTATTTTGAGCTGCAAGTATCCTGGACCATTGATCAAACTGAAGTTATTATTATTATTTTGAAACAGAAACAATTAACAACTCTAATTGTAACTCCAGCCACCTACTCTATAAATCTGACTTTAACCACTCTAGTGTTTGATAGGCTGCCAAACAGCATTTTATTTGAAAAGTTTTGTTAAATTTTAAAATACTTTCTTGATATTGGAAAAAGAGTTCCCAAACACAGTATTAATCTGGATTTGGTCTAATCAATAGACTTTTATCGGGTTGTAGGTTCAAAATCTGGAGGCTTGAGGACATTAAAATTCCCATGTGTATCCTAGTTATATGTTTTTAGGGTCAACTGGTTGTCCCCTTCTCTAATCCAATGATCAATCAAAGGTTTGAGAGCTTTCTTTTAGGGATAATTTTGTATTAACTCCAGCCACCTACTCTATTAATTGGACCATTGGTTGTATGCTAATGATGATGATTTCTATTAAAATTTCATCATTGCGAAATAGCATCATGGATAATGTCCCCCCCCCCCCCCCCCCCCCCACCAAAAAAAAAAAACATCATGGGTAGTAGATCTGTGGCTATCTCCTCAGAAAAAAGTTGACAATGTTGCTTCTAC
The DNA here is from genome assembly GCA_036850905.1 of Luffa acutangula. Lineage (NCBI taxonomy): Eukaryota > Viridiplantae > Streptophyta > Magnoliopsida > Cucurbitales > Cucurbitaceae > Luffa > Luffa acutangula. The sequence continues at coordinate 2,465,283 of CM072097.1, forward strand.
TGGTAGTGGGCTTCAATTGATAGTTAGACCTTCAACTGTGTGTTCTCTTTATAGAGTAATCAACTCGCATGTAGTAAATCAAGGGAAGCTATAAGCATGAGCTCTAAGTTCTGCCATCTGTGGCTCTAGGCTTGCTTCTTCTTCTCTCTCCCCCTCTCTCCTTTTTTTAAGCGTAGAAAAAGAAAGAATCTTTCATTTTTTCTTGATGAATGTTTGGTTTCAAATAGAAAAAGAAGTTATAAAAAATGAAAGAATTAATGGATAACTGGATAAGTGTTAGACCCCTGATTGTAAGGACTTATTCTAGAAGGGGCAATAGGGAATTTCTCATTAATTTTTATATGCTCATTTGTAGCCGTTAATGTAAGGTTCTATTTTGTGCTTTTGGAGTTAGTATTTGTAGCTCTTGGGGGAGGGCTGTGGCTGGTTTATGCTTGATTTTCTACTTTGTTGTCCTTTTGGATATTAGTGTAAGGAGAGAACCACCCTCTCGAGAGGCGAGTGTGGATTGTAATTCAGCCATTAGGCTGTCTTTTGAGAAAGTAATACTACAGTGATTGCTAGTTGTGCGTTCAGGGCGACAATATGACTTTTGTGGAAGGAGAGAAACACTAAAGTGTTTAAATGATAGGTATCCTTTATTTACTAACTTCCTCTAGGGAGGATTACAACCTATCCACGAATGACCAATTCGAGAGGAGTTCTCTCCATCTACAAACAACTTACTGTAAGATTCTTCACACTATCGACTCCAAAAGAACTAACATAAATAGAAGATAAGACACAACCAACTTGGAAGTTGTAAACTCCCTATTCAAAAACATTTAAAAATACCAACAACATAAAAACTGCTATTAATTAGACGTTATCTCAAGTCTTTTTGCCCTTTCTTGAGTAGACTTTCACCACTGGAGGTCTAATAGATAAGTCTCTAGTTTTGATTCTTTTTGTAATTATGTACAAAATACTAGTCATTTGCGTTCAGGGTGACTATATGACTTTTGTTTGGGGGGGGGGGGCATAGGGAACGGATTTTAGATGTAAAACACTAGTCACTGCTCTGAGTCAGTCAGTTTCGTAAATGAGACTTCAGACTGTTTCCCAATAGATTCTTTTCAAAAAGTGTCGCCTAACTTGCTTGGATTTACAGAGATTGATGCAGCGCTTGGGCTTTGGGCCGAGGATTTTGGATTGAAGCCAACCCCAAAATATTTTTTCTCAAAATGAAGTAATTCATCTTCCAATTTCTGGGCCGTTTCCATAATCAAATTGAGCCCAATAGGCCTATTCACCCTCCATTTGATTTTAATATCTTCTTTCAGCCCATCCACGAACTTTCCCTCTAACGTATCGTTATCTAGGTTTTCTAGAGGTACTGAATAATCTTTGAAGTTCTCTCTATATTCAGCAACTGTAGTCTCCTGTTTGAGAGTGAAGAATCTCTCGTGAAGATTACTTGATTTGGTCAGCAAGAAACGTCGTAGAAGAAGATGGCGAAACTCCTCCCAACTTCCGATCGGACGCCGATGCTCCTCCCAATGATGCTACTTAAGAGCAACCCCGTCTACGACCACTTCAACCTTCTCTGAATCAGTCAAACGATTAACCACAAAGTATCTCTCTACCTGATGGAGCCATTCATAGGGATTCAATCCAGAAAACACTGGAATTTCAAGCTTCTGCAATCGAAGATAAAAAATTGGAGCCAAAGCCTCAGTCAATTGTGCTTGCGACAGTCGAAGCCTCGACCGGAGCCGTCGCACTAACCGCTTCATCAGATTTCTTTCCTTGATCTTTATCGGTCGCAACCTTTTCAGATTTCATGCTTTTAAGTTGAGACAAGACCACCATAAAACCTTCATTTTCATCGCCATTTTCGAATAATTGCCCACAAAATTCTGTAACCCAGTCATATTCGTTTCCAAAGCCTCCATTCGTGATTCCATCCGAGTCGTCATTGGTAACCAGGAAAAAGAATTTCATTCTAATACCAAAATGATAGAACCTCAATATTATTTATGAACAAGAGAACATTTACAACCAAGGGAAGAATTCGAGAGCTTCCCATCCTTCCACCTTTACTCCCAACTCAAGTCTAGACAAAAGGTACTTCTATCTTGACTCTCCCCTAACTATATACTATTCACAACTACTCATAATAGACTCCGCTCTTGCTAACAGAACACTACTGGCCCCCCACCCCCCACCCCCACTCCCACTATTCTTCTTACGTCTCTTACTATATACATATCAAAATGAAAGTTGGATTACCCTCCTTTAATGGACACAATTGAATGGATGAATTTCAATATTGGATTAAGAATGAAGAACGTTTTCAAATACATGCAAGTCCCCAGAAGATAGAAAAATAAAATTGGTGCCTTACAAGCTGAAATATGGAGATTATTAGGGAAACCAATGGTGTGTTCTGAGGTGAGGACGAGAAGATTATTACTTGTAAACAATTAGGGTAATGTAGATGGATTAGGTAAAAAGGAGGTGCTACTTTGGCCAGCTACAAGAATGAAAGGAGAGGGAGAGGGGATCTTTCTGTTAAGGCTTGGTTTAAAAGACTTTTTCGACCCTGGATTTCTTATAGCTTCAAATTGTAGTGCTCTCCACAAAGTCTTCTGTAATTATTCTTCATTTTCAATCAACTAAGACTGAAGGTTGATTGTTTTATCCTCCATTTAGTCAAGAGGATTCTTTATCTCAATAGCCTTTGGCTCATGTTCTCTTTTGAATGCAAGTTTTTATTTTATCCAAAACACAAGAAGCAAAAGTTACCTAAAGAATCTAGATGGTAGACAGTGATGTTTGTTAAAGTTTAATTAAAAGGTGGTCATATATGGCAATACAAACCTAATTAATTGCAAATGTAGCAACAACATTCTATCAGGAATATACATCATTCATTGAAACACGCTGTTAGAAATCTATTAGAAATATACATCTATCGTTTATAGATGTCTATCAATAATAGACGCCTATTAGTCTATCTGTGTCTATTATTGGTATACAAGGATAAACAGGGCATTATGTAAAACTTTTAAATAGGTGCACAATTTTTTTTAACTGTTGCCGTATTTGCAAATATTTAGTAATTTTTATATATTACTGCAAGTTCATTACTTGAAAATTCCATTTAAATTCAATTAAAATTTGGTGCGGATGTAGTTTATGTGATCTCTCTCCTCTCTCTCCCTCTCTCTCTTTATTTTATTTTATTTTTTTTAATTTTAATTTTTAATTTTATGGGTTTTTATTTCAACTTCTAGTAAACGTCTATCCAACTGTTGTTTCTTGTTGGTGCAAATTTAGCTCGCCTAGATAAGTTAAGAGAATGACAATGAATAAAAGAAAAAGAAAGAAATGGAAAAAAAGGACTGAAGGAAGTAAATCATAAATTATAAAAAGAAAATTAGGAAGAATACGACGGCCGACGGCCAAGAAACATTATATACTTTTTATATTTTTTCTTTGTACGTTACCATGGTGTTTTCTTCCCTTGTTCACAATGTTCATTTCTGTTTAGCAGGAAGCTTATATGCGTATACAATTTCCTGAAGTTTCCTCGGTGACTTGTTTTAAAGGTAAGCAGCTTCTAATCTACTTGCAAGTTGCACCCCACCTTATGCATGCACTCAAATGTTCATTTTCCTTATTATTTGTAGGACATTTTCATTCAAGGCTGTGTTAGATGATTTCTTCCAGAGTGGTGGCTTCTCGGCTTCATGTTCTGCTCAAGTATGAAACGCAGCTGTACTTCAAGTTAATTATATGGACATATCTGTGTTGGAAACCTAACCCTTTTTTTTCTAATTAGATTCTAGCTATGTGGTCTCTAATTATTGTGTTCCTGTAAGCCAATACCAAGAAAGTCAAGAACTGCGGTTTTCTCACATATCCATGGTGCATAAGATTCAAGAAAACTCAGCTCTGAATAGGTATGTCGTTTTCATTTTTATTCAATTTTTTATAACTATCGAGAAATTGATGTTGCAGGATTAAATTAAAATACCAAAACCTCTTCCCATCCTTCTCTTCCTGCACTTGCAAAGATTTTTTTATTGATAAGAAACGATAAGAGTCTAAGAAAAACACCAAAAGGACCTCTGTTTGCCACGAAATACCAAATTTCCTCGTTCTTTGGTAGAGCTTAAAGGAAATGAAGGTTACTTTTACCAAGTCATTGAAAGTTTTGTACAATTGGAATAACGAAGCCTTTAAATTTATAGGCTTTAGTTTTGGGGATTGGGAACAGTTTCCGTTTTCAATCTGATTGACATTAGCTTCTACTAACCCTTGCAACAAACAAACTTTTCTATCAAGAAAGGATGGGCCTGCCAACTGGTTCATCAAAGTAGAATTCATGACTCAGGATCTGTCTTTTTTAAGAACTTCTGGGCTTGTGACATTAACAAGAATTGAGGAGTGTCTATAGTGCATAGCGGATAGTTCTGAAATAACAAACTCTTTAGATGAACAAGATACAGCAATTATGTATTATTGTTGGAGAAATCCTTTTAACAACGTAGTAGCAATTTGCTTAATAAATTTTTGGAGGAGGAAAATCTAATATTTCTAAAGGTGACAAAATGAAGTCATGAAGAGACTTTATGATCCTTGTCAGAAATTTTCCTACAAAATCAACTCGAACATTGCTTGGAAGGAAGGATAAAAAAATTCATCCTGTGATTGAACCTTGTGGACACCATCAAAGAAGTGGGAAGACTCTCCTTTAGTCTTTTTTTTGGGGGGGGGGGAGGGAGGGGGTGGCGCTAAGACTTGGAAGGATGATTGGATTAAACGAGGGGAAGATGGCCAAAAATCTGGAGATTGGGTGGTCATTGAAAAGATGAAGAAATTTGTGAGAAGAGATACGAGAAAAGAAAAATGATGGAGCAGAAGATTGGAAAGGTTATTGAAGGAAGTGTGAAAAGTCTTTTCTTTCAATGATTTCAAGTGGGAAAAGACTAATGTTTTCACTGAGACTTTATTTCGTAATGGTTGGTACAAGTTTGAGAATGTTTGAAGAACATGATTGATGAGGACTGCATATCAAACCCAGTTCATCTTGATATGGAATTAATGATATGACCTACTGCTTTCTTTGCAAAGAAGTTTTGTAAATGCAAGGGGTGGGTACCCCAAGGATGCCCTTATGGTTATGCCCTCAAATTGTACATTTAAATCCACTTAGAATTCTTGTTGTCTACTAGAGTAGACCTTGGGCCTTGGGTGGGTAAAGCCTCTCAATATCAATGAATGGATCTATTTTGCTTTCAGAGACACAAATTCTCTTCCAATTAATCTAATTTTTGCTTCAATATAAGTTCCCAAACTCCCTGATTTTATTTGCATCAGGAGTATATTGTTATGTCTCATTGAGATTTGTGATATATGGCATAGGACCACACTTGGGAATATGCTTTTATGGAGTTCTGAAATTCTGAAAATTGAAGTCTTTCAACAGCATAGAGCCACCCCTCTGCTGTGTTGCCTTGGCCTTGCATCCATGAGCTGCAAGACAAGTTTGGGGCCAAGAAACGAGCATGCTAGCTGTTGGTACGTCTGTTTCATCGCATCTTGGTTCAACTAGCAGAAAGAATGTCATATATTGATCCGACTCGCTATCATGAAAGATACAACACAACATAGGCCTTCAGTTGGCTTCACTGTTGCAAGATGAATGTCATAATTGCATGGAACCTTAATACCCTCAACATTCTAGTTTGAATTTATAAATGCATCTAGGACTGATTCTCATTCAGGAATGTAGCTTGCTTTTATTTTTGGCTTTGATTCTATTGGCAATTATTGTCATAATATTAGCTTTGCTTTGATTTGTTTTGCTTTGCTTTTCTTTTCTTTTTCTTCACATACAGTTGGCCTTTCCTTTTGATAAAAGCATATTTTCTCCCTCAGTGATGATTGGTTGAGAATTTGTTTGTTACTGTCAGTTTGTGTAGAATATTAAATTTGCATTCTTTTTCTTTATCACCTCTCTAGGTTTAAATTTTAGAGGGATCATGGTAAAATATGTTGTAGGTCAAAATACTGGTGAATCAATAGAGATGGGTGAAAGTTGTTGGATGAGTAACTGTGACATCGATGACGAGCACAGAAAGTTATCGAGTCTGTTGTCCGTTTTTTTTTTTTTCCAAGAGGATTATTGTAACTTTTTCTTTCTTTTCCCATATAAATAAACCAAAAACAAACCAATGGAGAAGGAATATACATTGTGCTTCAAATTTCTCTTCAATTCCAAACTTGAACAATGGTGTTTTGTTGAGACACTCTTTTGGCTACTTGATTTTATGCACAGATGAGGTCTTTTGTGGCTGAGTTTTGAGTGACCTCTTGATTGATTTTGAGATGAGAGGATATTGTTTTTATTGGGCTTACATGTAAAAGAAAAAAAGGTAAAGGGACTAAAGTAGAATAGGATAAATCCAAACACGGTGGTTGCTTATGTTAAAATCCTACGAGTCGTTTGACAACCAAATATTGTAGTATCAAAGTGGGGTTATTTAGATAAGAAAGTGACAAGGCTGATGAAAGAGAATCTAGGATATGGAATCAGACAAAACAAGCATTTAAGAGTGGGTTTTGAGGGAAAGTTTTTGATTAAATGGTATCAGAAGCAGCAGAAAGAATGATATAAATAGTCATAAGAGAAAGCAAAAAGAAAAGCAAATCAAGTTGGAGAATGAAATGAAAGTTGTTAGTGGGAAGGACAATGGACCCAAAAGAAAAAAAAAAAAAAAAAAGAAAAAATTGATCTTTTTCATCTCATTTCATTGCATTGCATTCAGATCAGACAAAATTGATGGCTCTGATGAGTCCCAAACAATTGGGACCCTCCCACTTCCATAATTGGAACACCCCAAAGTCTCATTTCACTTTCATTACAATGTTGATAACTTTGATCACATGTTCACATGCCATTCTCTCTCTCTCATCCACTCCTTTTTTCTCATACAACTCAAAGAAAACTACTTAACACTTCCATCATATCTTATGGCTCTCCCCCATCTTCTTCCACCCATATCTTTTCAAGGACAGTCATCAGACATTAGGAGAATATTTGTGTTACTCTCTTTTTACACGTTTAATCTCGACCGTTATTGTATTTTTCGTCTTCCAAACGAATCGTTTGCCCTAAAATCTGTTGTAGTATTCTAAAGTGCTAAGTGTCTGTTCTTAATGTTTACGGTGTGAGTGATGTTAGTTTGTTTGTTCACTTTGGACTTTGTGTAGAACGTTCTACACGTGTGAAGATGTTTTAATGAAATGTTTAGTGAAAATTGAGATGTTTATGCCACGTTTTGATAACCATCTGGTTTTTGAAAATTAAACCTATAAACACTACTTTCACTCAAAAGTTTCTTTGTTTTATCTACCTTTTTCCATATTTTCAAAAACCAAGTTTTGGAAACTAAAAGAAGTAGGTCCCGTTTGATAACCATTTGGTTTTTTGTTTTTTTGTTTTTGAAAATTATGCTTGTTTTCTCCTAGATTTCCTACCATGGCTTTCATCTTAGTTAAGGTTGCACTTGAATTCCTAACCAAATTTTAAAAACAAAAACAAGTTTTTGAAAACTATTTTTTTTTTTTCCAAAATTTGACTTGGTTTTTGAAAACAAGGTAGAATATTGATACTAAAACCAAGAAACTTATAGGTGGAAGTATGTGTGTATAAGTTTAATTTTCAAAAACTAAAAACCAAAAACCAAATGGTTATCAAACGGGACCGTAGTTTTCAAAGTTTGTTTTTGGAAATTGACTAAGAGCTTGAATGTGTTCTTAACAAAGATGAAAACTATTGGAAGGAATTTAGGAGAAAACAAACATAATTTTCAAAAACCAAACGATTATCAAACAGGACCTTGATTTGTGAGGATCTTCTAATTGGTGTCAAAATTTGATTGCATTTTTAATAGAAGGCTAAATTAGGTTATTTCCTTGAGTAGATTTCCTTGAAATTCTTGGATATAATTTGGTAGACTTCCTAGACTATGGACAAACTAGCTAGATATCTCTTAATTGACCAGTTAAAATATTGTTGTTATCTTTCTCATTTCATTGATTACAGTTATCTTTTTATGGATGAAACTTATTGTACTACCATGTGATATAAATAGTTTCATGTTACTTCAATTCATGTGACTAAGTAGTTTCATGCTACTTCAATTCATATTTAGTCACATCACTATTTATTTCATTATTTCATTTAGTGGATCCCACTTTAACTTCAAAGGATAGTAACATAAGCAAAAATTATTGACAATACTATAAAAAAATCTATGTTACAATGCTAGAAATATTTCTATCTTCTAACTTGAATATGATAAATTTAGTGATTATGGATAATCTTTATATGATCCGATCTTGCCTATCAAATCATTTATGGGTAAATAGTGACTCATAAGTCATAACACGTCACATGACACTACAACATGACATTTCAGTTGCATCATCATATCCAAAGTCACGACTCAAACAAGAAAGCATGCACTTGCTTGATGCATGCTAGTCATCTCAACTTAGACATCCATATGACACGAGATCATATCTTTAGTTCATGTAGCCTCATCGACTGAAAGCATGAAGCTCGTCTTTATACTAAACTCATTATGATTTTTTTTTAGTTCAACAACAATTGGGGATGGGGGATTTGAACCTCTGACTTTTTGGTCGATGGTACATGTACAATGCTTGTATTGTTGTGCTTTTTTTTTTGGAACTAAACAATACAAAAGAATGATGGCCACAAAATGAAAGAACCTTAGCACGAATGATGTAGGTTCATGACACCAAGACACCCACCTTGCACGTGTCATGATGTTCTGGGCCGCACTTGCGCTACACTGAGATGGGTGCACGTGTCATCGTAATGGGGATAGATTATTGCAATTGTTGGTCTTCAACGAGGAATTCCTAGTAAGCGCGATTCATCAGCTCGCGTTGACTATGTCTCTGCCCTTTGTACACACTGTCCGTCACTCCTATCGATTGAATCATCAGTTACCGTCGTTTGAGTCATCAGTTATCTTTGAACTATACTCACTTTGACAAACTCATTATCAACTTGTGAGTAAGAATTTTAGTTGTCACATTTTATATTACTTTATACTCTCCATTTCAGCTCAATTTGTAGTTTCATGAAATTGATGAATCAAATACCATATAGTTTGAACTTTTTTTCTTAAAAAGAAAGAAAAAGAAAAAGAAAAAGAACAATACCGTTGATTTTTCCATTAAAAAGGGATAGTTTATTGCACATGACTGTCCTTTGAATCCCACTTCTTGATGAAAACAAACATATAAAATTCTTTTACTAGAAAACAAAATACAAAAAATGAAAAATAAAAAAATAAATCTCTATAGTTCAAAGAAGAAATAATTAAATAAAATTATTCATTCTTTTCATCAATTATAAAAGCATCCGAGGCATTAAGATTTCAAAAACTTTTTAACTTTGAAATAATTCTTTTAACAACTTAAAATAAATATATAGTTGTTTGACTTAAAAAAGAATAACTTGACAAATAATAGATCAATCTTCTATTTATATTCGAATAATTAATTTAAATAATGGAATACAATTTCATAGAAATAGAAATATGTCAAATCCTTAAATAACAAGTAGGTTAGAATTATCTTTTTAATTTATTGATTTTGTCCCTCTAATATTTGGGTTATTGTACTTTATTTTAATTCTCATAATTTTATAAAATATCAAGGAATTTCCAAATTTAAATCAATGACCATAGAAATCTTTGTCTCTAATTAAATTTTGGGGACAAAATGGACCAAAATTTCTTGATATGTTTATTAACTCTTATATCCATACTTTAATAATTTTTTTTTTAATTTTACATTTTAATTAAAAAAATATATAATTTTCTCCTCGAAAGCCGCACTAATTCTCCAAAAGTGAAAAGTGGATAATGAGGATTGAGATTTTTTATTTATTTATTTATTATTTATTTTTTGATAATGAGGATTGAGATTTCCTATATGAAAGGGAATGCAAAATGGCAAACCCATCATGTTATCTTTCTTATCCTATCATAAATGACTAGCATATAAAAAAAAAGTTAGCATAATATAATAACATGTTAATTTTAATAGAATTTGCTGACTTAAACCTAATTCAACGGGTTAAAACATATACTTTCAACGAAATCAGAGTTTTTATTTTGACAAGATGTATGGGTGAATAGACCTCTTGGTCATTAGTACAAGTCTCATGTCAGTTGAGCTATTCGTATGTTGGCAACGAAATCAGAGATTTGAATATTCTATTCTCACTTGGTTTCATGTCAACTTTATTTAATAATATTTAATTGGATGATTAATATCAGAGATTAAAATCGTTAAAAAAAATGAAATAAATAAACATATAAAGTACTAAATATAAAAATTAATGGTTAAATTATGAGTTCTGTCCTAAATTTGGTCCTTAAACTTTAAAAAATGTATAATAAGTCTTTGAACTTTCAATTTTGTGTCTAATAGGTGTTTGACATATTCGAGATTTTTAAAAATGAACCAATCTATTAGATATAAATTCCTATTGGGACCATAAACTCTCAATTTTATATCTGATCGGCTTGTGAATTTTTTAAAAAAGGTAAATAGGTCAAGAACTTATTAGCCACAAAATCGAAAGTTGAAGAGCAACATAAAAGTGAAAGTTTAAGGATGTACAAAATACTTTTTAAAGTTTAGGAAACTATTGGACATAAAATCGAGAATTCGATGACTTACCTTATACTTTTTAAAGTTTTAGAACTAAATTGACATGATCCAAAAAATCGAGGGACTAAACTTGTAAATGAACCAAAATTTTAAAAGTGTATAAAGGTTTAATATAAAATGAATATATGGGAAAATGACATATTCTAGATGAGTATTTATTTTCTAAACTAAAAAATATCCAATAAAAAAAAAAGAAATTATTTGAAATCCTAGACATGCTGACGTGGCAAAGAAAAGAGATTTAATTTCAATTTGAAAATTGTCTTGCAAATAAAAAGGGGAAAAAAAAAAGGTGGGCATTTGCCAAAGCACAAAGCTTGAAAAGTTTGAAGGTCTGGTAAATTTGTTAAGCTCAAAATTCCATTTCCATGGAGCAACCTCCATTCATTTCTCACCGGCGAGATGAACCGGAATTCAGCCTCCGTGAATGGGCGGCGAAGGCCAAAATCACCCGCGACCCCACCATTTCCCGGCGATTCTCCGGCTCCTACATCAGAAGCTTTCGTGAAGATGCGAGGTCGTTTCGATCAAACGTCACCACCATCACTAGCACCGCCTCCTCTCCCGGATACCCTTTTGGAGGTTTTTGTTTTTGTTTCCTTTTTCTTTTTCTCTTTCTCCCTGTGGAATTTCGATTCTGGCCATGGGTTTTTTCTTTTTCTGTTCTTTAACTTCTCTGGGTTTTGTTTTGCAGATGAAATCGACCCTGCTACTTATTCGTTCACAAATGCCATCAAGGGTGAGTTTATTTGAATTCGGGTTCTACTTTGCCTGCAAGTTGTTTGTGAAAATGCGTGTTGTGGAATTGGGTAGTTCTTTTTTGTGATTGGGTGCTGCTTCTTGTGCAGCACTGCAAGCCAGGTCGCTTAACAGTTGGGAATGCTTTTCCCTTGATGGGTTTACTTTGAATTCGAAGTGGAACGAAGCTGAGAAGTATATATGTAATCCACTTTCTGGGGAAGTTCCCATGGAGTGTTTGTCTGCAAAATCGCTTAGTGGGAGGTCGTTTAGGAACTTTGCCAACAGAATTGCCATATCTGCTCCTTTAGTTTACTCCAGTCATTCACAACAAATTCAAACAAAGCCATGTTCTATTACACAAGTAGTTCAGAAACTCCCAATTCCAGGTTGAATCATCTGTCTTCTCCTTTAGAATTCCGAGTTTGTTTGAGTTGGGGGTTGGAGATTTTGAATTCTCTGTTGTGATTTTCAGAGAAGAAAGTGGATGCCAATGCCTTGACTAGAGATGTAGGAACTCAAAGCACACCAACAAACGTTGGTTCAAATAGTCCTAGTCCTGCTTCCACGCCTCCCATCGTGGAGAGAGCATTGAAGAGATGCGGATTAGAAGAAGACTCGCCTAGTTCGAATTCTAAAATAACTCCTGAGACAGAGGTATGCCACTTCCAATGTTTCATAGGCTAAATTTTTGTTATATTCGTCTGATGCTTTTAGTTTGACTCCAACGACTGTTTCAGAGCTAACTGGTAGCTTAGAATTGTTAAATCACCCCTAGGCCAATCGCCAATAAATTCAAAATCTTAAGTGGATAGCTTATGATTAATGAATATTCTAAATATATGTTTTTCACACTGATAGGCTCAGAAATTAACACGGACATTGAGGGAAAATACTATTTAAATAACTGCTAAGTGATTTGACAGGAAAATTGATGTCTATTTGTCACAATGAATTTGATATGACTTAGGTTTTTTGAACATTTGAAACAACTTTGCTGGGGATCCCTACATAAGACTTGCCTTTCTTCATAGCTTGAGGAGAAAAGCTTCTGAGCTTGTGAAGTTTATGCAAATTTTAATTGTAAGGCATAATCCTCACAGAATAGAATCTAAGAAAAGAAAGAAACAGGTGGAGCATAAGTGAAGTTCAGCTTTCTCAGACACAGAAGCTTTTTCTCCAATCTATTTCTATCCCTCCCAAACAACCCCACTAAGGATGAGCCAACCAAATCAGAATTGTCCCGATGCATGTCATAAAACAGAGTACTATACCCATCCAAGGTGGGGGACTGTTTTTGTTAGCCACAAGTTGTTACAGTTTTGGTCCCTTTTTGATATTTTTTTCCCATATTGGCCTACTTTCCAGCTCATACAGTTGTGATTGTCTCTATATTGTAGAAACATATTTTTCTAGAAATTAAAGTGATAATATTCAGATGTCAGAAAACCCTGCCTTGAACTTTCAGAAGCAAAGAGAAATTCAACTCTTGGTGTTGAGAGAGACAGTGTCTCAACACTCGAATTACTGCATAAATTTCAAATTTCCCTCCTTGAACTATGCCTATGCGGTCGTTTTTTTTTTCCTTTCCTCTCTATCTATTTCATTTTGTTTCCTTTTACCTTAGTGGAGCCCATCCAGATTCTCCTTTACTTACATATTCCTTTGTTTTTTCATCACGAATCTCCTCTCTCTCTCTCTATATTTCTTGAGATTCTCATTGAGAATGCGGTTACAACTCTTTCTTTTTCTTCTTTCTGAAAGTTGTGGCCATGTATGTTCCCTTAGTGCTCGCTTGAGCCACTAAAAGGTTGTTGAACCATTTCTTCAGCCATTAACTACCAAACAAACCACCTACAAAGAATCCTCAAACATTAGAACCATCAAGAACTAGGCTGTGTTGAGTTTGTTTTTTCTGCTAAGATCAAGTGAAATTTGTTCTTTCAAACTCTAAACTGTTCGTCAAAAAGAAATTAGAGGTTAATACTCTATCATTTCTCTTGTAATTCCCAAATGAACTTTATTACACATACGTTTGTGGACAAGTTGAAGTGTCAGAAGTTCCAAGAAGTTCAATCTACTCAAATATAATTTCAAAAAGGGGCCACGTGGGCATTTCCTGAATGAACATCCAGGCTTTTAGAAGCTTTTAGATGACACTGATATAAAGCAACCTTATCTGAGTGCAGGTGATAAAAAGAGAAATGAAAGAGGAGAGAGCAAAAGAAGAAAAGGTACATAGAGAAACAATAGCAGAAGAGAAGTGCAAGCAAGGGGGATGCTTGTCATGGATGAAGAAGAAGCAGAAAGAAGAACAGAGATCAAGAAGAAAGAGGTTCCTTTCTCATCTAAAACTAAAAGGGTGCTGAAAGAGAAGAGTACTTGTTGACATGTTGAAGAAGAACAAAACATGGAAAAGGAGAGATTTGCTTAATGTTTCAATGCAAAATGGGAAAAGAAAGAAGGGCAGGTGGGAATGTGGGGGATTTGTATGGAGTTGAAGGGCATATCATAAGCATAAGGGATGGTTTTGTGACTGTGGTCCTATTTGCCTTGCCTTGCCTTGCCTTGCCTTGACTTGTTGCCCCTCAGCCACTTCATAATTTGTTCTTTGTCATGGTGAAAGTAGGCCAAAAGCTTAGGCTTCACGTGCAGGCTTTTGTCTTTGTGTTCTGAATAGTAGGGTAGGGCTCTAAAGAGCCTCCTCCTTTGGTTTTGAACTTTTAAATCTCTCTCTCTCATAATTATTATTTTGACCTTTGTTGTAAAATTTTATACTGTATTTAACAAAAATCTTAGACAACCTGTTTTGCATTGGATATACTAGTTAGATTCATACTCTAAAGTTCATATCGAACCGCGCCTGTTTTTTGAATTCGACTGGCTGTGTGTGGTTGGGATTTTAAGTTCGTATTGAACCGCCTAGTTTTTGAATTTGAAACTGGATTGGATACATGTGGTTTAGAATCTAAGTTCGTATCATGCTATGAAAAAGTTTTACTAGTTGCATTGCAAAAGTTTGTTGGTGTTGGTGAGGACAATAATGAATTTTTTTATATGTAAAGTTGAAGTATTAAAATAAAGTATTGAAATCTACTTGGGTTAGAAAGTAAATGGATTTAAATATACGTTGAAACTATATCAAACGGGGTTAAATTTAGAGAAAAGTTTGAATTTTACCAGTGAGTTTAGATGGACGAGTAAATTCATCGATTTGAAATATGAACTTGAGTAAGTGTTGAATTAATAACTTCTTAAAACTAAATCTATAAATTATCCATGAATCAACTAAAACTCAAGTAACATTCAAAATTCACATTAAAAAGTGTCCAAATCCAATAGAGAAATACTCAAACATAACCTAAATAAAAAAGCTCCAACTTTACAACAAAAATTTTGTCATCCAACTAATTAAAAGCAGTCACAATGAGAAGAATCATCCCTCGCAAAGTAGTCTTATTTAATCATAAGAACGTTGTAACTAGTCATCAATCTTTCAACACTATAAACTTTCAATTTTTGCCCACTATTCAATTTTCTCTAATTCACCCACTATTTTTTTTTTTAACTAAAAACAATGTAAAAACTCCATAAACTTAATAACTTTAGTAAAATCAACATTTGCACAAAATGGAGTTTTTTTTGGAAAAAGCACAAAATGGAGTTTGATATTAATCATTGTCTAATTTTGTCGAAACTCATAAATTTCAACAAAAAATTAACTGTAATGTTATTATTCTTTAAAATCTTATCAATTTTAAACCATACATATGTTTTATTATTCATTCAATACATATGAGAATTCTTTTTCTTTTTACGGCATTTCAAACGAAAGCTTACCAAAAGGTTTAGATTTTTTTATTTATTTTTTATTTTTTTATTTTTTTATTTTTAGTTTAAGGTTAAGATTGCATCACTTATCTAAGTTTTTGAGGTGCAATTTGATGAAATTGAAAACTTATGATAAAATTTGATACAACGAGAAAAATTTAAGTCTCGTTTGACAATCATTTGATTTTTTAAAATTATTTTTTTTCAACCAATTTCCTTCCAATAATTTTTAATTTTTAGCCAAATTCCAAAATAAAAACAAGTTTTTGAGGACTAATTCTTTTAGGTTTCAAAACTTGATCTGGTTTTTGAAAACATAGGAATAAAGTAGATAACAAAATTAAAGTATAGATAGAAGTATAGTTTATAAGTTTAATTTCAATAAACAAAAAACTAAATACCAAATAGTTACCAAACGGAATCTTAGAGTCAAAATTGATTTTTCTCTATTTTAATCCTTTGTACTAGAAAAAGAAAAATAATAATTTAATTGGCCTTGTCTAAATTCAAATCTCTCGACTCAATTTAATATTCGAGTTATTCCAAATTTGCTAGAAAGCACAAAAAATGTGAAGAAGATATTACCGAGGCTTTTCGTACATATGACCCATTAAAAGAGGCGAAAATGAGAAATGTTCTAGTTCTCAATTTAAGGTTATATGTCCTATTGTTTGCGTCAGCATCCTAGTAAAATTATATACTCCAATCTCTCACTCTTCGTTCTTGCTCTCTCTCTCATTTCTCGCTCTTCAATCTCTCCCTCTCCAATATTGCTCTCTTTCATTTCTCTCCCCAATTTCTCTCCCTACTCCGGCTCACACCGTAGCCTCTTGCTCTCGTTGTGTGCTCCTTGGAGAGGGAAAAGGAAAGAAAAAATTGAGCGAGAAACGAGAAAAAGTAGGCATTAACGAGAGCAAGAAAAGAAAAAAAATAGTGAGAGAAAAGGCATACTACCTTAAATTAAAAAGTAGGGTAGGACACTCTCCACAATTCATGGAAAGAAAAATGGTAGAATTGAGATTAAAAGTCAGGTTCTTGATTTAACAGCCATGGAATGCATTCATTGGAGGCAAATATGCAAACCACAGTGGCTCAGGGAGGGGGATGAAAATGGGGTTTTCTTGATGCGGTCTTTCAAGAAAAAGGAGGCCAACATATATGGAGATTATTCAATACTGATTAATGGGAGACCACGAGGTAAGATTATTCCATCGATACTGATTGATGCGGTTCTCTTGATTCTTGTTTTGGATTGTCTCAATCGTTTATTACATAATGATAATGGTACTACTTTGGGTAAACGACTAATCCCTTTGACGGATCTTCCTTGATGATCAACCATTTACAGTTTGCCGATGATATATTCTTGTTTCTACAATGGATCCTACAACATTAGTAAATCTCCCTGGTGTTAATGTTCCACAACTAGACATCGAAGGTTTGGCTATAAGCTTTGGCTGCAAAAATGGTTCCTGGTCATCTTCTTATTTGGGACTTCCGTTGGGTGGCAATCCAAAAACAGCAATGTTTTGGCAACTAATTGGGGAAACACTTCATCACAAGTTGCATCACTGGAAGTAGTTCTTTGTTGTTGAGGTTCGGTCCATCATAGCAAGATCTCTTGGGTAATGGTAATCTTACTTCCTTTTGGCATTATATATGATTCTTCCAACACTACTTTTAAGTTTGCTTAAAGCTATATAGAATATTTGATTGCTCACAAGAAACTGTAGCAGATATATGGAATTCAGAAACTAAAATTTGGGATATGGGTTTGCGTAGACATCTTAAAGATGATGAAATTGTGGAATGGACATCACTAACCCATCTTTTATCCTCAATCTCTCTATCTACTGCGGTTGATTCTTGGAGTCTTGGAGATGGCCTATTGATCCATCCAAGAAGTTCTCCGTTAGATCAATGATGGAGGTTTCACTACAATTTAATGGACATGTAGAACAATCTTTATTTAAGGTGATTTGGAAAGATTTCCATCTCAAGAAGATTAAAGCTATCTCGTGGGAGTTTAGTTATGGGGGCATTAATACAGAGGACCATCTTCAGATGTTTATGTTCAAAAGAATTTGGTTAATTTCTTTTCTGTTTGCTTGAATATGACTGATGCACGTAGGGTATTTGGTGAAAGTTCTGTTTAGGATTTTCCTTTACTCAAGATTTGGATTGATCAGTGAATTCAATTCTTGTCTTTATTGCTCTTTCTCTAAAACAGAAAATTTCTCTGCCTCCTTTGAATAGGAAGTTACTATCTTTGATTCCAATCCTTTCTTCAATTCTATATCCTGACTTCTCTTTTGCTATTTCTTGATTACTCTGAAAGCGGCTAACTCCTAATTCTCTACTGCACTCAATGGTATATGGAAATTTAAGGTTGAACTGTTCAAAATGATGATGAGCAATGTGAATGCTAAGCTGATTGTTGTGTTTTGATTCTGATTAGTTAACAATTGCTCAACCTCATAATAGTTTACGATTTTTTTTCAGGGTGGTTGTGGAAATTTCTGTAACTTAGGTCCTATTTGATAACCATTTCGTTTTTGGTTTTTAAAAATTAAACCTATAAACACTACTTTTATCCACAAGTTTCTTTGTTTTGTTATCTATATCCTTCCATTGTTTTCAAAAACCAAGTCAAATTTTGAAAACTACAAAAAGTAGTTTGCAAAAACTTGTTTTTGTTTTTAGAATTTTGCTAGGAATTCAAATGTGTCCTTAACAAAGATGAAAACCGTTATAAGAAAATTGGGAGGAAACAAGTATAATTTTCAAAAACTAAAAATCAAAGAGCAAATGGTTATCAAACTAGACCTTAAATTCTGCACCTGCTAAGTACATAGATCTTTTTTATCTCAGTTGTTTTGTATGTCTGAATCTTTTTTGACTATGACTGCTTTCGTATTTTCTCCTTCCTCCTATCTTCGAAAGTTCTTACTTTCCAAACATGAACATGAGCTCTCTTTTGATAATTAGTAGCTGATGAAATGAAGCATAACCAACTAAAGTAGTAGGTAATGCTTACATTTCAGAAATTTCATTCCATGTTGATATTTCTCCAAATGCTTTCTAAGAAAGAATATATTTGATATATTGAATATCTTGGAAACTGGTAAATGGTTGGATGATTAGTGCTCTCTTTGGAATGAAAAGGATGGAAATGACATTACTGGCTTATAAGTGCTATACTGCTATTGATTGTAATGTGAAGCACCAAAACAACCTGAAGAAAAGTCTCTGTCTCGAAACAGATTTTGCATCCATTATTGTTGCTGTCTACTGATGAGTTTCCCTTTTTAAGAAAACCATTTTAATTTTGTTTTTCGTTATATGTTTGAATAAATACATATTTGACATCTGTCTTAGATAAAGTTTGATGATTAGTTCTGTGTAAATTGGTGAAGTATATGAAAAGTAAATGCTAAGTTTTTAGAGAATGAGTTTGCTTAATTGGTGAAGTATATGAAAAGTATATGAAAAGTAAATTATTCAAGGCATGTTTGATATATACTTGGGAAATTGTCATAAATACCTTTTTCTTCATTTTTTGCATCTAGTTATCAAGATTTTCCATTCTTTATTAACATAATTAGATCAGATTTTGGCTCTCCCTCTTAGCTTTTCTAGAATGAAGGACCAACAAATTTGGCATTATAGATAATTATGGTAAGGGTTTGGTAGCTGCTCTGAAAGAATTGTTGCAAGACTAAGTTGATGGCAGTGGACAGGGAGCTAGTGTGTTGATTATAGATAATGATGGAGGAATTGTTCATTGTTGCAACTAAAAGTTTCTGTCCCTTGTAAGAATGCATTTGTTGCTGCTAAAGTGGAAGTTTCTCTGTGAAGGCATCAAAGTGGCTTATGAATTGGGAACTGAGAAAAGAGAAAGGGAAGTTTGGAAACTGAGGTTTCATTTCCATTGTACAAAAAATGGATACGTACAAAAAATATGCATAGAGAGAGCGACTCTCGTAGCGAAACAATGTAGTAGGAAACTAGTAAATACAAAAAATGTCAGTGGCGCCAGAATCAGAATGAAGTCAGTAGGGGCATTGTCTAATACTGGAAATCAAAGGCATCGTTGTTGTTGTTGTCCAATAAGGATCGAAGATCATCGTCCTCCAACAGAGATTGGAAGTCCTCGTAAGTGTATTCAACCCCATTTGGCCCAATCAAGTAATCGGAGAGATCAAATTCATCCAATTGAGGTTGAGGGGATTCCTCTGTTTCCAACGGACTCGATGAACTTTGATCAATCAAGTGATCGTAGTCGGCCTCCATGAACTTGATCATACCCTCAACAACTCCAATCTTGGCATCCAAAGCACTCACAAACCCCTTCAATTCACGCTCCGACAGACAATCATCCCAGTTGGGGGGGTTTATTTGCTCGACTCTCTCACGAAGTCTACAGGTCTCTGTTTTGATTTTGGCCTTGCGCTCGGAGAAGAAGTGGTTCAAATCGAAGGACTTGGTGGTGTTATGAGAGTGGGTCTTGTAAGCACGGATCAAACCCTCGATTTCGCTGCGATTGGAAGGCCAAGTTTCGAATTCCGGAGCTGGATCAGCAGCAGGGTCAAGTGCAGAAGAAGAAGAGATGAAAATGCAGGTTCGAACATCGCAAAGGGTGGAGAGCTCATAAGCCTTCTTCAGGAGACTCTTCTTTCTCTTGAGGAAGGTTGTTCTGCGAGATTTGGGATTGGAAATCAGTTTAAGGCTCAGCATTCCTCTGCCCATTCTTCTGAAAAGTTGAAGATCAGAAACAGAGACAAAGAACAGAGACAGAGAACAGAGAACAGAGAACAGAGAGAGTTAGCCGTTGGCACGCACGACAAAATGGGCGTACGATTCACGCGCCTCCTTTGTAACCGTTTCATTGCGCGCCCGCCATTTTGTTACCGCTTCATTTATTGCCGGCCGGCCGTCTTCTTATCATTTTCCCAATGATTTATTTATTTATTTGAAGTTAAATTACCGGTTTAGTTTCTGGAAAGTATTGAACAGGTGTTCGAAGTTTCCATTTTGTTTCTAATAGGTCTTTGAATTTTAAAAAGTATCTAATAAGTTCTTAAATTTTCACTTTTGTGTCCAATAGGTTCTCTGACTTTCAATTTTGTGTCTTATACAAGTCTTTTACATATTTGACATTTTTTAAAATTCACAAGTTTACTAGATATAAAATTGGAAGTTTAAGGTCTGAATATACTTAAAATTCAATTTTATATCTAATAGATTGGTTATTTTTTAAAAAAATCTTGAATGTGTTAAAGACTTTAAAGTACCTATTTGACACAAAATTGAAAGTTCAAGGACAATTCAGCGACCTAATTAATACAACCCTAAAAGTTAAGGACTAATAAAACCTTACAAATTTAGTTAGTGAGATTTGAGGTTTGTGTTTATTTGTTTTTATGAACTTTAAAAAGAATCTAATTTTTTTTAAAAAATTGAATATATAAAAGGATCAATTAGATACAAAGTTGAAAGTTAAGGAATTTATTAGACACAAAATTGAAAATTCAGGGACTTACAAGACATTTTTAACGCTTAAGAATTTATTAGATATAAAATTGAAAGTTCAAAGACCTATTAGATAACTTTTAAAAATTTGTGTTAATTTTTTTTTTCTTTTTGTTCCACGCATGTGTTTAAATTTGTTCAAATTTACAATAATACACATGCAACCACAACTTGAATTCAATGAGAAAAACTTTTAAAGGTTGTTTTGAGATAAGCTTCAAGAGTTTAAGGGTATAATTGAAACTAAGGTAATTTTAATGATTTAACATATTTTTTTAGTATAAGATGAACAAAGAAGGGAGAAATTGTTCTCTTCTTTCCTTCCTCATCTCTATTTGAAACTAAGCCAATAGTCTTGTAAAATTAGTTGATGTATATGTAAATGAGCATATATGTTCATAATTATTTTTTAAAATTTGTCTAGCGAATTTCAACGAATCATTATTAAAGAAAATTCTTTCTATTTTTTTTCACATATTTAGTAACTATGATTAATTTTTATATAAGCAATTTAAGCCGCTGAAGTAATGTTAAAATTTTTCTACAATGTAACTAAGAACGTAGATCTTCAAACAAAGATGAAAGAAAGAACTTCAATCTTTTAGGTCCCGTTTGATAACCATTTGATTTTTGGTTTTTGGTTTTTGAAAATTATACTTGTTTTCATCTAATTTCCTTACAATGTTTTTCATCCTTGTTAAAGACACACTTCAGTTCCTAGCCAAATTCAAAAAACAAAAACAAGTTTTTGAAAACTATTTTTTCTAGTTTTCAAAATTTGACCTGGTTTTTGAAAACATGGAAATATCAAACGGAGCCTTAGATATTTTGAATCATCGAATTACTATGAAAATTGCAAGTAAGAGTATACTCAAGAGTCAAGTCAACCCCCAACCATTGACATGAATCAAGAAACTTTCATTATCAAACTTGAAAGGAAAATCTTGGAGATGTTGAATCATTTCCCTACATATTGGTGCTAGTAAATCTTCACAATGAAGTTGTGATTGGTGCTCTCTAAATTTCATTCAAGACAAGTCAACACAATGTCAAGTAAGTCCATTATTTTGAAATTTGGCAAACCCTTACACAATTGAGAGTTATGGCCAATTATGGCTTTCCATTTTCCTAGTCTTTTTCATTTCCAAGTCGTGTCATTCTTCTTAGTTATAGTCTTTTCAAGATTTGGAATCCGAATTTGACACCTGACGGTCCCGACATTCCCCTGCCACCTGGCAAGGTTACCATACTTGTCTTAAAACTACTTTCTAAGAGTGAAGACTATCCCCACAAACCAACACCCTTGTCCTCACTCACATGCTTCCTAGAAAAATAGTTCTAAGAGTGCAGACTATCCCCACAAACCAACACCCTTGTCCTCACCCACATGCTTCCTAGGAAAATTCGTAGGAGGTCACTCAATATAAAACTTCTCCAAGTCAAGCACGCTTAACTTTAATGTTCTTATGATTGAGCCATCGAAAAGGAAGGTGTACTTTGTTGATATAGATAGTTACTATCCATTCTTTTAAGCTTATTTCGACCGTCCTCATGATCCCTCTCATTCAGATGTGGTCTTGGTTCATTCATGTACTATATTCGAATGTCACAATTGTGACGAATTGCTGGTGGAGTTATGTCAATATAATCGCTAGGGTTGCATAACCACCATCTCGCCAAATCGCTACAAATCAAGTGTGATTCTCTTATTTAAAATTGCTAACTCGTTAATGATATATTTGGTTGAGAAGTTCCTACATTGCCTCATAAAGTAAATCCTAATGGTCTTTTAGTTCAACAGATGTAGGAGTGTGGAAGACCATCCACTAAGCAATCTTTGAATTGAGATTATTGCACATAATTATGTTTGTATTATCATTGAGAACAAATAAACAAATAAGAATTTTAGCAACATAACCATGTAGTTCTCATATACAAGTTAATGAAAAAAAAAAATATACATCATGATAAGAAACCATCTAAAAAAGGGTAAAAAAGAAAGAAAGAAAAAATCAAGGTTAATATTTTATTTACCATTCATGAATGTGTCAAAGAACTTGTTGTTTACTCCTGTTCTAAAAATGAGCAACTCAACTTCACTTGTTATATTAATCTCAGTTTGAGCAGGTACAAAGAGGACGTCTCCTTCACTAATTACATCACTTCTCACTGATTCTTCATGCAGCAACATCCCCTCTCCTCCAGCAACCAGAAATATCGAAGGACCGGGGCTCGGGGGAAATAAGACGGATGCTCCCTTAGGAAGAACACAACGATCGACCTCGAATTCGTCAAATGGTGGAACATACTTTGTTATGTATGGATTCACAGGGACTCCTCGGAGAATTTCAGGAAAGCCCTGCATATCAAAGCATATAAATACATCAGAACTTTTAAACTCTGGCCTTCTCGTATTTTTCGCGCAACCGTAAAATTTTTTCGGTTGTTGAAATGATGGATGAACATCCAAGAACGTCATATTGTTTCTTGAACTTGATATCAAACTAACAAGGGAAACAATTGGAATGGTTTAATGCAGAAGTTTACCTGTTTGTAAGTAAGC
This sequence comes from Luffa acutangula, assembly GCA_036850905.1. Taxonomy (NCBI): domain Eukaryota; kingdom Viridiplantae; phylum Streptophyta; class Magnoliopsida; order Cucurbitales; family Cucurbitaceae; genus Luffa; species Luffa acutangula. The sequence continues at coordinate 2,488,717 of CM072097.1, forward strand.
ATGGCACAGAGAGTCTGCACATCACGGAACTTGGGAGTTAGGCCAGCCCGAACGACGTTATCAGACGTTGCCATGCACTCGATGCACTCGCCGCTTATATATGCATGTGGCTCATTTGCCCCAAGGTAAAGAGCTTCTCCAGGATTCAGCTTCACATAATTTAAGAAGAAGGCTGCTATAACGCCAACATCATCTGGATATTGCTTCTCCAAACGTAAAACCAACAGTTCCTTAGCAGTTAGTTGCCTCACCTGAAGAAAGATTAAATAAACAAAACAAGGCAGCTAGATGAGCGCATATCACAAAAATGTGTGTTACTCCAGAAGTCCAGGAGCAAGTGTACTTAAAACATGAACAACAAGGCAGATACAGAAGGATTGAAGGAACTTCAAACAGAAAAACAAGTGGTTACAGAGCTCTATCAAGAAGTGTACAAAACATACAGTTCAAATCTAGAATGAAATCAAAATAAGATCTAGAAATTGCATTCACAGTGTCATGGTTCACAATCACACTTGACTTTACCTAGAGCAGAAATAAAACAGAAAAATAAAAGGTTAAAGCAAAGCAGAGGTTCTTTGTTATCTTTTTTCAAAGAAAACAATATAAGTTCTTCATTGCTGCTGTAATAGAGAATGAAAAGTCATGGCCTGAGATAAACTTTGATTCCTACATTCTACAGGCAAAAAGAATGGATCATTGAAGCAGAAAGCTTCCATAGAAAACCTAATGAAACATTGCATAGTTACCTCACTTTCAGAGTGCAGTCGTCTCTTCAAGTCAGATATGGCTCTCGATATCAACAATTTGGTAGCCGACATTAACAGAGTGAAAACCGACCTCAGAGCAGACTTCAGGTCCTCCTCTTCATCTTCATCATCTAACAACAAAACTCTGTTTGTGTCTGCATCACCAATCATTTCTACAATCTCAGGAACAGTACGAAGAACATCCTTCAGCTCCTAGAAAGAAAAGAAAACAACAGATGGTGTCATCTAAACATGACAAAAAAAAAAAAGACAAAATTTCTTATCAATATAGGAAGAAAAACCCTGGACTGTCTTTCAAGAAAAAACAGCAGCTGAGAAACCAGAGAAACAAAAGAAAAATCTCAAACCCAGAAAAAAGAACTATTTGTTTCACAAAAATCTCTCTTCCCCTGTTTAAATCTTGTCATATATTCCAGAAAGTTTGCAAATGATGTGGAACATATTAAGCACTAACTTCCAAAAAAGTTTGCAAATCATGTGGAATACATTAAGCATCAATTGGCAGCATTTTTTTCACCCCAAATTTCCTTTATCACCGACACATCTGAAAAGTCATACTAAAAGTTAAAGCAACTTGCTGCTAAAGGGAACAAAATAAATCAAACCACAAATTAAGGACATATGAGACATTTCACTATTAGACCAGAAGCAACGAATTCAACTGTTACCCACACACAAAAAATATTTTGTTAATTGTCATATCAAGATTAACAAGTCTAAGAGAAGGTTCTGTCAAAGAAGGGGAAAGAAAAAAGGTATAAAGAAGATTGAACATAAGCCTGACGACAGAAACCTTTACAATACAATAGTTTAATAGATCCCAGTGAATAAATATTCATTAAACTAAGAATAGTAAAGATCAAGATTAGGAAATCAGTTAACATTCCATTCGAACTTTTAGAAAATTGAAATGAAATTTAACTAAAGAAGACAAAAGCAAGGGGAACCATTAAAATAATCATTCAAAGCTTCCAGAAAATCTGGTAAACAGGAATCTATCATAAACTTAAACAAACAAAGAAACAAAGAAACAAACAAATCCATGGCAGTTTAATAATTCCCAGATCATCTGGAAGATTTTAATTTACCTCGAGACTGATGAATCCACACAGAGCCTCGAACTCCGTGATGGCCAGTGCCATTTCCGGCTTGTGATTCGCATCTCTATAAACTTTAGGCTCCAGCTTATGAAGCACCTTCGCCAATTCCTTATCCGGATGAGCCTGAATCGACAATGGTTTCGCCACAGAGAGAACCTAAAACCGAAAAATCAAAATGAGAAAGAAAAACGAAACGAAAACGAAATCATCCGTTTGAACAATTCAATTCAATTCAATTCAACACGGTTTTTTTCGTACCTTGAACAGAAAGGGGATATCGGCGCCCCATTTCTCAACAACCTTATCGCCAAGGACATTAGGGTTTTCCGAAACCCACGACTTCAAGGAAGTGGAATCGGAGGCGACCGAGCCGCCATTCCCGGCGGCGGCGATCAAAAACGACGGTCCGGAATCGTGAGTCCCCATCCAGAACTCGGCGTAGGGTTTATCGGAATCGACGAGCGATCGAGAGTTGAAGGAGAAGAGACGGGCGACGTGGGAATTTCGTCCTCTGATTCCCCAATCGTAATTCTGGACGGAGCACTTCAATCGGAGGACATTGCTGTGTTTGAGGCCGGAAACAGCGTCGGAGTCCATGAAAATTGCAGAGGGAAAGAGAGGGAGCGAGAGGAAGAGGAAGAAGAGGAGGAAGAAAGGGTTGGTGTGGGGATTCTAGAGAAGGTTAAAGGGGTATAAATGGAAGAAGAAGAAGAAATCCGCCATGGGAGAGGGGGAAAGGAAAGGGAGGATTTTGCTGGTTTTTGAAGGAGTTTGGAAGAGAGGGAAATAAGTACCGGAATGTGACTATGAGAGAGAAAGAGTAAAGACGACGTTAGAGAGAGAGAGTCAAAATGTTGACTTTTACACCTTTTTTATTTTATTTATTTATTTTAATTTCTTTTTAATTTTACTTTGACATTTTCACGAGAAATTGGGCCGATATAATCCTTGTCTTCATGATAATATCACGTCGCGAGAAGTTCTTTTTTTGGTTTTTTTAGAATTTAATTCATAAAGCAAAGAAACATAAATTTAATGAAAAGTCTTTATTTATTTATTTATTTGGAGTTTGAACCTTGGTTGTTTTTATGGTTATTCAAACATTTATTTAAGGTCAAAAAACAACCTTTTTCAAAAAAAAAAAAAAAAAAAACAACAACATTTTGATCTCTGGACTTTCATGAAAGTTACGATTTTATAGGTGAATTTTAGTTTATTGTAATTGTAAAAGTAGTCTTTATATTTTAATATGGGAACGATCTTATCAAAATTTAAGTGTTAGATTTTATTATATCCATATGGGAACGATCTTATCAAAATTTAAGTGTTAGATTTTATTATATCCATATGGGAACGATCTTATCAAAATTTAAGTGTTAGATTTTATTATATCCAACATGAACATAATTAAAATTTGTACTAATGACTAATGGTTCTGTGGTTTGAATCTCCTCATCCCACATTTTTTTTTAAAAAAAAAAACCTTAAGACTTGTTTGGAATACATTTTAGTTTAAATGTTTTTCAAAAATGCATTTTCTTTTAAATATTTTATATAAAAATTGTTTAGAATTTAAACACTCATATGTTTAGTTACATTTTTTCACAAGTTATTATATACTTAAGAACTCTTTTTAAAAAATATGTCTTCAAGTCTCAAAAAGGTTTATTTTTCAATCTCATCTTTTAATAAGTCATTTTTAGTGGTTACCAAACACTAGATTTTTTTTTCAAAATTAAACACTTGAAAATTAAACCAAACACACCCTTAGTTTGTTACAAAAAATTAATGAGACTTCGTTTGACAACCATTTCGTTTTTTAAAATTAGGTTTTTTTTTTCCTTCGAATTTCTTTATAATGGTTTTCATCTCTTTAAAAAAACATTTGAATTATTGACTAAATTCCAAAAACAATAACAAGTTTTTTAAGACTTTTTTTTTTAGTTTCCAAAACTTGACTTGGTTTTTAAAAACTTGAGAAAATGTATATAGTAAAACAAATAAACTTGTGAAAGTAGTGTTTATAAACTTAATTTTCAAAAAAAAAAAAGACCACCAAATAGTTACCTAACGAAACTTTACTTTTTGTAATTCATAAACACATATGGTCTCTAATCAATTTATGGTTTTACATACTAAGAACCTCATTAAATCTCAACGATTATTTTTCACAACTAAATTTTTACAAATTTAAAAATACAAAAACTAAATTGTTACTTATTAAAGTTTATGGACTAAAATTGTTATAAATTAAAAAATATAGAGGTTAAATCATTATAAACTAAAATTTAAGGACTAAATTGTTACTTTTATAGAAGACGAGGATAAAAAAAAAAAAAAAAAACAAAAAGTGTTTTTTTAACCTTTATTGAAGTTCTTACCTAATAGTATGTTGGCTATTGGTTAATGTGTGCTAATTACATTGAACAATGTCTATGTAAGCAATTGACCTTGATTTGTTATTTATTTAATAAATTGGTTTATTTTAGTGATTGTGGTTATTTTGTTAACCATATATAGTTGTTATTTTGTTTGTAACCAGGTGTATAATCTAGAGTTGTTAGGTTGTGTTTATCTAACTAAACTCTAATTGTATACTATCTATAACAGGGTTTTCTGATCATTAAAATAAAAATCAGTTTTCAATCTTCCAAAGCGAACTTTGCTCAGCGGTAATTGGCATATGTCCTCGATCAAGATATCAGAGGTTCGAATCCTCCCACCCCAAATGTTGATTATACTAAAAAAAAAAAATGCACTCAGTTTAATTTACACATTCCTTTGAAGTTTTTAATCCCCACATCTTTATTTTATCTAGTTAGTCTACTCGCTTGTATGGTATCATACCAAATTAATACTCATTAGTTTTAATCATCATATCACACCAACGTTTAAGTAAAATTGCTAACTATTGAAAATTGTTAGAATAAAAGTTGAAAGTTCAAGAAGATTTTTAAAATTTTTTAAAGTTTAAATACTAGAGAATTTGCAGTGGGTGGCAAATAAGAATTATATAATTGTAAATATAGCACAATGTAAAAAGAATGACAATTTATCAGAGTTTATTACACTGATAGACTCTGGTTAATTAGAATCTATCAGATAGACTTCGATTATCAGAGTTTATAAGAGATAGACTCATTAATCAGAATCTATCAGTCTACTGATAAACTCCGATTATTTAAAGTCTATCAGTGTCTATCGCTGAATAATCGGAGTCTATCAGTGATAGATACGGATAGATTCTGACGACAGCTTTTTGATCTTGTACAATTAATTGTGCTATATATGCAATTAATTTGCAACTGTGCTATATTTGGTATTAATTCGGTCCAAATTGTCATCTATGCAACTGTCCCTAAATACTAACTATGTAGTCATAAAAAATTTTGGGCTCCTTTCTTTGTCCGTGACTAACTATCGGTCATCGAATTTTCGATCAGTAATGACGTACCGACGGAGCTCCAGTTGTCGACAATGGTGCTAGCAATGTGGGTGAAGAGAACCATCGATAGACAATGGTGCCAACAGTGTGGGTGAAGAGAACCATTGGTAGAGCTCCGATCACTGATGATTGACAATTGAAGGGACCAACGGCCAGAGTAGAGGTGAAGGTGAGGGAGAGGAGTGAAAGTGAAGAGGGGGAGAAGTTTTTGTTTTATTTATTATGTTAATTATTTTAATTTTTAAATTTCCCACATCCACCTTTTAAATCTATTTCTCAAAACTCGAGTATTTAAAGGGTACATTTGAAACCTTAGCAGGCACCAAACACATCTAAACTTAAAAAAACTCAAAGACCAAAAAGATAATTTCTTCTAAATTGTTTTAGTAAAAATTTAAAGTAAATTATGATTTTTTTCTCCTTTTTGTGAATTTAAATATATTATTAAAATATTATATTTAGAATTTATGAGCTAAATTTATGATATAATGAGGAAATTATATTACTATTAGACCCTATTCGATCACGAATAGAATGATATTAAAATCATCAACATGAGCATATCTCAACTGACATAAAACTAGCTGGTATTGAACCAAGATGTCTGTAGTTCAAATCCTTCACCCTATATATATTTCACTTTTTAGAAGAATTTGTGTCTATCTCTCACATCAAATTTTGGATCAGCTTATATTCGAATCCTAACTTTTACTTGTTTATCTTTTTAGAAACCAACAAATTTTTATATATTTTATTTTTCTAAATAATTTTTAAAATTTTATTCAAATTTCAAAATCCCAAAATAAGATTTAAAAACTTTTTTAAGGTCCTTGAATAAACTATTTTGTTTGTAGTAAGTTATTGTTTTATTTCACTTGTTTTTCATATTTCTCCATCTCTAAGTAAGTTATTGTTCCTACCAAAATCAAAGTCGGTAAAGTTGACTAACAAAACTATCCAAAGGATCAGAAAAACAAAAAATAAAAACAAAATTAAACTTGTTAAAACTATTTGCATACTTTTTTATTTTATTTTTTATTTTTTTTTTGAGTACATCAACATTTGGAAATGAGGAGATTCGAATCTTCGACCTCCTAGTCAAGAGTACGTGCCAATTACTACTGAACTATGCTCGCTTTGGCTATTTGCATACATCTCTGTATGTTTCATTCGATGCAAAATAATATCGAAATAAAAATTCCCCCTATTGGCATTTATTAGATAAAGACTACCAAGGATATAGGAATCTCAAGTGATCAATTGTGTTTGGGTAGGGGGAGAGAATAAATTCTAATTCCTTAAGCTTTATTTAATACTTCCAACTTGCAAATGGAAGTTGATAAGAGAATTAGGCATCTTTTGTTTTGGGATATCCATTTCTCTTTATCCTCCTCTAGATAGCCACACACATATATTCATTTGTGATAAAATCTTAGAAGCATTATTTTTAAAAAAAAAAAAATCTTAGAAATATTAATTTTTTTTTCATGTACCTGATAATTATATATTCTAGTTTTTTTTTTTTTTTTTGACAACATGTTGGAGTAGGGGGATTCGAACCAAAGACTTTTTAATCATTAGGATAAGTTTTATTCGAGTTGAGCTATATTCATATTGAAAAAAAAAAAAAACATATAGTTTTCAATAATATAATTTTGTTGAAAATATCAACTCTTAGCTTATGTAAATTGGGATATGTCATTCTCAAATCAAATTTTATGATGGGTAAAGAGTGGAAAGAAGGGATGAGTTAATTTTCTTCACGTGCATTGGATTATTTTTTTAATTAAAAATAAAGATTTTAAATATTTATCTTTAATTTGCCCCTCAAAATATAGTATTGAAAGATTACTACAAAAAAAAAAAAAAAAAAAAAATTTCTAGCTCTACCTCTATTGATAATAATTTTAGGGGAAAAAAAATCATTTTTAGCCCTAAATTTAGGGGGTTTATCAATTTTACACGTGGACTCTCAATTTCATCAAATTGAAATCCAAACTTAGTAGGTCGTATCAATTTTAATCCTTAACTTTTAATTTCATCAAATTGAACCCCATACTAGTAGCTTATATCAATTTTAACTCTAAAACTTGCACAAGTGTTGTAATGTAGACCATTGATTACTTTTTGCTTGAACCATTGTTATAAAATACAATTGAGTATTTACTCTCTCTTTTTTTTTTTTTAATACATGACATCTGAGTTGGTTTCTTATAAGAAATTTATATTGGAGAAATTTTTTATCTGAATAAACTTTTGTTGCTGAGAAGTTATGTTGTACATGAGTTTTCTCTCATTTTCTTCCTATTGTGTTTGTTGGTTTGGTTGTTTTTTTAGTTACTTAGAAGAACATGTAATTATAGAATGATAGGAAAACAATTTTGAGAGGTTTTTTCTTTTCATTTAGATAACTTTTTCTCGTTGTTGAGAACTTTAGTTTTGTTGTTGTTATATATTGTTGTTGTCGTCGTTGTCATTATCAAGGATTATGAAAGCAAAGCAATTTTGGAGTTTTTTTTTCTTTGAATGTTTGCTGGATTTTTTTTGTTGCTAAGAACTTGGTGTGATTTTTTTTTTTATTACTTTTTTCCCCTACTAATTAGAACATCAAGGGCAAGAAACAAAAGCAAAACAAATTTAGGTTTTTTCTCCTCATATTTTCTAGATGTTTCTTGTTGCTAATAATTAACTTTGTGATTTTCTTTTTTCAAAAGGCTAATATATCAGTGGGAAGAATAGAAGTGTTTGATTTCTTCAAATAAAGAGTTTCTTCAACAAAATTCTTACAAGAAACCGATGTAACTTAGGTGCGATGTGATTTTTTTTATAAAAATGGAGAAAATTGCCAATAACATGTTTTAATGATGATTCAAATGAAAAGTTAACCAAAGGTCTAAATTGAAACAACTTTTGCAAGTTTGGGGCTAAAATTGGTATAATCCACTAAGTTTGAGGTTCAATTTGATGAAATTGAAAGTTGAGAGTTAAAATTGATACATCCTCAACCGACTAAGTTTAGGATTGAAAATGATTTTTTTCCCTAATTTTAATTTAAGCATCTTTACTTACCATTTCTTTGTTGTTTTGTTTTATATATTTTTAAACTTTTTAAATTTTATTTTTTAAGAAAATAAAATTAATTTTGAAACTACTCATTTAGGTTTTTGAAAAACATGACTAGAGTTTCAAATTTTAGTTTACAAACAAATAAAATTGTCAACAAACAAGCACTATTTATTTATTTTTTTAAAAAATATATCATTTTCAAACTAGTGATGAAACTTTATAGAATATTTTTGCTAGACATAGATAAGTTTGTATCTACACATACTTTTTACCATACCTACTTCTTCAAGCCTCTCTTTCAAACTATATCCATATTCTTATCTCTTTCATGGTCTCCATTCTTTTCATCAATTTATCAACTTTTTTTTTTTTGACAAACTTTTACACTAGACAATTGGCATCGATTCGTCACACGGTTTTAAGATTTTACATTATTCTGTGTCGTTTTGTATTTTTTTTACTAGTAAGTTGTCCGATATCCTATTTTATGCAACTCCTTTTGAAGGAAGATGTCCCTTCCCTCTAAAGGTACTTTCCATGTGAGATTCCTTCATTTTGTTGGCATATGAGAGCTAAGCTTTTAGCACAAGTTATTGTTCAATTGGAGGTTGTCAATCAATTATGTGTAGAAAGTTAAGTGATTGAATTAATTTAGTTTGGCCTTTGAACCAAAGTTCCAAAGGGTTTGTGTGCAATTTTGGTTTTTGAACATGTGACTTTGGACTTTTGGGGTCTTAAAATTAAAATTTATAATAATTTGAATCTTAAGATTCAGTAATGGTGTCATAAAGTTTGTATCATCAACCAAGAAGTCAGAGGTTTGAATTATCCACCTCACATATCATCCAAAAAAATGTGTGTTTGACATGTTAGTTGAATTTTTTTAATGAAGCGTTTTCATTAATATAAACACTTTGAAAAGAAAACTAGTTAAATGTTTTTTTTTATTTTAAGGTAAAATATATTACCTAAAATGTAATGAAATATTACTATTTTTTTTTATAAAAAAAACCTCAGTCTTACATAAGTAATTCAAAAAACATATCAAGCACATCCTAAAACTTGGATGGATGAATTATTAAAGAATGATAAATGTGCTCAAATTTATTGGTCCTACACAAAAAGTGAAATGTGTTTCTGTTTTGGTGGATCCCACCCTGTTTCTTTTTTATTTTTTATTTTCTCTTTATTTTTTTGTTAATGTTTGCGGGTTACAATCTCAATTCTCGACAAAAAAGTCGAGGCTCAAATTTCTATCTTTACATGCTAAATTAGAAAAGAAACTCACTCTTATTCCAAATGGACGATAAGATTTTTATGTTCAAGTGGAAAAGAAAATTTCAAGTATTTTATCACGCATTATTATAGCTATGTAATTTTTTTTACGAAGAATATATAAAATAATATAAATGTGAGGTAAAATTCAGACATTCGACTTCTTACAAAATTATTAATGAAATTATTTGATTAATTTAGTTATATTTAAATTAAAGTAGTATTTAGCATCAATCTCAAAGTCATACCACATTATATTTTAAAAGGGTGGAACTTAAAAAATAACGATAAATTTGTTTTCATCAATAAATTTGCATTTAAACATAATTCTCGAAGTCATACCATGCATTACATTTTAAAAGGTGGAACTTAAAAAATAATAATAAATTTGTTTTCATGAATAAATTTGCATTTAACATAAATCTCAAAGTCATACTACATTACATTTTAAAAAGGTGGAACTTAAAAAATAATAATAAATTTGTTTTCATCAATAAATTTACATTTAACATAAATCTCAAAGTGTCATACTATCCATTACATTTTAAAAAGGTGGAACTTAAAAAATAATAATAACTTTGTTTTCATCAATAAAATTACCTTTAACATAAATCTCGAAGTCATAACATGCTCTTGTTGAGAGTCGAACTCAAAACCTCCCGCTTACTAAACGGGTGCTCTAACCAACTGAGCTACGAGAGCTTGTCTTTAAAAAATGAAAATATAATTTTGAATTCGATATCATTTTGGATTTAAAAAATTTTCCACTCATTTTATTTTAGTCTTAAATTTTTTTTTATTATTTTTAGTTCAAAAATAAGAGTGGAGGATTCTAATCTCAGATCTCTCGATCAAAGATACATGTCAGTTACTGTCGAGGTAGACTCATTTCGGCTAAATATAATATCTTAATTGTACATTAAAAACTATTTCAACTCTTACCATTAATTTTCATTGATAATTTGAAAAAAAAAAGTTAGTATATTTGCATTAATAATCCGACAATATTCGTCATATTCTTTTTTTTAGTACATCAACATTTGGGATGAGGGGTTCGAATCTCTAGCCTCTTGATCGAGGGTACATGTCAATCACCGCTAAGCAAAACTTGTTTGGGCAACAATATTCGTACTATTCATAGCTTCGAACAATTGTCAATATAAATATTTATTGTTTGGGTCCTCAAATAATTTATTAAAAGATTAACATCAATGGTTAAACCCTTTTTTCAACCTAAAGTTTAATATAAAGACATATAAATTAAAATATGAAATTTTCGGGACTAAAAAAAAATAGAAGGAGAGGAGAAATGAAAAACTCAATTTATCGCGAGAATATGAAAAGAAATGATAGTTTTAATTTAATTGAGAATTACTGAGGTGGAAATTTGTCGCAGTGTCCAGCGAGGAAACTTGGACGGAAAGATAACGCCGTTATCATTAAAGGAAGTCGGTGGAAGGAGTTAAGTTGGATCCGTTTTGTTGGGTCATTCTATTTAAATGTGGGCCCCAATGCAGATCTGACCTATCAAATCCTAATAAAAAAAATTAAAAAATAAAGTTGTCAAATAAATTAAAATAAATTAAATTAAAAAAAAAAAGAAAATAAACTTAAAATTAAATTAAATTATATCAATTTAGTTTTAATAACAAACTAAAGTTAGCTTATGTGTGATTGGAAATTACGTGTAACTTTATCCATGAATGTTAAAAAGTCCTTAATCTTAATCATATCCCAATGCCACTTCAAGTTCATAAACATTTTAGGTTAAAAAAAAAAAAATCATATTTTCGTCGCTAAACTTTTAAATTAAATTTATTTTGATCTCTAAACTGTTCAAGTGTCCATTTTAGTTACTATATTTTCAAGTTTTGTTCTATTTTGATCATTGAACTTTTAAAATGTCTATATTGGTCCTTCAACTTTAAAAAATTAACTATTTTGGTCATCACTTTTATTTAAATTTTAGCAAATTAAAGACATAGCTTGAGTATAGGTATTAGCATGTTTATATGAGAATGATTTCAAGCTAAATACACTACAACAAATTATACTTTTAATGTCGGACGAAAAAATGCACGAAACTTTTAATGTCGGACGGGTGTTTTTTAGCCTTTTAATGTCGGGCATTGCCCGACATTGTAAGTCACCTTTAATGTCGGTCATGACCGATATTAAATGTTAGGTTTTTAATACTCAAAACGGATGGTAGGTCACACTTGTTCTATCTCTTGGATTTTTCATCTTCCTTCTCTCTCCCCGACAGCCCAGCGCCGTTTATCATTTTCTTCCTCTCTCTGCCTAGATCGTCTTCTTCCTTGCCCTCCCTGATTTTTTTTTGTAGATCGTCTTCTTCCTCTCATCGGTAGTGGCGAATCGTGGGTTTATCTCTCTAAAAATACCTTTGGCGTCGCCCTTCCCTTGTTTTCTCTCTCACCAACGACATTTCTTCCTTTCACCGATGGCGGCGCGTTGTGGGTTACCTTGGGTTTCTTTTTTCACTGACAACTGGCCTGGGTGCTGGTTATTTTTGCCGTAGGTGGTTGTTCTTTATCGTGGGTGGTTGTTTCAACCGTGAGTGGTGAACGTTGAGGTCATGGTTGTTTTAGCAGGCGGTGCGTTGTGGTGGACGTCGAGGCCCCTAAAGCGTGGTACCCAACAAATCTGGTCTAAAAAATCGCCCCAATGGTCTCACTATTGCTGCTTCCTTTTTCATGTAAGTTTGATCGAAACTGTCTCTCTGTACCGTAATGAAATCTTGTTGAACTTTATTATTCATGCTTTCAATGTAACTTTGGGTGGAACTACTTTTCTTACCTTCCAGCAAAGGAAGGTCAATCTAACCTTCCACTGTACTCTCTTTCACTGGAAGTCCTCCATTTATTGGAATCTTCAACCTTGAATAATGAACAAGGGGTTAATCCCCAACTCTAGGAAGGTAAACTCCACACGAACAGACCCTTTATTTGATGTTGGGGTTATTATGAAAGATTCTAATTCTAAAGAAAATCTCGGAGAAAGATGGGTATAAAGTGATTGGGGAATTTTGTGTTGGCTAGATTTAACCCACCATGGACATTGCATTTCTTTGAGAACCAATGAAGTTATGATACTAGTAGAAATATTTACAGTGTTTTAAGCATTGTGTTTTGTATAACCACTGTTTGTAGTTTTGTATACTTTAAATCCATTTACTCTTGGTTGTTCTGTTTTGAATAATACTGTCAATCCCATTTACTCTTCATGTAAGGCAATCTAGAAAGACACTATTCCAAGTTTCCAATTGTTCTATGCTAGTTGTCATATTTAAATATTTGTATCATGTTGTGTAATGTGTAATAGGCTGTCCAAAACCACCCATTCATATTACCCATGCTAGAAGGGGTAGGAGAAAGACCATTGATGGTTATTTGAGGAAGGATGGAAATGTAATTATGTGAGTGTAAGATTAAGCTGGGATTAGTTGAAATTCGTTTAGATGATTTGGACACAGAAATGGTGGGAAGAAACAGAGAAGGGATGGGAATTAGGAAGGTTTAGATTTGGTCTTTGAGGAGGCTTGTAGGCTCTTGGATATCCGGTAAGATTGTACACCATTGTTGTTATCAGTATCATGATTAACATCCATAGGCTCGTAATCAATTTCAACTCAATAGATTTATGCTGCATATTTTTTTGATGCAGTTTCATGTAGAATATTTTTCTTTGTTTCTGCTTGATAATGTAGTGTTAAACTCTTATTAATATTTTGTATACCTTTTTTTTGTTAGAACTTTTTGCGTTTCTTGGTCAGAAAGTAGCCCTTGGTTTTCCTGGATCACCTTATGCCATAAACTTTAAGGTGAACACTTCAAATTCATCTCAAATGGAGCTTATGAATGTGTCTGTTTATTCATGGAATAGAACGCCTGAGGATTCATGGTTTTGGAACTCTCTATGAGAATAATTCATCAACTTAATCTCTTTTTTTTTCTCCTCAAGAAGAATTTTCATTGGAACTAAACCTAGCTATTAGTTGTGATATCAAATGTCCAAGTCTAAATCAAGAAAAAAAAAAGAGGCAAACTTGGGTAAGGTACATTATATTCCTTAGCTCATTGATGATATATCAAATATCTTATTAGTTGGCCATTTTTATAAAATTAATGTGTTTGAAACTGAGTTGTTTCTTAAATTCTTTGATTATGTTTGAAAGTTTTATTTTGCCTCTCATCTTTGTTATTCTCTATATATATGGTTTGCTAGCCTAAAGAGAAGGGGGAGAGGGTTGGTTCCTCCAAGCTGAAAGCTGTGCAATGTTGACAATTTTGTGACATGAAACTGTGAAGTTTTTTTTTTTTTTTTTTTTCCTCTTGGTAATGCCTGCTTAAGCTGAAGAAAAGCTACAAAATTTAGGAGATTTTTAAGAACAGATTTGACTCCACTCTGTTTTTTATTCATCTAATTATGTTACTATATATACACTTGTGGTATCAAAACTTTGGCCTCATTTAAATATGTTCTCTCTCACTTCCTTTCTTTATCCAATTCTATTATATATCCTCTCTTTAGAGAAGAGAGGGGATCTTTTCTTTAATGAATAAGAGAAGGAAGAAGACAAAAATGAAATGCTTTTTTTTTTTTTTTTTTCTTAACATGTTGCTTAGGTCGATATGTTTGATTTTGCTACTATTTTCACTTAATGTAGGTTGATTTTGTTGCTGTATTTTGGTTGTTTAAGAACTTTTATATTTGTCTCTTGCTTAAAGACTATGTGGTTTATATCTACTGAATCATTCACTTGATGTTATAGGCTATTGAGATGGTCAAGAAAACTCCTACTTACACAAATAGATTATGGGCTCTTGAACTTAAACGAAGTGGAGGAGCAACAAAAGAAAGGTCACACGCAGTCAGATAAGTATGTAGTTTTTGTTGGTTAATTACCAAAATAATTAAGGAAAAAATAAATAGTTTGTTTGGTAGTTGAACATATGTAAACATCAATAGTTCGATTTCTTGTTTTTAGTCTTGAATTAAAGATGATTTAGAGAAAAATGAAATGGTAGTCGTGATGTTTGAAAAGTTGAGCAAAGATTAAGGGTGTCAGACTAGTCGATCCTCTTCTCTTTTCTTGTTCATTCTAATCGTTGGCTTACTTCACTTCAATGCCCATTTCACCTATGGGGTGAGTTTGTTTGGTGTTCTTTTTATATTGCAATTATTGTACTTGGGATTATTATTATTTTTTTTTTGAAAAGATGTTGGATAAACCTTGACAAACACCTTTTGATTTCAAAATTTCATTTTACTTGTAGGTATCAATACTATTTGCTTAATTGTACTGGATATGTGAGCCTGCACCGTGCTCTTGGATTGGTTCGCTTTAAGGCACAACGTTATAAAGATGCTACTCGTCAGGTTTGGTTTAGTTCGCTTTAAAATCGCTAGTTGTTTTTTGGTTGAATCTTCGATTGTTCTTCTATTGGAAACATGTATAGCTTGAGCATGCATATTTGTTTAGTAATTGTTGTTTCATTATGGTTTGGATTTTGGATTCCGGGTTCATATTTACTGTTGTGTTTGCATTTTACCCTAACTGAATGTTGGAGTTCAAGGGTTAAGTCAGAAGGAATAGTAACATGGTGTGCTTGTCTTCTTTCGGTATGCATGCATTAATCTCACTAGTTCAATGAATAGTAATTTGGTGTGTTTGCCTCCTTCTTCTTTGTTTAGTAATTGTTGTTTCATTATGTTGTATTATACTGTGTTGAAAGATTTAGAATGGATTTAGGATTCAAATACTAAATTAGACCATTTTTTCCCTTG
Organism: Luffa acutangula; assembly: GCA_036850905.1. Taxonomy (NCBI): domain Eukaryota; kingdom Viridiplantae; phylum Streptophyta; class Magnoliopsida; order Cucurbitales; family Cucurbitaceae; genus Luffa; species Luffa acutangula. Next base: position 2,504,181 of record CM072097.1, read on the forward strand.
AGCATTTGCATTCCCTTGAGCATATGTCTTGGAGCTTTAGTTTTAGTTTAAGGATTTGATTGGAGATGTGTGTCGATTGTATTTTACTAACGTTTTTGCTTTGTATAAGGTTTGAAATTCATCTTATTAAGCGAGAACTGTTGCAGATGATGAAATGGATATTCTCGAAAAGGAGCTCGAAGAGGAACTTGGCCGGAAGAGCGTAGAAGGAGTTGTGTACTTATTTTGTTTAATAATTTTACTTTTTCTTTGTAAATTAGTTCATGGATGTGATTTGTGGATGGACGAAAAGTTTCATGTATTATATACACTATTATATTTTATTAATTAAATCCATGTTCGTTGAGTTAGTTGTTGTGTAAAAATACTTTCGATATTTTATTTTGTGTATATGTTGAAATTTTATTTTGTTTACAGGTTTTTACAAAATGAAGAAATAGTATTGTTGGTTAGCAACGTGTGCAACCAACAATTTTTTTTTTAATTTAATATCGGACATTTAATGTCGGGCGCTTTTAATGTCGGACACTTTTAATGTCGCACATCTAATGTCAGACATTTTTAATGTCATAACTTTTAATGTCAGACAATGACCGACATAAAAAACTGACCGACATTAAATTTCGGACAGACATAAAAAAGTCACTTTTAATGTCGGGCATAAACCGACATTTAATGTCGGTCAAAGCTTATTGAATGACATTAAAAGGGCTTTTTTAATGTCGGGCAATGACTGACATTAAAAGGGTACTATTAATGTCGGACAGAGCTTTTAATGTCGGGCAATGACTGACATTAAAAGCGACCGACATTAAAAGAGGCTTTTAATGTCGGGCAATGCCCGACATTAAAAGCGACCGACATTAAAACTTTTAATGTCGGTGTTTTTAATGTCGGTCAGTGACCGACATCAAAGACTTTTAATGTCGGGCATTGCCCGACATTAAAAGCCAAATTTGTTGTAGTGATAAGTTAGAGATAAACTCGACAAAGCAGATTTAATGTAGAAAAGTAATGTAGTAGGTACCAAAATGGTTATTTTTTTAAAAGTTTAGGGACTATAACAGACATTTTGAAAGTTCAGGGTCTAAAAAAGAACAAACTTGAAAGTTTAAGGAACAAAATAGACATTTTGAAAATTTAGGGACCAAAATAAAACAGACTTGAAAGTTCAGGGACTAAAATGAGATTTAAACCAACTTTTTATTTATTTTATTTTTTACCTCATTAAAACTAAAACCATCACTTGAGTTACATTAATGTGGTAATTATGAGTGAAATTTTCCAAAATGAATATAATAATAAGCTACAACCAAGTTAATTTACTTTCTATTAAGCATGGTATGTGAAGAAGTCGAGACTAAAAACAAGGTAAGACTACTATGAAAAATTGACTCACTCCATGAGATTAGAAAGTCAACTATGATGGAAGAGACCACCAAACTATTTTTTTTTTAGTTCAACTACAATTGTTGGTGGGGTAATTCAAACCTCTGATCTCTTGTTTGAGAATATATATCAATTACCTTTGAACTATGTTCACCTTAACAAAACCATCAAACTATTAGTTGGGTTTAAGTTTAGGCATGTTTCACACTTGAACTTAGCTCGTAAATAAGACGACAAACTTGTTTAATTTGAGAAGTGATAGCATTAAACTCAAGCGACAAGACATGAGGACCCCTTTGAGGTGGTGCCTTGAGGTAAAGTCATAAAATTTCCGATGCCAACCATTTTTGTTAGTCAATTTCCTAGAGGTGACTAGGTAAAATGAAGCAACAAGTTTTGATGAGATGGAAACAAGTCAATTTCATAGAGGTGATTAGGTAAAATGAAGCAACACAGACGCGCACTGTGTTGCGAGAGCAGCTGTGGAGCTTCCCGTCGAATTTGGTGATCTCCATGGAAGCAGCTCTTCGCGGGAATTGGGACAGATTTTTTGAGCTCCCTTTTTGCCTTCTTGGTTATTTCGACTCTTTAAGGAGGGGGTAGGTGTAAATACGTTAGTTATTAATTTCAATGCATTTATTCCTTTTTATCAAAAAAAAAAAAAAATCCATTCTAGTTGGGAAATCCATCCAAAGATCAAAGTTTGGCTTTTTCTTATTTATTATTTTATATGTTGATCTGCTCTCCAGTTGATTATTTAGCTCTCTTATCACCTATGTAAAGTTTTCTAAAAGTCTCACATTATAATTTTCGTTGTGGCTATAGCTTTAAAAAATAATGAGAAATTGAAATTAGGACCTTAAATACTAATGGAAAAATTAATTAGCTAAAATTAACCATTAAATTAAATTTCTACAAATTTTCATGAGTAGAGAATCACTAGTTCTAGACCTAGTGTAATCAAATAAAATTGTTATTAAAAACAAATTTTAAAAAATGTACTCAAAATCCAAATTCATAATCAAATATTATTTTTGTTAAAAAAATATTTTAGTAAAAGTGATTAAATGAGAAGTTATGTCAAAACTCGCCCTAATTTATTTAATTAATTCACAACACAATTATTTAGCAACCCTTCCAATATATTTTTCTTCCACTATTTAGATCTTCTTTGATATTGCCACCTATGTAATGATTAGCTAAAGTTGACTTTCATCAAGACAACATAAAAAACTTCGAAAAGATATACGTTTGTTAATATGAAAAGAAAATAACACGATTTCAAGCCCTCCGCAAAACGAAAATGATAAGAATAATATAAAATTGAATTAAAAAAAAGCACAACGTTTTTTTTTTTTTTGACAATACGTGGGATGGAGGGTTTCGAACCACAGATCTTTCGGTGATTAGTATAAATCTTATACCAGTTAAACTATGCTCATGTTGACAAAAAAAAAAAAAAAAAAAAACTACAACCTTTTCAAACTCTCTAATGAGTTTTATTAAATTAGTTAAATTACACATTTAGCCCCTGAACTTTCAGGAATTGTGTCAATTTAGTCTCTAAACTTTAAAAAGTTTTAAATAGGTCCTCGAACTTTCAATTTTGTTTCCAATAGGTCTCTGAACTTTAAAAAGTATCCCATAAGGTCCTTAAACTTTCACTGTTGTGTCTAATTGGTCTCTCAACTTTTAATTTTGTGTCTAATAAGTCCTTAACCTATTCAACATTTTTTTAAAATTCACAAACCTACTCGATACAAAATTGGAAGTTTAGAGTCTCAATAGACATAAAATTCAATTTTATATATAGTAGATTGATTAATTTTTAAAAGTATCAAATATATCTGGGATCTATTGACACAAAATTGAAAGTTTAGGAATATATTAAACATTTTTAAAGTTCAGATACCTATTAGAAACAAAATTGAAAGTTAGAGACCTATTAGAAACTTTTTAGAGTTCAAAAACCTAATTTATACCACCCTTAAAAATTCAAGAACTAAACGGGTAATAAAACGTATTAAATTTCATCTTTCATTACAAATGATTTTTTTATTATAGTTAATTAAAGAGACAAGATCCACAAATTATATAACACGAAGTATTATTTAAACCGGGGTATTGTATAAAATAATAAAATAAAAGAATGTAAGATTATGATGAATTCCACACGCACACAAATATATTTCTTGGTCAACTAAAGTTTCGTAATTAATTAATAAATAAAACCTCCAAGGTTGAATTAATCTTTTTTTTTTTTTTGAACTAAGGTTGAATTAATCTTTTTTCCTCTCCCTTTGCTTTTTGAATGCATTTTAATAAAGATTTCCTTTGAGTCTAGATTTTTTTTTTTAATTCAACAATATTTAAATTTTGGAGGTTTTTTTTTTTAATTTTTTTTTAAAGTTCATGCATATAATATGATTCTAAAGTTAATTAGATTTTAGGTATGAAACGAAAATCAAACTAACTTTTATGCTTTGATGCCAACTTTTATCATCATGAATTATGCATTTACTTTATTTATATATATGTATATATATTAAATTAATTGGATTTTTATTGATTTAGTTCTTGCAATATTCAATTTCCAAATTTTAATGTTGTCGTTGGCATAATCAAATATATATTTATAAGACATAAGAGTATATTTGAAATATATTCTAAAGTTCAAGGCCTGATTAAAACTTGTCATATTGTTATATGTACCACCATTTTACAAGTCACTGCCACATCAATTTTTTAATCATTTTAACAAAAAAAAAAAAAAAATTAAAGTCGATGGACTGATAGTTTAGCGAAACAAGTTCAAAGTTAAAAGATAAAAGTAAAAATTTTGAAAGTTCATGGACATTATTGAAACTTACCATAAAGTTTATCGATAGTTTGTATAATTTAACCCAACAATAATAACATATATCGCAAAAATCAATACAAGAAATGTGAAATTTTGAAGTAATTTTAAATATACATTTCTACACAATTCTTTTGGTATACAATTCATCATTTCCTTGTGAAACTTTCTAAATAAAGCGCTAAAGAATTTATTAGTTCTCATTTTTTTTTCTCATGTCTGCATTTAATATTCTTATAAATTGTTTAAAGCTAGGATATAATTATATATAATAATCACTAAATTTAGATTTGCTCAATTAATAAAAACATTATTAATTAGTCGTAAACTTTAGTAATTAATTAGGAGCCGATCCAAATAGTATATTTTGAAGCGTCAACGTATATATCATCATTTAAAAAATATAATGAATGGAAGTTCCAATTATCAAAAGTTATAGGTGACAAAAATTAGTTGTCGTATCGAGATAGTTCAATAACTAAATTGAAATAAATTTGTGGTGGTAAATGTTTTTTTTAGCATCAGACGACCTTTCATAACACCAAGAGAACTGCTCAGAGCAACATTACAGAGGAAATCAGACAAACTACACCTTCCACACATGAAGGTACAGTCTCAAAAAGGTTAGGTCAAAATCACCACCCATTGTGCAGCACTCTTCCCCAAACGAAAAACGTGTGCCCCAATCTAAAAAAACAGCCATATGATTTTATCTGCAATTCAGCTAGCTTCAAAACTCCTCGGTCATTTCCACTCCAAGCCAGCCGTTTAGAGTTCACAGACTATCCAACTCAAAACGGGCACTGATCTCAATATTAAGGCCTGCAAACAATGTTACCATCAAAGAGCATCTTTGCACATAAAACCAAAGGAGAAAGTTAAGGAGACACTAAAACATTCACAAAAATGCTCTATCCAATCCCCAAAACCTAAGCTTCCCTACACCTTGATCAAGCCTACCACTCTATGGTATGACTGGTTGAGATTCACATGTTGACATTTATCATGCCTAGCACTTTACGTGTGAGAAGCTTTTGCAAGCCAACAAAATAAGAGATAGATCAAAACTTTCCCAAGAAATTCTTTCTGTGTGTGAATAATTACTCTCACCTAAAGCAGCCCCTACACTGTAAACTAAGGCCCCACATGAAAGCTAAAAATAGCCAAATTAGGATGCTATCACATTACTAAGGAGCATGGGCAAGGAGATCTCTTTTCTTTTCCATCCTGGATTTTCTTTTTCTTTTTTTTGATCCTTTCTCTCAACTCACCAATACTCCTTTCTTTTTTCTTTTTTTTTTTTTTTTTGTTTTTTGGTTTTATTTACAGGGTACTAGCTTTCACACTACAATGCAGGGACCCATACCCAAGATCTACCTTTGGATGGCCTAACTGATCACACTGTAGGTAGTTCAATGGTGGTAAATGTTGAAGAGCTCATTTTACATGTCAAAAGATGATAAATCTAATTGGCCAATCATAAATTACCACATCCAAATGACACTATATATCATTAAAATTCAAACCAATCAAAATTTGACAATGTTCTCTAAATTAAATTAAAATCCATAAAAAAAATAACTAATCAAATAATGTCATATAACTATCTTATGATCATTTGGGTCGGTTCAATCATATTGAGCCATGAACAATCTAATGAGAGAAGTTGGTCCAATTAGATTTTATATGACCACTTAGGGATATAGGATGAACCTAAATAAATTGGAGATATTTGACCGAATGGCCAAAAGTAGGGGCGATTTTGAAACATATCGACATGTTCACTCGTGACTTCTACCTGGCTTCAGCTTTTGCAGTTATTCCCTTTTTGTCCCTACTGCAAGGTGTAAACCAACAAATTGAATCTTGACAAAATACTAAACTCACGCTTTTAAAAAATCAAGTATATCCCCAACAAACTAAATCTGTTCAAAATTTAGATGATAAAAATATTTTACATCATATATTTATATGATAAGATTCAATTTCTCCCCAACTTCCTCTCCCCTATAATATCTATCATTTTCTCTTGATAACTTGTCTTTTCCTCCAAACACAAATCGAGTAAAGCATGGAAAATGTCATTTATCTTTTGATGCATAGAGGCAAAAATTGAGAGAACTCTAAAGACCTATTAGGAAACTGAAAATATCCATGGTATATCAGTAAGAACAATTATCTTCACTAATATAAGATCTTTTTTTAAATAAAACAATTGCTTCATTAAAAACATCAACCAACACCACTACAAAGAGCCTCCTCGTTTGTTACAGAGAGAAAGTCAAACAGGTACAGAATTCTCAAAAAAATAATCTTCCTCCACGAAAGAGGTTGAATCTTGCTCACAAAAATGCCGGTACTTAAGACCTGCTGCAAATCCTTTTGATAGAGAGAGCATTGACACGGATTTGAAAATTCAATATAAGATGTTTCGAGTGAAACTAAAAATAAAGTCATACCCTAACTATTTTAGAATTATTTCAACTTTATAGACATTTAATGTAGATGTACTACTTACATGGGCTAGTTTTATACATATCCATATTTAGATGGGCTGGATTGGGTTACCTTTTGGACTACATTTCAAGGCCCAATCTAATTAATTTATTTTATTAGTATTTATTATGCATATATATATATATATATATATATATATATATATATATATATGAACATTTATTATGCATATTATAAGTATTAAAAAGAATTAGTATTCTTGAAAGATTAAGGAGAAACTTGTAATAAGAAAGATTTTTATTTAAAAGAAAAAAAATTGATACGGTTTTAGAAATGTTTCTATTAGGAAAAGTACTAAACATTATTGTTAAAAAAAAAAGGTACTAAACATTACCAAGGATGCGTTTGTCGTTGATTTTGGAGGAGGTTGGAGTGATTAAAAAAGAATTTTAACCGTTTTTAGCATTTGGTAAAACAAATCATAAATTAATTTTTATAAAAGTAAGTTTTCACCTACGTTGATTTTCAAAATCTAAAAATGGTAGTTTTTCAGTTTAGCTTCCCTAAAAATCTAATTTGTAACAAACTATTTATCTTTTTCTAAACATTGTTGAGACGTGTTCAGGTCAATCATTTTTTTTTAATTTAAGTTAAATATTTTTATTCTATTATCTTATACTCAATTGAAATTATTTGTTTTTATTTTTATTTAAATTGAAACAATATTTTTTTCAATACAAGCAACAAATTATATTTCTTAGTGAAATATAAAAATATCTTAGATTAAAGATAACATTATATTTTAAATCATATGAAATTTAAATTAATCATCTTATATGTTTCAAAAAATAATTATTGTGTAATAATTTTGAAATTATCTTATAAAACTTTGAAATTAAATATCAACATTAAATTCATTAATTGAAAAAAATATAATTAAGCTGTAACAATTTAGAATTTTAATTTACCAAACACCTCAACATGCTTTTTAATCTATAAAACTAAAATTTACTAAACAATAATTTACTTCACAGTACATCTGATTTTCTTGAAAGCAAAATTAACAGTAATTATTTTAAAAGCTACAACAACCCCAAACTAAGATATTTCTATAAACTATTTATTAAAATAGAGATAAGAAGATACTTGTTAAAATATTCCATAAAAGTTAGGTTGAAATCCACACTCTATCACGATTTATCTAAAAGAAAATATTTGGGAGAATAACAATAATGAAAATTTTCAACATTGGATTACATATTGTTTTGGAAGAAAATAATAACATAATTATTTAAAAAAAAAATAACATAATAATAAAATTGAACAATATTTCGATTTCAAAAAACAATAAAATAAAATTGATCAATATTTCAATGCAACCATACAACATATATCTTTGACGGAGAAATTAGAGGTTTCAATTTCTTCACTCTTCTTGAACTTAAAATAAAATAAATAAATAGAACAATATTATTCCTCCATAGTTTTCTTCTAATAAAAAATTGTACTGTTTTTCAATTGATGTAATTTTATTTTACAATATTACTGATTCTATTTGATTGGCACCTATATAAGTTTAAATAATAATCCTTTTTTAATATAAAATAAATTGGTGTTATTAAATTTATAGTTGTTAAGTGATATTATACTTGATTAAATAATATTTTATTGAACATAATTCAAACGAGAGAGGTTAAAGATTCAAATCTGTATTGCTCTTATATTTAATAGAACTAAAAAAGTAATTTTTATATTAAAATAATATTAATAATATTTTCAAACACCATAAATGAACAAGTCAATAAACAAAAATTATGGATTTCTAAGGCCATTATGTGCCTAATAAAATAAGAAACTTTCGGGTAAAATGGTTGGTAAGTGGTATAGATGTACATCTATACTATATTAATTAAAATGCAATGATTTCTTATAAATATTTTTAAGACCAAAATATCTCTTTAAATTTCAATTACATCAATCAAATCTATCATAATCCAATTTAATTTCGAATTTGAACAACTATATTGAGATAATTTGATTCAAAATGAAACACTTATCATTTTATTTTTCAACTAAATTTGAATAAAAACTCCTAATTTGATAAGAATTCAATTGAAAAATAGGATTTGATTCAAAATCAAATTAAACTAGGATTTGAATCCGTCTACATTATACTATTTTTCCCCCTAGAAGTAGCTCCAAATTTCCATGGTTTTTTTTTGGTTAAAATTTTTTGTTAACAACACTAACCCCCCAGCCAACAAGAGCCGAGCTCAACCGACATAAAGTTGTACCGGTAACTACAAAGTCCGTGGTTCGAATCTTCCTTCTCACATATTGTCAAAAAAAAAAAAAAAAAATTAATAAGAATAACACAACCCCCATGTTTCACTCTCCATATTTGATCGTAATTTGATAAAAAACAAATCAAATTAGGATTTGAATCTAAATTTTATCCTAGATATCTCCTCTCCTCCAATTTTCTATCTGTTTAAGTTTTTTTTTTCCAACATGTTGGTTGAACGGAGAAGACATTCAAAAAGGAGGGCAAATCGAGAAAATTATATTACATTTAAATTTTAATTTATTATAGAATAATTATTTTTTTAGTTCAATTGGAAAATAATTGTGATCCATAATGTTTATATATATACATAGATGCAATGCATGTGGTAACAAACTAGTATTTTTAAAAAAAGTCAACAATACGATAACTATGAGTTGTTTTTAGGGATTAAAAAAAGAACTAAAACCCAATTAACATTTTTAGGTGACAAATAAATAATTTCGTAATTAATTAATTAATTAATCTAATCCACCAACCAACCACCAACATGATTTGTTTATATTCTAAAAAAAAAAAACTTTTATTCTTGTACATGTGACATTAGACTTTCTAGTATACAAGATTGAAAAACCATTTTTGGATATGTTTAATGGATTAAATCACAATTTATTTTATCAACCAGCGATAGCTGCATGTATTTATTTACTCTAAAAATTTGTTAAAAATTTTCACTTTACATTCATAAACCAGGAATTATCAAGTTAAATAGTTTTTTATTCATAACACAAAATAATTTGTACATTCATTTTAAAATAACATATCAAAATTTTTTATAGACTGTGTTACTATAAGCCTACAAACTATTTTATTTAATAGATTATTTTAATAATTAGTACAATATTTTTGTTTACACAAATTCCAAACTTTAGTTGCAACTTACAAGCTTGTTTTATATTTTAAAAACATCAACAAATTAATGATATAGTACGGTTTCGAAACTCTGACCTCTTAGTCAAGAGTACATGTCAATTACCGTTGAACTAAGCTCGCTTTGACACTTACACATCAACTTAGTACATGATAACTTATATAATCAAAAAGTCAACACAAGCATGACTCAATTGACATAAAATTTATATTCTGACCTAGTTGTCGGAGGTTCAATCCCTCACCCCCATATGTTGACAAAAAAAAAAAAACTTATATAATCAGAAAATTTTGGTTATCTACTTGAGAATTGTTCCTTAATGATCTCATGAAGAACACCACGTTTTTTCATCTTTTTAATCTATAATAATTATTAATGATTAAGATTTAGGGCTCGTTTGACGAAATACTTTTTAGTTTAAGTATTTTTCAAGAATGCATTTTTTTAAAAACATTTTTGGTATAAAAATTGTTTAGAATTTAAACACTCATATATTTTATTACATTTCTTTAGAAGTGTTTTTATACCTAAAAACTCTTTTAAAAAATTTGGTTTCGAGTGTTCTTCTCAAAATGATTTATTTCTCAATCTCGTTTTTTAATAAGTATATGCAGTGGTTACCAAACACTAGAATTTTTTTTCAAAATCATTATTTTTTAAAAAAAATTAAACCAAAAGTTAAACCAAACACACATTTAATTATTGAAACTTTATAAATATAAACTCAATACAAATACGATGCAATCGAAAACTTGAAAACATCAAACAACCAATAAAGCTAATGACATTATTCCTTGAAGAAGTTGTAAATCTAGATTCATATGTTGTCGAATCTTCAGTCACCAATGTAAGAACATGGTTGTCTTTTTTTCTAACAGGGATTTGCACGATTGAAGGTGCCACAGTTTCCCGACGGCGGATTATTTCTTTTCTGGCCGAGGCAACTGTCGTAGCGCGGCGGCCGACCGCAATCGCCGCTGGAAGCTGTGTTGGCGTTGTTGGTGTTGCTGGTTTGGAAGTTTTGGGAACCGGCTAAGATCCGACTGATGTGCGACTCCATTAGAAACTCCGACTCGATATCTTGGTCTCCGACGAGGTATTTCCCAACACCTAGGTCACACCAGTTGACGCAGAGAAAAAAGAGTTTTCATTGTGTATAGAATTTGTGTTAAAATTTGGGTTATATTAAAGTTTAAATGTCAGGAGTTTGTTTCTTTAGATCATAAATTTTAAAAAGTATTTATTAATAGGTTTCTGAACTTTGAATTTTGTGTCTAATATTACGTTGGAGAATTGTGGTAAATGACTAGGAAAAAAAATCCCTTTTGTTTTATGGCTAAAGTAGTTTAGTATTTGAGGAATGGTTACCGTGATTTTAGGAACTATCAATCGATTCTTTTTTTCCAATTTCCTTATCATGGTTTTCATCCTTGTTAAGCACACACTTGAATTCTTAGCCAAATTCTAAAAACAAAAACAATTATTGAAAACTATTCCTTTTGGTTTTTAAAATTTGACTTGGTTTTTTTGAAACGTGTGAGATGGAGAATGACAAAACAAATAAAGTTATGGGTGGTAGTAGTGTTTATAGACGCTTAATTTACAAAAACTAAAAACCAAAAATCAAATGGTTAACCAGGCCTTAGGGATTTTGTTTTTATGTCTAGATACCCATAATTCAATTTGATAGAGTATCAAATAAATCAGTATAAATATATTTTAATTTTGAATCTATTAAGAACTTATTACATACCAAGTTGAAAATTCAAATACTTATTACACACTTTTAAATTTAAAAGATTTATTAGACACAAGAATGAAAGTTTTTGTAGATCAAATTAAACACTTTTTAAAATTCAATAACTTATTACCGATAAACTTCAAAGTATAAAAATTAAAATTAATTAATAAAAGCTGAAAATACAAGAACTAAATAAAAGTACAAATACTAAAACGCGAACAAAAGCTAAAAGTACCGAAACCTAGTATACAAAGAAACTATCAACGATAGAAGAAGTTTCTAAAGTTATTCCAAACTCACCCGAAGTATTGTTGTTTGAGAGCGGTTTAAGAGATGCAACAGCAGCACAACCGGTGGGATCGAGCAGCAGGATCATGATCGCCATGGCGGCCGGAATCATCAGCGCTGCTGCAGCCATTGCCGCCGCTGGTTTTGATGGTGGCGACGGGCGGCGGATCGAGGAAGGCGATTGGGATTTGGGAAGGAGGAAGAATAGGGGCGGCTTCGTGTTTGGTGATGAGCTTTGTCACTTAATAATGTCTAAATAATGTTTTCTTATCATTCCCCTCTTGTAGTTTTGTCATATTTTTTTCAACGTTTTGATGTGATGTTTCCTCTACTCCTAATTAAATATAATTTTGGTTACATTGAGGGGTGGCTAAAGGCTTTGTAGTTTTCTAAATCAAATTTTAAATTTAATATTTTATGTGATTTTTTTTTTGTTTTTTTTTTTGTTGGTATGGATGACCCAAAATGGGATATAATATAGAAAAAAACTAGGTTGCATACCAGTACGTAGGAATATCCCTACATACCACCATTATAATGTTGACAATTAGGAAAGATATAAAAAAGTTTTCTCATTTTCTACCTTTCTCTTTTTTAATTGTAAAGATTTTAATGAAGTATGGAGGGAGATCTCTAGTATGCAACCAAGTTTTGTTCTATAATATAAACAACCTTTTTTAAACTAAAGATATAAGACTTCAGCAAAGTTGTGAAATTTCCACATTGTCATAATTGAATGCCTAACAATTTTTTCTCTCACCATCGTTTTTCCCCTTAATCTTTTCTTATCCATTTTCTCTCTATTGCTTTTCTCTCCTCAATATTATTTTCTCTTATCTCACTCAATTTTTTTCTCTTCATTCAATTTTTTTAATATATATAGTAGGAGATTTGAATGAAATTCAAATAAGCAGAAAAAAAATATATATATATATATATATATATATGAATATTCTACCTTTAGGTGCCTATAAATAGGACTTGAGTTGAGCCAAAAATATACATCTATCAAAAAAAAAAAAAAAAAAAAAAAGAAAGAAAAACACTGTTTTTAAAGAGGTTTCCACAAAGGTTTGGTTGTGTTCGAGTCAAAGAAGACTTTGTGGTAGTCTAAGTTTTGTCAGAAATTTCTCAATTATTTCATCAAAAGTGAGTTTTTTTAACTTAAAATTTTTTTATTCTAAATAAGTCAAAGTCGACCCCAAACTTTTGGTTTTTAAATTGTTTAGAAATTATAAGCTTTGGTGGAGTGAGTCATTCATTATTATCAGAATTAATCTTTCAAAAACTCACAAATTTTAACAAAAATTCAACACTCTAGTGTCTTTTTTTTAGTTTCATTAACTTCGTACTAGAGATATGTGTTTTATATTCAAATGCACATATAAATATTTTCATTGACGGTTTTTCAAATGTGAAAGTTAATTGGAGGGGTAAAAATTGTAGCATTTATTCAAGCTTAATACAATTATTGCAACAGTTATCAAATTTTAAGATACAATTTAATGAAATTAAAATTTGAGCTAGGCTAACAATTGATACATCTTATCAAGTTCAGGTATAAATTAATATTTTGTTTTATTTTTTTCATATTCAAAATTCTAATCAAAATGGATATTTTTTTTTAAGAGACAATATAGGTGTTATAGGTAATTTTGGACCACGCCGATGCACAAGGAGCTGACAAGGACAACCGAGCAGAAATCAGATCGGAAGATGGACCCAAGAGGCGAAACCGACGAGCGGGACAAGCCAAGACCGAAGGGGTAGGGCCAGGCCCGACCCCCTGCTCGGCCTCGGCCATGGGCTGAGGCCGACCCTCGGCCCGCTGAGTCCGTCGGGCCCTGTTTGGTCCCTGTAGCCTCTAGTCGTCCCGGATCTGCCTGGTTTGTCCTGAAACGCCTCTGAACTCCTAAAAAACCCTAGGAGCATGAGCAGGTATTTATACCCCTCTTCGCCACTGAAGAAAGGGACTCGAACTGAATTATCGACTCTCTTCTCTTACTTTCCTACTCTCCTCCCGTTTTCTGACTTAAGCATCGGAGGCGGTGTGGCCTACACCACGCCAGTGTGCAGCGGTTTTTGCTGATCTTGCAGGTCATGTCTTCCCCAGTTTCTATAAGTTCACCGTTGATGTCACGTGAAGGTCAGGTGAGTCCCTTGACCAAATTTTGGCATCAACGACAATCGGCATAGTCATGGTCAATATAGAGAGGTAATTATATACATATAAACACAAAAGTTTAAAGTCTCAACCACAAATTTATGAACAATAAACCTTAGAACCATATTGAAAGTTCAAGCATTTTATATTTGATGATTATTGGTGAATTGTAAAAATAAAAATAAAAAAAAATGTTAAGATATGACACAAATGAAACACTATACACGGATTTTTTTTTCCCTAAAGAAGAAAAAAGGGTTAAAAATCCGTTTGTTCCAAACTTTCATGGAATCAACAATTTAGTACATTACAATTTAATTTCTTGTGCTCCAAACATTTGTAACGATTTAGTCTTTATTGTAAAAATTATTGTCAAGATTTAATGAGATTTCTTACCTGGGGTAGATGATAGCTCACGAAATGAGCTATTTTTCCCAGCCTTTTATCATTAGTCTTTGAGGATTATTTAGTCAAAATCACACATTTTATGTTTGTTTCGTAGCAATTCAAGTATTGAGATGAAATTGAAAATTTGGAGTTGTTCGAGTATTCAGGATGCTAAAAGAGGCAAAAGAATTAAAGAAGATATCAATGAAGTGTTGCAGCAGCCAGGAAACCTGAGAGCTTAATGTCTTGACATTGGCCCATGGCATCTCGACGTTGTTGTGCAAACATTGTCCCAGCCGAAGACTCGAGCGCACAACGTCTAGATGCTGGCCAATTTCCTATTTTGATACGTGCAACAAAGGGGCAGCGTCTTGATGCTGGCCCTAGCGTCTCGATGCTGCAACTGTTTTCACTATAAAAAAAGAATGTGATTTCATCTGGTTTTTGGGAGTTCAATTGGAGACCTGTTTGTCCTAATTTCGACTAGAGACCTCTTGTGAGAGCTTGAGCAAGGACAAGGAGCGGGATTCAAGGCAAGAGCTCATGGAGATCGTGACGGGGACGTGCAGTTTTGGAGGAACTCAAGTTTTTCCCTTTCTTTCCCTTATCTTTAGTAGTTTTTATGGCTTTATTTTCATGCTTAGATTGTAATGAGAAATTTATGGGTAGTTAGGCTTGTAACTTAGGTATTAATTTAACCTTTTGACTTTATGGATTAGTTTTTTAATGAATTATTGCTTTTTATCTATTCATGCAATTATGTGTTTAATGCCTTTAATATAATTTACTAATCATAGATTAAATGTTATTGTATTGAATCTTGCTCGGGAGAGGGGGTTTAGCTTAGATCTTAATTGCATGACTAAAATAATTCTAAGGTGGGGAGATTTAGGATTGTTTTAGAAGTTGTAAAAGAATTAGACTTAAGACCTTACATATCATGAATCTAAATAGGAATATTTGAATTGTGATTATGCATAAGAATCGATTATGCTCGGGAGAGATAATTGTGGACTTAATATTCTTGACTTATAGAAATTTGCATGTCAACCTCATTCAAGTAATTAGTCTATAATTTCAGTTGGCGAAATCAATTCCCTAAGTGTTTCTTCCATTTGAATTTCCACTTTTAGACTTTATTGTTAGTTTAAGTCATCATTCTCACTACATGATTCATCTCTTTAAATAAAATTGAGCAAAAGTATTCACGGTAGTTAATTGATTAGAAGACCAATTATCTAGAGGACGACACTCGTTTATCACAAAACAGTACTATATAAAAACTTGACCCATACACTTGCGGTGAGCATTTTGCGCAACAGTAGATCAATAAACTAATTAAGGTACCGAAAAGGTTATAAGCCACAAAGTTTAAATCGTTAAATAATGAAAATCGAGATTTAATTTTGATGAAATTTTTTACGGTAGGGATTGGAATGTTACAAATTTGAAAGTAGGAGAACTACATTATTACATACTAAAGTTTAGAGATTGAAGTGTTACAAATTTAAAAGTACAGAGATTAAATTGTTACAAAATAAAGTAGAGATTAAATTGTTACGTTATATAAAAGTTTAGGAATAAAAAATGTTTTTTTAATAAGAAGAAGAAGAGAGAAGATGAAGAAAGTCAACTTCTACATGATATTTTTTTAAAGTTTTTTTAAAATTCACACATTACACGTGAACAAAATTATAGTACAAGTAGACAAATACTTGACTTCATATCTATGTGTAGGGATCTTCATATACATCACCATTAAAATGTTAACAATTAAGAAAGATAAAATTAATAAATTTCTCAAATTTGTATCTTTTTTTCTCTTAGTTATCAAAATTTTAATAGAATATGTGTAGGAAGATGGACGCACCGTTATGCACCCAAAAATTCTTCATAGATTTAGGCATGAGTGTAGAGGAATTTACTGACCTACCCAAAAATGCATGTATGGCGTTGGAGTATGCTTTGTGAAAAGAAATTAGAATATTTGGAAATACATTATATGTGTGGTCTTTATAAAAATGCATTGATTTATTGTAAATTTATATCTAAATATCCTTCAAAAACTTGTGGAAATAACTACTGATTATATCATATATATATTTTAAATATCCCCATTAATATATATATATATATATATATATATATAACATACTAAATTGCTTGCCATCTATAGAACATTGATCCAAAACTCACAAAGATTACCACTTTTTGTCATCTTTTAAAACTTTAGTAAAATGGTAAAAGTAAATTAAAAATATTTATTGAGCTATTTCATTATTCCTTAGAGAAGCAGTAAATTTGGATTATAAGCTTCTGGATATCTCCGGTCACCAACGGAAAAATACGGTTGTGTTTTTCTCTAACAGGGATTTTCGCGATTGTAGGTGCCACAGTTTTCCGACGGAGGAATATTTCCTTTGCCACCAAGGCAACTGTCGTAGCGCGGCGGCCGGTCGCAATCTCCACCGGCAGCTTCGTTAGCGTTGCTCGTGGAACTCGTCTCGAAGTTTTCGGAGTCTGCTAGGATTCGACTTATGTATGACTCCATCAAAAACTCCGACTCGATATCTTGGTCTCCGACGAGGTATTTCCCGACACCTGGGTCACACCAGTCAAACACCAAGAAAAAAGAGTTTTCATTGTGTATAGTGTTGGGGGTACGACCAAAGTCCCACATCGGCTAGATAAGGGGATGACCTTGGGTTTATAAGGGAGGACAGCTATCTCCACTAGTATGAGGCCTTTTGGAGTGAACCAAAAGCAAAGCCATGAGGGTTATGCCCAAAGTGGACAATATCATACGATTGTGGAGATATGTGTAGTGTCCCGTAATTCCTTATCATCTGGTATCAGAGCCATACCCCAAACATAGTCGTGTCGGATAAAATCCTTAGGTACCGAACAAAGAAGTTGTGAGCCCTAAGTAGTCATGGGGAAATCCGTTGTTGAGGTCTGGGTGGGCATGCAGTATACTCCGGAGGAAAGGAGTTGTGTCCTGGATGAGAGTAAACTCTCGGTAAAGCAATGGGGCCTAGAGAGTTGGAACCCAGAATATTGACGGACTTTGAAGAGTCTGGCGGATAGATGACTAGTTGAGGGGAAGGCTCGGGTGGTACTTTGTTCGAGGGGAGGATTGTTGGGGGTACGATCCTTAGGTACCGAACAAAGAAGTTGTGAGCCCTAAGTAGTCATGGGGAAATCCGTTGTTGAG
The DNA here is from genome assembly GCA_036850905.1 of Luffa acutangula. Classification (NCBI taxonomy): domain Eukaryota; kingdom Viridiplantae; phylum Streptophyta; class Magnoliopsida; order Cucurbitales; family Cucurbitaceae; genus Luffa; species Luffa acutangula. Next base: position 2,521,893 of record CM072097.1, read on the forward strand.
GTCTGGGTGGGCATGCAGTATACTCCGGAGGAAAGGAGTTGTGTCCTGGATGAGAGTAAACTCTCGGTAAAGCAATGGGGCCTAGAGAGTTGGAACCCAGAATATTGACGGACTTTGAAGAGTCTGGCGGATAGATGACTAGTTGAGGGGAAGGCTCGGGTGGTACTTTGTTCGAGGGGAGGATTGTTGGGGGTACGACCAAAGTCCCACATCGGCTAGATAAGGGGATGACCTTGGGTTTATAAGGGAGGACAGCTATCTCCACTAGTATGAGGCCTTTTGGAGTGAACCAAAAGCAAAGCCATGAGGGTTATGCCCAAAGTGGACAATATCATACGATTGTGGAGATATGTGTAGTGTCCCGTAATTCCTTATCATATAGAATATAATTCGGGTTGAAATTTTGGTTAAATTACAAAAGGAAAAAACTTGCCTACATACCAGTAGATAACAAAAAATTCTCATTTTCTCTCTTCCTCTTTCTTATTTGTCAAAATTTTAATGAGGTATGTAGGGAGATCTCTATCGTATACAAGCAAGTTTGGTTCATTACAAAATGGACAGGTTTAGTCTCTAGATTTTGAGAAATAAGTTTAAAAACCCTTCATATAATTTTTTTTAAACTTTTTCAAACTAATATTTTTTAAAAAAAATTAAAAAATTAAAAAATATATTAATTTAAAAATATTGAAAAAATAATATGAGGGACCTTTTAAACTCATTTTTCAAAACTCAGGGACTAAAATTGGCCATTTTAAAAACTTGGGATCTTTTAAACCTATTTTTCAAAACTCAAGAACTATAAAAAGGTTTATTTTGGAAACTTCAAGGACCAAACACGCCCTATTCTTCAAAACTCAATGACCAAAAAAGTATTTTTTCCATTACAATTTTAGTGTTTACTTTAAACTTTCAAGTTTGTGTCTATTTGGTTGATGAACTTTCAATTTTGTGTCTAAAATGTTCTTATATTTTCAACTCTATGTAAGTAGGCCGTTGGACCTTACAATCTCAATTGTGTTTAATATGGTCCTTGAATTTTCAATTTTATGTCTAATAGGTCTTTGACCTATTCGATATTTTTTAAAATCCACAAACCTACCGGACACAAAATTCTATTTTATGTTTACATACACAAAAATACAATTTTATGTGTAATAGATTAATTAATTTCTAAATGTTTTGAATATATTAAAAACTTATCACACACAAAATTGAAAGTTTAGAAACTTATGTTAGACAATTTTTATAAAAAAAATCTTAGGGAATTATTGGACACAAAATTGAAAAAGTTTACAAACATATTAAATGTTTTTAAAGTTTACAGACCTATTAAACGCAAACTTAATAGCATATAGACTAAAATCAATGTTTTAAAAATACAAAGGCTAAAATAGATAAAAGCTAAAAGTACAAAAACCGAAATAAACATTTTTAAAATGAACCAAAACAAAAAGTTTTCATTAGAATTTTAAAACTTCCAAAAATCCTATATGTTGATTGATTTGGGAAGAAATAACCAAATATTTTATCTTTTTTTTTTTACAATATGGGGTGGAGGGATTTGAACCACAAACCTCGTGGTTATCGTACAACTTTATGGCAGTTGAGTTATGCTCTTGTTGGCACCAAATATTTTATCTAAAAGAAAAAATTTTCAAAAGTTATTCCAAACTCACCAGAAGTATCGTTGTTAAGGAGTGGTTTGAAAGATATAAGAGCATCGCAACCGGTTGGATTGAGCAGCAGAATAACCATGAGTACCACGATAGCGGGTATCATCACCGTCGCTGCAGCCATGGCCGCCGCTGGTTTTGATGGCAGCGACGGGACGGGCGGAGGAAGACGATTGGGATTTGGGAAGGAAGAAGAATGGGTGTCTTTTTGAGTTTGGTGGTGAGCTTATTTATAATGTGTGATGTAAATACCAATTCATTATTTTTTTTTATTTTTTTTTTAAATGTTTAGAATTGATGTTTTACTTGGTAAATATAATATATAATTTAGGTTATATACAGGGGCGCCTCCACGTAGGTGAGGCTTTAGGTGAAACCTTTACTAGGCTTTTTAATTCTTTAAATCAATATATATATATATATATATATTAGGAAATCAAAATCTAAATTGAGTACTTTTGTGAATTATAAATTTCATTTATAGTTACTAGTTTGATTGAATATTTCAACGGCATTTTTCTTTTATAGTCTATAAATTAAACTATACTACAAAAATGAAAATAATAAACGTAGGTTATTTATATAAAAACTTTAGAATGATTTATATAATTGACATAAACATAGTTCAATTGACATAAAAATTGTACTAATGATCAAGAAGTCTTTGATGGTTCGAATCTCCCACCCTCACGTGTCGTAAAAAAAAAAGATTTATATAGTTATAATTATATGTTTTTGTATGTTTAAATTTCATTAAAAAAAATCAATTGAATTTTAGCATAAATTACATTTCTAGTGCTTGAACTTTTATTTATTTATTTGGTCTATAACATACCTTTAACCTATGAATATTGTATAATTAACCCAAAATTGTGTATATGGATTTTTATGATTTTTTTGTTGTGATAATTGCTTGCTTGGAAAATTATATATACAAAACAGAAAATTTATTTATTTTAAATAAAATATTTTTTAAATATTAAATATTCTCGTTTTAGTTAATTTTTTATTTAATACTTGCTAAAAGAACTATATGTAATATTCATTTAAAAAAAAAAAAAAAAAAACTCAAGAAATAGAGAGATAATATAACGTTTTTTTTACCACGCATGTCTCTAACATCCACATCTCACGCCAAAGCGAGTCTGTAATCTCGACCAATGGTCAGATGTTCAAATCTCCCACTCCCAAATGTTGATGTACTCGGAAAAAAAAAAAAAAACATCCACATCTCACAAAGATTACCACTTTTTGTCATTTTTTTTAGTAATGGTAAAAACTTAATTGAAATTGAAAAAATAACTCAATACATAACTGATGAAATCGAAACTCTTAAAAGATCCAACATCGAAAAGAAAGAAAACTCGAATATTAGAGACTAAAGCACATATCGAGCTATTACCCCTTATTCTTTAGAGAAGCTATAATCCAAATGATAAGCGGTTGGTTGCCATCATTTATTATCGTTACAGGGATTTTCCCGATTGTAGGTGTCACAGTTTTCCGACGGCGGATTGTTTCTTTTCTCGCCGACGCAACTGTCGTAGCGCGGCGGCCGTTGGCAGTCTCCGATTGAAGGTTCGTTGGCATTGCTGGTGGCGTTGGTTTCAAAGCTTTGGGTTTCAGCCAAGATTCTACTGATATGTGACTCCATCAAAAACTCTAACTCCATATCTTGGTCTCCGACGAGGTTTTTTCCGGCAGCTGGGTCACACCAGTCAGACATGAAGAAACAAGAATTTGGGTTACGATTTTGGTTCAACTACGAATTTAGTTCACAAACTTTCAAGTTTGTATTCAATTTAAAATTTTGTGTTCAGTAGATCATTCGATTAACTTTGTCTTTAATAGGTCGACTTGGACCTATTCAATACTTTTTAAGAACTTACTAGACACTATTTCAAAAAAAAAAAAAGAACTTACTAGACACACTTTTAAATTTCAGAGGCTTATCCGACACAAACTGAAAATTTACGAATCTATTAAATAATTTTTGAACTTCGAAGATCTTTTTTTTTTTGTACCAAGTTCGAAGATCAATTAGACATGACTTAAAAGTACAAAATTAAAATTGACATTATGATAATACAAAAATTAAAATAGACAAAAGCTAAAGATACAAAAAGTCAAAATAAACATTTTAGAAATATAAGAACCAAGTCAATCCCAGCATAACTCATTGGATAAGACACCGATTACCATTTCAAAAATATATGGATTGATTCTCACCCTACAATTCTTGAATTAAAAAAAAAGTATAAGAACCCAAATGAACAAAAACTTATAAAACGTATAGAAAGTCCCGTTTGATAACCATTTGGTTTTTTGTTTTTGGTTTTTGAAAATTAAGCTTAAAAACCCTACAACCATTAAGTTTCTTGATTTTGTTATATACCTTATTCCTATGTTTTCAAAATCCAAGTCAAGTTTTGAAAACTAAAAAAGTAGTTTTTAAAAAGTAGTTTTTGTTTTTGGAATTTTGCTAGGAATTCAAATGTGCCCTTAACAAAGATGAAAACCATGGAAAGAAAATTGGAGAAAAACAAACTTAATTTTCAAAACCAAAAACAAAAAACCAAATATGGTTATCAAACCGGGCATAACGTTGGGAAGAAATCATCTCCATTGAATATTTATAGAAGTATTTTGATTTAAAGTAAACTTTCGTTCGTTCTTTTTTTTTTTTTGTTGAAGTGAGCATAGTTCAACGGTAATTGACATATGCTCTCGATCACCCCTCTAAATGTTGTTGAACTCAAAAAATCAAATAAACATTTTCAAAAGCTATTCCAAACTTACCAGGAGTGTCATTGTTGAGAGATGTAAAAGCATCACATCCGGCTGGATTGAACAGAAGAATCATGATCGCCATGGCGGCCGGTATCATCAGCGCCACTGCAGCCATTGCCGTCGCTGGTTTTGGTGGTGGCGATGGGAGGAAGAGGAGGACGATTGGGATTTGGGAAGGAAGAAAAATGGGGCATATTTGAGTTTAAGTGATGAACTTAATTTATAATAATGTCTAAATAGTGCTATTCATTACTTTTTTTTTTCTGTTGAGTTCAATAGTGCTTTCCATTATTCCTGCTTCTTGTCTTGTCTTTTCTTTTTTAATATTTTGATGTGATGTTTTTTTTAACTAACACATAACCGAAACCTCAAACATCTTGATCAATGATATAATGTTCTATGATAGTTGAACTATGCTCGTGTTGATATGTTTTTGCTACTTCTTGTTAAATATAATTTTTAATAAATTGAGGGACAACTCGAGGTGGTTTCCTTTTTTGTTTTGTATTCAAATTCCAATCTAATAATATAGACATTTAAGATGAACATAGAAAGGTAATTCATAGGTAATATAGCACACAATTCAAATTCCTATGTTTTTTTAGTTAGTTCAATTCAAATTCCTATGTACATACATATAAAAACAGAAGTAACATTGTTTTAACCAATACGTAAAGGAAACTATGAGTTTTCGGGGTATGGATGTGTTGAATGTGTGTGGTCTTTGTGGCCGGCGTGGTGAATCTAGCTTGCATGTCTTTTGGCATTGTAAGTTTGTCAAGAGGGTTTTGATGGATTTTGAGTTTGGGATCTTGGTACACAATGTGCAGGCAGGGTCTATTTTTAATCTCCTTAAAGAAGTGAGAGATAAGGTGAGATGGGGAAATTTGAGTTGTTTGTGGTGGTGTTGTGGGTCGTGTGGAATTGTCGCAACCAACGAAAATTCAAGGGGGTTGGGTCTGTGGAGGGACTAGTGGAGTGGACGGGGAGTTACATCTCTTCGTTCCAGCAGGCTGCCTTGTCTAGTGGGTTGTGTGGGCATAAGGGGATTATAGGGGAAGAGGTAAGATGGAGTCCCCCGGAGTTTGGTTGGTATAAGGTGAACGTTGATGCATCTTTTAAAAGAGAGGGATGGCAGACGGGTTTGGGGGTGGTTGTCTGGGATTTTGCCGGACGGGTTATGCTGTCGACGTCGTTGGTGCAACGACATGTACGGAGCCCGAAGATGGCCGAAGGTTGGGCTACGGTGAAGGGCATGAGATTGGCGTTGGAGATGGGTCTGTTCCCACTGGTGTTGGAGACCAATTCCAGTCGAGTGGCTGATGTTTTTCAGGATGAGGCAGTGGATGACTATTCTGGTTTGGGTGTGCTAGTGGTTGATCTGCGTAAGGATTTATCGGGGTCTTCTTTTGTCGGCTGTATGTTTACCCGAAGAGAGGGGAACGGAGTGGCTCATCAATTGGCTCGTTGGGCGCTGAGAGAGGAAGAATCTATGGTGTGGGTGGAATCTGCACCTGAGTGTGTTGAGGCGTTGGTTGTTTCTGATATGGTTTTGGTGTAATTTTTTTTTGTAGATGGGGGTAGAGCTTGGACGAGTCATGGTCTGGAATGGAAAAGAGAACCAAGAACCCACTATATCATAATGGGTGATAAGCCTAAGTAGTAAGCAGTTTCAGGCACATTTTTCTCCAACCGTTGAGTCGAAAATCAGGGGAGGTTTCCTCGTCCCCTTTTCTTTCTGCCTTTGTTTTTGTGTATTAGACTATTCTCGAGATCATTGTATGGGTTAGGGTGGGGGTGGATGTTGATGTATTTGTATTGTGCATGTTAGTTTCTAGGTTGAGACTGGATGCACTTGAGCATCAGACTACCTGTTATGCATGTTATTTTTTGTTGGGTTTTTGCTCTATTATGAGTGGAGGATTGAGGCCTGCATTTGAGCAATGGACCTGAATTGAATATTGGTTTGATTGTTATACTTGGTTTTGCTCTGTTAGGTTTTGTTGGTTGCTCAGGTTTTTTAGCAAAAATGTTTTTTTGTGAATTTAGGTGTGGAGTTTAGGTGTTGGGTTTTGGCAATCATGATAAGGTCTTTATGTGATTTAGGCTTTGTCTTGTGGTTTTGTTGAAGTGAAGCTTGTTAGCTTATTTTAAGCTTTTTCATAATTTTCCTGAGGTCTTTCTTGCATACCTGAGCACGTGGCCCGTCCTTTAGGTAGTCTTGAAAGTTTGGAGCTGTTTTATGAGTCCCATAGATCTGTTGTCACCTCGATAGGTGTAAGGTCTTTTAGCTGGAAAGTCTAATTTCTTGCAAATTAGTGAGTGAACCTTGCCTAGGTAAAGAAAGATTATATGCCTGCTAAAAGAAAATGGGTGGTAAAATGTGTGAGGGAGTTTGAGTTTTGTATTTAAAGTTATGTTCTTCTCTTGTTTTATCTTTATAAGGTAATTTTGCATGCAATAGTCATGATCGATATGGGGTAAAAAGAGTTACCCGCAGTGTGATCAGTTAGGTTAACCAAGGGTTAAACTCGGGTTATAGGTCCCTGCATTGTGGTGTGAAAGTTAGTGTCTCGCCTTATAATTATGTTAATAGGAAAAAGAAAAAAGAGAGAAAAAAAAGTACCTATTCAGGCTCCTAGGTATTGAGTTGACATCCTAATTGAGAGTTTTTAGCCTTTCTTGCAAGAACTTAGTGCCAGTGTAGGGAGAAGATAGGTGGAGGGTATTATAAACCTTTTTCGGGCTTTTAGGGGGTGCTCTAGGAGAGACTAATCACACACACACGCGAGATTTGTTTCTTGAAAAGTTTTGAGTGGTCTCAAGGCTCAGCATATGTTTGTGCAGGGACATGTGCATGACAATTTTTAACATCTGAATCTCTGACATCTATATTGCATAGGTCTAGGAGTGTTTTCAAGGGGTAGTAAGTTTAGACAGGGGGTTTTGGTGGATCAATTGTTGTTTTGGTTTTATCTTCTCTTTTTTTGCTTACTAGTGGTGATTTCTGTAGACAGATGCTTTATCATGATGGTAATATTGTTGTAAGCTTAAAGTATGAGCACATGGGCAAAGACAAGCTGGGAATGAGCGAGGCTGGAGCAATTTTGGTAGCTAGCCTAGTTTTGAGATGATCGAGGATATAGTGTTCGGGTGGAGGATTGCGGGTTGAAACGAATGTTTTTGGGCACTTGGTTTCGGTGAATGTTTTGGCTCCGATTGATGATGTATTGCGGGATGAAACGAGGATGTCCTCTTAGCATGTGGTGGTTTTTTAGGTTTTTCTTTTTCAATCCTTATGTAATGTCGCTAATGCGGTCTTCTTGGTTGTGAATGAAAAAAGGTTATGTTGTTGATGATGATGATGATGATGATAATAATAATAATAATAATAATAATAATAAATTTAAAAAAAAAATACGTAAAGAAAGTAATATACTTTTTTAAGAAAATGATAACATTTCTCAACCACAAAACTATAAGCAATAAACCTTTATACCAGGTTGAAATTTTAAGATCTTTATATGTCAATAGACTCAGATTTATAGTAATATTTAAACAAATTTTTAAGGTTCCGTTTGATAATCATTTCGTTTTTTGTTTTTTATTTTTGAAAATTGTGCTTGTTTTCTCTCAATCTTCCTACAACGATTTTCATTTTTGTTAAAGAGACATTTGAGTTCCTAGCTAAATTCCAAAAACAAAAACAAGTTTTTGAAAACTACTTTTTTTTTTTAAAAAAATTTGGCTTCGTTTTTTAAAACATGGGAAAGGATGTAGATAAAAAACAAAGAAGCTTGTGGATAAAAATAGTGTTTATAAGCTTAATTTTCAAAAACCAAAAACCAAAGACACGAAATGGTTATTAAACGAGGTTCAAGTTAATTGATTTTTAAATTCATACCAAATTTAATACATATAACTTAAAAAGATAAACAAGTTCAAGTGGTGATACATAAAGTTTTATTAAATGCACTATAAAAATTTCACAAAAATGACCCTATTTTATTTTATATAAAATTTAAAGATGAGAAGGAAAAATGATTTTTCTAAGGACCAATATAATTAATGAGTGTTACCCATAGAGTTGACTTATGTTTGATATATATATATATATATAAAAAAAAAAAAAAAAAAAAAAAAAAAAAAAAAAAAAGACAAACAATTTTGTATATATATATTTTGAAAAAAACAATTTTGTATATATCAAACATAAGTCAACTCTTAGACAAAATCTTTTCTCTTTTCTTTCATTTTTTTTTTTTTAGAATATTACTCCAAAAATATAGAGTTAAGATTCAGATCACTAACTTAGTAGGAAGTGTTTTTCTTCTTTTTTTTTTTACCAACCAATAAAGGTATATGCTCTTTGCATAAAAAATAAAAATTAAATTAAAATGTCAAAATTTCCTCCTCCAACTTTTTGTTATTTTAAAAATTCCTCCAAGGTCGAAAGTAAATTTTCACTCTCAATGTAACCTTGTTTGAAAACTAATAGGTCAGACCTTCAAATCTTCTACCAAAGTGTTGTTGAACTTAAAAAAAAAAAAAACAATCAATTGGTGGTTCTATGTTTTATTTATAAATTAATGAAAAGTTCAATAACGAACAAATCAACGAACAAAGACCTTAGCCAACTTGACCATCAATCAACTAGTTAAGACATTATTAGATTACAATTTCATTTTTATTATTTTTATTATTTTTTAAAAAATATGTTGATATCCTCACAATTTTTATGATATATATGCTTTTTCACCTTCCTTAAAAATATATGTGAATTCTAAATTTAAAAAGAAACGAAAGGTTTTAAGCTCTTTTTGGTAACCATTTGGATTTTTTTTAATTAGGCTTGTTTTTTCATATTTTCTTTTACAATGCTTTTCATCATTCTTAAGAAAATATTTGAACTTTTTACCAAATTTTAAAATAAAAACTATATTTTTTTTTTAGTTTTGAAAATTTAGTATAGTTTTTTAAAAACATCAGTAGAAATTAGATTATGAAAAAAGAAGCTGATAAATAGAAGTAGGGTTTATAAGCTTAATTTTAAAAAATTCAAAAACTAAATGATGATTAAATGAACCTAAAAAGTTATCTAACAATGACCTATAACACATGAAAGAAATTTAAAGAGAGTAGAAAAAAAACTAAACATTCAAAGTTCTAACAAAATAAAATAATATCATTGCAATAATATCAAAGTACCCATTTGCAAGTTTGGACTTTTTCCTTTTGAATATAGATAAATGATCTGATTTTCATTTTATATAAAATTGAAGGATGCTAATATAATATTATTTAAATATAGGGACCAATTTTAAATGTTTAGCATCAAAAGAAGAGTTTTTTTTTTTAAAAAAATATATATATTTACATATAAAATACAGTATTTTCCACATGACTTATGCATGAAGCCCCTTAAATTTATTTTACTTTTTTTTAAAAAAAAAAATTAGTATTGAGATATATGTCGATAAGAAAGTATAAAAGAGGTATCTCTGATCGAATTATGTATATAAATAAAATCTCCAATCAAATAAGTTATAAAAAGAGATATTTTACCAACATGAGCATAGTTCAAGCATAAAGTTGTACTAAGGATTAAGAGATTTGTGGTTTGAATTCCCTACCCCACATGTTGTCAAAAAAAAAAAAGTATATATATATTTTGCCAACAAAAAACATAGCTCAACTGACATAAGATTTATATCATCGATTAAGAGGTCGGACGTTCAAGTCCTCCACTAGCACATGTAAAAAAAGAAAATATTTGTGAAGATGGCCCATTTGAAGAGGCCAATGCAAAATGCTCTACCTTTTCAATTTAAGGTTATATGTCATTTTACTCCGTATATGAAAACACACATTTTTCTCTCATCTTGCTTCTCTCTCGTTTCTCGCTCAATTTATTTCTTCCCCTTTTTCTCTCTCTTTATTTTCTCTCTCCAGAGAGCACACAACTAAAGCGAGATGCTGGAGGGAGAGTTGGAGTAGGGAGAAAGAATGAGATTGGAGAGAGAGTGAGATTATTGGAGAGAGAAATGAAAGAGAGATCCAGATTTAACAGTGAGAGATTGAAGAGAGAACAAGAGATTGGAGAGAGAAATTGGAGAGAGAGATTGAAGCTAAAGTGAGAGATTGGAGCGAGAGAGTAAGGCTAGGGTAGAGAGTAAAATGAATGTTGATGCAAGCAAAATGACATATATCCTCAAATTTAAAAAGTAGGACACATTTATCATTTCCATCCATTTTTTAGGGTAATTCGTATGAAAATCCAAAAAAAAAAGTGACATTTTTTTTTTCTCTTTCACACATAGAATTTAAAATTTTAATATGTTAAAAATTGACTAACAAATTTACTTTTTCATTATAGACATTTTCTTTAATAAATTGAAATTTACACTTAAAAAATTTTAAAACTTTGGCTTGATGACTATTTGGTTTTTTAAAATTGTCGTTTTCTCACTATTTCTTTATAATTTTTCAACTTATGAAAAATTTTGAATTCTTAGTCAAATTTCAAAAACAAAAATGAGTTTTTAGAAATAGTTTTTTTTTTCTTTTTACGGTTTTCAAAACTTGACTTGAATTTTAAAAAACATACAAAAAAAAAAAAATAGATAACAAAACAAAAGAAATTGATAGGTCAAAGTAGTGTTTTTTAGTTTAATTTAAAAAAACCACAATAGCGAAATGAGAAGTCTAAGTATTTAATATAAAAAGTAACTACTTTTGGTAATAAAAAAAAGATTCCAAACCAATACGATCTAGAGGTTTGTGATTTGAATTCTCTACTCCCACGTATTTAGAAAAAAAAAATCCAAAATTATAGATCTTTGGTTTATGTTCGGATGATTATCAATTGCAAAACATTATTATTTTTTTTAAACTGAAATTGACTTTGTCGAATCAGTTTTGGTTCTAGTTGACCAACTTTCACCCTATAATCCACCTAACCCTATTACCAACTTATTTGTTAATTCATACCATTGACATAATATTAAACTTTCTATTATATAAGATAAAAAAATTTGTCTCTTCCTTTTCAAAAAAAAAAAATAAATAATCCCTTTAATGGATGGTTTCTCTCAACTCTTAACCTTCCACTTTCTTCTTTCCCCATAAATTATTTTCTTAAATATTCAAAACTCAAGAACACAATTCAACGAAGATAGTTCCATTCTATATTCAACTGAATAAAAAAAAAATAGTCACAAATTTGAACAAAATTCAAACAACATAAACGATTTTGAAAAGCACTATATATGTGTTCATTACATTATTATTTCATCATTCAATATGATGTAAACTCCAAATCATAATGAAGCTGTAGGATCTCTCTTTATTCTTCTTTCTGTCTAATTAACAAGGATTGACTCGATTGAAAGGGTCACAGTTTTCCTGTGGCGGAATATCCCTTGCTTCGCCGAGGCAACTGTCGTAGCGCGGTGGCCGTTCGCAATCGACGACCGAAGCCAAACCGGCATTGGGGGTTCTCATGGTTTCAAACCTGAGCTCCTCCTCTGCTAGAATCCGGCTCACGTGTGACTCCATTAGAAACTCTGTCTCAATATCGTCTCCGATCAAGTGTTTCCCGACACCTAGGGCATAGATTAGTCGTTGGTGAGCTTCAAGATGACTTTTGAAAAAAAGTGATCTTTTTAAGAGAAAGTATTTTTTTTATAGAATTTTTTTCTAGTGTTTTTAAAATTTTCAAAATGATCATGAATGACAAAAAGTTAATGAAATGATTTCAAATGATGTGATTTGAAATACTATAAATAATTTTAAATTATTAGTATTATTGGGGTTGAGAAAATTATGAAATTGAGATAATAATTTTATTTATTTGTTTGTTTGGATGTTTGCTAGAAGAAAAAAAGAAGGAAAGAAAAGTTTCTCAATAAAACCTATTAATCCTCATTTATTAATAGAAATTTAAAATAAGAAAATGTTACATGATTAGCTATTTATCTTAAAATTCTATGAGAACAGATGAAATAAACTCTTTTAATCCAATAACTTTTAAAATAAAAACAGGATTTGAAATCAACTAAGAATTTCAAGAATCTATTTCAAGGGATAACAAATATTAAGGCTTATTTAAAATCTCTCCATCCCAAGTAATTAACCAAGAGCAAGAAAATTTTGAAAAGTTCTTAAAAGTTATTTCAAACTCACCCGAAGTAAGATTGAAAAGTGGTTTGGAAACTATTGAAGCATCGCAACTCGTCGGGATGAGCAGCAAAATCACGACCGCTATGGTGGTGAGTATCACCAACGTCGCTGCAGCCATCGTCGTGGCTAGGTTTTCACGTTGGTGGCGGCAACGGTGGCAGAGGAAGACGACCGAGAAGGGAGAAAAAATGTTGACATTTTTGTTATAGAGATGAGCTTAATTTATAATGTTTAGATAACGCTATTCATTTGGTCCATGCTATTTGTTTACCATATATTTGTTTAATGTTTGATTGGGATGTTTTTACTATTCATTATTGAATAAAATATTTTATCTAAATTTTACTTGGTCTATATAGTTATTTAAAGGTTTATATAAAAAATCTTGAAAAAAAATCAATGTATACCCTAAACTTTATTTGTTGTATTACTTAAAATCCAAAATTAATAATTATATTAATTTGAATCCTAAGCTTTTATAATTAAGTTAATCAAATTTAGATCCTACTCTATTTTAAAATCCTAATGGGTTATTGGTTTAAATTGATATAATCCTACTTTGTGAGAGGATTCACGGTTTTAATTAATATAATTATTGGTTTGAGGTTTTAAGTGATACAATAACTAAAAGTTTAGAAATGGACTTTTTTTTACCAAAAATTATTATTTTACCATTTGTTTACCATAAATCATTTAATAATAATTTATTTAATAAGTCATTTGTTTATTATCCTTCCAAAGAGAAATACTTAAAGTTAGAAAAGCTTGAAGCCATATGTAGTGCATCAAGTTTCTTGTCAATAAAATAGAATATATAAAACCCAACTTTATTAAATGCACTATAAAAACCCAAGTTTAGTACATATAAGTGGTGTCCTATAAAAATTAATTAAATGCACTGTAAAAATTTCACGAAATTGACTCAAGTTTAATTTTTAGATGAAATTTAAAAGACAAAAAGAAAAATGAAAATTTCAATTACAAATATCAATATGAAATGAGTGAAACCCATAGAGTTGACTTATGTTTGATTATATATATAAAAAAGTGTTTGTCTATTTTTTTTATGCAATGTTTTTCTCCCAAGGAAAAAAAATCATTTTTGACCTAAACTTGCTTATTGTATCAGTTTTAACCCGAATTTTCAGTTTCATCAAATTGAACCTCAAACTTAACATGATTTTAACTCCAAACTTGCATAGTGTTGCAATGTAGACCTAACTTTCTATTTTGATCGACAAATTTTCCTCATTTTCTTTTTTACTTCACATTTGCATCTAAGTTGGTTTCTTGTAAGAAATTTGTTGGAGAAACTCTTTATTTCAAGAAATCAAACACTCCATACTTATTGTTTAGCCTCCAAAAAAAAATCTCATAAAGTTATTAACAACAAGAAAAGTTTAGCAAATATATATGAGGGAAAAAAACTGAAACTGTTATTGTTTTGTTCCTACAACACTCACATGTTCTTCTAATTAGCTAAGAAAAAAAACAGCAAAAGAAGAAGAAAAATAAACCCGACAAATTCTTAGCAACAAGAAAAATCAGAAAACATTAGAAGAAAAAAAACCCAAAAAGAAAAATGAAAAGACATATATACCATCAATAATATCCCTATTTTTAAAAGAAAAATATATTTGGTAAAGATAATATAATCAACTATAATTCAAATAGGAGGTAGATTAAACTTTAAGGCCTTCCCAAAAAAAAAAAAACTAATTAATTGCACTTTTTAACTTTTTTTAAAAAAATTTAAATCAATGAAAAATTCAATTACGAACAAATCTAAAAGAATAAAATAATACCATTGCAGTAATATCAAAATACCCCATACCCCATTTGCATGTTTGGACTTTTCTTTATTTGAATAAAACAATTAGAAATGTAAATTTTAAATGTAATAATTAACTTCTTCTTGAAAACAACATATATAATTTAAAATTATGAACAATTTCCATGCAAAAAATAATTAAAAAGTACAACTATGAATATTTCAAAAAAAAAAATCCTCACCTAACATGGCAAAAAAAAAAAACAAAACAAAACACGCAACATCCAAAAATATTTAACTTCTTGACAATTTAAATGAAATTCAAAGGATCAGATATCATCTATACTATATATAAATGGGGCTAGGAGGGGAGAATCTTTGCCTTCCCATTTTGTCCTTAACATTTTAATAAATTCTTGTTTTGTCCCTCCCTTCGAATAGTTGCAACTGTTAGAAGTGTCATGTTGAGAGAACTTAATCCATAGGGAGTGGTTACATAATGGAACAAAGCATTCTTTCACATATCGATGTGACTATTCCATTGCTTCGAATAGTTGCAATTGTTAGAAGTGCATGTTGAGAGAATTTATTCCATGGGGAGTGGTTACATAGTGAAACAAAACATTCTTTCACATTCAGTGACTATTCCACTGTGTATGGGTGTTATCTAAATCGTAAATTTGAAACATCATGATTTAACAGTGGAGTCGTGTTTATAGGTTCCATAGAAAACGACCTCTATTCCTATTTTTGGGTTATACAATGGTGTCCCAAATGATTGAGTGTTTGAAAATGTTTAGTTCACGTTTATTGTTATAAACAATCATTTTGACATCCAATCCTATACTTCACATTAGGAGAAACTTCCTCTTTCTATTTTTCCTTTTTCATTTTTTATTCACTTTTTAATAATGTTTTCATCAAACGTTATTTGCATATTTTAGTTTTTTGACATTTATTACTCGTGTTCTTTCAATTATATAAATATTAATATTTTATAGATAAAATGTTCAAAAAATTTCATAGAGATGCAAATATGTCATAATATACTTTTTTTTCATTTAAATAAATGTGTATTTTTAGAATAATTTTCTTAAATTTAATTATTAATAATTAAGTTTAAACAATAATTATTTATTTATTTCTTATATGTATAAGACACAACAATGTAAACAATTCTAAATTATATTTTTTTTTTTCAGAATTTTCACGAAAAGGATAAAAATATAAAAACATTAAAATGAAAATTGTTTGATGCATGTGTTTCACTCTATCAAAATATTAACATATTCATTTAATAAATTAATTATTTGTACAAAATTTCGTTTGTAATATATACATAAGAATTTTCCTGAAAAAACAATAATATGAAAACATTGAAAAAAAAAGTTTGCTTTGTCTACCTTTTAAAAATTTATTAAAATAAAAATTATATAATATTTATTTATTAGAAAACTATTATTTTCTCATATTTTAATCTAAAACTATAATATTTCACGTGCAATGCACGTGTTACTCAACTAGTATTAAAAAAAGAAGGAGAAAATCATTTTTCAAGTGGTAGATTCAGTTTTTCTCCTTTTTTTTAATATGATATTTAAACATATATCAACACACCAAGTCTTGTTTTAAAGGCGGGTTAAGTCTTCCAAATGAACAAGATCTCGTTTGATAATCATTTGTTTTTTTTTTTTAATTTTTGAAAATTTCGCTTGTTTTGTATTTGATAACTATTTGATTTTTAGTTTTTAGTTTTTCAAAATTATGCTTGTTTTCACTCAATTTCTTTACCATGGTTTTCATCTTTGATTAAGAAGTTGTTAGAATTCTTAGCCAAATCCCAAAAACAAACTTTTGAAAACTATTTTTTTTTTGTTTTCAAAATTTGACTTGGTTTTTGAAAATGTGGGAAAGATGTAGGATTCAAACCAAAGAAATGGATAGGTGAAAGAAGTGTTTATAAGCTTAATTTTCAAAAACCAAAAACAGAAAACGAAATGATTATCAAACGAGACCTACTTTTTTTGTTTCTAAATTTTGACTTGGTTTTTGAAAAGAAGGAAGAAAGTATACTAAAACAATGAAACTTAGTGGAAGTGGTGTGTATAAGCTTAATTTTCAAAAACCAAATGGTTATCAAATGATCCTTAGTTTTTTTATTTTGAGGAATGGTCTTTTTTTTTCTTTTTTTTTTTTAAATTAATGTTTGGGAATAACAGACACCTAGAAATAAGATGTATTGTTGGGAATCAAGATACTGTGTTTGGTTTTGTATAAAAATGCAATCATACTTTGAAAAAAAACTAATTAATAAAATCAATATTAACTATAAACATTCTTTAAATAAAAAAAATCATAATTATAAGTGCTTGTTGATATAAACCAATTGATTTTAGATAATTAAATAATTTTTTTTAATTAGAAAGAAAGTAACTGGCTACAATTATAAACAACTAAATACTTCTACTAAATTAGTTAACTGAATAAATTTAGTCGTTAGTTAATTAATATTTTCTTAAAAAAAATTATTTGACAGTTTTAATAAACAATTTATCAACTTAATATATGTTTTCAAATAAAAATGAATTAGATATAACCCTGATTCATATTAATTTATAAAAGTAGAATAATTAATTAGGTGAATTTTTCCTAAAAAAAAAGAAAGAAAGAAAATTAGGTTGAAGATTTTTCACATGATTATAGTTCACAACATAATATATATTCTCGATCAAGTGGTAAAATGTTTAAATCTCTCAACTCACTATTCAAAAAGAAAAGAAAAGGACAAATGTATTGGGCTTGGGACTTAGCTTGATATTGGCCCTAATTGTCATATGAGTTTTTTTCTTTTTTTTTTGAAATAACATATGACTCAATTTTATTTTTTTTTAGTACATCAACATTTGGGAGATTTGAACCTCTAACCTCTTGATCGAGGATATATGTCAATTACCGTTGAGCTAAGCTCACTTTGGCTATATATATATATATATATATATACCAATAACATATGACTCAATTTGAGTGTTCTAACTTGTGTGATCAAATGGTCATAAAGAAGATACTTGAGATCATTTGAATTTGTCAATTTTTCATTAAATTTTAATTCAGAGACACAAGTTAATTTATATTTAATCCCAAAATTAATAATATGTAACTTTGTCATCAATTTAAAATAGGTTAAAAATCAATTTTGGTCTTTGAACTCCCACAGAAGGAGTATAATTTTAGTCCCTTAATTTTAATTTGTAACGATTTGGTTCCTGTTGTTTTTAATTTTGTAAAAATTTTTTCATTGGTCTTTAATATGTAATAATTTAATTCTTATACTTTGAAATTTGTGACAATTTAGTCTCTATCATGAAAATTAGCATTAAGATTTAATGGGGTTTTTAGATAGGTAGATCAATAAATTAATTAAGGACCTATTTATAAAGCTACAAAGACTAAATTGTTTAATAATAAAAATCGACATTTAATTTTTTATAATTTTTTTATGGTAAGGATTAAACTGTTACAAGTTTGAAAGAGCAGTCACTAAATTGTTACATATTACAGTTCAATGACTAAATTGTTACAAATTTGAAAGTACGTAGACTAAATTGTTACAAAATAAAGTTCATAGACTAAATTGTTACTTTCATGAAAGTTTAGAGGGACTAAAGGTGTTTTTTAAACCTTTAAAATAATAACACGATAATCTGTTATTGGTCGTTAGTCTAGGGAGCTCATTAGTTTTTTAGACAATTTTTTTTTTCTTTGCCAACTTGAGAATAGTTTAATTAGTCATTTCAACCTTCAATCAATAAGTCAGAAGTTTAAATCTTCACTTCTACATGTTAAATATTGATGTCGAAAATGTCAAGATCTCAACTTTACAAAAATGTCGAAAGAAATATCAATAAAATGTTGGTGCCGATTGATATTTTTGAAATATATATATAGTTCTCAATTAACAAATAAACATTTCATTCTTTCTAAATACATGGGAACTTATTATTAAATATTTATATTGATATCAGCGATATTTTATTGATAATTTGATATATTTAATTGAATTTTTATAATACACTAAAAATGTCAATTCACTTCTATTGTTTTTTTTTTTTTTAATATCCGTGACTGTCCGGACCAACTTACGTGAACTTTGACTAATCTCACAGGACAACTACCTGAACCTTACTACATTTGATTGCCAAGAAAACTCGTAAGATATTAAATATCCTAGGTAGGTGTGGCCACCATGGAATTCACTCCTAATGTTGATGTCAAGTCTTTTCTTTTTTATAACATGTGGGAGTGTGAGGATACGAATTACAGACCTCTTAGCCATTAATACAAGCTTTATGTATTGAGCTATGCTCATTTTGGCGTCGATGTCAAGTCTATGGACATGTATGTAGATAAAAATATTGACCCATGATGAAATTTTTTGTTGATATCCATTTCTCTCATGCTTCCTCACGAGCATTTTGATTTTGATTCGCGATAAGTCGTTCTCATGAGTTGTTGCTCAAATGCTGATGTGGCACTATTGAGTAGACTAATATGTATTGATTTTTCATGATACACATGAGATAGATTAAGGATATGTTGGCTGAAAATATTTGTTAATAATGTATTGTAACTTACATGTCCCTCAAATTCTTGAATAAAAGTTCAACCTTTATTTTATCTAGTCAACCTTTTTTTTTTTTTTTGTTACATTCGATCAAATCATCACTTATTATTATAATTAGTGCAATGTGCATTTATATTTATGTTAATAATAAATACTTATCAAAATCAAAACACAAGTATATATCAATTCAAGCCAAAGCGAGCTTAGCTCAGTGGTAATTGACATGTACCCTCGACCATGATGTCAAAGGTTCGAATCCCCCACCTCCAAATGTTGATGTACTAAAAAAAAAAAGTATATATCAATTCAATTAGTGTTGATGGTAGAATCTAAAAACTATTTATAAAATAGGAAAAATTAGAATGCAACTATATCAATTCAATTTAAATTTATGAGAATAGATACACATGCATTATGTTATGAACGAAAGGGCGAAGAGAAACAACACACAGATATACGTGGTTCACTAATGGTGTGTTCAGAATACAGAGATTATGGCAAAAAATAGGTTAAGAGAGTTTATATATGGCACCACTCTTGACCCTAACATAATCCCTATACATAATTTAGCTTAGGGGGCGTTGCCCCCGAACCCCCACTGGGCGCTTCGCCCCGTACTAGGTCGTTCGGAGCGCTTCATATCAGATTCAAGGCATATCAACACATTAACTCTCAAACCTTACCATTGTTTTTCAACTCATCAAAATATCAACAACTTTTCATAAGCCACGACATAACTCAATGTTAGAAAATCAAAGTGTAAGGATCAATTAAAAAAAAAAAAATACTACACTAGTATATATGGATACTCTTCCCATTTATTGCTTGTCACATCAACATTAAAGATATATGAAAACATAATTATAGTATGAACAAGGAAAAGAAAATTTCCAAAATTTTCATCCTTTACTAAAAAAAAGAATAGAAAGAAAAAAAAAAATCACATCCAAATCCAAACCAATATCAATAAATGAAATTGAATCCAAGCATCAAACTCCCCCACCTACCAAAGACCTCCCAAAATTAAATATCTTCCATTAAACTTCATCTTCCTCTTCACCATTTCTTCATACTCCCCCATTGAACACTTTCTTGCCTTCAAACACCATGGCTGCACTAGCCACACCATCAATGCCAACCATCATCCTTCTTCTTCTACTCCTCATCCCCACCGGCTCCAATTCCGATGCCATCAACGACACCGCTGCCTCCGCCTCTTGCGACGGCAGCCACCCGAAGAAATGTCGCCTCGTCGGAGAAGAGATCACCGATTCCGAATTCTTGATGGAATCGGAGATTGGACGGATGATGTTAGACTACAACATCCTCATAGTAACTCCCAACACCGGAACACCGACCAAACCGGTGGTGCCGCCCTGTGGCCGGCCACGCTACGGTAGCTGTCTCGGCGGCGAGAAGAGGAAAAATCCACCGCAGGAAAAATGCAACACATTCAATCGAGTGCAGCCTTGTTAAGGTAATGAAATGGAACCAAAAAAAAAAAGAAGAAAAGAAAAGAAATGAAGAGGAAGATGGATTTGTTGTTTCCCACTTCTCCTTCCCCGCCCCTTTTCAGTTGCAGGTGTTGTTAAGTAGTTTGTGGAAGCTAATTATTAAGGTTGTTGTTTCATGATGTTTTTGTTGTTTGTTGATGGAATAATAATAATGTCTTGTGTGTGTTTAATTAGATATCAAATTTGTATTCTTTTGTTTCTTGCTTGTTTGTTATTGGATTTTTATGTTTCTTAGTTTGATTTTGTTTTAGTACAATCTAAGCAATTTTTTATGGTTTTATCCCATCTCTCGTTTTTCATTTTTGAGAAGCACAAAACTTAAAATTTCTATTTCACCATCTATAAGTCGAGGAAGAGAATTCGAACATCTAACCTTTTGATCGATAGATATATGTCAATTACTTTTGAGTTATATGCTCACTTTCACATTGGTAGAAGTTTTTTCTTTTTAGGAGTGTTCTCAAAATTGTATATAAATTTTAGAGTAAGAAAATGTAGGTCCTTTTAAATAACTTTCTAGTTTCTTGCTTATTTAGAGTTTTTTTTTTTTTTTCTTGATTTTTGTTCCTTATAGGAAAGAAAAACAAATATTGCTATGTAATGTTATTTTAAAACACAAAAGATATAGAAATGTGTATGGTAATTACTTTTTTTAGAAAAAAAAAAATTATTTTTATTATATTATATGGGCTTCCATCTCAAAACCAATTGACAATGAGTGGAGGGTCATATGTTGTGAGGTCTCCACCAATCTTTCCGATGTGGGATCCTCAACATGCCCCCTCAAGACGGTGCCTCTTTGGGTTCACCATTCTTGGATCGGATCCCAATTTCTTTTTATTGGACCGAATACCCGTTTGGATTTAATGGGCTCTGATACCATATTATATTATATGGGCTTCCATCTCAAAACCAATTGGCAATGAGTGGAGTGACCCTTGAAACTTATATGTTGTGAGGTCTCCACCAATCTTTCCGATGTGGGATCCTCAACAATTTTGACTCTAAACTTGTTAGATTGCATCAGTTTGAACTATAAACTTTCGATTTCATCAAATTATACCTACCTTAAACTTAAATAAGTGTTGCAATTTTTACTTTCAATTCAATTTCTTTTAATTCACTCACAAATTTTAACCAAAAAAAAATAGTGTAAAAATCTTGGTAAATAAACTCATTGATTTCAATAAAATAAAGTTTTGGACAAAGATAAGTTTTATAACCGAGGAAAAAATAAATAAATAAAAAAATTGTAATAATCAATTTGTTTTTTCCTTTTTCGAAAAGCAGGAAATAGTAAATGAGATATAAAGAGTTTGTTTATTGATTTCTTATTTCTTGTTTTTTATTTTTAAAAAAGAATTATGTTTGGTAATAGTTTCTTTTTCGTTTTTCCTTTTTTATTGGCCACAAATTCTTGTTTCTTAAATTTGTAATTAATTTGGGAATTTTTTTTTTTTTGACAAGATGTATCGGTGGTAGATTAAACCTCTGACTTCTTAGTCGAGTTACAAGCTTTATACCAGTTGAGTCATGTTTTTATTGACAATTTAGAAACGTTCACAAACACGAAGAACCCATTACCAAACATTAGGTTGCATTTAACCATTCTAAAGTTGAAACTAAAATTAAATAATGGAACTACAAATGTAATTCAACTTTTTTTTTTAACTCTTGCATTTAACCATTCTAAAGTAAATTATAATAAATACCTCGTTTTTATTATGGCAAACTTTAGATTTAAATCCCCATCTTATTATGTGAAGAATGGATTTTTTTTTTTCAGTTCAACAATATTTGGGGCGGAGGATTAAAACCTCTGACCTCTTAATCAAAGTTACATGTGAATTACCATTGAACTATGTTCATGTTGGCGAAGAATGGAATATTCTAAAACTCCTAAAAAAATCATAATAGAAGATTCATAATTTTCTTTCATTTTTAAGTGTATTATTTTATACTTTTTGAAATTAAAAATGTTTTAGGAATTCTAATAAGCCGTCCAATATGACATTTTTTTTTATAATATGTGGGAAAGGGGATTCGAACCACAGATCTTGTGGTTATCAGTACAGTTTTATGCCAGTTGAACTAAACTCTTGTTGACATTATGACATAAATTAATTTTAATTTTGCATTTATTAATTTAAGATTTTATCAAATTTAAGATCTCTTTTCTTTTTCTTTTGGCATATCAAATTTAATACCTCTAAAGTTAGGTATGCTCAATAATTATTCCTATGAACGTTGTACTATTGAATCATGAAGGGGAAGGGAGGGAACCAATAATAGTAGATCTAATAATAATTTTTTTAACTATACAATAGACCACCAAATTTAATGGCCAACTAACAAATACAACTTTAGCAAAAGAAAATATCGATTAAGATTTTGGATTATGCTTAAATAAATTTACGCGTGAAAAATGAGAATGAATAAAAATCAGAATCAAAATGATACAAGATTGGAGTCCTTATCTGTAATTTTTCTTCAGCTGATCCTCATGTTCAGGATTGTTTTTTTTTTTTTAATGTCTATGTATTCTTTCATTTTTTAAGTCTAATTTCTTATTAAAAAAAAATGAAATTACGAAAGTATAGATTTAATCATTTAAGTATTTTTGTTATTAAATTTTTCTTAGAATCCAAATCAAAAGGCAATGCATTATCGCCAACAAGAGCATAGTTCAACTGGCATAAAGATGTACTAATAACCACGAGGTTTGTGGTTTGAGTCCCCCACCTCCTATATTGTCAAAAAAAAAAAAGGGGGCAATGCATTATCATTTATTTTCTCTACTAGCATTTGAAGTTGTAAATTAAAAATGGTATGATCCGTATTTTATTAATGATTTGTTTTAGAATATTATTGTATGGGTAGGAATAAAGGGCTTAGAGGGAATGTGTTCAATCCATCGAGGTGCGCATAAACTGGCCCGGACACTCACGGATATCAAAAAAAGAAGAAATAGAGTTTTTTTTTTTTAGTTTCAACAACATTTGTGGTTGGGGGATTTGAACCTCTCTGGCCTTTTGGTCGAAGGCTACATGAAATAGAGTTATCTTCATCATTAATGTAACGACCCTAACTTATACTTAATATGTTTTGGGATTGTTAATTACTACACACATGCATGAAATTGTTTACAATGAGCCAATACCATAAGAATATTTTAAAATCAAAACATAGTCATCATCCCTTTAAGACAACAAAATAATATAAAACTATAATAGTTAAATTATTTATAAAAAAAAAAAAGGTTATATGATGTTGCATAGGCTATATGCTAAACGCATGATAATAACAATAATTAGTGTGATTGGACCAAAATACAAATTCAAAACTATCTAAAGTGTCTGACAACCTATGACCTACTAAGCAATCCCTTGTCAATGTCACTTATGTGAGCTCATCACTTGCAAAAGTCTTAATTAATGTTCTTTTGTGTTCTATTTATCTTTACTAAAAAAAAAAATCATTAAAATGTTAGAAACTTTTTTTACCAACATTTTTAAGTTACAAGATAACCAATCAAGAAAAGTATTAGAAATTTTCTATATAAGTCGTCAAAGGTTCAAGTCATTACTCGACCAGTCTAGATTCAAAATAATATTCTTAATGAAAAGCCTTATTGGTCAAAGCTTATCACAATATAATTTCTTTAACTATACATCTTAATAAAAATCATGGACAATCATTGGACACGTTAAGCAAATTTGATAAGATCAAAATGTTAAATCAAAGATCATTACAAGAAAAAAAAAGATCAAAATGTTAAATCAAAGATCATTTCCAAGAAAATGTACTATTAATAATGCGAATGATACTTTGATTCCCTTGATATGTTAAACGACTCATCCTTTTAAAAATTATATGTTTGAGATAAATACAATTTTTTTTATTTTAAAAAACAATATAATTTTGATATACCGATCTATCAATAATCTATATTTATAATATATATCGAAGTAGATCGAAAATGGAGGTCGTGAAAAATTTTGAGGGGCATATGGAAATTGAAATGTAGTCCATCCCCACCACCCTTTCAAATTTCTTTTTTGTTCATGAACTTTGTCTTTTGATGGCTCAAGATTTTTCCATATCAATTGATTGTTGATGCCCATGTGAGAAAAATAACTTGCAATTGATTGATGATTCCCATTGTCTTTTCTATTTTTTTTTACAACAACATTTCTCATTCAATAAATTCACTCTATATACTTGTATAATCATATTTATATTATTAAATTTATTTGTTAAAAGAGAAAAATAACTTGCAATCTAATGTATTAAATTTCCATCGACATGTCGATATTTCCGTCGACATTGGGTTCGACATCGATAGAAGGATGAATCAACATTTCCATTATAATCGATCAAAATAACAACAAAATGTAACTAATGTGGGGATGATATTTATAATAAGTATTTTAACTTATTTTGAAAATGTAAAACATTGATTTATTACTTTAAATATTTTTTGATTTTTTTTTTGTTTTAAATATTTTTCCAAAAACATCCATCGACATCAACATTTTCTCGATATTTCCGTCGAGACCTTAACATTTCAGTCGACATCAATGTTTTAACCTTTGCGTTAATGCAACACAGGTGAAAAGAGACTCATACCTAGATAATCCTTAATCTTTTTTCAAAAGTATTAATAGCCTAATTATTATTTTTATTTTATTTTTTTACATTTCACATTCAAGTATTTGAGTAATGAGCATGCACACCATAAACATAAATGAACTCTCATATTTATAATAGCTTTTAAACATTTTCTTTTTTTTTTTACAATATGGGGGAGCTTTTAAACCTTTTCAATGCCCATTACTTTTTTTTTCTTTTTTTTTTTAGAATACTTTTTTTTTTAGGAATAATACCCATTACTTTTTATCTCCAAAAAAATTATCATTATGTTCTGCTTGTCCATTATTCTTAATCCAAATGTCAATAAATGTTTATAGGACATATCCTAGCTAGTCTCTGTCATATTATATTTCTCATCTTGCTATTATCTTTACCACAATTGCAATAGATGTGTTTTATTCTATTTTTCTATTTTAGTAAATTATAAATTTAAGTTGTTTTTAATTAGTGAAAGTGATATTTTTAGTTTCAATTGATTTTATCATATTCATCCTTATTTCTAAAAATTATTATATTTGATGATATTATTCATATAAAAATACAAATTTTTAAACATTTCTAAACAATCCAGCTACTATTCAGATTTCTCTTAACTTTTTGCTTTACGTAAGCGTTTCATGCATATTGAGAGGTCTCAGATCCATGCATATACGTCACATTTATATATATTTTTTTTATTATTTACAACCTTTCTTTAAATATATTCTATTCTACAACCTCCATATGTAGTTTCTTTGACTAATATCATGTCCACAAAGTATAGATGCCTTATGTTCTCACCTTGGCCTTCTACATTGCCAAAAGACATTTGATTTACAAGCTACTTTACAATTGGACATTCTCGCAAGAATCGGTGGAGACGATATATATATTTCTTCGCATTCATCTTCTTCCTCCTTTGTCTTGGTGGTCGAGAGCTTCTTCTCGATCAGCACCAGCCTTCATCTTCGTCCTCCTCCTCTATTTCCTCGAACTTGTTGTTCGAGCACCATATCATTTAGCACTCGATCGTGACGCTTATTTTTCTCTCGGTCCTCCTAATTAGTATGTTGAGGAGGAGCACATCAAATAAGGCTAAAAAATTGATCACAAATACAAAGTCTAATAGAATTTTGGTGTCCATCAATGTCCTTGGGAGCACAGGACCAATTAGATTTGTGGTAAATGAAGGAGATTTGGTTTGTGAGGTGATCAAGACCACTCTTGCATCATATGCTCGCCTAGCTCGTCTTCCTACTCTTGGAACAAATGTTGATAATTTCATTCTCTATTGCGTTAATGATGAAATGGATGGTATGTCTCACAAACCCCTTCCTTTAAATTCTTGTCATCAAACAACTCGATTCTTTTTTGTTCAATTACAGGTTTAGTCCCTGAACTTTTAGGATTGTGTCAATTTGATCCCTGAATTTTAAAAAGTTTCAAATAGGTCCTTGAACTTCAATAAGTCTTTAAGCTTTCACTTCTGTGTCCAGTAGGTCTCTCAAGCCTACTAGACATAAAAGGGAAGTTTAGGGCCCCAATAGACATAGAATTCAAATTTATACAGTAGATTGGTTAATTTTTAAAAATCTTGAATATTTCAATAACCCATTAGACACAAAATTGAAAATTTAAAGACTTTAGATATTTTTAAAAGAATTTGAAGTGGGTGACAAATAAGAATTATATAATATATTGCAAATATAGTACAATGTAAAAAAAAATTGCAAATATAGCAAAATCTATCAGAGTATATTACTGATAGACACTGATAGACTCTGGTTATTTAGAATCTATCTAATAGACTTCGATTATCAGAGTTTATCAGCAATAGACTCTGATTAATCAGAATCTATCAGTCTACTGATAGACTCCGATTATTCAGAGTCTATCAGTGTCCATCACTGATAGATTTCGATTAATCGGAGTCTATCAACAATAGACACTAATAGACTTTGAATAATCAGAGTCTATCAGTGATAGACACGGATAGAATTTGACGACGGCTTTTTGGTCTTGTACAATTAATTTTGCTATATATGCAATTAGTTTGCAATTGTGCTATATTGACTGTTAATTTGGTTCAATTTGTCATCTATGCAATTGCCCCTATTTTTAAAGTTCACAGACCAAGTTTTTTAAAGTTCAAGGACTAATTTGACATAACTCTGGTTCAATTTATCATCTATGCAATTGCCCCTATTTTTAAAGTTCACGGACCAAGTTTTTTAAAATTCAATGACTAAATTGACATAACTCTGAAAGTTTAGGGACTAAACTTGTAATTTAATTCTTTTTAATTTTTTTCCTTTCTTCAGCTCTAAGTCCAATGGAAACTATAGGATCAAAGCAAGTAAGGCACTTTTTGCTATGCAAGAAGCAAGGGACTTCATATGCATTGCCTAATGAGAAAATGACAAAGGAAATGGAAGAAGAAAAGAGGAGAAATCATTGGAAGACATGGCTCAATAAGTCCTTCAGTTACAACATACAATACCATTGCATGTTGTAATTAATTTACAATATGGAAGACAGATGAGTGATCAAGGTGTTTGATAAATAATGGAGAGTTGTTCAGTCGTTTTTCTCGACTCTCGTGGTAGAAAATGAAGACATATAATGAATAAAATTTCTCAGACACAACTTTACCATACATCTAAGATGGTTTTTTAGTTTACTAATGTAAACATAGTTGTTCCCGTGATCAGGTCTTATTTGCTTCTTCGTTTGAGTTACAAGTTTGAATTTCTTCCCTGATATTACTGATACAATATTTTTAAAAGATATGGTT
This sequence comes from Luffa acutangula, assembly GCA_036850905.1. Classification (NCBI taxonomy): domain Eukaryota; kingdom Viridiplantae; phylum Streptophyta; class Magnoliopsida; order Cucurbitales; family Cucurbitaceae; genus Luffa; species Luffa acutangula. Next base: position 2,549,872 of record CM072097.1, read on the forward strand.
TTCGATTTTTACTTTTAAAATTGTGATCGAAAGAATATACATATACGTTTCCATTCGTCAAGAGAACATATAAAAGAAAATAAAAACAACCATTTTAACTTTTAGGAAGAAATTATTCAAACATGACTTTGCTGATTTTTACTTTTAAAAAACAAGGAATTATTATTATATAGAAAACAAGTTTTTTATTATCCAACAAATGGTGATCTCATTGCCATATGGTAATTATTTGATGGAGATGCTTTTGAATTATAGAGCATAAAATATCAAAATTGAAATTATATTCTTATTGTTTGGAGAAAAATATTGTACTTTTAGGGAATTAGATGCTCACAAAATAATGATTAATTAATTAGTTTCATTCAATACAATAAATCCAATCCTTTCTTTTATATGTTCTTTTCTGATTTTCATTCTGTTCTTTTTAAGGAGAAGGGATTCTTATATGGGTAGAATATAAGAACAAGTCTTTACTAAAATAGAGTCTAAGGCTCTAAGCTGCATTAAATTTTTAGCACCCAAAAAAATAATATAGTATTGATATTGATTGAGAGTTACCAACAAGTAATTTTGTAAGAAAGAAAGAAAAATCTTAGAAAGGTAATTTCTCACATTAATGCCACACAAGTAATAATGTAGCCCATAGGGCAAAGATGTGTGAAAATTGTGATGGTGATAATATAAGCATTATTATTCTGATTGTCAATCAGAGCATATTTCAACTAGCATAAAACGTGTATTTTCGATCAAGAGGTCAAAGGTTCAAATCTTCCAAATATTATAAAAAAAATATATATATTCTGATGTGAAATCCATATATGTATGTAAAAGCAATCACTCACATGCATAAATGTCTCACAAAATAATGTTTATCTATAGGTAATCTAATATAGTATTGATATTGATTGAGAGTTACCAACAAGTAACTATTTTTGAATTTAGAATTGAAGAGCTTACTTATTGATATAATTTTTCTTTATTATCATTGATAAAAAAAAATTTTAAAAAAAAACCTAGATATAATTAGTAAATAATGTTTTATACTAATTACATATTTATAAATGTGATTTGTAGTTTGTTCAAAAAAAAAATGTGATTTGTAGTGAAAAAATAACTTATGTAATACTTCATATAGCATTCATTACATAAGTTATTTTTTCACTACAAATCACATTTATAAAAATGTTAGTATAGCTCAACTGGCATAATGTTGTACAACCCTCTACCCCACAAATTGTCAAAAAAAAAAAAAATACTTCATATAGCAAATCTTTAATAGCAAGTTCTCGCAATTCAAAGAATCAGTCAACAAGAGCTTAGTTCAACTGGCATGTATGGATAACCACGAGGTCTGTGGTTCGAATTTTGGTATGTATCTTTGTATTCATATATTCAAACCGAAACATTCACCATTCGAGATACATATCAAAATAAGCTTAATGGATACACACCGATTAGAACTATGTTCACTTTGTCATAGTTCTCACTTCATGGATATTGTCAAAATCTTGAAAAATAATCAAATGGTCGAGCAATTGCTCTCATAAATGGAACAAATGATGTAAAAAAAAATTAAACAAATGATTGATTTGGGGCCTTCATGATCGTTTGTTGGGCTGCCCATTTAGGTACAATTTCAAAATTTTGTTTAGAATTTAAACACCCATATGTTTGGTTGCATTTCCTCATATGTGTTTTTATACACAAGTTATTGTATACTAAAGACTCTTTTTTAAAAAAAGTTGGTTTGAAGTGTTTCTTTCAAAATGATTTATTCATCAAACTCATTTTCTAATAAGTCATTTTGAGGAGTTGCCAAACACTAGAAATTTTTTCAAAATTAAACACTTGAAAAGTTAAACCAAACACACCTTAAATAACATAATTTATCATCTCACCTATCCCTATTTTATCATTAAGAGAATCATAACTCAAGTTTGACACTCATGTAGAGAATGGAAACATGTCGTCGCATCAGAATGAGAAAGGATCTTGAAACCATTCAAGTATGGTTAAGAAAGACTTAAAAGAACGAACAGATGTTTAATTTTCTTTCTGGTTGTCCAACATAGAAACTCCAAAGTTCGTGGACCTCAGTCTTACAAATTGAACTTATTTTCAATTAAAAAAAAATAGAGTTAAAACCTTCTTAAAATTATTAATTTTTATTTATTAGATTGAAAATGATGTTTTTATTGTAAATATTTGATTTTATCATGAATATTTTAGTCATTGAATTTAAAATAATATTTCATAGTGGATATATACTTTTTTTCTCATTTTTCTTGAATTTAAAATTTAGTTGTCAATTGCCAACAAGAGCATAGCTCAAGTGGCCTAAAGTATGTGTTCATGACCAAGGTCATGAGTTCGAATCTCTCATCCCCAAATGTTGTTGAACTCAAAAAAAGAAAAAATAGTTGTCAATTGCTAGAATAAGAAGTTTGATAAATGCTTGTTACAACTACATATATAGATCTTTCGCCCTTGTTTCAAATTTGAAACGAAGGAGAAATCCTTCTTAACAATGGCAACGGTCGACGGCGGTGAACATGGGGTTATGGTGGAAGTGAAGGAGAAGGAGAGAGAAAAAAATTAATATATATATATATAAGTTTTTTATTTTTTTCTCAAAAAAAAAAGTTTTTAAATTTTAATCTTTCTAGTATTAAAAGTAATAATGGATATGTTTTTTCCGCATCATTCATTTAAGAAATATAAACTATATGTGACATCGATCCAAAAATAATTAAAATTTGTCTAATCAATTCTACCAAACAGAAAGTTAACTGAAAGACCAAAAATGTTAACGATAAAGATTAAAAAAGAGATTATCATGAATCTCATAAGTTAAAATGTGAGTATGAAAGCTCGCGAATATCCAAATGCAACTAAATTTAAAATTCATAAATCAAAAGTATTTTTTTTCCTTAATTAATCACTTGTATGAGATGTTTGACCATCACATTAATTAACTATTACCAAAACAATCATTAAAGATTTTCATTAACCATAATATTTAATTCAAATATATATTATAAATATTGATACAGACGCATTATTACTAGTGTTTGCTGACAAAGATCATCCACTTTTGTTGATAACTACTTTTCCAAAGGCAAACCACATTGGTCTTGGGTAATTTTCAATGCTGGTGGAGCATAAATCCACTGAGATGATCATATATTTCATACATCATCATCTTTAAAATAAAATTTTCAAAACACAAAGTTTAACTTTTGAAAGATTTAGTGGAAGCTTTTCTAAGTTGAGTTTCTAATGCCAGATAATAAGATTTATGTTTAATTTTATTAATTGTGGGCGTAAAAACACGGTTCCACGGTTCAAAATATTATACTTTACAAGTTACATGTTTGATTTTTTTTTTTTTTTTTGAGTTCAACAGATGTAGGAACGAAAATCCTTCGACCTCAAGAAGGGTAACAAGTATCTTATTTTTATTCAACTTTGTATATACTTGAATTAGCTAAATCATCACTCTCTTATATCATTGTTTTAAAAGAAATTTTATATTGATAATGATTTTCTTTTCTTTTAGAAAACAATTTTCTTTATTAATATTTCTAAAAGTATTTTGGCATCTCTTTATTTTCGAATTTGAAAATGGAGACTTGACTCTTAAAAATATCTTTTTCTTTGTTTTTAAAAATCTAAGTTCAATTAGATTTTTGGTGGGGGATACAATGAGCCAATCACGGGGGATGCAACCAGCGGATATGTGGTCTCTTAGTTGGCTAAATGATGCTGGGGTGGGGGGTTTAGGCTGGGTGTTGCGGGATCACGGTGGAGATGTGATCGGGGCAGGTTGTGAGTCAGTCATGGGGCTCCTCGGGGTGGTTATGTTGGAAATGCAGGCAATTCGAGTCTAATTGTTGGCTATTGGGTGAGATGAGGCTTCCCTGACTAATGGTGGAGTCAGATTGCTTGACAGTTATAAACCTTTTAAATGGTGTGGAGGAGAACTTCTCCTTAGTCCGTACAATTGCTATGGAGGTGCAGAAGCTTTCTTCTTGCTTGGTGGGAATACAATTTAAGCATATTCAGTCTGGCCAAAATTTGGTGGTTGATATGTTGGTGCGTCGTCAAGCAATGATTCAGGAGGTGCATGACACATGGTTTTCAGAATTCCCAAGTTGGCTACTGGAAGCGATAGAGGGTGACAAGCGAAATTTAGAATTATTGTAATATTGATATGTTTCCTCCAAAAAAAAAAAAAAGTTCAATTAGATTTTTAGTTTCTATTGCATTAACTCTGGGTTTGAATTTAATCTCATGTTTTTAAATATTTCATCATTGTCCTCTATCTTTACTAAAGTTTATTAAAAGAACCCGAGATAAGAAGTAACAAAATTTAATGTGACAAGTTATTTATGAGTATTTTCAAAAAAAAAAAAAAAAGTTATTTATGAGTATTTAAAATGAGTTCTACATCATGACATTTTATCTCAATATGTGAAAGGCATGTTAATTAAAACCACGAGTTTAGGTGGGTTTTTTAAGCATTATTTTGACTAAAAATAACGAACATTAATATTGTTTTGGAGTACCATAAATAATGTGTTTATTTGATTTCTATAACTCATTTTTTAGTGCAACCATAAATATTTTAGTATGTTTGATTTTCATTACTCTTTATAACAACGAGAGAGAATCTTTTAAGAGCATAGGAACTAAAAATATAATTTAACCTAAATTTTATAAATATATATATTGTAGGTAAATAAACAAAATAAACATTACGATTAAAATATAAAATTGGAAAAAAAATAATTGTGAAATGACATCTTGATATAGCCAATGCGAACATAGCAGCTTTACGGTAATTGACATGTACCCTCGACCAAGAAATCAAAGGTTCGAATCCTCCCACCTCAAAACTCAACGATAATTGTATGTATGTGTGTATGTATGGGTGCGTGACTTGAACTATTGATTGAACTGTGTGGATATATATATATATATATATATATATATATATATGGCGAAGAGTGAGTGGGAAAAAGATTGAATGTCAAAAAAAAAGGAAGTTTCTTTTAGTGTATAAATAAATGCCTATGGTGATTCTTGGAAACAATTAGGGCAAATCATACCAAAGCTTTGCATTTTTTTTCTAATGTAATGTCTTTTTTGTTGGTCCATTTGAATAATTGCTTTTTTTTTCCCTTAGTAGTGTAGGATCTAGATCCTCTTTATGTGCAAATCACCAATCTTTGGAACCATTTGCTATTTTGAAGTTAATTGCTATGTGTTTAAGAAAAAGAAGAACCACTTTCTTATTTGAAAAAAAAATGAAGAAATTCCTATAAAAATGAATATTGCAATGAAGAATGCATATAACTTTTAAACATGTGCCCCCATGACATTATCTCCCACTCTATAAAAGTATTTCCATCTTCTTTAATCCTAACACCCCTTTAAATATTCCTTCTTTTTTATGAACAAAGGCTTTTGTGTCCTTTACCTTATGTATTATAGGAAGATTCAAATCCATATTGCAAAGTAAATAAATATATTATAAAATAAACCTAATCTTCTAAATAATCTATTTTACTTATAATTTACGACGAACATATAACATATTTGTATGAATCTGCTCTTAAGAGTGAAGACTGTCCCACAAACCAACATAGGGTCCTTTTAGGATGTTTTTTCCTCACTCATATGCTTCTTTGGAAAATTTTCAATAAGTGCAACATAGAACTTTCCCAAAGTCAAACATGTTTAACTTTAAAGTTCCTATGATTGAGCTACCGAAAAAGAAGGTATACCTCGTCGGTATAATTAGTTACTATCAATTCTATTAAGCATATCTTGACCATACTCTTTCATGTCTTCAAGATCCTCTCTCATTTAGATGTGGTCTTGATTCATTCATGTTCCTTCTTATTCTCGGACGTCACATAAAGTAACCTTCATCAAAGGTCTAAGATTAGAAATGGGAAAGATTTTTTTATTGAAGAGCAAGGATAACAAGTTTTTTTTTATTAAAAAAAACATCTTCATTTTTTTTTAGTAGAATACAAAATATACATATATACATATCCTAGCTATTGATTATAGAAACACATAATATTCTTATTAATAAGTAATAATCTATACATAGCAATAAATTATAATTATTTTGATATAAAATCTTAATTACTAATAAATTACTAATATAAACATTATTTCAAACAATTGGATCTCTACAACTTTTTTATTTAAGAATTCTAGTCTTGAAAACAATCTCAAACTCACCCTAAGTTTGTTTCCAAATCCTAACCACAAATCCTTCTAAAACATTTAACATATGCTAGATTTTAAGTTTTAATATACCCTTAATTCTCAAACATCAAGATAGGATAGTCTTGAAATGAATTTGTATCTCAGTTACACACGAGATTTTTGGAGAAATTTTATTTCATGGAAATGAACATAATTTGTATTAATTTTATATAAGTGAAGCACAATTGTCTATAGGGTATGATTCTCTGATTATTTCTCTCAGGCGTATGTTTCACACAAACGTTGGAACACTTGTTTTCAAGGTTGAGTTTATAACTCATCTTCAAAGTCTTCGAGCCTTCAAATAAGATTTTGGTCTTTGAAACCTTTTGATCTTCAAAGTGTCTTTGGTCTCAAGAGCTTCAAGTAGTCTCTTTTTTGTCTATGTTCTCAAATTTCTGAACTTTTGAAATAAAATGATATACCTCTTCTATTTATAGAGCTTTCCATGAGTTTATTGTGGATTTGGACTTTGATGGTTTTTTGGCCCAACTATTTGGATTTAGGTTTTATTAGCTTTCGGCTTAAATCTTTGAGTTTGGGCTTTGAACCAAATTGTTATTGGACTTATTTGACCTTGGACCCACTTATTATGACCCCGTTTGATAACCATTTCATTTTTTGTTTTTGGTTTTTGAAAATTTAGCCTATAAACACTACTATCACTCATGTTAGCTAGTCCCTATGGTTTCAAAACTTAGAATTCATTCCTATGGTTTGATAAAAACATCATAAATAGAACAATTCTATTTATGTCAGCATAATTTGATCCAAAAACCAGCATAATTTTCAAAAACCAAAAACTAAAAATCAAATGGTTATCAAACGGGACCTATATGATCCAATTTGACAATGTTAAGCCTATTTGATTGAATAGTCATAAAAAAGACAACTGACATTATTTTGGATTTGTCATTTTTTTGTATTTAAATTTAATTTGGGGCATATGACAATTCATAATTGGTCTCAAATGTAATAATGTGTAATTTTGTCATTAATTTAAAATAATGACATGGCTCAACTGACATAAATAGAATTGTTCTATTTATGATGTTTTTATCAAACCATAGGAATGAATTCTAAGTTTTGAAACCATAGGGACTAGCTAACATGAGAATAGCTCAACTGACATAAAGTTTGTTCTAATGACAAGGTATTTAGTTCAAATCCCCCAACCCCACATGCTGTAAAAAGAATCCATAGGGACCAAGTTTATAATTAATCGAAAATTTGTAAAAGTTGTGAAGTACCTAATAAAAAGAGGGTGGAACCTACCGAATAAGAAATGTAAATAGTATTGATGAGGGTTATAAAGATTAATAAGATTACTCCTTTTTATGGGAGAGTGATTTGCAAATGGGTGGTAAGAAACCAATGGATTCCATTCCTACATTTTAATAAACACCCTAATGTAAATTTTCATTTTCATTGTCTTGAAGTAAACAAGAGCTTAAGGGTGTGTTTGGTTTAACTTTTTAAGTGTTTAATTTTGAAAAAAAAAATCTAGTGTTTGGCAACCACTAAGAATGACTTATTAGAAAATGAGATTGATAAATAAACCATTTTGAGAGAAATACTTGAAACCAACTTTTTAAAAAAAGACTTCTTAAGTAAACAATAACTTGTGTATAAAAACATTTGTCAACCTAAATTCTAAACAATTGTTCTACCAAACGTTTTAAAAAATACATTCTTAAAAAACATTTAAATTAAAATGTATTTCAAACGGACCCTAAATAAGTGATGATTTTTTTTTCCAAATGAAGCCATTATCTCAAGTAGATAAATTCTCGTTTATTTTCATTTTAAAGATTTGTAGCCAATTTTTTTCTCACTCTTCTGAAGATTTATAGCAAACGAGGAGTGATTATTGAAATTAAATGAAGTTTACATCAGTCATGTTGGATTCTCCTGATTTTTTTTTTTTTTTAATTATGTTTGGGTTTATGTTGGTTGAATTATGTTCATATTGACAGTTCAAAAATCCTCTACTATCTAAATATGGTTCAAGGTAATTTTTAAATTGACTTTCATATACATCTACTAATTAGCTATATTGTTCAAGTTATTAATTTCCAAGCTAGTAACTCAGTTAGCTAGTTTTATTACTTTGTCAACTACTATTTACGATTCAATATCAATTCTCATTCTTTTTCTTTTTTGAGTTCAACAATATTTGAGAATAGAGGTTCAAGGGTACATACTAATCACCATTGAACGATATTCACTTTAACCCATTTCCATTATTTTTATAATGCTATACATAGTCACTATTACATCAGCAACAACAAAACAAATTTCATCCTCATTACAAATGTATCTCAACTTTTAGTTGTATCTTTTGATTATTCTAATGAAGTTTTCTTTTTAAACAAGAAAAAAAAAATGTTTGCTATTGTTTTTAGAACTAATTTCTCAACTTTTCTTCAAAAAAAAAAAAAAAAAAAAAAAAAAAAAAAAAAAACTAGATTCTCAACTAAGCTCCAATTGGTGAATGGTAAAAATTGTGAGATAAGTGCACTCTTCATCTAAAAAGTAGTAAAAAAAGAAATAAATACATAAATACATACATATATTCAACAAAAGACAAAAACCAAGTTTAAAAAAACCCAAACCCATAAAAAAAATAATAAAGAAAACTCAAAAGAAAAAAAAATAAAATCAACACCCAAAAAAAAAAAAAAAAAAAAAAAAAACTCCTCTTTCTTAGTTCCTCTGCCATATTTTCAAAACAAAAAAAAAAAAAAACCCTAAAAAAAAGGGTTAATAAACAAAACAACTAAACAAAGGAGAAGAATTACACAATAACCCCACCACTTTCTTTCTCTATTTCTCTCTATCTTGTCAACCGATTCCGATTTTCCCTTAACTCGGCCGAGTCGACTCGCCGCCGTTACCGGCGGCCACCGCCCATGCCGAGGTGGCGATGAGCGGCCGAGTGTGCCAACCCAACGTCAAACTCCCATTGTTCTCTTCGACTCTGTACCCGTTTCCGCCGCCGAACAGAGCCAGCAAAGTACTCGCCTGCTTGAACGCGTTCGAACCCAGATGAACCATCTCGAACCCACCCGAGCCCATCCGGCTCCGCCACTGCGCCACCGTCTCGTGCCGCTCCACCCGGTCGGAACCTTCACACGCCACCACGTTGCAGATTTGCCTCCCCAGATACTCCTCCGACCTCGCCACATCCTCCTCTCCCGCCGGCGACCCTTCCAACGAATCGAACAAGCTCGAGTAACAGTGTAACGCTTCCGTGAACCGCTCGACGAAGGATGGTCCGTTCAGGTCGGCGACCTGTTCCACGACGGTGACGATTTTCGGGTTGAGTTCTTTGATCGTGGTCAGAACTTTCTCGATCGCGCCCGGATGGGCCAGTTGCCGGTGGAGCTCGAAAATGGAGTTTATGGCGACGGTTTCCGATTCTAAATTGAGCACCGACGGGTCCAGATCGGCTAAATTGTTGCAGAGGTAGCCACGGAATTCGAATTTCACGCCGATGTTATCCGCGAATTGGGCCAGTTTCGAACCCACTTCCTGCAATCCGTCGCTGGAATTTTGGCCGATTCCGGTGAGATGAAACGCCGGCGGCCCACCTGGTCGGAGGGCCAGCGCTTGTATCAACGCCGGCCATTGGAGGCCCTGCTGGAGGTTGAAATCGACGACGTGGACGGTTGCGGCGGCGCCAACAGATTCGAGAATCGCTTGATTGGCAGTGAAATGGGCGAATTTCAAATACGGGCAAGATTCGTAGAAATGCATTTGGAGGAGATCGGTGTAGGAAGATGAATCGAATGTCTCCGGTGGGTGGATTCTGTAAATCCGGCGAGTGAGAGCTTCGGCGAAATAACCGGCGACTTTCCTCATAGCGCCGGCTTGGGCCTCGACGAGGATTCTGATGTGTTTCAGCAACGCGTCGGCGAGGTTGAGGTTGTTGGTGTCGACGGCGTCGGCGCAGGCGAGGAGACTGTGGACAAGACGGACGCCGGTCTCGGCGGAGTCCACCAGAACCACCGTGCGCGACGGCTCCGACGAAGAAGAAGAAGAAGAAGAAGAAGCAGGAAAAAGAAGCGATTCGGACTCGGATTTCTTGAATCGCTTTCTGGGGTTGGTGGAATCGATCTGGGGGTAAGCAGCGACGCCCGGAATCGCTCGGAGATCGTACTCGGAGTCGTCGGCGAAGGCGGCGACGGAGGAGGAAGTCGATTCGGCTATGGCGAGAATAGGGTCGTCGATTCGTTGGGATTGAAGGGGGCTGTTGAGTTCAGCGAGCATGCTTTGAACCCAGGAAGACACATCGGAGGGATTGTAATGGACGGTGTTCGAAGAGAGGTGAGAAATTCCGTCTTCTTCCGACAGACCCATCACCATTTCGAGCTGTTCGAGCTTCAGAGCGACGTCGGCCATGTCCGACGACCGGACATTGTAGCCGAGAGCGGCTAGATGCTTGTCGTCGTCGTCCTCCTCCGCCGCCCACATCTTGGCCTTGCCGGCGGCGGAACCTGGGGATCGGTGAGGGTGTTCTCGCTTCATGGGTGGGATTTTTGAGCGCTAGAGATTGTTCATGGCTGTGGGAATTTGGGGATCTGAAGAGTTTGAATCGGAGATGAGAACGGAGAAGAAAGGATGAAGTGATGAACAGAAGAAGACCACGAGTGGAAGAGATAAGGGAGCACTGCAGGCTATAATAATGGCTTTTTTCGGGGGTGGGAGGGACGAAAATTAAATAACGTAAACTTTTGGACTTTTTTGCAAATTTTGATTTTTTTTTTTTTTCTTCCTTTTAGGATTAGGGTTACAATTGTAGTCCTTTCTAGGTTGGTTTTTATTTAGTTTTAGAAGTTTTGGTTTGGTCTTGTGGAATTTTTTTTTTTCTATTGATATGAGTGTTATTCGACTGATTATAACATTACTTATCTTCCTACTTTCTTTAAGAGGTCGTAAGTTTGAATTTTGGTTTTGGTATTTGATGTAATATTCTCACGGAAAAGAGAAAATGATATAATTGTAATACAAATCCGTTAAAATATTAGTAACATAGAAAATGTTTTAAAAAAAAAAAACATTTACTAAGAAAAGCTAGCATATGTTTTTTTATAGCAAATTTAAAATGTGAGGAAGAATAAAAATGTGTAAATAATGTTGTTTTCAAATAAATAAGGTCCCGTTTGATAAATTTTAGTTTTTAGTTTTTATTTTTCTATTTTTTTAAAAATTTTATGATTGATAACTATTTTTTATTTTTTGTTTTTAAAAAGCAAAAAACCAAACTTTTGTAGCTCATCTTGGCTTCCTGTTTTTTAAAAATGAGAGAGATGAAAAGAAGTTTTAGAGAAAAATGTGTGAAGACATTGAAACAAAAATTTAGAGAAATGAATATAAATGTTTTCAATCGAAAAAGTTAAATGTGGTTGGGATTTTTGTACGAATGACTCTCTCGCGAAAATGATAAATCCCTCACATTTTCAAAACAATGATATATGTCATTTTGTTTGTTTCAGTATCTTAGTAAAATTATTATTTTACTCTCTACACTAACTCTGCTCTCGCTACTCTAGCTACTCTCGCTCTCTCTTCAATTTCTCACTCTCTCTCCAATCTCTCAATCTCGCTCTCACTCTCACTCTCCAATTTCTCCCTCCAATCTCTTACTCTCTCTCTCTCATTTCTCTCTCCAATCTCTTGCTCCCTGATCTCCAATCTCGCTCTCGCTCTTAAATGTCTTAAATGCGCGTTTTCATATAGAGATTAAAATGATAATTTTGTTAAGATGATAGTGTAAGCAAAAGGGCATATATCTTGGCCTCTCAAAATGGGTCATCCACACAATTGTTTGTTTTTTTTTCAAAATAAAAGTTAGATATGTTTATTAGAGAGAGAAAAATTATGGAAACTTTTTTTAGAAATAGATAAATTAGAGAAGAGAAAAATGTATTGAGAGAAAAAATTAGGGAAAAGAAAAATATAGAAATTGGAGAAATAAGTTAGAAGAGAAATAAAAATAGAAGTTAAAGAAAGTCAAACATTTTAGAGAGAAAAAAAATAGGTAAAGATAATTTGTTTTAGAAAGAGAAAGAGAAATAAAAAATTATATTGAGATCGAAATTTGAGAGAATGAAAAATTTTGTAGAAAGAAATTTAGAGAGAAAAAAGTTTTAGATAGAAAAAATCAAAGAGTGTAACAGAGGACGACTATGAGGATTAAAATAAAAATGAGTTTTTGAAAAAAAAAAAAAACATCTATTTTAAAAACTATTATTTTAATTTGCTTATAATTTCAAAGAATGTTTAAAAAAAAACATGAAACGAAATCTAAAAATAGTTATCAAACAAGTTTATTTTCAAAAAATGAAAAACAAAGACATAAAATAGAAAATGAAATAGTAATCAAACGGCCTAGAACATTAGTTTTCAGCTTTTGATGATGTTGTAACAAAATTATAATATAGAGGATTGAATTTTTATGGGGATGATTTAATTTTTATTTTATTCTGATGTAAAAATAGAAGATGGAAGAAAAAAAGATGCTCAAGCAGTTAAGCTTAATTGTATTATTATTCTTCCTATTTGCTGTGTTTTCCAAAATTGTGTAAGAAAAACAAAAGCTGTTGTAGTCTTTAACTGTATTATTATTCTTGAATATTTGAAAAACTTAAGGGAAAATATGTAAAACAGATTTTTTTTTTTTTTTATTTGGAGTTGGAAATCATCTTCTTCAATTGTAATATTCATGTTACCTTTATAAAGAATATCTTCTTGCTAATAAAATAATTTATTCTAAAAAAAATTTATGAAGAATTTTGAAATCAATATCCAATAAAAATATTCCAAATCCACCATGCTCTATCCATAGATTTTTATATTCTATTTAACTTAAATTTTAGGCCATTCTTTTCAAATTAATAGTAGATTTGATACGTGTAACTTATTTTTCTCATTGAATTCTTCGATATATATATATATATATATATATATATATATATATATATAGCTCAAAACTTAACTTTACATGTTGTATAAGTTTTTTTTTTTTTTTTTTTTTTTTGTTAAATACACTAAAAAATTCAATGTCAACAATTGTTAAATAATTTAACAAAAAGGTTCACATACAAAACGAAAATATTTAAATTATAGAAGTTCTTGTTAAGAAAGGAATGTCCAAATAATTAGATCGAGACATAAATAGCTTGATACCTTTTATTAACACATAGTAACACATATATCTTACTCCTCAAATATATATATATATATATATATATATATATATATATATATATATATATATATATATATCTTATAACTAAACTGAACATAGCTTAACTGGTTTAAAAAGCATGTGAATCAAGAGATAAGCGAGTTGAACATTTCTTCATTTTCACTTTTTTTTTAAAAAAAAAAAAAAAACACAAATACATATATTTTATACCACGGTTAAAATATTTAATATATTTAATTAACACTTAAGCTTTTTTTAAGTATCTAATAGGTTTCTAAATTTTCAATTTTATGTCTAATGGGTCATTAACAAATTCAAATAATAAAAAAAAAAAAAAAACTCATAGACTAAATTTGTCCGTTTGGAAGTTCAAACCAAACCGACACAAACTTCAAAGTTCATAGACTAAATTTAGTAGTTCTTTCATTTTTTTTTTTTTTTTTACGTCTAACATGTAGGATAAGAATTTAAACTATTTTTTCCTCGTCTTTTAGTCGATAATATATGTGTTGACCAATTGAGGTGTACTTAAGTTGTCGATCTCAACTAGTTTAGACACCTTCAAAATTTTGATCGGTAATATATGTCTCAATCAATTTATATATATATATATATGTGTGTGGAAATATTTTTTTTTTTTTTTGAAAATATATATGTGGAAATATTAATAGTGAAAAATGATGATAAAAATATGGATTGGATTATATAAGATGGAGGGTGAAAATTTGAGGGTTCGTAGTGTAAAGTTTTACAGCTCATCCATATCCTCATGCTTCAAATGACTGACCGTGGACTGACCGGTCAGGTGCCCGTACACCATTTCCGATTCTCAGGCTTTTGGGATCCAGGGATTCTAGCCCCTGGGCCCCACCCCTTTCCCTATTTTTTTTTATTTTTATTCTTTTTTCCCTTCTCTTTCATCTTTTTTTTTTTCCTTTTTAAATTAAAACCCAACCTCAATTCTTAAGCGCGTGTTTCACACCCTCCCTCCCTTCCTAGTTTCAATAAACTTTATTATTATTTTTTTTCTTTTGGTTATAATATTTATTGAATAACATAACAATTAACAACATACCATAAATTGAGAGGGTTTCATTATAAATTTTAATCCTCACATTTCCGGTCGTATCTAGTAAATTTCTAAGATCTCGTTTGATAATTATTTGGTTTTCTAAAATTAAGTTTATTGTCACTGCTTACATTTATAAATTCCTTTATTTTGATATCTATCTTTTTCCTATATTTTCAAAAACTAATTCAAGTTTTGAAAACTTGGAGTAGTTTTTAATTTTTTTTTTTAAATTTTTTAGTATTTGACTAAGAATTCATAAGTGTCTTTAATAAATATGAAAATCATTGAAAAGAAAAGTATGAAAAAGCAAACATAATTTTTAAAAATAAAAAAAACAAATAATTATTCATCGGGACCTAAATTAACTGAGTAATAATTATCATTTGTATTATTGATGTGACGTGGTATGACTTTTGTTTCTTAGTCAAAACTTGAAGAAAATTCGTCTTTTTTTAATTCATAAAATTTTGCTCTACCCTAATTTTGATATTATTCCCAAATTGTAGGTTTATTAAATGAAGAAATTACAAGTAAAGGACGAATATTTTTAGAGAAACTATTTAAGAAAGCTAAAATAACGTGGATATCTAACTTTTGAGGTCCGTGGCTATTTGGTCCCTCAAGTGTCTAATAGGTAATAAAACTTTTAAATTTTATGTTTAATAGACCTTTAAACTTTAAAAAATGTCTAATAAGTCATTGAATTTTTCATTTTTGTGCTTAAAGGATCCTGAATTTTAAAACTTTTTTGATAGGCTCTTGAATTTTGAATTTTGTGTCTAATAAGTCTTTGAACTTTCAATTTTGTATCTAGAAGTCCCTACTGATATTTAAAATATTTCAAAATTAATCGATCTAGTAGATGTTAAATTGAATTTTGTGTCTAATACGGTCCTAAACTTTCAATTTGTATCGAGTGAATTTTAAAAACGTCAAATAGACCAAAGACATAACAATTACGAAGAACCTCCTCGACACATAATCTATCAGACACTAACTTCAAAGTTCAAGAACTATACTTTTTTTTGTAGTACATCAACATTTGGGGGTGGGGGGATTTGAACCTCCTGACTTCATGGTCAAGAGTATATGCCAATTACCGTTGAGCTAGCAAAAATACACTTTTAAGTTATTGAGGTTTGAGTTAGGTTCCATTTTGGTCTATGAGCTTTCAAATTCGACAATTTAGCCTTCTGAGATTTGGATTTCGTTTCATTTTAGTCCCTCCATCAATTTTTCCGTTAAATCTCTAACGGAGTGTTGACATGACATAATTTTTTATAAAAAATTATATATTTTTAAATTTTATAAAATAAAATAATAATAAATTAATTAAAAAATATATTTTTATCATTATTTCTTTTCTCCTCCTCCTTTTCTTCAACAAGTCAAGCCACCGCCCATCTATGTCATATCAACAATCCGATATAACGAAAAAATAAATGGAAGGACTAAAATGAAACGAAATCTACAAATTGTCGAGTTTGAAAACTCAAAGACCAAAATAAAACATAACTCGAACATGGATTAAAATTATATTTTTTCCTAATTTAACTATATATATATATATATATATATATATATATATGTATACGTGTGGGGCCGTGAGTGTCATGAAAGTCGCGTGGGATTGACAACATACACGTGGGGCCAGAGCTCACATGTGGGAAAGAGAGAGAGAGATGAGTACAAGTAGTCAACTTGCATTGTCCACTCACAAGGGCACGTGCCCTACAACCGCCTTCAGCAGCAAGCTTAGTGGCCTTTCAATTATACCACGTGGCTCAT
The DNA here is from genome assembly GCA_036850905.1 of Luffa acutangula. Classification (NCBI taxonomy): domain Eukaryota; kingdom Viridiplantae; phylum Streptophyta; class Magnoliopsida; order Cucurbitales; family Cucurbitaceae; genus Luffa; species Luffa acutangula. Next base: position 2,566,230 of record CM072097.1, read on the forward strand.
GCGTGACTTTCACGCTCCTTTATATTCGGGTGTCTCTCTTCACGCGCCTCATGCAGATACTCATGTGGACCCCATTTCTGCTCTGCCTTGGATTTAGTTCACCCTTTCATCCGAAGCACACAATTTTTTATTTATTTTATTGTTTTTTTTCTATATATACTAACGCGTGGACCCACGCGCCAGAGTTTTGCACTAAAACGTTGTGTGCGTGTGTATATAACGTAACGTCACGCCCTTCGTAAACGCCGTTACGTTCACGTCATTTTATTTCATTTTTTTCATTATATAACATACATTAAATAATTTTTTTTTTTTTAAAAAAAAAGGTAGCAATTTTATGGGTTTACATTTGAATTTTAAGAAATATCAAGCGGGGATAGCTCAGTTGGGAGAGCGTCAGACTGAAGATCTGAAGGTCGCGTGTTCGATCCACGCTCACCGCATTTTACAGATAAATATCATATTTTTTCCAATTTAAGATTATATGCTATTTTGTTTGTATCAATATCCTAGTAAAATCATCATTTTACTCTATTTTTCCAATTTAAGATTATATGCTATTTTGTTTGTATCAATATCCTAGTAAAATCATCATTTTACTCTATTCTTATCTCTCGCTCTCGCTAATTTCTCGCTCTTCAATCTCACCATCTCTCCAATCTCTCGCTCTCTCTAATTTCTCTCTCCAATCACCCGTTCTCTCTTCAATCTCTTACTCTTCAATATCACTCTCTGTTTAATTTCTTTTGTCAATCTCTGACTCTCTCTTCAATCTTTGGCCCTCTCTCTCATTTCTAGCTCATCAATCTCTCGCTCTCTCTTCACTTTCCCTCTAGCCTCTCACTATCGTTCTCGTTGTGTGTTCTTTTGGAGAGAGAAAAGGAAGAAGAAGAAAATTAAGGAAGGAACGAGAGAGAGTAGGCATCAACAAAAACAAAATACGAGATGAATAACGAGAGAAAAAAATGTGTGCTTTCATATAAAGAGTAGAATAGTAACATTTAAGTTAAAAAGGTAGGACATTTTTCATTTCGACCTTTATAAATGGATCATCCCCACAATTCTTCCCAATTTTATCCTATACTTTAACACTTGTAAAGTTGGACTTTAAAATTGGATGTAGATTACAATTTGTACTTTAACCTTGACCAGTGTTGTACGTTTTACTTTATTTGTGACTTTTATTTTTTTATTTCTATTTAATGAATTATAAATCATATTTTTTATGCAAATTATAGAACACGTGGCTCGAATGAAAGTTAACAAGATTTAGAGAAAGATTAAAGGTCCGTTTGGAATACCTTTTAGTTTGAGTGTTTTTCAAGAATGTTTTTTTTAATATATAAATATTTTGTATAAAAATTATTTAGAATTTAAAGACTTATATGTTTGGTTACACTTCTTCCTAAGTTTTTCTACACACAAGTTATTATATACTTAAAACTCTCTTCAAACAATCTGCTTTCAAGTGTTTATTTCAAATGGTTTATTCCTTAATCTCATTTTTTAACAAGTCATTTTTAGTGGTTGTCAAACACTAGAAATTTTTTCCAAATTAAACGTTTGAAAAGCTAAAACAAACACGCCGTTTGGTTCAAATTTATAAATTTAAAATTTTATTCAATACTTGATTTTGTGTAATGACCAAGCTTACCTTTTATTTTATTTTATTATTATTTTTAAATTGGAGACTTTTGAAAGACATGTATATGTAACTTTTTTTTTTTTTTGTTCATATTAGTAGGTGAATATGGTAGAACTTGATTAGAGGATAAAAAACTACTATATATATATATATATATATGATTAAATGGATGAAATGTGCTTGTCAAATTCATTGGTAAGAAATGGAAGAATACATTTTACCATGTAAAATAATTTATAAACATAGAGAAAAATTTTACATAATGAATTGGAGATTTACCTCGTTTGAAAATTGATGCAACTTGGAAGAAAGCTAAGTCTAGGTGTTAGATTTTTGTTGAAATTGGTTAGTCTTGAAAATTTTATTCAATAATTAATCTTGTATACATTGATTTCTTGATATATATATATATTTTTTAAATAAAATTGATTTCTCGATACTTAATCTTATGCATTAAATGTTTTAGAGTTAGATTTTTGTTAAAAATTAGTAGATCACCTCAAAAAGATTTTTACATTGTCTTTGTTGAAATTAGTATGTGAATGTAACAAAATCCTCCAAAAATTGTAGCTGTTGAATTTAATGAAGTTAGAAGTTTAATTAGTGTAAAAAATAACAAATTTCCAAATATTTAGATGTGCTTAATTAGTTCTTCACTTTAAAACTTATATTTTTTTTCCCCAAGAAAATTCATCTAAAGCTCTTTGGAGAGATAGATGAACATATATATATAAGCAAAATTGCTTTTTTTTTTTTCTTCCTTTATAAATGGTATCAAACAAATCTTCTAGAAGAAGAATTAATTGAATAAATAACAGTTACCTAATTAAAAGCATATGTAATGAATAAAAATGTCAAGTATTTATGGATTCTGTTGAAGCTGTTTCTTCAAGATAAGGTTAGACTACTAAAATTATTTTAGTTTAAAACATTTTATGCATTTTAATTTTTGTTTTTCTTTGTCCTTCCTTTGATAGCAATGTTGTGTCTTATTTTTTAAAAGTTAATTTTCAAAATCTATATCAATTTGAAAAACAAAACTTAAAAGTTTTAAAAACTATATTTTTTTCATTTTTAAAATTTGGTTAAGATTTCAATAATAATTTTCAATTTAACTGATTTATTTTGATTTTGGAACATAAATATTATTATCTTATTTTTATTTAAACAATGGAAGAAATAAAGTATAAACTATCCTAATTATATCTATACAAGTAATTCTCTAAAAATAATTTAGGTTAAGAAAACACATTTGAACATTATATTTTTATTAAAGTAACTATTTATGAATTTAATCTCTAAACTTTCACCTAACAATTTAGTCCTCGTAACAATGCAGTCCATCAACTTTAACATATAACAATTCAATTCAATCTTCGTGATTTTAAAAAATAGAACCATTTAGTCACTGTTATGAAAAATTCCATAAAAATATAACAAAGTTTCTTTTATATATGGATCAATAGATGGTTTAAAAACCAAATTCGATTAAAATCATTACACAATAAAGTTCATGTATTTAATTAGTCTTCAAAAACTTCAAATTACAGGGACTAAAGTCATTTCACATTAAAATCCAAAAATTGTATTATATTATAACAAATTTAAACGGTAGAGGTCATTACAATTGAAAATTCAAAGATTAAGGTCTCGTTTGATAACTATTTGGTTTTTTAAAATTAAACTTGTTTTCTCCTAACTTTGTTACCACAGGTTCTCATGTTTATTAAGGATATATTTGAATTAACCAAATTTCAAATTCCAAAAACAAGTTTTTGAAAATTACTTTTTTGAGTTTTCAAAATTTGGGTTGGTTTTTGAAGACACGGGAAGAAGGTAGGTAAAAAAACAAACAAATTTATGAATAGAAGTAATGTTTATAGGCTTAATTTAAAAAATATATATATAATAATTATCAAACGGGGTTTAAATTGTTATATTTACGAACGTGCTTATTGAATAAAGTAGTGTGGAAGTAGAAGAAAAAGTACTCCCATTGTTCCCAAAAGAATTAAGAAGTCACTATTTTGCATCCATGAAGCTCTTAAACTAGGAATTTGCCTCTTTTGCACACTTGCAAGTTCCAACGTACTTCAATATGTTGGGTGGTGATTTTTTCGATGGAGATCTACCTAAATGAAGTGCAAATTTCTGTTTTAATGGAGATGAGGATGAGGATGGAACGGGTCTAGTTGAATAATTTTCCTCGTTTTTATTTTAATTCTTTTTTTGAGAACGAGGACGAGGACGAGGACGAGGACGGAAATTTACATTCTCCATTATTATATATGAGGAATCCTTTGGGACCTGATTTGGAGGTAGGGATAGAGATAGGGAAAGTTTTCTTCATTTCTGTCTCACCTCGTTGACACTCATGTAAGTATGTGAAAAAACTCCCAAAACATTTTAAAACCTAAAATTTTGAGGCTTATTAAATCAATGAAGAACTTAAAATAAAAATATTATTATTATTATTAACATTAACGTAGGTAATTGGAGATTGTTGTGTATGTCTACAAAAGAAAAAAAACAATCCACCATTACACAACTAAAGATGTATATATTGAACTGTCCTAGAAACTTGAACAACAAACAACTTTGCGGGTAGTTTTGGTAATTTACTCTTAACTTTTTATCTAAACATCACTTCGAAATACTTATTGTACAACGAGACGATGTTAATCAACCAAACAACTAAACTTATACGTCAACATGAGCATAGCTCAATTAGTATAAAGCTTGTACACTAGCGACTAAGATATCTGTGGTTCAAATCTTCCATGTCCACGTTGTAAAAAAAAAAAAACTCTAAACTTATATTGTCAAAGTGAGATTAGAGGTTCAATTCTCTCATCTCCAATATATTGTTGAATTAAAAAAGAAAATCTTCTATTGAATATCATCAGTTATTTTTAATGACAAAAGTATCCTTGCATAGGAAACAAGTCCAATGAATCCTCTATATGTGAAGTTTCATAACGAAAAGAAAAAAAAAACCATATTTCTCGACTTTATAAATTATCGTATATATCTATTCATATTGAAATTTCATTTTTGTCTCTAAAGTATTAAATTTATTCTTATCCACCTCAACTTTCTAGTTAAATGTTTATTTTAATCCTTAAATTTTTTCTAAAAAATTAATTCTGATCCTTACTTTTAGGATAATTGTAATGGGTGGCAACATGAAGGTAAAAAATTACAAATATAGCAATTTTTAAAAATATTTGCAAATATGGCAAAATTTTTTAATTAATTTTTTATATTCCTAAATTTCCCTTGTGTGCCCATCTTCTTCTTCTTCCTCGTCAGTTTTTTTTTTTTTTTTTTTTTTTTAATACTGATAGAAAGTCTTTTTATTACTGATAGATTCTATCGGTGATAGAAAGTTTCTATCACTGATAGAATAAAGTTTCTATCAGTGATAGAAAGTTTCTATCACTGATAGATTCTATCAGTGGTAGAAAAATTTTCTATCAGCGATAGAAAGTTTCTATCACTAATATTTCTATGACTGATAGATTCTATCAGTGGTAGAAAAATTTTCTATTAATGATAGAAAGTTTCTATCACTGATAGAATAGAAGATTTCTATCACTAATAGAAACTTTTTCTATCCGTGATAAAAGATTTCTATCACTGATAGGTTCTATCAGTGATAAAAAAAACTTTTTATAGAAAAATTTTTGATAAAAAATCTTTCAATCCCTGATCACCCATAAAAATATTTCTATCTCCGATAGAAATCTATCTATCACCGATATAATCTATAAGTGATAGAAAAACTTTCTATCACCGATAGAAAAGCTTTCTATCAGTGATAAAAGATTTCTATCACTGATAGAAATTTTTACTATTCTATCAGTGATAGAAAACTCTTGATAGAAAATCTTTTAATCCCTGATAGAACCTATCAGTGATAGAAATCTTCTATCACTTATAGAAATTTTTTCTATGAGTGATAGAAAAAATTTCTATCATTCATAGAAAATCTTTCTATGAGTGATAGAAAAACTTTCTATCTCTATCACTGAGACTGATAGAAAAACTTTTCGTGAGTTATAGAAAATCTTTCTATCACTGATACTTTTCTATCAGTGATAGAAGATCTTTTGTTACTATCAGCGATGGTGATACATGGTGAAATCGAGCATTGAAAAATAAAGCAAAAACGAACGATTATAGAAATAAAACATTGAAAAGCAAAAACCAAACAGAAAACCAAATAACAATAACCAAACACTTATAGAACACCGAACAAGTGATATAAAAATATCTATCGCCGATAGAATCTATCAGTAGTAGAAAAATTTTCTATCATATGATAGAATCTATCAGTGATAGAAATTTCTATCACTGATACAAAATCTTTCTATCACGGATAGAATCTATCAGTGATAGAAAAACTTTCTATCGAGGGGTATTTTAGTAAATGCAACACACAAACTATTAGATTTTGCCATTTTTGCAATTTTTTTTATGGGTTGCTAGATTTGCAATTATTTTGGCCCATATTGCTATCCTTGCAACTGGCCCTTACTTTTATTGTAGCGTCAATTTCCACCTCCTTCAACTTATCTATCTCGTCTATGTGGCTCTAAAAGGTCACATCATTTATTTGTTAAACAATTGACGACAACCATCAACAACAAAAAATTTAAATTATTAACTTTTTTAAAATTTGAGACTAAAATAAAATAAAGATAACAACTCAAAAACCAAAATAAGATTTAAATCTCCTATTTAATTTTCTTACAACGACTCAAATACTCCTTAAAAAATCTTCTTCTTTGCTTCATTTTTTTTCTTTCTTTTATCGATCAACCTTAGATCATGATACAATAAATTAACAAAGTTAGCAAAACAGAAAAGATCACTCATTAAGACATAAAGCAAAAAAGAAAATGAAATAACAAAAGTATATATGCGATTTAGAGCTGAGTCATAAACCGAATTTGTAATTTAACCTAGAAAAATGAAGAACGAGAAAAAAATAAAAGCAAAAAATAGGGAAAATGGAAATAATAAAAATGGGGGATGGAGTCTGAAAGTGAAGTGAAGGGGGAGAGGAATCTATAAAACATGGGAGAATCACGTGGTGATGCCCACTCAATTCTCCCCATGAATATGTTATATGATATGAAAAATTGCTCAAAAAAAATATATGATATGATATGAATTTTTTTTATATATATATAAAAAAAAAACTTAAAAATTAAAATTTAAAAAAGGATTTTTTTTATTTATTTTAGGATCCCACCTTGAAAAGATAAGTGGAGAACTCACAATTTATAAGATGTATGAGTTACTTCACTCATTGCCAATTGATTTTGAGTTAGAATCTTATCTACTAAAGGAAAAAAAAAATCTTCACTCTCAAATCACAATCACATGCCCTAATTTTTTTTTTTTTCTCCATACTTATTATTAGCAACACACATGTGAAAGCTTGGAATTATTATTTGCAAGTATTGCGTTGAGTGTCAACTCCCTTTTGATTTTAGTTTTGCACATGAGAGATAATGGGAAGGTACAAATTTGTTTAATCTAATTCAAGTAAGTGGACCTTTTTGGTTGGTTTCTATTAAGACTTGTACAAAATATATTATGAATATTTTTCTATTTTTGTTACACCACATGTATTTTGAGTTATGATTACTAAGTAGGGCCTTAATTTATGTTATGTGACGGTGATCACATTTGATAATTTTGATAGTTACATACTATATCATCTCTATGTTTTGACCAAGATAATTTATGCTGCATTTTCCTCTAGTGATATATATATCACACATGGTTCTCATACTAACTTTGTAACTATGATCATTTTTACTCCTAAAAAAACAAACAAACAAAAAAAAACCTACGGTCATTTCCCTAAGTCTCTAGGTCCACGTATATATATGTATTTAATGATGATCATGCATTGATGGATGTAGATCCAACTTCGTCAATTTTGGTCCCTCATCAATTTGGGAAATTTTCTAGTACTAGAAGTAGTGTGAATACTTCTTGCCTATTTATACTAGTTGAGTTATGTTCTTGTTGGTTATTGTTAACATCATTTTAAAAATGACGTAGGATCCACTAACATTAAAGACATGAACAAAGAGAGTATCACATTTTCGTAGTTCTAGAAACTTTCCTGTAGGTTTATACCTCTTTAGTCTATTTAATGACTAAAAACAACTATTTAAGTATCATTACGTATGCCACTTTTAATCCAAACCATCTAAAAAATTGTCAACTTGAATGTGCAAGTTCCAATGCACTTTAATACACGCACAAATCGAGAAATATTCCAATTTTTTTTCTTTAAAAAACTTACATATAGATTTATGAACTTTTAATTTTGTGTCTAATAGGTCCATGTCATATTCGAAATTTTTAAAAATTAATTAGTCTACTAAATATAAAATTGATTTTTTGCTTATGGGAACCCTAAATGTAACAACCCAAATAAAAAATTAAAAAAAAAGAGGGAAATGGGGGGACTTTTTCCCCCCAAAATTTCGTTAAAGACAAAAAAAAGGGCAATCTCTCTCCCTCTCACGTTCTCCCTCTCGGCACTCTCCCTCTCTCCCCCTCAGCCTTCAGCTCGCCGCCGCCTTAAGCTCACCGTCGCCGACCGTCGCGCCTCCGCCTCTACCGTTCGCCACGTCGCCGCCACTCGCCGACGGTAAGGTCTCTCTATCTTTCTCGTTTTCGTCTCTCTCTCTATCTTTCTCGTTTTCGTCTCTCTCTCTCTAACCCGTTTCTCTCTCTCTCTCCGTTTGCCGCCTCCACTCGTCGCTGCCCTCTGCTGCAGATCCCCACGCGACTGTCGCCACTTACCTCACATTGTTGCCGCCGTGAGTTCCTTTGCAACCAAACAGCCACACGTCGCTGCTGTCTTCAGACCCGATCACGCCGCCCTCCATTCACGCTCGCCGCCATCTGCTCTGCCATCGTCGTCGCCGCGTTGTGCAAGTGGTGCGGACAGTAACGTTTTTGAGTCGTTTTTAGCATTTTCTGGCGAGCTTCAGCAGTGGGTAAGTGAATTAAGTCTATTTTTGGTTGATTAAAGCGATTTAGAAAAATACCCATTGAGTTTGATTAATGATTTCGAGGTACCCATAGTGATAAGAGACCGAATTTTAGAATTAAGGTGAAATTGGAAGCCCGGACAGCAAGCATCGATCTCTTTTAGTGAGTCTTGGCCTCCTCATTTTAAGTTGGATCTAAAGAAAATTATGAGAATTTGATGCCCCTAATTTTTTAGACCTTTCTTGTGATTTTTTTTAGATTTGAGTTGCTTGTGGCGTGAGCGGTGTCGCATTGAATAAGTTGGTGGGTGCTTAAATCAAGTATATTCTTCACTATGTAAGTAATCTTACTACTTGGAAAGCCTTGGCTAGGCTAGGCTATTTATTATGAATTGTTACATGCTTTGAATAGTACAGAACATGAGACATTGTTTATGTATGGATGGAATATGGAATGTTGGATATTGTGTGTTTTGGCGATATTAAATCTTCTGGTTATGAGTGTGTTCGTCTATATTGAATGCTCTGAATGTTTTGTGTTGGTAGGTATAGAATATTCTGCTTGGGTAAACCTTGAATGCTCTGAATGCTCTGTGTTGGGTAAGATAGGATGTTCTATGTAGTTGGGTTGTGGATGCGAGACCGGACTCGCTTTGTTTTGTGGAAGTTCGGAGTCTTTTCTATTGTTCGGAAGTGTTATGGAAGTTTGTAGTTGGGCAGTTTTGAATATGGAAGTGTATTCTCTTGGTTACAGGTGATAAGAAATTTGGGAACAACTATACGTATGTCGTTATGCTGCCGAATTTTCGGTAGCATTACAGGGAATAACGAGGCTAAGTGTCGTGCTATCACTTGGATTACAATGTGCTAATATTGGTTGCTGGTCGTTTAAAATATGCGCCTTTTCTACTTAGTGTTTTGGATGTTGGTTCGATAATTACGCGTGAATGAGACGAAAGGCGAGGTGGTTAAAGCATGTGAAATTAGCCTTTCAGAGACCTTTATGGGAAAGAAACTTGATGGGTAGGTTGCAAGCTAAACCAGACTCTGTTAACAGGGGCCCTAACACGAAATGAGGATAGGTTACTTATTCCAGTAGGGACCGTGGCAATTAAACACCTAGGACTGAAATGTTTATAGACTGAGATGAGGAGCTAAATGGACGGGACTCGGCTTCGCAGACTAGGTGCCATCTACTATCTGTGGGAGTAAAGTTCCGACTACAAACCCATGGACGCCCCCACCAGTGAGTTGGTAGTTATAGTGCTATGCACACATAGGTGCCTTGATGGGTGAGACTTGGCTTCACTGACTGGGTGCCTTCTACCATCAGTGGAAGTAGAGATCTCTCGCGATTCCCACTTGTGTACCTCCAGTGAGTTGGTAAGCATGTGACAGGCTGGTTAATTGTCCACGTGACCCATACGTCATGATACATGAAATGAACTGAAGTGAAATGAAATGAAACGAAATGGAATGACTATTAGGCCCTTTAATAGCAACTAACCCCCAAATATCCATGTAATGCTTGTAAATCTCCTCCCAATAGTAGTGTTACTTACTGAGTATTTTTAATACTCATTCTTTTCAAAACGTTTCCTTTCAGGTACAAGCAATGACATACGGAGTGCGTGGCGGACTGCTGCTGACGAGCCATGGATTTCCTTAGGATAGACTTCCGCATTTTATGTTTTCAAAATTCCTTCTTTTAGAACTTGTTATGTGATGTTTTTAAGATTTATTCCGCTTAAAGACTTTTGTTTGAATGGCTAAAATTTCTTCTTATTCTGTTTTAACTGGGATCCCAGGCTGAAAAGTTTCACGTATTTTCTAAGCATGTTTTACTTTAAATGTCATTTCATCGTTGTTCTTAGAAGAAAAAAAAAATGAAATGTATGTGGTAATGGCCCTAGGAATTTATCATGAGAAGGTGGGTCGTTACACTAAACTTCTAATTTTGTATCTATTTGGTTTGTAAATTTTAAAAAATGTTAAATAGATCAAGGACTTAATGAAAACAAAATCGAAAGTTGAGGAATCTATTGGACACAAAAGTGAAAGTTTAACAATCTATTGGATACTTTTTAAAATTCAGGGACCTATTGGGATACAAAATTTAAAGTTTAATGACATTTTTAAAACTTTTTAAAGTTTAAGGACCAAATTTACACGATCCTACAAATTTAGGGACTAAACTTGTAATTGAACCATCTAGTTTTTATCAGCTATATACAAATATAAAAGAAAATGACAGAAGTTAATAAAAAGTAGTTAGTCAATCATTTATAATTAACTAATCAAAATTTAACAGTTTTTTCGAGGACCTGTCTCGGCTGATGGCAGGCTGATTATAGTGTGATATTGTTTTGCCATGCCTGCTAAAGCTCTGGAGGGATCTGTGGCCAGGAGTGTGTGGCATCTTGTTGGTGGATATGAACCAGTTTAGGGGAGTCCAACAGTCTGTTTTGCTTAGTATTGGGTCTTATTTCTTTGGACGACTGATGCCTTTCTTGTGTCAAAAAAAAAAAATCAAAATTTAACAAAATAATCATTTTTTTAACAAAAAAAAAACATCCATTTTAACAAAATAATCATTAATTTTTTTTTATTTTATCATCCTTAATCATTTATTAACTTAATGGCCAAAGTGAGCATAGCTTAACGGTAATTGACATTATCCTTGATCGAGAGGTAATGTGGATATATATATCATTGACTTTGTTTTTGGTATAAACTTTTGGTAACTTTTTAAAAATTTACTAAATATATGCAAATATGATTTTATTTACCAATAGTTTTCAATTTTTAGACCTCACAAAGATAAAGATAAAATAGACATGGAACGACCTTATCATTTGACAATTGAGAAAACCAAAATCATTATTAAATAACCAATACTTTTCTCAATTATATATATATCGAACAAAATGGTAAAGTTTGAAAGATATAACTCTTTTAAAAATTATTTTTTCCAAAAGAAAAAAAAAATCTCTTTTAAATTTTGGATTAAAAACGTTAAAGTTTCATTAATATATTTGATCTTTACAAAGTTTCAAAAATATCGTTACTTAAAAACATTTTTTTTTCCTCTCTACAAATTCTTACTCTATAAAAATTAATGTGAAACTTTGCTTTTAAAAGCCAGAAGTATTTTTTAACATTTTTGAAAAACTAGAGGTATTTTTTTTAACTTTCTAAAGTTTAGGAGTATTATTGAAACAAGACCAATAGTTCATAGATATTTTCTATAATTTAACCATTCTACATTATCATAAAAATGAAGTGGGACTAATTTCAAACCTAAAAACTTGTACACAAAAAGATATAAATGTTATAATCATTTGAACTAGTTTTAAATTAAAGTAGCATATCGTTTGACAACCGTTTGACAACCATTTGACTTTTGAAAATTAGACTTATAATAACACTTCCACCTATGAGTTTTTTTACTTTATTATCTTATTTTCTACCAATGTTTAAAAAAAATCAAGTTTTGTAAACTAAAAAAAGTAGATCACGATATATAACCATTGATTTTTAAAAACTACGCTCGTAAAAACTATTTTTTTATGTAGTTTTAAAATATTTTCAAAATCTAAGCTTAAAATTGAAAAAATATATAAAAAAATTGTTTTTAAATTATTGATTTTGTTTTTTAATCGAATTATTATAATATATGAACTTCCATCTCAAAACCAATTGTCAATGAGTGGAGTGACCCCTGTAGCTTATATACTGTGAGGTCTCCACCAATCTTTTCAACGTGGGATCCTCAACAGAAAGAAAGCAATCAAATAGAATTTGTGGGTTATTAAATTAATTGGAATGCTTTTTTAGACATGGAATATATATATTTTTTATTTTACCAAATATCAATTATGCCTTTTAATACGCCAACATAAGTATAGTAACTCAACTAACATAAAACTTGTATTAATGACCAAGAAGTCTGATTCAAATCCCTCCACCTCACATATGTTGTAAAAAAAAAAAAAAGGATTTTCGTATGGATGACACTAAAAAATAGACGTAAATGATAAATGCCCTACATTTTCAATTTGAGGATATATGTCATATTTTTATTTATGGATCTCGCTCCAACCTCTCTTACTCTCTCATTTCTCTCTCAAATCTCTTGCTCTCTCCCTAATCTCGTTTTCACTTCAACCTCTTGCTCTTAAAGGCCTTAAATGAGCGTTTTCATATAGAGAGTAAAATGGTAATTTTGTTAGGATGATGATGTAAGCAAAATGACATATATCCTTGAATTAAAAAGGTATGACATATTTCATTTTGACATTTCCAAATGGGTCATCCACACAATTCTTTAAATATATATATATATATATATATATATATATATGCTTTTAATATATGGTGGTGGTGGATGGTGATGGCAGATGGGTATCAAATCAAAGCTACCACATCAATCAAACACAAAAACACACACCAAAAAATTTTCAATATAATTAATAAATAAAATTAAAGTTTTTTCAATAAATAAATGGTCTTTGTGATGGACAAGGACTGGGCCCCAATCCAACAGGTGGGACCCTTCTGAAAGTTACACGCTGTCCACTTGTAAACCTTTTGAAGGCAAATTGAAAATTGCCTACCTTAAAAAAAAAAAAAAAAAAAAAAACTTTGGGTGGAAATGTTTAAGATTAAAAAAATCATACATTAGATTTAGTCATTGTTTTAATTACAATTTTCAACCTTTTGTTCCTTTAATTTGATTTTGAGTTTTGAAAGTTTTGGGTGCAAAGGAAAAATGGAAAAGATAATTGACAAAATTGATTGATTTCTGAGTTCGTTCAATCAATTTGAACTATATTCATCGATCGTTTTGATTTTCTAAATTATAGAATTGGAAAACAGTGAATTTGGTTTAGTTTTGATGAATTGACGATAAATCGATTAAGTAGTTTTGTCAAATACTCTATTTAGTTTGTTTCAATATATAAACACACACAAAAGGCAATATTAACATCAACTTTTTATTCCCATTAAATGTAAATTTTAGCAAGAAAAAAAAAATCCAAAGCAACTTGCATACGCATGTGAAAAAGTTGTATCGTTGCAAGCATCATGCATGAGAGTGAGTCTTCGATTCGAGAAGAAATGAAGATGTAGGACAACGAAGAAGGAAGAAGGACAATTCTAAACAATTTTTATACAAAATGTTTTTTAAAAAATGCATTCTTGAAAAACATTTAAACTAAAAGGTAGTCCAAATGAACCTTAAGAGACCATCTAATTTAAGCATTTTTTTTAAGTTATATATATTTGAAAGAATAAATTATGCTCTTATTATTTGTGCATGTTTCATCATTGACAATGTTAGGTTTTTTTTTTTTTTTTTTTTTTTTTTCTTTTTTGTCGTCGTCGTCATCAAAGTGGACACAACTTAGGGAGATTCGAATCCCCCACTCTCAAATGTTGATGTACTAAAAAAAAAGTTAGTTTTTTTCCCACTCAGGATAGAATTAAGATTTCAAATAATGTAACAACTAATAATAGTAGTAAGATTTTTTTTATCCTTTTTTTTTCAAGTTAAAATTAGATCATGGGTTTTGAATGTACTAAGAAGACAAAATCAACATTGATAAAAATGGAAAAAAGGACAATCCACTTGGTTTTGGTTTTATTAATATTTGGGATTAAGTTTGTTTAATTTGTTTGGATTGTTATGATTCTTTCTTAAATATGTTATATTTATAGTTGTTTTGGTCACATTTACCTATTATGTAAGTCCCTTATTTTGCTAGTCTTTTATTTAGGTTAAATTATACAAAATGCTCCCGTCTAAATTTTCAAAAAATTCATTTTTACTCTTGAACTTTAAATTTTGTTTCAAAATTAAATAAAATTGAACATAGTGACGAATTATAAAATAGTGGTACACATACATAAATGACAATGTTTCGATAATGCCCTAAACTTTATGTTATAGGTTTCAATTATATCCACATTGCTTCAAAAGTTTAATTTTAATCCTTAACTATTGAAATTCTTTCAAAATAACCCTTTCATAAAATTGCATCGATTTTTAAAACAATTTTTAAAAGTATATGACAAAATAAAATTTTAAATTTTGGATGGATATCGTGCTTATAAACTTAATTTTCAAACAAGACCTTAGGAGATACATTTCAAATTTAAATATATAAATTGGTTATTTAACAACCTCAATTATATATAGCGTTTTACCATAAGTAATAAGTTTCATATTTAAGTCCTATTTTGGTCTCTAAACTTTTATATTCCTTCAATTTTTTTGTTCATAAACTTTATCAAAATATTTATTTTGGTTTTCAAAATTTAAGAAATAATAACTAATTTGTTCCTTACCTGATTCATATCATCAATTGTTTAACGGTTGAGATGATAATGACTTCAAATATGTTCGTTAATGTGTGATGATATGAACACATATTGAAGTCATGTAGGTTGATTGAGTCTAAATTTGGTAGTGTTGTGATTTTCCACACCAATAAAGAAGTGAGAAAACGAGGAAGAGAGATTGATAACAAAATAGCCAGCAAAGACTAAAATGATTATTCTTTATTAGAAAGTTCGTCGATAAAAACAAACATTTTAAAACTTTACCGACCCAACCTAATAAATCTAAAATTTCAAAGAACAAAACGAGATTTAAACCAAACATTTTCGATACCAATAAATGTGACCATAGAGTTGATCCAAAAACCCATCATCAAAATATATTGAAGCTAAGGATAGATGGACAAATGAATAAAGCTCTTGGTGTACAAAAATTTTCTTTTATTTTTGGTGATTTTCACACAAGGACACTTGATGATGATGCTTGTTTGTTTGTTTGTTGGGTAGCAAAGCACACAAGATAGGGCTGGACCAAGAGGGTTTGTTCTTCTATATCCTCTTCTCAAGTGTGAAGTGTCTACATATGTTTTGTGCAAAACCTAGCCAAGGAAATTTGGCCATTTTTTCTTTTTATATTATTAAGTTTATCTTAAAAGAAAAAAGGTTCGAACGAAGTTGAGAACAGAAGAAGGACAAAAATAACGACATCGTTGTTTGCTAAATTATGTTCAACTTAAACACACTCAACTGGTTAAGAGATGTTAGTGTAAACCTTGTTTATATTATATTCATTTTGTTCATTTTTTTTCTGTCATTCATTTGTTAAATTGCATTTTCATTTAGTCAATAATATTAATGGCGTACATTATATAGAATCCAGACTAAATATATAAGATATATATGTAGCTAAAATTACATTTAAAAGTTTCCAGCCTAAATAATTAAACACAACTTTCCGTAGACTAAACCTATAATATTCTAACTTACATGTAAAAAGTAAGAATGTAAAATGTTAACATGGATATGTCGTCTTCTCAGTTCAAATTTATAGTTTGGATATGTGATAAACATTTGATGGAAAGGCTTTAGCCAGGAGGAGGTAAAAAAAAGACATTTATTTAGGTCTCGTTTGATAATCATTTCGTTTTTTTTTTTTTTTTTTGAAAATTATGCTTGTTTCTCTCAATTTCTTTATTTTCATTTTTATTAAAGACACCTTTGGGTTCGCCTAATCAAATTCCAAAAACAAAAAACAAGTTTTGAAAACTATATATATATATATTTTAGTTTTTCAAAAATTGACTTGGTTTCTTAGAACATGCAAAGAAAGTAGATAATAAAAAAAAATAAAAATAATAAAAAAAATAAAAAGAAACTTGTGGAAGTAGTGTTTATGAGCTTAATTTTCAAAAACCAAAAACTAAGGTCTCATTTAAATAACCATTTGGTTTTTGGTTTTTGGTTTTTGAAAATCAAATTTGTTTTCTTTAAATTTCCTTACCATGGTTTTCATTTTTGTTAAAGACACACTTGAATTCCTAACAAAATTTTAAAAACAAAAACAAAGTAGTTTTCAAAAACAATTTTTTTTTTTAGTTTTCAAAAACTGGCTTGATTTTTTAAAACATGGGAAGAAGTTAGATAAAAAAAATAATAATAAACTTAGAGTTGGAAGTAGTGTTTATAAGCTTAAAAACAAAAAATCAAATGGTTATCAAACGGAGCCTAAAAATCAATGGCCCGTTTGGTAACGTTCTCGTTTCTCATTTCTCGTTTCTTGTTTCTAATTTTATTAAGAAATCTAAGCATTTAATAACTATGTATGTTTCTTGTTTCTCATTTTTTAGAAACACTCCCAAAATTTGTATAGAACTTTTGGGAACAACTAAAACTAGTTTCTCCTTTTTTTTGTTCTTGTTTCCAATTTTTTCCAAACATGAATAAGAATATAGGTTTATTATTATTGAATGTATAGGTGTTAGGGTCATGAAATTCTATTTTTCTTTATTAAAGATGAAGAAACGGAAACAAGAAACAAGAACGTTACCAAACGGGCCCCAAATGATTATCATATGTGACGTTAGAGAACAATATAGCATTCTGTGGCAGAGTTTTCAGTTGTTGAGACCAGGCTTTGTTAAAGAGAGAGAGGAAGCAAAGAGTTGAGTATTCATGGGGTAGGAATTGGTGATTGGCCTTCTTTTCATCACTTTCCCACATGCTTTCCCATGTGAATTCTTTTGAGTTTTGGGGTCCATATATACATACATACACTCAATTCATGGTGTAATGGGAAAGTGCCAATTCAAATGCATGCCATAAATGAAGGCTTTTGGTTTTGCTCATCTTATTTCTTTCCTTTTTGTTTCTTCATTTTTCGTTAAATTACGAGTTTAGTCCTTGAGCTTTCGAATTTGTGTCTGTTTGGACCTTCAACTTTAAAAGGTGTCAATAGGTCTTGAAACTTTAAAAAGTATCTAATAGGTTCTTACACTTTTAATTTTGTATTCGATAATCACTAGGTCCTTGAATGTTCAAGTTTGTGTCTGATATTTCACTGACTTATTGTACATTATTTTTTAAAAAAAAAAAATCATGAACCTACTTGACACCAGAATTGAAAGTGTAGGATTCTATTAGACATAAAATTCAATTTTAATTTTTAAAATTTTCTAATATGTTAGGGACATATTGGACATAAAATTGAAAGTTCAATGACGTATTAGACATAAAATTTTGAAATTTCATGGACCTATTAGACAGTTCATGAACCTTTTAAACACAAATTTGAAAGTTCAAAGACTAAACTTGTAATTTGACCTTTAATTTCTTTTTCCCAATTCTCAATTCTATGATTACATTTTTTTAGTTCAAACAAGGAGTGAGGTGATTATTCAAATCTCGGGACTTTTAAGAGAGACTATTAATATATCTTTCATAATTGAGTTATGTTGAGATTAACAAATTCTATGATTATCGTACGATTTTGAGGGTGTTGTTCGAGATTTTTCTTCATTTTCTTATTTCAAACTCCTTGATTTTTTTTTTTTTTTTTAAATCAAACATCTTGAATTGATCTTTATTTCCTTTTTAGTAAATGCTATCTCATTAAAGTATATAGTTTTTTTTTTTTTTTTTTTTGAGAAAGCTAGCATTAAAGTATATAGTTGGGTGATAATAATTGAAGCTATTATTATTGTCAAAAAAAAAAAATGAAGCTATTGTTTGTAGTGTTCATTTAGTCTACTTTGTAGCTGTTGACAATGGTTGAGCAAAGAAAGAAGTCCTCCTCCCTTGGACTAGTCTTAGATTAGAAAAATTATACAAAAATTCTCTCCATATTTTTTTTCGAAATCGAAAGGTTATATATATAAAGAATTGAAATGTAAAATTTTGTCCAATCTTTAAAAAAATTTCTAACTCCGCTCTTTGTTGTTTAGTAGCTTTCCTTTAATTTGTCGAACATAAATTCTTTTTTGAAAAATAAAAACTTTTATCAATCATGTCAAATCATTACAATATATTTTTTTTTTAAGTTCAACAACATTTGAGGTAGGGTGGGGGTTGAA
Source organism: Luffa acutangula (assembly GCA_036850905.1). Taxonomy (NCBI): domain Eukaryota; kingdom Viridiplantae; phylum Streptophyta; class Magnoliopsida; order Cucurbitales; family Cucurbitaceae; genus Luffa; species Luffa acutangula. Next base: position 2,584,811 of record CM072097.1, read on the forward strand.
CCTCTGACTTCCAAATCAAGGATATATGTCAATTACCACTGAGCTTTGCTGCTTTTCTAATTACGAGATTGTTTCTCAAGAATATGTAGGTTTGCATTTTTTTTTTTTTTTTTTGTCAACAATTCTTAAATGGAAGAAATTTCTTGCTAAACATTTAAGCTTTTCTTATTGGAAATCTATAGAGGAATGTTCTTTATTTAGCAAGTAAGAAAAAAAAAAAAAAATCCTAATCTTCTTTTTGAATTAAGGCTTATTTTCTCTTTCAACAAGAGTTACTTTCTTTCCTTAAAAGACTCTAACTTGTTTGGGGAGGTGTCTAAGCAAAGAAAGCAAAGTGATTTAAAAAATGAATGGGTGAAATTCTCATTCACATGGGTGTGGACCTCACCAATAGTACATAAAAAGGAGTTCTAAAATTAAAATGAAAAAAGGGGAATTGTGCTAAATGGCTACAAAAAAAAAGCGGGCTTGATTTTTGGCTACGGAAGTTTGGTATTTGCAGGCGTGGCTACCGGAATAATAGGAACCGTTTTCCTGAATGTTTTTGGACGTTTTTACCCCTGGTATATACGACTATATACAGACGGCCCTAACGTCCGTTTTTGTTACACACACGTTGCTCGGCTTTTTCTTGCGCTCTGGGTGTATCCCGGTTTACATGGGATTTGGTCCCTTTATTGCGCTCTGGATGTATCTCTATTTACACGAGATTTTGGGGGGCGGTCTGTTGTGATCTGTTAAGGACTACCTACTGTTTAGGCGTAGGTAGTTTCCAACGATTATTTATTTATTCCTTCACATTGTTGCCCCTCATATAAATGTCATATTGTATTATCTTTTTGTTTTATATCACGATCACATTGCGACAGTAATTTTCCGTCCTAATCTAACATGGCAACAGTTCAACAGGTCACGATTTTGTTTGGTGGTGTCTGGAGTGCTGGGGGTATTTACAGTGATTTCAAGTCCGGAAGCGTGGATGTTAAAATTGATTCGAGTCTCCAAGAGTTTAAAGTATGTCTGGCGAAATACCTTCAGCTCCAGGACGGTAATATGATTACTCGGCTAACACTCTTCAGGAGCTGGTCGAATAACCCAATTAACATAATCATTTCTGAGGACAGAGATGTTTTTTGGATGGTCAACGGTTTTCAAAACGGTACATACAGGGGGTGCTGTATAGTCGTTGACACCCCGGGGGTCAATACTAGTATACACCCTATGGGGACAGACGCGGGGACATCCCCTAAAATACGTTACCTTATTGCAAATATAATGGAGGGGGAAGGAAGAAACGAACCCCTAAAATCTCGGGATTGCAAGGAAGAAACGAACCCCTAAAATCTCGGGATTGCAAGGAAGAAACGAACCCCTAAAATCTCGGGATTGCAAGGAAGAAACGAATCTTTCTGTTGCAAATATAATGGAAGGGGAAGGAATCCGTTACCTTATTTCAAATTTTTTGGTACAGGCCTCGCGTAGAAGAAGAAAGGGTTGAGCATGCAATACGTGTTCGTCGGCGTACCGGATGAAGGTTGCGGGGACGGCAGGGGGGGCGTTGACGTGATGCGAGAGGTAGGTAGCGATATCCACTATGGTTGGCGGTGGGAATGCAGGTTTTTTTGTGTCATAATTACGTTTCTTTTTTGTTTCTCAAATTTTCGGAGGTTTTAGGTGCAGGTAGTAAATATGCAGATGGACAGGAATGTTGTTCCTGATCAATGGAGTTCAGAGGTGTTTCTCTCTACTGACGGGGTGGTTGAACTTTGTACTCATTGTCCGACAAGGTATTTACTCCTATTCCCGGGAACAACTAGGGTCTTTGTACTCATTGTCCGACAATGTAGTAAATATGCAGATGGACAGGAATGTTGTTCCCGATCAACATTGCAGCAGATGTGTTATAATTCCGGTTTCTTAATTTTTTAGAGGTTCTTAGGTGCAGGTAGTAAATATGCAGATGGACAGGAATATTGTTCCTGATCAATGGAGTTCAGAGGTGTTTCTCTCTACTGACGGGGTGGTTGAACTTTGTACTCATTGTCCGACAAGGTATTTACTCCTATTCCCGAGGAACAACTAGGGTCTGGTACATTTGGGTTTTAAAATAGTTGTGTGTCTTTTTTATTTTCGGATTTTCAAACCTCCTAAAATGTCTCCAACTATTTTTAGGGGTGTTTTTTTATCTCTCTTAAACTCTGATTTTGGTTTTAAACGTTAACAACTTAGGAAGTTTGTTGAGGGGCATTTTTGTCTTGTATAATTAGGGAATTATTAATTAATAAATGGTTTAGCCATCTATTTAATTTACAAACGTTTGTAGCCATTTTTCAAGCCACCTTTTTATTTGTAGCCATTTTTCTTGTTGCCCCATGAAAAAATTTAACATGGGCCTTATGCAATAAAATAACTTGGGCTTGGGCTTGGGCTTGGGTTTGGGCTTTCTACAAGAAAGAATAATTTGTACACTTGATTTAGATTTTTTTAGTTCAACCACATTTGGAGGTGGGAGATTCGAATCTCCGACCTCTTTATTTAGTATTAGAATAACAATTTATGAAAATAAATGTAAATATAATACTAAGAGTGTGTTTGGTTTAACTTTTCAAGTGTTTAATTTTGAAAATAAATCATTTTCAAAAAAATTCTAGTGTTTGGCAACCACTAAAAATGACTTATTAGAAAATGAGATTGATAAATAAATCATTTTGAGAGAAACACTTGAAACCACCTTTTTACAAAAGACTTCCTAAGTAAACAATAACTTGTGTATAAAAACATTTGTGAGGAAATGTTACAAACATATGAGTGTTTAAATTATAAACATTTTTTTATACAAAATGTTTTTTAAAAAATGCATTCTTGAAAAACATTTAAATTAAAATGTATTCCAAACACAGTTTATGTAACAGCCAAAAGAAAAAAAAAAAAAAAAAAGGGAAAAGTGGGTTTTTATACCCGGTCAAAGAGGGAGGAAAAAAGGGGGAAATTTTCATGTCTTTCCCCCCAAAGTTTCAGTCAAATGGGTTTAAAAAAAAAAAAAATCTCTCCACGATATATCCCTCGTTTCTCATCTCGCTCTCGTCTGTAGTCGCACGTCGTCGCCTCCTCTCCTCCGATCACCGTCAGCTGCACGTCGCCGTCTCCTCGCTCGGATCATCGTCGCCGGTGAGTTTTTCTCTTTCACTCTCTCCCTCGATTCTCTCTCTAATCTCTCTCTTTCTCCTTCGTGGTCATGAAAAAGATGCGGCATAACTCTCCTTCCCTTTCGTCGTCGCCTCCCTCACGTCACGACACCTTGCCATCAAATCTCATAGCCCAGATTCGACGTAACTGCAAAGCCCCGCCATTCGCGTCCAACATAGTCACTTTCTGGGTTGTTTTCATTTGCGACCAGCCGCTGCTGTCGTGGTCTGGTGTCGCCGCCACCGCCCGTTGGATTGCTATGGTGCTAATCTCGAATGGTTGGTTTGTGGGTAAGTTTCCATTGATTTTTCATGCTCGATTTTGGAGTTAAACATGAGTTGTTGGAGATTTAAGTGACCCAATATATTGCACTTTGGATTTCAGTCACGCTCGTTCATTTCGGAGTCTAAGCTCGTTATTAGACTCTCTAAAACTGTTGTCCAACGAAGTGACTTCTACTTTGGGTAAGGTTTCTTGTTCATTTGAGTTCCATTCTTGATTATTTTGTTAATCAAAGTTGACCCATTCTCTATTGGACTCGTTTCTGTGTTACCCAGCCAATTTCGGGTTGAAAATTTCAGAGTTTTGCTATTTTGAGGCGCTATCCAGCAAACTTTGAAGTTATTTTCGAGTGGGTCTTTGTGGAGTCTGCTTAATTTTTGGCTAAAGTCAAGGAGAGGACTTAAAGGGAGGATTTAGTGAGTTTTCGTCTGAGTTTGGCTAAGTTGATTGACTGAGCCTACTTTCAACCTCCCAACTTAAGTATTTGACTTTACAAATTATGATGTATTGTAGGTTCGAAAAGAGATTGTGTTTGAGAGGTTTTTGGTTGGTTACATTGGTTGCTAAGTCAGGTAAGTAACCTTACTACTTGGAAAGCCTTGGCTAGGCTAGGCTATTTATTATGAATTGTTACATGCTTTGAATAGTACAGAACGGGAGACATCGATTATGTATGGTTGGAATATGGAATGTTGGATATTATGTGTTCTGACGATATTAAATCTTATGGTTATGCGTGTGTTTGTCTATATTGAATGCTCTGAATGTTTTGTGTTGGTAAGTATAGAATATTTTGCTTGGGTAAACCTTGAATGCTCTGAATGCTCTATGTTGGATAAGATAGGATGTTCTATATGGTTGGGTTGTGGATGCGAGACCTGACTCGTTTTGTTTTGTGGAAGTTCGGAGTCTATTTTATTGTTCGGAAGTGCTGTGGAAGTTTGTAGTTGGGCAGTTTTGAATATTGAAGCGTATTCTCTTGTTTACAGGTGATAAGAAATTTGTGAACAACTATACGTATGTCGTTATGTTGCCGAATTTTCGGTAGCATCACAGAGAATAACGAGGCTAAGTTTCGTGATATCACTTGAGTTACGATGTGCTAATATCGGTTGCTGGTTGTTTAAAATATGTGTCTTTTCTGCTTAGTGTTTTGGATGTTGGTTACGATAATTATGCTTGGATGAGATGAAAGGCGAGGGAGTTAGAACATGTTAGATTAGCCCTTCAGAAACCTTTATGGGAAAGAAACTTGATGGTTAAGTTGCAAGTTAAACTTGCTAATAGGGGCCCTAATACGAAATGAGGATATGTTACTTATCCTAGTAGGGACCATGACAATTAAACACCTAGGATTGAGATGTTTATAGACTGAGATGAGGAGCTAAATGGACAGGACTCGGCTTCGCAGACTAGGTGCCATCTACTATCTGTGGAAGTAAAGTCCCGACTAAAAACCCATGGACGCCCCACCAGTGAGTTGGTAGTTAGAGTGCTATGCACACATAGATGCCTTGATGGGTGAGACTTGGCTCCACTGACTGGGTGTCTTCTACCATCAGTAGGAGTAGAGATCTCCCACGATTCTCACTTGTGCACCTCCAGTGAGTTGGTGAGCATGTGACAGGCCGGTTAATTGTCCACGTGACCCGTACGTCATGATAGATGAAACGAAATGAAATGAAATGACCCTGTACGTCACGATAGATGAAACAAAATGAAATGAAATGACCATTAGGCCCTTAGCAGCAACTAACCTCAAGTTATCCATGTAATGCTTGTAAATCTCCTCCCAATAGTAGTGTTACTTACTGAGTATTTTTAATACTCATTCTTTTCAAAATGTTTCCTTTCAGGTACGAGCAAGGACATACAAAGCGCGTGACGGATTGCTGCTGACGAGCCATGGAAAATAAGTGATCATGACTTCCGCATAGTCTAGCTTCTCATTTTGCTCTTAGTTAGTTTTGTAAATGGTGGTTCTTAAGGTTTAAAATGTCTCTGTGTTTTCCTTAGGAAACATTTGTTTTAATGAAGTTTTTGCAAGGTTTCTTGTTTTATTTGGGATCTCAGGCTGAAAGGCTTCTTTTCTCTAAAATGTCGTATATTTTGTGTTAATGTTTCTTTTAAAATAAGTTTTTTCTTAAAAGTAAGTAGGCATGCATGTGGTAACGATCCTAGGAAGTAGTAATGAGAAGTGGGGTCGTTACAGTTTAGCTAAAGATCACACCCTAAATTATGTTGTGAGGATGTTGCGTCATGAAAAATGGAATCTTGGAGTCAACCAGGCACGTCGATTGATGAGAAAGGTAGGATTCATAACGTCGTGTCAAATGGTCAAACAATGACTTACTATTTCTAGCTTGATTTGAGTTATGTCGAGTGAATTTGAACAATTGTTAATACTTATCTTCATCTGTGAGTATAATGTTATGCTGCTGATATTAGAATTGCCCACATATACAATAATTTGAAAGGAGAATCATTAAATTTCATATAACAACATATAAGGAAATTCCTTGAAAAAGCTTTTAGAGATTCCTTTTTAACTCAAAGATTCAATGATAAATAATTGCAAGAACTACAAAAAATGTTCTTTCCAAAATTTTGCATAAGTGAATTATGAATAATATATTTCTTTTACTAAACTTTGTTGGAATTCAATTTTATATCCAACATTTTCCTATTAACATAAATTTGTGTTCGCATAGCTCAACTTGGTATAAAATATTTGTCATCGACTAAGAGGTCAGAAATTCAAATCCCCGCCTCATTATTGTTAGACTAAAAAAAAAAAAAAAAAAGACAAATTTGTTAAATTCAAACTATTTTTTTAAAATAGTTTATATCACTCTATTTAATACTTTTCGCTTCTATTTTTGTTTAATTTTTTTAGAATATTATATTATGTGGAGTGAAACTTCGAACTTGCGACTTTTTAAAAATAGTTGAAAAATCTTAACTTGATGAATTATGTTCATATTAGCTATTTCTTTTATTCTCTATATTATTTGGTTAACCATTCATACTGTTACACAGTGATTACCATTAATACCAATAAAACCAAAATTATAATTTGAAGGGAAAATACCATTAATATCAATATCAATCAAACCAAAATTGTATTTTTTTTTTGAAACGAAACTCAAAATATAATTGGATAATATTACAATTTTAGAGTTAATATTGAGTGGAAAAGAAATAAAATTCTTCCCTTCTTGAGGGAGGACAATGATACAAGTCAAGAATGTGCAATACTTGTTCAACAATATTTAGTTGCATGACGATGTGTAAGTATTTTTCGCTACACACCATCATTAAAATGTTTTTTTAGTACATCAATATTGGGGGGGAGAGAGTTGCATGACGATGTGTAAGTATTTTTCGTTACACACCATCATTAAAATGTTTTTTTAGTACATCAACATTTGGAGAGGATTCGAACTTCCGACCTCTTGATCGAAGGTACATGTCAATTACCATTGAGCTATGCTCGCTTTGACACCATCATTAAAATGTTCGCAACTATAGAAAAATATAGAAAATGAATATATATATATATATATATATATATATATATATATATATATATTTCTCATAATTGTCAACATTTTAATGTTGGTGTGTAAGGAGATACTTTTTTTTTTTTTTTGATAACATCAACCTTTCTTTATAACCATGCAGAGTGCCCAAACGACAAACCAATACAAGCGACAGTCAGAGGGGAACAAAAACTACACATTGAGAAAACATCATCCATCCAAGCCAGACAAAACACTCTCCTTTCTCTGACGAGTACGTGGTAACACGCTGAGCACTAGTCAGCAGAAGTCAGCCGGATTCAGCTAGCCATCCAAAACCTCCATCCTCCTGCCTCCGTGTAAGGAGATACTTACACAATGATAATTTGCAAATTGAACATTTTTAAATTTTCAAATCTATTAAAGACAAAATTGAAGTTTAGGAACCCATTAGACATTTTACAAAGTTGAGAGACCTATTACATGACTTTTAAAGTTAGTGCATGCTTGGTAGTGATTTTGAATCGACTAAAATCACTTTTGTCATGTTCGAAATCACCTCGAAACATGCTTTTATTAATTCAAAGTTGATTCAAAATTACTCTCAAATATGCACTTAGGCAAACACAATTTTGATAAAGTTAGATAACTTAACTTATAATTTAACAACTAAAGAATATCTATTTTGTTAAAGTCGTGAGGTTGAACTTTTTTGCCTAAATTATAAAAAATACCCCTAAACTATGGGGTTTGTTTAAAAAATGCCCCTGAACTTTGAAAAGTTTTAAAAATACTCATAAACTTTGAAAAATGTTTCAAAAATACCCTTGCTGTTTAATTTTTGGATGAAAACCTCAGTTAAAAAAATACCCTCGAACTTTAAAAATACACTTTATTGAAAAATGCTTCTTCTTTTTTCCTCCTCTCACCGTAAATTCTAACGGTTTCCATCCAAAAATTAACGGCAAGGGTATTTTTGAAACAATTTTCAAAGTTCAAGGGTATTTTTGAAACTTTTCAAAGTTTAGAGACATTTTAAAAACAAACCCCATAGGTGTAATTTTTTTATAATTTAGCCAACTTTTTTTTAGTTCAACATAAGATGAGAATTCAAACCTCAAATTTTGAGTGGAAGATATACGTCTTAACGAATCTAACTGTATTCAACTTTGATTCTTAATTTTAAAAAAAGAAAAAAAAAGTAAAAACATATTCTCCGACTATTGTGGACAAATTATTCAATGAGATCTCACAACGTAGTTGTCTTTTTAGAACCGACGTATAACTTGTTATTTACTATAAAAATTCATTAAATACAAAATCGAGATAGTTTTACAATTTCGAACTCTTCCTTTGCCATTTGTTCTTGGCAGAAACACAAACATCATTTCTCCACCCAAAACCCTCTTCCATCACACGATCACAAGCAAATCAACCCACAAATTCACCTCTCTCTATCTCTCTCTCAATCGCAAGAATTGAAAGATAACAGAGAGCTAGAATTTCACTGCAATGGCGACACTAATGTCGGGCTCCAGAATTCAGCCAGCAGCTTCTGTTCTTTCCTCCTCCATCAAGCATCTGGGTTTTAGTTCCTACCTTCGTTCCAATTGCTCGCTTTCTCCTTTTCACCATTCCTCCCTGTGCTTCAGGCGCTCTGGACCCAGACGAACTCTCTCTGTTTCCATGTCGGTTGGCCCTCTTGAAACCTGCGTCAAAGCTTCCATTACGGTGCCCAACAGGCTCGGCGACTGTAATTTCTTCTCTTCATTTCTTTGCCTAATGGGTTGCCTATGCTATTGTTGGGTTTTCGTTTTGAAAATTTTCGTGGGGTCTTCTTTGTTTCTGGGCTAAGGTGGACTTGAGATAAAGTACATTTCATGGAAGTTGTAGTAATTCGTAATTAGAAATATACAAGGGTGACTCTAAGTTGTTTTTTTTATTTTTTTATTTTCCTGTTTGAAATTGATGTGTGTTTTGAGAAATGACACTAACATGATGGAATGCCTTCCAGTGAACTTCTCGAGCGTTATCGAGTTTTGTATGTATTTAACATCAATTGGTCCTTTTCAAGTCATGTGAGTGTGACATTGATTGAAACCGGAGATATGTATTGATAGTGAAGAGATTGCAGAATGATAGCTTCCCTTCTGAGTATTCTCATTCGAGCTTAAACCAACTAAACTTTTGCCTTCAGCCTACCTTCATCTCTTCCCTTATGAGCTATAATCAATTCCTTGACTAAGGGCGAATTACCCCTTAATACCCTAATAACATTTCTTATCCTAATGGCATTCCTATTAGGCATGTGTAAAGCGCACGAATTTGAGTACTGGTATGTAACCTCAATTTGGTCTTAATTATGGAAAATTTTCATTCTCTGCAGGCCCTTTTTGCCAAAGGGTATTACTGACTTTGGAGGAAAAGCATCTACCCTATGACCTAAAGTTGGTAGACCTGTCAAACAAACCAGAATGGTGATTATCTAATTTGATCTCTCTTGTTTTAGGAATTAGTTTTTTTTGTATAAATAGTTTGATCTAAACTGTTTGATTTATCAGAAAGCTTTTTTGATAAACAGAGGAAGTTATATACTTGTGATGCCTTTAAGTGTGCAAGTTGTTGAACACTTGAACTTTTTATCTATTTGTCTGTTCCTTTTTTTGTTAATTACTTCTTATGTGTCCAGGTTCTTAAAAATAAATTCGGAGGGTAAAGTTCCTGTGATTAAATTTGATGAGCAGTGGGTTGCAGATTCAGATGTTATAACTCAAACACTGGAAGAGAAGTACCCAAATCCACCTTTGGCGACCCCTCCTGATAAATCTTCAGTGTATGTTTTATGTTCTACAATTGCCTCGATTTTTTAATTTTCCTAGTACGTATAAGTTCAATGATATGACACAATTACTGGAACTAAGCACCAAAAATTTTCCTTCTGGAAACCTAAACTGGTTAGCGTTCAGTGTGCGTACTATATATCAACCAAACATGCTCGTGAACTTCCAAACTGGTATTCAGATAATAGTTTTGTGAGGGTAGTGGAAGACAATGATATCTTGCAAATTGCAATATTCAAACAAAATCAAAAGGTAAAACTAAAACTCTAAATCTTTCATTTTCATGTGTTTTCTTTCTTCTTTTTGTAGAACTATGGCTGATCATTATTAATTTAAAAAAAAAACAAAAAGTAGATGAAAATAAATCTTCACCTTCAAAACGGTTTTTCTAGTATAAAGCAACATGAAATATTACTGTATTATGAAAGAAAAGTTGTGTTTCAAGTACAAAGCAACAGAAAATAGTCTTTGAATACCATGAGGCCGAAAGCCTCTATGTATGTTTATTAAATTGAAAAAGCTTTCTGTGTTCACATACTCAGTTCAGTAAGAGTCTTTCCAAGGTTCATTTTGTCCTTATGGCATCTCATATTTGATATTTCCTTGTCTTCAGTTAGTGTGTGGAATTTATTTGATAAGTGTACGGTAGAAAAATGAGAATTTTGTTCATTACATATTTCATATTTGATCTCCAAATTTATCAAATAATTAATATATAGTTACTGGCAGCTATTATAATATTTTTCCTGCAGAGGATCAAAGATTTTCTCCACATTTATTGCTTTTCTAAAGAGCAAGGATCCAAATGATGGAACAGAACAAGCATTACTCAGCGAGCTAAGTTCTTTCAATGATCACATCAAAGAGAATGTAAGGCCTTTTTTCTTTTCTGTATTTTTCATTTTAAATCAAGTATTATGCCATAGGAGGAGATGAACAATAATGAATTACAACAAAATTGTTGAATGCATTCTCAATAAATAATCAGTACTAAATCTTATCCTCATATAATTTGGTTAAAGAGAAAACAGAAAGTGTTAAATGCATTCATCAATCATCATTATCTCACATCACCACTGGCAAGCTCTGGGAACGTGTAGAAGTGTCTCTATATTTAAATTCTAGGATGAAAACTTCATAGAATCCTTTTCCCTGCATTTGGTCTCTCTCACACTGATTATAGTTTAACTATAATGTTTTCCTCTAAGTTTTTGAACTTTATGCTGGCGGTGCCTCAAAATGATAGAAGTTGAACTTGTAAGGCACCATTTATTTTTTGTGTTGCACGTGAATATCTCAGTCCTGATTAAGCTTATGCAGTTACAAGTTTACAATCGCCTCTTATCTCTTTTGTAATGAGTTGATATATAACTATCTTAGATGGACTTGACCTTATTTTTCTCCTTCTAAAAGACTTGGATCTTATTTGGTTCTGTACGATGTTCTGCTCTTCTTAGAGTTACCATAGCTATTAATTCCTTTATTTCATTACTCGAAGGCAGTTCCCTGTTGGGTGAGGCTTAATCCTGAATAGAATGAGGCATGAAGCATATGCCTCCATCTAAATTAAAGAAAAAAAGGTATAAAGATCATAAAAATGTAAATTAGGTATTCTTTTTTGAAAATCTGTAAATTAGGTATTCTACCATTGTAACTTTCTTAAATTAATTTTATAAAGGTCATTATCATCATTACTTATAAGGCCAACTTATTCTTTAATTTTTGTCATCAATACTTTCTTAAGGTTTGGTAATAGAAGTAGTAATGGGCTAAATTAACCACTTGTAGTGTACTGGGATTGAATACATAGGTGAATTTTACATTTTTAAAGAATATAGAAAATTAATATTATTCTTCTCACGTTGTCAAAAAAAAAAAAAATATATATATATATATATATATATATACATTCTTCTCATGAGCAATAAGGACTTGAAGCCCTAGTAGTGTGTTTTTGTATAGGTTTAAGCATCGTATGATCCAAAAAGTGCATAACACTCGAGTTTAAAAATTTGAGTCTCGTGCTAAGGTGAGCCTCTGGCTGGCAATGCATGAAAATTAAGAACTTATAAGTTAATATCTTTTGTTATGACTTACCATTTTATATATTTCTCTTTTTTGGAAAGGGCCCTTTTATCAATGGGAAGGAGATTTCTGCTGCAGACCTGTCACTTGGTCCAAAGTTGTACCATCTAGAAATTGCATTGAGTCACTATAAGAACTGGTCTGTTCCAGACAGCCTACCCTACGTTAAGTCTTACATGAAGGTACAATTGAACTTTTAGCTAACTGTGATTTGCAACACATGATTTTTATTATGCATTCCATCTTTTGACAATTGTTCTTTAGAGCCGTTTTTATAAGCTAATCAAAATACGTTTAAAATATAATGTTACCATGCACTTGAAACAACTATTCATCCGCCCGTGTTGTCTAAGGAATGAAAACTTCAATTGTTGTCAAAATTAGCCCATCCATGAAACTAAATTAAGAGAAGTGAATCTTCAAAAGTTTTGTCAGAAATATTTTCAAAAAAATTGTGATACTAAATAAATGATGATGCCTTTTAAAAGCATAGCACAACAGTTTTTAAACTCAACTCCAGAGTGGGACCATAGTTTCTGTTATGTCTGCTGTAATTCATTATGAAACTATTAATATTGCCTTCCCTTTCATCTACAACAGGAGCTACACATTATCCAAAAACTCATACAACTACTAATGTCCCAATCAAAAAAAGAAAAAAACTACTAATGTCCGAATTCTAGGTTTGATGTAAACAGCATCTTAAACACAGTCATTATCTTCATGTTTATTGAATAGTAGTGTCTAACAGCTTGCAATATGATAATGATACTGAAATGTGCAAGATTAAATTTCAATTCTTTCATGCCTCTTATACTTCATGGTAACATGGCTGAATAGAGAGTTTAGGTATCAACTGCAAGATCATGGTTGAAATTCCATGGGAGAACCTTAACCAATTAGTTTAACATACAATATTCTACTTGAATATGTTTCCTAATGTAACTGAAGAAGCTTTGCTCATTTGTTTTACTAGTTGCATCAAATCTCTTAATCGTGATTCATGACATTGTATCAGAGCATATTCTCAAGAGAGTCATTTGCAAAAACTCGTGCGCTGCCTGAGGATGTTATTGCTGGTTGGCGTCCAAAGGTCTTTGGTTAAATATCTCTTGTACACCTCTTCAAAGGCAAGCATCGTTCTCGTTAAAATTTCTAACAAATATTATGCAATGAGTGTTTTTTTAGTTCTAGTCACACTCAAAGCTGTTTAGTAGAAAATGTTGAGTAGTACATTATGCTTATGTCCATTACATCATGTAAATTTAACTTCTCTATGGAAGGAAGTGATTCATAATGGATGAGCACTATGCCATGCAGTCTGAATTTGTAAAGCAAATGTTCAACTCATGATTGTTCTTTATTTATTTATTACTATTGTTATTCTGCTGTGTTGAAGAATTCAATGGGATGTTATGTCAAAGTTACCTGTGCAATGTTTCTCTTGCTTTATTAACAGAATGATCTCGACCGTGTCTTAAAGTATAAAGCAGAAGCGACTTGCATAGGTGAATTGGTTAAGACCACGTCATTTTTTGCACTTTCCATCTCTTGTTTTCTACAAGCCGATGTATGAAATATTTGAATTTTCTTAAAAAATCTCTAACTCAAACAAATAGTTGTCTTTGTGGAAGTGAAGCCATTACCCCAACTGATAACTCAATGAGAGAGCAATGAAGTATGAACTAAGAGAAACTTATTCTTTCCTAGAAAACACCATCACAAGAGAAGAAAAATCATGCTTTGATTATCGGTTTGTTTGTATTAGAAATAACTCAAATCGAATTTTCAGGAGAGAGTGAAGCCAAGAAGCATTGACTTGGATCCTTGTTGCATGTGGAGGAGGATGAGATACAAATTCAATCATTGTCATATTCTTTGGACCTTGCTCGTTAGACCATGATAACCTGGTTTTTTGTTTTTAGTTTTTGAAAATTATGCGTGTTGTTTTCATTTTTTGAATGACATTTGAATTTTTAGTCTAGATCCAAAAACAAAAACAAGTTTTTGGTTTTTTACAACATGAGAAGAAGGTAGATAACAAAACAAAGAAACTTATAGGGGGAGATAGTGTTTCTAAACTTAAATTTAAAAAACCAAATGGTTATCCGACGGAGTTTTAAAATTTTCAAATTTTGCTTGTATAAAATATTTGATAAACAATAAAATATGTAAAATAAAATTGAATAAAAATCTTAAAGCAAGTGGTATATCCATGAATCCCTCAAAACATTAGGTATTAACGGTCAAGTTGAATTGTTATCTATCATTTAAATAGTATATATTTTCGATATAACGTTTGGAAGTTTGAGTTGGTTATAATTTATTCAAAATATTTAGCACAACCCACCCCTTACCCCCAACACCATCGTTTGCTTGTGTTGGTATCGACTCTAGTCTTGTACCTGATGAAGGGTTAAGCGTTTCATGCTGATCAAATTTTCTCCTAAGCAATCTTCAATATCAAGAGCCAATCCGAACATGTCCAAATTATGAAGCATCCAAGGGAATGTCAAGGCCACTAAGTTTTAAATCTTAGGTCGTTCATCATCCCCGAGTTTCTTTGGACAAACCATCATCATGGTTAATGTTAGGTTGGACTAGGAACTTGATCGCCATTGTTTCTCATTTCAATTGGCAGTTAAGCCTAACTTGGGTATCACATGGACACAACTATTTATTCACTATATCACATATGCTCACATGTGCAATTGATGAGTCTTGCTTATTGCTATTATTCTTTACTTTTTGCAAAGGTAATTGATGATATAAAAATCCACTATACAATCATAGATAGTAATTGGTGAATCAAGGTCAAGTCCATTGAGATTGATTTATGCAAATTTGATGAAATTATGCACTAAGAACAGATGAAGTATGAGTGGAATACTAAGAGAAATAAGTTCTAATATCCCTAAAACAAAGAGGTCAAATTCAAATATCTCACCTCACATGTAATAATGTTCCAAATGATTATATAAGAAATTGATCAAGAAATGACTGAAATTTATGAATTTCCAATTATATGATGATAAGTTTCAGGAAAGTGCATATAAAAGGGAAAAGAAATGTGTAAAGATAGAAGGGAACCATATATTGTATTTTAGATTTCGAATTTGAATTAAGTAGTAGATTTGGAGAGAGGTGGTTGTTTAGATACAACTTCCTTAAAATTTTGAATGTAAGACTGTGCTAAAAGGGTAAAAACGAAAGAGGAGTACATACTAGTGCTAGGGATGTTCATGGACGAGGATGACTTCCCTGTTCTCATTCCCCCCCCCCTAAGTATATCAACATTTGGGATGAGGGATTCGAACCTTTTACCTTTTGGTTGAGTATACATGTCAATTATCGCTGAAATATCTATTAATTTTCAATACGACAGTTAATTATTCAGGTAGAATTCTCATTTAAATGTAAATCAAGCAAGTCCATACAAAAATCATGTCGAACAAAGATCGATGATTCAAATCTCAAAAGTAAATACCAATTACCACTAAGTCACTTTCACAATATTCATAAAGTTAAACAACAATAATTTTGTATATAACTCATTGTAAGTTGTAACACCTCGTATAGTTTACAATTTTGTTTTTCTTTTTTCAATTTTCCAAAAAATAAAAATAAAAAAGGCATTTTTTTTTTGTAAAGAGTTTTTTTTTTTCTTTGGTCGCAGACTCGCAGCAAAATAATTTTCCTACTGTCAGTCGTCAACTCGTCATCGTCACCCATATAGCTCAATCCCCTCTCTGTGCCACTGAAAAGCCTCAGCCATATTCCATTAAGCCCCCAAACCTCTACATTTCATTTCATTCACTTCCATTTCAATCCCACCATTTCCGAGCACAACTAAGCTTTCGCCAAGTCATGCTTCTTCAAATGGCCTTTTCTGGCCCTTCCCTCCTCCCTCCTTGCTCTGCTTACAGACTCAATCCCCTTCTCCTTACCAAGCACCGGCGTGCTTTTGGCTTCTCCCGCTTCCATTTCCGTCGTCTACAGCCGAGATTTTTAGCTGGTACACTCAATTCTCCTCGCTCTTTGTTGCCTTTCTGGGTAGCAGCAATGGGTTTCTGTCACTTTCTGTTTTCTGGGTTCTCATGAATTTTTGTTCCTATGGCTTTTAGTGGGTGGATTTGATTCATTATTTGCTAGAGCTATTGAATTCAATTGGGTGTAATGGGTTGCTTTTGTGAGTAGCAGTAATGGGTTTCTGTCCCTTTTTTTGTTTTTTTGGTTCACACGAGTTTATCTTCCTATGGTTTTTAGTGGGTGATTTGAGTTCATTGTTTGGAAGGGATATTTTGATGAATAACCATGCTTTCATTGAGAAAAAAATGAAAGAATGCAAGGGTAGCCAAAAACAACAGGCCACAAAAAAGAGGAAACCCCATTATAAAAAGGGGCTCCAATCCAAAATAATAAGACCTATAGGATAATTACAAAATAAATGCGTCACAGACGCCCAAAGAGAAACGTTGTATCTCACAAGGGACCAAACCTCAGCCGAGTCCCTCTCAAACCCTCTAAACGTCCTATTATTTCTCTCGCCTCAAAGCCCCCAAATAATAGCACAAATCCCCGCTTACCACAAGAATCTCCCCTGCTCACGAAAAGGGGGATGGGGGAGGAACTCCTCGATCATCTCTCTAAGGCCCCTGTGCCTAGCAAACTGCAAACCAAACGAGACAAAAAACATGTCCCACACAGCCCTAGCAGCAAAACTGCACCTCCACAAAATATGGTCGAGGTCTTCCTCCGCCATCCGACAGGTAATGCAACAAAAAGGTCCGATCAAGCAAGGGATCTTTCTGGAGAGCCGATCAAGAGTATTAACTCTTCCATGGATAACCTACCAGATGAAAAACTGCACCTTTTTTGGACCTTCACCTTCCATAACATGAAAAAAATGGACGACACAGTGGGAGAAAGGTTTAGCAAACAATGGAAGAAGGACCGACAAGAGAAGCCCTTGGAGGGGTTGGGGTTCCACAAACGAAAATCCCTCCTCGAAGTACTGAAGGTGGTCTCCTCAATCAAGGACAAAAGAGACAGAAGGTCAGTGGTTTCTCTATCAGATAAAGAGCGCGCGAAGCCAAAAGAGAAGG
This sequence comes from Luffa acutangula, assembly GCA_036850905.1. Classification (NCBI taxonomy): domain Eukaryota; kingdom Viridiplantae; phylum Streptophyta; class Magnoliopsida; order Cucurbitales; family Cucurbitaceae; genus Luffa; species Luffa acutangula. Next base: position 2,601,830 of record CM072097.1, read on the forward strand.
ACAGAGAGCTCCCTGAAGGGTTCAAAACCTCGGCCACAGAACGATTTTTCATGGAAGATAAATGATAAAGCCGAGGGAAAGTAGCGCAAAGGGGTCTCTCCCCCACCCACCTGTCCTCCTAGAAATATGTATCCTCCCCATTCCCCACAGAACAACGAATAAAAGAGGTCAGAAAAGGGAGCTCATGAGAGATTTCTTTCCACGGATTTCTAGAAGTGCCTTTGATCCCCCGTCACCCATTTAGAAGGATGAGGGCCGTATTTGCTAACAATAATCCTATGCCACAGGGTGTTGGATTCAGAGTAAATTGTTTGGAAGGGATATTTTATTCAATTGGGTGTAATGGGTTGCTTTTGTAGGTAGCAGTAATGGGTTTCTGTCCCTTTTTGTTTTCTGGTTCTCATGAGTTTATGGTCCTATGGTTTTTAGTGGGTGATTCGAGTTCATTATTTGCAAGGGATATTCTATTCAATTGGGTGTAATGTTGATTGGGAATGTTATGCAGTTGCTTGGCATTGGGTGTTCATGAACCTTTATCTGAATGTCATAAATTGGTGATGAAACAAATTCATTTTATTGTTTAGCTTGTAAACTTTTAGAGTAAGAATTTGGCTGAGATGGAAGGAACATTTCCTTTTGGTTGGATCCTTGGTAGTCATGGATATAAGAATTTAAAGTTAGTAGGATTGACTTCTTAGTCTTGATTCTTTACTGTACCTAGAATTGAACTCGGTAGATGAAAGTCTCACATTGATTTTCGTGTATGTATATTCATCAGTGGTTCATTGAATTTTCAGTTGCTGCGTCAGCGAATGGTGTGTTTACTTCTCCAGAGATAGCAAAGACGTTTGACTTTACTTCGGAAGAGCGAATATACAGATGGTAATTAATGTCATGTCAAGTCCCTCATAGTATTTGATACTATGATCGCATCTCTTTTTGATAACATTATGGATGTGTTGCTTTGGCCTAGTTGATTTGCATTTTCCACATTGAAGTCTTGTGTTTGGGATAATTTCTCATTTTTCCCTGTTCTTTTGAGTAAAAGATGTTTAGTTGAAGATGGAAGTCCCATAAAACTAAAGGTTACTTTATGGGTTTGCATTTTATCATATTTGTGTTGCAGCTTGCAAAGAAGTTGGTGCACTATTTCAATAATTTATTATCAGTTAAAGATTCGAACTTTCCAAGCATGCACTCATATTGCCTTTTCTGCGATTGAAATCATCTTGACTTCCTAACATATTTTTTAATCTTTTCAACTCTATGTGATGTGTGGAGAATTTTTGTTCTTTAATAATCTCCATGATGATGCTTAACAAATTTGAGGAAAACCTATTATTTGTTTCTAAGTTGTCCATTAATGATTTTTTTGGTTTAACTTGACTCAATTTCTGTTCTTGACGTAGATGGTAACCACCTCAAGTTGTTCCAACAGTTAAAGAAGCAAGTTTATGAACCAAATGTGTTTTTAAGTTATAGATCCAAATCACTATGGGTACCTACATAGGATATTCAATTTTTTTTTTTGAGTTTCGTGATGCTAAATAGCATATATTCGGTTGTTTCGGAGGATCGGTTAGTTTTTTTGAAATAAGGTCTCTCTTTCTCTGTATCATTTTTGTCTTCCCTTCTTTTTTTTTACAAAAATTTTTATGTGGAAGAAATTTGGCTCATACTTTAGGAGTAACTCAGGGTGAAGTTTCTACATCTTTGTTTCATTAGATTTGGTTCTACATCTTTTTTTTTATAAAAAAATTATATATATATATTGTTATTATTTTACTGTGTAAATAAATTACATGTTCTTTTCTTTTTTCCCATTTATTTAAATTAAATTAATTCTTTTTTTTTTTTTTTTGGCAAGGGAAATGCCTTACCACTTACTGGCCTTGTATCTCGTACTCCTTTACTTTTAAATCTTTATAACTGAATTTCAGTTTACTATGAGAAGAAAACAATTCTGCTCACTTACAAAATATCATTTGATCCTCTCTGGCTCTCCCTATGTTAGGTGGGAATCTCAAGGTTATTTCAAGCCACAATTTGATCAAGATAGTGTTCCATTTGTGATTTCAATGCCGCCTCCCAATGTCACGGGATCACTGCACATGGGACATGCAATGTTTGTGACTCTTGAGGTTGTGAAATTATGAGCCAGCCTTAGGTTGACTGTATTAGATCACGACTGTGATGTCTGCATCTTTGGTTTTTTATTTTTTCTTTTGAAGGTCATAATTCTGCCTGATATTACAGTTCAATGAACCCAGCGGCATGCTTTCTTACAATTTTCATGTATAATATGTCAAGTTCAAGTTCCTGCTTCTGTTCATGAAACCCTATAACAGGATTTTCAAGGCAGTGTTGTTAAATTTGCCTCAAAATGTTTCTGCTGATCATATAGTGGCTTTTCCTCGACCTTTCCTACCAATATACGGTTAGCTGTTTAAGGATGCTGACTTTAATGATTTGAAAAAGATGAGCAGAATAAAGCCACTTATAATTTGGTCTTTAAAAATTAACTGATGGGTGAATGAGCTTTGTTACTTCTTCCTTGAAATTTCAATAGAAATGTTTGTATATGAAAGTGTAAAATCCAAAAGAAATGCAACAATCCCTGGATATCAGAATTTTTCTTCATTATATAATGCTGATTTATGGTTGCCCATTTGAATTTGAATTTAGATGGGCAATATAACTGGTTCCTTTCGCTAAATATGCTACTTCTTTTCCTATTATCCTCATTTCTTACGAAAAAGTAAAATCAGATTTAAGATAAGAAGTTGATATGGCAGACAATCCTACTTTTTCTTATCATAGCCCATTATTTTTATAATGAATTTTTACCCATTTGTTTATGCTCAACATTTGATGCCAACAGAAAATTACAATGAGATAATATTCACAGCAAAAGTTTGATTGTTTACTTGTCTCAGGTCCTTGGCCAATTTTTATGAGCAGCCTTTCCTTTTTGTTCGTGGTGCCTTTGCCATAGTTATCTCTAAATCAATGCTATTGGTTTCCCCTGCCAGGATATTATGGTTAGATACTACCGCATGAAGGGCAGACCAACGCTCTGGCTTCCTGGGACTGATCATGCAGGTATTGCAACACAGGTTTGTCTCTAAATGTGAGCCGGTAGACTGTATCTCTACTTTCATTTGCTTAGTATCTCATAAACACATAAAACAAGCCAAAATATGCAAATAATTTTACTCTTCACTGCAAGAGAAATTTCTCCTTATTTGTACGGATGCCTATCCAAGTCAGTGACAGAGTATATTTTACCTTCCTCTTTAAAATTGTTCGTATTTAAGTTTGATCTCGAGATACATTCTCTTGCATTTCTTTGCAGTTGGTCGTTGAAAGAATGCTTGCATCTGAAGGAATAAAAAGGGTTGAATTGGGTAGAGATGAATTTACAAAGCGAGTTTGGGAGTGGAAAGAGAAGTATACCATCTTGCACAATTTAATTTTGATAGTTACTTAATTTGGTCTTGAAGTTCACTTGCTCATATGTAGAATAAAGATGGTGTTTAGCAATCATGCCCATCAAGATAATTAATAGCTTTGTAAATTTTGAAAACTTTATCCTAGCATATTTGGGTTGTAAATTTTATATCTCGGTTCTTTGCTTGTGTATAATAATCTTAGCACAAATTCAACTTATTTTAATGAAAAATTTTCTGGTGAAGTTGCTGAAAATCCCTTTTTGGGGTATGACAAAATTGATGTGGCTGCATATTCTTGAATCAGAACAACGATCCTTTGTCATTCCTATCATCCATTGTTGATCCAAAGCAACCATTAAAAATATTTATGCTATGAATTTTAACCGTTCATATTTTTATTCTAGTAGTTACCTCATTTGAAATAAATGATTTGTTTTTCATTCAAACTTTCAAGGTATGGCGGAACTATCACTAATCAAATTAAGAGACTTGGAGCTTCCTGTGATTGGACTAGAGAGCACTTTACCCTTGATGACCAGCTAAGTAGTAAGAGTGTTTTTCCATTACATTTCTTCTGTAGCAAATAGACATAAAGAGGGTTAATATTAGCATAAATGTAAGTTACATGAAATATTTTCTAAGAATTTGCAATTGTGTGGTGTCTCATTATTTCACTGATATTTGCCATAATTCGGGGGCTTTTGTGCAATTTTGATGTTCTTTGTATAGAAGGTTTGTAATGTTCTTTCATTTGACTCCTTATGTTTGTATTTTTTAATAAGGTTTGTAATGTTCTTTCATTTGACTCCTTATGTTTGTATTCTTTAATATACTTGTAATTTTTAACTAGTCAATGAAAAGTTTGTTTCTTGTTTTTTCAAAAAGGATAAGGGTTATTAAATTGCAAATTTGATCCCTATGGTTTAAGCATAGTTTAAATTTGGTTCCTATGATTTTAAAATTTCATTTTAGCCCTTATAGCGTGAGCTTTATTCAATTTAATCCTTATGGTTTTAAAAGGTTCAATTTCGTCTCTATGATTTGGTTAAATCTCACGAATCGTCCCTAAACTCTTTCTTACCTGTTCAAAAAATCCACTTTCCTTGAGTTCCAAGTGAAGCTTTTTTTTGCCAAATTTTTCTTTCGGTTATAATGTCTATAAAATCAAGTCAATTGAAATGCATTTTCTAATTCCATCCGATTTGTATAATTCTTTCGTTTTTAATTAAATGTTCATTTAGAAAAATAAATGAAGATATTCGAAGAAGCCCATTTAAAATATCTTCTTATAATGGTTGGTTGGCTTGAAAGCAATTTCCACATTTGCTGATACATGCTTTTGAATGTTTAGGAGCTGTTGTTGAGGCATTTGTTCGGCTTCACGAGAGAGGCTTGATTTATCAAGGTAGAATTCTGATTTCTGAAGGACCTCTGTGTACCATGTAGGGTCATATAATGCAGAAGATATCGATTTAGCAAGTTCCAAATTTGGTCTTTATTTATGAATATTCACAGCTCTTTTAGAATAATTTATGGGCTTTACTATAATTTTGGTCTTGAGCTTTTACTGGTTCCATTTTGATTCCAAGCTTTTGAAACCTTGATATGGTGGCTGAACTTTATCTATATTCTATGTTGATACCTGAGCTTAGTCATTCAATTTTCATTAAACTCCAATGCCATATCCAAAAACTTTATCTTTATGGTAAAGCTTAGCTGCGAACCCTTAAAGGCTTTTAAACCTCTCTCACTTTCAGTTAGACCAGACTGTTAAACTCGGACAAGTTCTTCCTAACTGTGTGACTGGGTAATTTAACTTGTTCTTGTTTTTAATGGCTAGGCATTTGTTAGCCATTACCTTAGTTTTAAACCTGTAATTTACTCAATTTTCTCTAATTAACGCCACTTATTTCCATTGGCTTACAACCTATTTAAAGGGCAGAGATTCATATCGTAAAGGTTTTATAATTGTTACTTTATGGAAGGATTTGGAATAATGAAGGAAGGAGGAACCTAAACCAAATCCGAGATTTGATTGGTTGTGTTTTTTTTTCTTCTCGTTAGCTTAATCTAAGTTCTTTTATAATTAACTTCGACCAATTGGAGTTCAACTCGTTTGGTTGACTTGTGTTTCATATATCAATAAATTAGTTATTTCTTATATTAGAAAAAGAAAAAAACTTGTCTATTATTCATTCTTTGCAATTATTTGAGGTGCCATTATCATGCATCGACATCCTTCTGCAAACTTGTTTTTTGTATGCCCTTGTACATTATTTCGTTTTTCTCCATGAAAGCTTGGCTCCCAAAAAAAATCATCTACTTTACAACATAGATTTTTTTGGGAGCAATTAGACGATCTTCCGGTAGAAATATTTTGTTTACCTGATATTTTAGTTCTTTGTAAAAAAAATAATCAGGTTTTTGAATTCTTTTATTAAAATTGAAGATCGAGTATGAATTACTTCTAAACCGAAGATGTTTAGACAATTAGCTGATTATGGAGTTTATTTATTTGTTTATCCTCAGGATCTTACATGGTAAACTGGTCTCCTAATTTGCAAACTGCTGTTTCTGACCTGGTAAATCTCTAGTTTATTGGTGAATTTAGTTCTATAATTTCTTGTTCTCCATTTTTACTTTCTGATGTGAATGGTAACTTCTTTGCCTAGGAAGTAGAGTACTCTGAAGAATCTGGTACTCTCTATCATATTAAGTATCGAGTGGCTGGAGGTTCAAGGTAGTTGTGAGAACACATTTCTTTAATGCTCTATTTATTTGGTTAGAATGTTCAATTTCATTTGTATTATTAGACTTGATAATCGAATTCAGTAGCAGATGTTGGTCTTCTCCAAAATAAGTTATTCATAGTTTTGTGGAACTGTGATATTTATTGAGCAAGAATTCTACTATTCCTTTTCTTTCAAATACATCCCAGCAATGGTATTATAATACACTCAAATGGATTTTTCTTCATTTGGTCCCCTATGAAGAAATTGAACTACTTTTTAGATCAGTAGCAGATCTAATCCGTGTTGTTAATTCAAACTACAACTTGTTCATAAAAAATCTGGAAAAAAAACTTAACTTAGAAATGAGTAATCCACATCCTTGAAAATTTACACATCTTGTGAAAATGTTACTAGGTGTACAAATATTAGTATCATCAATACAGTCAACAGCTTAATTAAGTTTGTTTAGAACTCAAGTAAACAATTACCAACAATAATAGCTTTGGTGAATTCTGAGACTTCCTTTGTAGCTTCCCTTAAGGCTTTGGAGTCCTCAAAGCCCCTAAATATTAATGAAATGAAGAATTGTTTTGTTGCAGCTTATCCTTTGTCATACTCTCGGAAAAAAGATCCTAATTCTTCATTTCTTCCAATTCTTGAGGATAATTCTGTCTCCATGTATCATTGAAGAAAATTGTTCAAATCTTTTAGCTCCCTCCGTGAAGCAAGTAGCTTCTTCTCGGTCCGACTCATTTTCCCCCAATCCTTGCAGCTGAGTTGTTTTCTCCTCCTCGAATCCAAGTTCTTCATTAGCGAGAGGAGTTATCCTATCGACAAAAGATCCTTTTTATCCCTCTCGTGATGATGTTTCCGTTACTGAATCCAATATTAGGAGAAGTGTGGAGTTGGATTTACAGATTATGAATTAACATGAAAGATGTTCTTGAAGATTCTTACTCTGAAGTTGTTGTTTCTTTATTTCAAGAAGGTAACAATGACATTCCAGCTCCCCGCCTTCCTCAATTCCCAAATTTTCTTCTTTTATTGAAGTTTGTGCTCTTGAGATGTGTGAAATTCCTTCATTGGTTAAGGAGACAGTGTAAGGGTGTTTTTGTGCCAAGTTTTGTCTTCTTGAAGTTGCGTAGCCTTGTCCAGGTTGTTTTGTTTTGAACTCCTTTCTAATATCTTTGGTTCTGTTGGAGTGATGCTCAGCCCCTTCAAGCTCTTTTCCCTGATTTGTACTTGATTTCAAGCTTTTGGTTGGAACTTGGTCCTGACTTACAATGAGTTTGATCTCATTTCCTTGATATTTGTGGCTAGCTTTTAATAGGGTGTTTTTTTGGTCTCTTTAGTGTAAAAGAAATAGTAGGATCTTCAGAGATGTGACCTCCAACTTTGCTACTTTTATAGATTCGAATGTTTTTAATTGTTTCTATTGGTGTCCAACTTTGCTACTTTCTCTAATTATAGCCTTTCATCTTTAATTGCAAATTGGAAAACATTTATGTAATCCACCTATTCGTGTTTGGAGTGTGAACTCCTCCTATTTCATTCAATCAATGAAATTGTTTCCCTTCTCAAAGAAATAGAGAGCAGCAATCCTAGAATTTAACCTTCAGAAGGGGCCTCTTTGATAGAGAATTGTGTAGCTGGACGGCTTTGGTGGAGAAGATAAATTTTGTGAACCTTGGTGGTGGCCAAGATAGTATTAGATGGACCATTGATGCTTCTGGAAAGTACACAGCTAAGTCCATGTTTCAAAATATGACGAAGGCGCAACTAAAGTATCCCCCTTTATTTGTAACAAGATCTGGAAGCATAAATGTCCGAAAAAAGTCAAAGTGTTTTTGTGGTCCCTTGCATACCGTAGCCTCAATACCGATGATAGACTTCAAAAGAAGTTCAGCCGCTGGTCCCTATCTCCATCAGCTTGTAGAATATGTCTTAAGTCTGATGAATTCCTAGACCACCTGTTTATTCATTGTGAGTTCGCTAGTAACTAGTAAGGCGTGGAATTTTATAGCAACCTGAATGGGCTTGGCTTTTTGTGTCCCCAAGAAGATTGATGATTGGATGAATGAAGGCTTGGCTGTGTGGAATCTAAAGGGGAAGGCCAAGATTATTGCTATTTTCGTGTTCAGGGTTGTTCTCTGGTTTCTTTGGAAAGAAAGAAATTTCAGAACCTTCGAAGATAAGTCCATTAGCCCCAACATTTTTTGTGACAATGTACAAAATACAGCCTCGTGGTGGATATCTTTATACAAAAATTCTTTTTGTAATTATAGCTTGATTATGATTATTAACGTTTGGCAGACTCATCTGAAATAGTTTTTTTTTGTTCTTGGGCAGGGGTTATCTCCACCCCTGGCCCTTAGGTTGTATGGTTGTTTTTGTTTGTTAATATATTTCCCTTTCGTTTCCTATAAATATATATATCTTTGGTTCTGTTGTGGTGGTGGTTTTGGTGTTGTTCTTTCAAGCTTCCAAGAGTGTTGTTTGGTTGGCTTTCTTTGAAAGTTCAGCTTCCTTGTCAGTCAGTTTCTTTGGTGGCTTCTGCTTCAGTTCAAGCTTTTTTGCAGTTGGTTTTGTTTGCTGTTTTCTTGTTCATTGGCTGTTTTTGTCTTCTGAGGCTCTCGGGTGTTTTCAAGGGGTTCTTTATCTGCAAGTGTCTGTTCAGTTCTTTCAGCTTCTTCTCTCTCTGTTTGGTGGTTTTTGTAGCTCAAAGTTTAGGTCTTGTTTCAAGCTTGTCACTGAATTTGTTTTTTTCAACTTTTTTATTTTATTTTATTTTATTTTTTTATTTTTTTTTTATTTAAATTTTTTAAGTTTGTATCCTTTGAGCATTAGTCTCTTTTGATTTATTCAATGAAAAGTTTCGTTTCTGGTTAAAAAAAAAAGGTACATTTTACTAACCCCCATGAAAAAAAAAAAGTCAAGCTAATACATTAGTGTTGGACTTGCGAGTCATTCCATCTTGAATGGTAGAAGTGAATTTCAAGAAAATAATCTCCCTCATCCTTTGGAATAAAATGAAGACAGATTAAAACATGGTCTGCTGGGCCCTTGAAAAACTGGTTTATGTGCCAACTGTATGGAGGAAATAATACACCAAGTAATTCAGGATGGAACAAGCACAAGGATTTTAAAGAAGTTGATGAAGCCCAAATAATTCAGCTAGAGTGGAGGCCAAATCACGATAATTTAGTCTCAGTTGAGCTTTACGAGGCAGTTTCTACTTCTCAGCACACCATGAAATAGGATTCCAATCAAAGAAAAAACAAATAATAAAACCAGTAGAGAAATTTCAGTAACATCTTCAGCCTAGGGAGCCATGTAAAGAAATAGCACCAGGTTGAGAATGTTCAGCCTAGCAGGGTATCATTTCTCCATTATGAAGCACACATGTTTCATGTTAAAAAAAAGTGCTTCACAATGGAGAAATGATACCCTGCTAGGCGAGTGCATATACTAGTGACTTTTCTGACTATAAAGGCTGTGTCGCAGTATTTAATTTTCGAGTGGCACCAATCATGCTTCTACAGGCACGTGTCTCCTCAGTAGAACAAAATATAGCAGCTTAAGTGAGTTGTTTTTTAGAAAGCAAGGTGTTTCGTAATAATTAGCTTCTACATGCCAAATAAGTTACACGTCACTTTCATGGTTTGAGTGATGAGTGAGAAAGTTTGTGAGACTCTAAAAATACTTAAAGGAACCAAGATTACAAAAATCTTTATTCTCCTGTTGTGGAAGGTTAAATTTCTCGAGAAGGTTAAACATTTGCCTAGAAAATCTTACATGGGAGAGTTAACAGTTCGGATAGCATTCAAAGGCACCCTTCCCCCTTGTTAGGTTCACAATAGTGCATTTTGTTAGGTATCTAATTAGTTGGAGAGCCACACCCCAAAATTCAAGCGATTGGGGAGGGAGAACCAACCACTTATATACCCCATTAGGAGCCCATATCTTTCCAATGTGGGACAAAGGCATCCCATACTGTCTTGGTCCCTAACACATTCTTTGTAGAGAGGTGTCAAAGGATTTGGGTCATGTCCTTTGGAGATGCAAGTTCGGTCTCCCAATTTGGGATTCCTTTTTGGAGGCATTTGGTGTGTAATTTTGTATTTGGTTTGAAATGGAGATTGTTGGCTTATGATGGAGGAGGTTTTATTCCACTCGCCCAGGCCCATAGTCTATGGCCAGTTAGTGTTTTGGGTATTATATGTAGCATTCAGCTTGAGAGGAATGAAAGTATTTTCAATGGGTTAGAAAGGTTGTGGGAAGAGGCATGGGCTCTTGCCAAGTTTAATTCCTCTCTTGGAAATATGTTTGTAAAGATTTTTTTTTTTTTTTTTGTAATTATCATCTCAGTTTTATTATTTTGGATTGGAGACTCTTTGTCCCATTAGGTTTTTAGATGTTTTTTCTTTGTTTTGTTGGGCGGTATTTTTGTAAGCCCCTTTTTATTCTTTTAATTTATTCTCGATCAAAACTCGAATTTCATAAAAAAAAAATGAAAAGAAAAAAAATACTCTAGGAACCATGGTCAACAATTTTTTTTTACTATTATTTTTATTTATCAAAAGTAGCTCACAAAAGGGAGCCAAACTAAGAAAAGAGGTCCAATCAAGTAAAACAAGACCTAAAGGCCAAATGGTAATTACAAAAGGCCTCGTCATTGACGGGGGAACTAAACAAACACCAAAAGAAGGAACAACAGGAAAAGCCTTTGGAAGGACTAGGACCCCAGAGGTGAACATCCGCCCTCCCGGGCTAAAGTGAAACTCTCCAAGCTAGGATAACAGAGTAGAACATCAGTGAGTTCTCTATTGGTCAACGAACGACAGAACTCCAAAGAGAGAGAAAGAGAGCTCTTAGAATGAGAAAGGATCGATTCCTTAAAGAGGATAAATGATATAAATGGGGAAACATGGAACAGAAGGGTCTATCTTTCAACCACTTATCCTCCCGAAAGTAAGTATCCCTCCTATCTTCTATGGTAAATTGAACAAATAGAAAGAAAAGGAAGCTCAATCGAAATATCTTTCCACAGGTTTCTAGGAGTGTCCCTAACCCCACCAATGGTCCATTCAAAAGGGTGGGGATCGTACTTGCTTACAATGACCTTGTGCTATAAGGTATCAAATTCATGATGGAATTGTTATAGCCATTTAGCCAACATTTCAAATTTGTCCGAAGTTTGTCAATGAGATTATTAACCTTAGAGGGGTCATTACTAGTAATAATGATATAATCCACATCAAGTAACTTTTATAAAAAAAAAAATTAAAGATTAACATCTTCTAAAAAAATAAAAAAATAAAGATTAACATCTTCTCAAAAAAAAATATTAAAGATTAACAGTTCATTCATATAATCATCTGGCATGTTCCTCTGTACAAGTCATACTCAGTCATATCTATGCAGAGAACTGAACCTCAACCAATTCGTATGTATACCTTCTTCTCTTTATTAAAATTGTTATCCGTTTGAGGAAAAATGGACATGTGACCTTCTTAGGTATCAGATTCCGCTGATTTTGGCCGGTTCCGGGTTGGTGATCAACATGGCCAAATCCTCCATAATTGGTATTAATGTTAATGATCAGGACATGTCCAATTGGACTAATATCTTTGAATGTAAAGTTGGTTCTCTGCCATTTAATTATTTGGGTTTCCAGTTGGGAGGTAACTACCACAGAAAAGCTTTTTGGGATCAGTTGATGGAGAGGTTTGAGATGAAAATTGATAAATGGAGGAAGTTCCCCATCTCTAAAGGGGGTAGAGTTACTCTTGCCCAATCGGTTCTAAATAGCCTTCCCTTGTATCAATTCTCCTTGCTTAAAGCCCCCAAATCTATAATCAAGGCCATGGAAAAATTGATTCGAAATTTTGTTTGGAATGGTGGTCATCCTAAGCCGAGCTCCAACCTTGTCAAATTGGAATGGTCCTCTTTACCTACACATCAAGGGGGCTTGGGTGTTGGCTCTTTAGCTAAAAGAAATGTAGCCCTCATGACCAAATGGCTTTGGAGATTTTTGAAGGAGGAAGACTTTCTCTGGAGGAAGATTATTGTCAGTATATATGGGATCTCTCCTTGCGGTCGTAAAACTTGTCATTTTTCAAGGAAAAAAGGGAACTGGTTTTGGGTAGACATTGCTGCTAACTACCCAATTTTCTACCCCGGTATTAAGCTCACGGCTAACAATGCAAAATGCATCAAATTCTGGGAAGACGGCTGGTGTGATGATCAACCTCTCAAACTCCTATACTCAGACTTATTTCTCATCTCCAATAAAAAGGAGGCTGCCATTTCAGATTGCTGGAATTTTGTGTCTCAAACATGGGACTTAGCTTTCCGAAGGAGTCTTTTTGAAAGGGAATTATCGAGTTGGATAGCTTTATTGGATAGAATCAAGGAGGTTAGCTTGACTAATGAGCAAGACCTGATAAACTGGAAGTTAGATAAATCGGGCACCTATACTTCTAAATCTATGTTCCAGTCCTTAATATCCCCGCCCCCTAAGATGAACAGCACCACCAGTAGCTTGATATGGAAGCACAAAAGTCCCAAGAAGGTGAAAGTTTTCCTTTGGTCTCTTGCTTATAGAAGCCTTAACACTGACGAGAGGCTCCAAAGGAAATTCAGACAATGGGCCCTCCTTCCCTCAGCCTGCAGATTGTGTATGAATGCAGAAGAAACCTTGGATCACCTTTTTCTGCATTGTCAGGTCACTGGAAAGGTCTGAAGTTTTGTTGCTAATCTGCTGGGGTTCTCGATTTGCTTACCTAAAAGGATTGATGATTGGATCTTTGAAGGTTTGAGGATGTGGAACTTCAAAAGGAAAGCTAGGATCACGGCTAGTTGTGTGTTTAGAGCTACCATATGGCTTCTGTGGCGTGAATGAAACACTAGAACGTTTGAAAACAGAGTTGTTAGTTTTGATTCTTTTTGTGAAAATGTACAGCATATAGCTTCTTGGTGGATATCCTTACGCAGGAATTCTTTTTGTAATTACAGCATGTTAATGATAGTTAGCGATTGGAAAGACTTGCTGAATTAGATCTTGGGCAAGGGCTTCCTCCGCCCTTGGCCCTTAGGTTGTTTGCCTATTTTTGTGATTAATATATATCCTTGATGTTTCTTGTAAAAAAAAAAAATATAATCAGATTCCTATTGCAATAAAGAAAATATATGTTTTTAAAATAAAAATATAAATAATAAAACAAAGCGTGTAAGAAGGAAAAGATGATGGAGCAAGTCACGTTGTGTGTTTTGGAGCGTGAAACATTTCAAAGCCCCAGTATGCACTCTGTTACCAAATATCTTTATGATATTTCTCTCCTTCTCCTAATACGTGATTTGGGGGCTTTTTGGTGTTAATCGGTCTTAGTTTTTTGTTGTTATGTTGTACTGCATGCTTTTTGGTCCCTCATGGTACTTTCATCTGCCTGAATGGTCTCATATTTGTATAAAAGAAAAAAGAAGAGAGAAAAGAATCTATTTTAATCTTCTAGAATTTCCCTTGCTTTTTAATGCAATATGCATTTCAAATACGTTTTATGACTAGAAGATAAAGATTTTGTAATATTTGCCTGTTACTCAAGTTATCTGACCTTATTCAAGATTCTTAAGCCAGGCAGTCTTAGCTACATTATTTAGTTCCTAGCCAAATAGTGCTGTTATTACATATATTCTTATGTATTATTACCTTTCTACTGAGCCTGTGCAAGGGATTCATGCTTTGAGGCTAACATTTCAATCATATTTTATTAGGAGTGATTACTTGACAGTAGCAACAACTCGTCCTGAAACCTTGTTTGGTGATGTAGCTTTAGCAGTGCATCCTCAGGTAAGTTGCGTCAAACTGTTTGCAGTTTAACTTGTATTGGTGATGGTGGCTACATGCTTATAACTAGTTCTGTCTCTCTGAGGTTTTAAGCACTCCATTGGTGATGAAATTGCTGAGCAATCTGGAAGTTTATTGAGTTTGGTTCCTATTAGCTTCACTTTTTTGTCTGCCTATGTTATAAGCAAACTGAGACCTAGCTAACTAAGTAATGTGTTATTCTACATCTTTATGACTTTGTATGACCATCCATAAGTTTCTGTTAACTCCACCCACCAGAACTATAAATTATTGATTCGATCTGATGTAGTATTGATGTTGAAATTATTGTCAGTCTAATGAGCTCTTCTGAGTTTTAGTCCGTAGGAATGGTAATTGATCAACCAAATAATTATATGTAGTTTATTAAAAACTAGTTGCAAAATTTTTTAAATCTGTGGATACCTTGATATCCAAGGTATCCATCCATAAGTTTCTGTTAACTCCATCCACCACAAATATTGAATCAATCTGATGTAATACTGATGTGGAAATCTTAGATAACCACGTGGTACTCCCTACATTAATAAATCTGTAATAACATAATTGTAAGTTGACAAGGATTGTCTGGTACTATCATGGTTAAATGGCTTCATGATACCAGGAAGGTTATCAGAAAGATGACACTAGGAATTTAAGAACTACTATTACAGCAAAGAAATCAACTTAAAGAAATGTTTCATTCCGTAAACTTTCCTCTTCATGATTTTCTTGTTGTATTCTACCTCATTCTTTTGTAAGGTTAAGACTTTTTGTTACTTTGCACATGATATGCAATTAAGTATCCAATGAAAATGATCTAAAGGTCTAAATATATTTTTTTGGCGAGTCAATCTAATGATAGGAAAAATGGACATATTTGAAGCATAGCTTAGGAGTTAAAAGAATTGTAATGTTTTTCTTAGATATATCCACCCTCACCAATGTTTCTTGCCAATTAATATGAAACTGATTCAGGATCCTTATAGTGGTGTGATTATATTTGCAGGATGAACGGTATTCTAAATATGTTGGTATGATGGCAATTGTTCCGATGACGTATGGTCGTCATGTCCCTATCATCTCTGACAAGGTAACTGTATTCTCAATTACCTTATCTATTTGAGATGATTATCTTGATTCAACTTGGTAGAAAGAAATATCCTTCTGTTTCTGCTTGTTGCTGTTGCAACTATCTTTAGAGCTAATATATTTAATTGTTCCAACAACATATATGGTTCGCATCCCTGACCCTATCTTCTCCAACAGGATAACTGCATGCACTTACCTTTTCTATTTGAGATGACTGTCTTATTCGAATTGCAGAAAGAAGATTTAGAAGTTGAGGAATGTCCACGACCGAAATTCTTTTGAAGATGACAGAAACACTATGGTTGGCAATAAACACTTGAGAGAGAATAGTTATAAAATATCTAGCTAGAGAGCATTAACTAGAGACTCCATAACAGATAGTGTTCCAGAATTTAGAGACATTCTTTTCAATTCCTAGAAGTTCCTCTCCGGTTCCTTTTTGTCAAAAATTTCAGCATAGGGGCTTATTAGCGTTAAATCATTAATTGACTTTGCCAACAAGATAAGGGCGTCCACACAGTAGTTGATGCAGTAAGTCTTTTAGTTATAAGGAGCATACCTTGCAATTCCAAGCATGTTGAATAGAGACCACCAACCCATAAAGCAGAGTTACAGAAATCAATAGTGAAAAAACATATTATCAGAATGTTCTCAAACAGAAGTCTCGTTTTTTTTTTTTTGAAACAGAAGTCTTGTTTTATTATCATGTTTCTTCTTAACTTATAGAATTTCTTTTCCCTTTCTGTACTCGGACATTCTTTTCATATTAATACAATCTTTGTTTTCTCTGTGGGAACAAAAGAATTACAAGTAATGTTAATCTTTTCATTAATTATCAAAAAGATTTTTGAGCACCTTCAAGTGTTTAGATTTGATGAGGTTTTAACTTTCCCTTTTCTTTTTAATATTTGAACTCAACATCTTTGATTTACCCTACTCATTAACAGTCTTCAGTCTAGGCTTCTTCAAAAGGTTCTTTCTTATATCTTCAGTAGATAATTTCATGTGTAATTGTGCCAGATCTAAGCACTTGCTTTCTGATTTCTTGCTGTTATTTCAGAATGTTGATAAGGACTTTGGAACTGGTGTGCTAAAGATAAGCCCTGGACATGATCATAATGACTACCTGCTTGCTCGGAAACTTGGTCTCCCTATACTTAATGTGATGAACAAGGATGGAACCCTTAATAAGGTTGCTGGACTTTACTGGTAATTTTATGAGATTGGTTTAGTAGGTTATTTGTGATTTGTTCATACTAGTGTGTCTGATAGTGATAGAATCTACTATACTAGTGGTTTAGATCGGTTTGAAGCACGAAAGAAACTGTGGGCAGATTTGGAGGAGACAGGCTTAGCTGTAAAAAAGGAAGCACACACCTTACGGGTACCAAGATCCCAACGTGGAGGAGAAGTGAGTTTCTATTATTTCCCTTCTATTACAAAAGCTACTAGTTGTCTATGGCCTTCTTTTTCCACATGGTAGTTAATTGGTTTTTAACCTACCCTCTTTTCCTGTCAGATAATTGAACCTTTAGTTAGTAAGCAGTGGTTTGTGACCATGGAGCCATTGGCTGAAAAAGCCCTTCGTGCAGTGGAAAAAGGAGATTTAACCATTATCCCCGAGAGATTTGAGAAGGTACTGAAAAAATGCATTGCTGATTAAATATATATATTTTTTATTTTCTTAGTTATTAGTTTGAATCTCTTGCAACTGTATGCTGCTATGCTACCTTGCTTTGTATTGCTGGTACATTGAGAGAACTGCATCTTCTGTGAGTTAAATTTCTTTATATTCTAAGAAGTACTGATGAATTTGATTTTCATAGAGAACCGTACATTGGTATGACTATTTCATATGTTTGAGGAGTAGAATATGGCCTTAATTACAGAAATAACAAAGGTATAAGGTAAGATGCCCAATAAAGTAATAGGCTAGACTAAAATAAGTGAGTAAATTTGGGCCAGCTGGAACAGAAATATATTTCAACACTATCCAATTTTCCTTTTTATACACACTCCTATTGTTGCAGATTTACAATCACTGGCTGTCAAATATTAAGGACTGGTGTATAAGCAGGCAGCTATGGTGGGGACATCGTATACCGGTTTGGTACATTGTGGGAAAAAATCCAGAAGAAGACTACATAGTTGCTAGGAATGCTGATGAGGCTCTTGAGCAGGCTCGTAAGAAATATGGGAAGGATGTAGAAATATACCAAGATCCTGACGTACTTGACACTTGGTTCTCAAGGTCAATTTAGCTATTAATATTATTTATTCAGTTTGAATGAAAAAAAGTGGTGGCCAATATTTTTATATGGTGTTTATCTATTAGAATGTCTTCATGCATTTCTTCCCTTTCCCATTTATTTGTGCCTTCGATAATCTGGCATGTTGTCAAATTAAATATAGCTTGAGTTTCTCTAAATCAGTTTGTACATATTTGGTGGCCTCAGTAAACTTGTTGTTAAAGGATCCTGAATATGTTATGCATTTTTTTTTTCATAAAAACATGTATGCATATATATTTCTGTGTTTTTTTAAAAAAAAGATATTGTAATTTAGGAGATAGAGTGAGATTGTTTTGATTAAAGAACATGTACCTTAAAAAAAAATAAAAAAATAAAAAAATTGAGAAGAACCTGTACCTCAAAAATATCATATTCTTCTGAAACTACGATTTTCTTTTCTTCTGTTTTCAGTGCGTTATGGCCTTTTAGTACTCTTGGATGGCCAGATGAGACAGCAGAGGATTTTAAGCGGTTCTACCCAACAACAATGCTTGAAACTGGGTATTTATATCTCAAAATTATGTATCATTTTATTTTGGTGCATCATTTATTTATTTATTTTTCTATTGTTTCTCCTTTATTTTTTCTTGTTTCAAGGGTTTGGTGAAAACACTCAAATTAGTTAGAACAACTATTATAAGAAAATCCTTAGGATGTAGAATGCTCCTGTTTACATTGGAAGCAATGGATATGATATCAATTAACATTTGGGGGTGAGCAGGTTATATACTTGTACTGACTCGACTTTACTAATCTTATGGTGGTGTCATGTTATTATTTATCATACGTGCTTAAACATAATAAACTGAATTAAGGAATCTGGTAAATTTTTTGAAAATAAAATAACTGGGATCCCACCAGCTCGATTAAATATATCAAGATAATGAAAGCTTTGCAAACAACTTTTTTGAGAAATACAATGAAACAGAGATTTAAAACAAAACTCAAGCATCTAAGCCTGCGATGCAATAGGAAGGAAACAATGGCCACATACTGGTTACCCTCATCATCACCAATCCCGCCTACTTCTGGTGTGCTCTTTTAAAGCACTTCTGCAATTACTCTCAAAATGTACCTTTCATAGTTGGGAGGCCTTTTTATAATTCATTTTGGTAGTTCCATGAGGATTTGCTTATTATGCATCTTTTCTTTCTTGAAGGACAATACTTCATTTTGCAACTTTTCGAACTTCTTGATTCCCTTGATAAATGAAAAAAAAAAAAAAAAAAAAAAAAAAAAAAAAACCCGACTTCAATTCTTTTAATCTTTGATCCGGCTTACTACGGATAGGGAGGCCATTCCACCACTCTTTACAAATGGATTGAAAACTAAGGGCTAATAGCCAAACATTCTCAAACAAGAAGGGCAAAGGACCTTACGTGGAATTATCTGGTTCTAGAAGAGTAGATGATGAGATGTACTCCAAGATGACCTTTTTTTTTACCTAGATCATTTCCAAACGTTAGGTCCACATGAGACATCTCTTTTTGAGGAAGCAAGTCGATTGTTTTGTTGCCAACCATCCACACCCATTTTCCAACGATACACAACAAAATTTCCTCCTCTGTACATTCCACATTTCCTTAAAGGTAATAGAGTCAAAAAAGTTTTTTTATTTTTATTATTATTATTTTTTTATTTTACTATACATGCAAGAAATTTGGCAGCATGCTTTGAGAGACAGAGTGACTAGGTTTTCTAAAACAAAATCAGGAAATAAATATATGATTCTGATTGGAGATAATCTTTCTCTTAACTTTTTTTTTCTTTTATGAACTTGGTTTTGAAAGCTGACTACTATTTTGTTGAACAGGCATGATATATTATTCTTTTGGGTGGCGAGGATGGTAATGCTGGGAATTGAATTTACTGGCACTGTTCCATTTTCCTATATTTATCTCCACGGACTCATTCGGGACTCTCAGGTGCAGAGACTATGTGAATATTTCTGGAATTTGCCCACTGTCTTTTTATTATTATTATTATTATTATTATTTATTTGATAAATGAGACAAATTTTTACTAAGAAAATGAGAAAGGCATAAACCAGCATATCCATGGATTGGGCGTTGTAAATGCAAAAAGGTTACAATTTCTTTATCTTCTAAAACAATTTTTTAAACCCTTTCCCTTATCATAATCTTTCAAACATACGTGCATACATGTGCGTGCATGTGTGTATGTTATAAGAACATCTAAACATATTTCTCTTGGTAATAATATCCACACTTTTCTTAATGAAATGAAAATTAGGGAAACGTTTGTCATGAATTGCGTGGCTTTGTTATACTCTCGTATTCTTCATTTGGTTTTCACCATTTATTATTTTCGTTCTTGTTTCATAAATCAAGACAAGTACAAGTTGATTGTGTTATAAAAATTTTCAGGGACGGAAAATGTCTAAAACACTGGGAAATGTGATAGATCCACTTGATACAATTAAGGAATTTGGCACTGATGCTTTACGATTCACACTTGCTTTAGGAACTGCCGGTCAGGTTTGTCATACTTTTGTTTACATGATAATTATCAGAATTTTATGGTCAGTTTGCTGAATTTGAACGGTTAGAGGTTTTATCTATGCTATTTGCTTAAGTGACATCCTTTCTTCCAGGACCTTAATCTGTCCACTGAGAGGTTGACTTCCAATAAGGCATTCACTAATAAATTGTGGAATGCCGGAAAGTTCATATTGCAGAATTTACCTTCCCAGAATGATTCACAATCTTGGGAATCCATACGGAGTCTTGAGGTTTTTCCCCTCTTGACTTTTAAACTATAATACAAAGCTATGTTTTTTTTTAATATTTAGAAGCGTCTATAATACGTAGCTATGTTATTCACCATTTAAGTAGAGTTTATTTCCTTCCTATTTTTCGTAAGGTGGTTTATGGTAGAAGATAGAAATGCATTATTGTTCAAATTAGAGCTAAGGGTAGGTAAATACTGGAGAGAGAAGATTAAATCAAATGGAGATTTTGAACATATTTGGTTTATTCATTTTTCTTTGGTGTTAAGAAGGCTAAAACTACACATGGGTGTATACAATATTGCACTGATCCTTTATCTAAAGGTTGTCGAACCTAATCATGTAAAATTAAAACCTGTTTTTTGAGGAGTTCGGTCTAGACTTGGCTAGGAATAGGGGTTATAGAGAAATGATTGAGGAGTTCCTTCCCCTCTTTTGCAAGAAGGGATGCTTTTTTAGTAGGCAAGGGTTTGTGCCATGATGTGGAGACTTTGGTGTGAGAAGAACAATAGAACTTTTAGAGTGTTTGAGAGATCTCCGAGTGAGATTTGATCCCTTGTTAGATTCTATGTATCCCTGAGGATGGGCGAATGTCCAATTTAGTTGTATTTTAGGGATCATTGGATAAGGATATAAATAGAGGAAGTGTGGTGGTCGCGACGATACTATTTCTTAAGTGTTCTGAACTAAGCTGCTCAGGGAGAGGCTTGATGATTCCTCAAATTACCTTATATTCTTTCTCATGAATGTATTTTCTTATTCTCTAGCTGTTTTATATGAATTGGAGATTGCATGCTACCTGGTTATCATCATTAATGATTTCATTATTTTTTTACTTTTCCAGTTTGGGAAAGAGGATTGTCTGCTCAAGTTACCTTTACCAGAATGCTGGATTGTAAGAAAATTTTCCTCCCTTGTTTTTTTTTACCAATATTAGTTCATTGTTCACCTGAAATATGTTTATTTTTCAGGTCTCAGAACTTCATTCCCTAATAGACATGGTCACCACTAGCTATGATAAATTTTTCTTTGGAGATGTTGGGAGGGATGTATATAACTTTTTCTGGGGTGACTTTGCAGATTGGTAAGGTTTGCTAGCTATGTTATAGGACCTTCCAAATAAACACTAATATATGTTTAAAAACACAAACTAACAGGTATTTTTTTAAAAAAAAAACACACACACACACACACAAACTAACAGGTATTTACAAGACTATCGACAAAATCAATATTATTATATCCTGGCAGTTGCCCTCAAAATTGTGGCTTATTATTTTTTCCCCTAAATTCAGGTATATTGAAGCGAGTAAAGCTCGCCTCTACCAATCTGGAGGCGATTCAGTTGCTTTGGCACAAGCTGTGCTGTTGTATGTTTTTGAAAATATTCTCAAATTACTACATCCTTTTATGCCGTTTGTGACAGAGGAACTTTGGCAGGTCAATGTTTTGTCTACATTTTCCCCACTTGACTTGAATTTTACCTGTCCAGATCATATTGTTTCTATTACTATCTGCTGCTTCTACGATTTGAGCTAATTTTGATGTCTCTTTTCTTCAATACAGGCACTTCCCCATCGTAAAGAAGCTTTAATCATATCTCCTTGGCCACAGATTTCACTACCAAAGCAGGCCAGTGCGGTTAAGAAATTTGAGAACCTAAAATTGTTGGTGAGCCTGTTTTATTTCACCTTTATTGTTGTTATTGTTATAATTATTTGCCTTTTCTTAAAACCATTAATAATTGAGTAGTAAGTTTCTATGTTTCTTATTGAAGACAAAAGCGATCCGGAATGCTAGAGCAGAGTATTCAGTAGAGCCAGCAAAGCGTATATCTGCTTCTATAGTTGCAAGTGAAGAAGTCAATCAATATATATCTGTAAGTATTAATTATATGCTTAACATGGCCTGATTATGATAGTGTAAATCCTTGTTTAAAATGCTAATTTTGTCCCTGATACTATAGAATATTTCATTCATGTTTGTGCTTTATTAAACTCCACATTAGCATTTGAATAATGTAGGAGTTACTGATCAACAAAATCGATAATATTATCTCCTCGCCGGAGGAATAAATTGTCCTCAAATTTATGGCTTGAAATTGAGAAATTTGCCCATCGAGTGCAGTGCTTTCCATGCAATAACTTTTTCTAGAATAATCTGCGTCTGTTTGATCCAATCTCGTCTTATACTTTTTGCTTCATGGATTTTTGTTGGATTCTTTTCTTCAAATGAACTGTGGGCTTCATCAACAAGTTCAGGACATATTACCAAATAAATCTTTTTGTAAGTTAGAGAGGATCTGAATCATTTTTGTTATCTAATATGCCTTGACATCGAAATTAAAGGATAGGAATTTGGCAGATTATCAATCCATAATGGGCTGTTTTCCTGTCAGTAGAAGACTTGGGATGTTTCATCTAGCAGAAACCTAGATGAAACACCTCATATCTTCTGGTTGAGTTCAGTTTATGCCACCTTGTAGGAAATTTAGAAAGGTAGGAAAAGGAAAGGAAAAAAAAAAGAAAAAGGGATTTGGGAGGGGGATTCTCTAGGGTTTAGTTTTCCATGCAAGGTATCTAGATCTGGCATCTTTCTTCAAATGCAAGTGAAAAAAAAAAAAAAAAAAAATCTGTTAGGTATCCAAACTCAGAAAAGACAAAATACTAATATATTGCAATATCAAAAGGAAACTACAATATAACAAACAACCTTTCGAGTAGGCTATCTCTCTCCTAAAGTTCCACACTAGACAATAACCAAAATTATCCATACCCTCCTAGGCTCCCAACTCCCCTATGACCTCCAACTAGTTACCAAGACACTTACACTCCTATCTAATCACCACTAATACTATGCCCTTACTACTATTCTACTACTATTTCCTATATACCTCTATTACTACTCTCACAAAATCACTTCATATGCTAGTTCAAATAACTTTTTATTCCTTCTTTCAGATCCAAAAGTAGCTGCACATGCCCTTCGTATGTGCCATGAATGATCTATATTTTGAATAAGAATAATCTTAGAACAAAATGGTAGGTAGCTAACCAACTCCAGCGACTGCACTCTCCCACCAAACTACGGGAGAGTAATGGAAAATTGGATCTCATAAAATTCAATTTTCATTCTCAACCCATGACCCATATGATCTCATAGTTTCCCATCATAATTCCCAAAATTGCTTCTCATGGTGGCTTCATTCCATTTCTCGTTTTATAAAGAACCTCGTTTCATTATACCTAATTCAGTTAGTAGCACAACTTACAATCAAGCTTTTTGGCAAAAGTTCAGTAACATGATGGTAACTTGTTTTTGTTGCATGTGCAGGAAGAGAAGGAAGTTTTAGCTCTTCTTACTAGACTGGATCTACACAATCTTTATTTTGCAAATTCTCCTCCAGGCATGTCTGTTACTATAGTAATTTTTCTCATTTCTATGCTACCAATATTTATGTGTATGCATATTTATGGGAGATATCAAAGTATTGAAGCATTATTTTACTCCATGTTTTTTCCACAGGAAATGTAGATCAATCAGTGCACCTTGTAGCTGGTGAAGGGTTGGAGGCTTATCTACCTCTTGCTGATATGGTGGATATCTCTGCCGAACTCCAACGCTTATCTAAGCGCCTTACAAAAATGAAGACCGAGTATGATGGATTTATAGCTCGTCTCAATTCTCCTAGCGTAAGTAACTTGCTCAGAAACATACTTCAAATTAATATTGATTTTTATCATAAATTTTCTCAGAAATATGAAACGTTTAAAATAGAGGGTGGATAACATAATATTAAAGTTTTCAGTCACTAAAAACCAGTAAGAAATTTTTTTCCTCATATGTGCATTTGGTATAATGACACACCGCGACTGCCTCTATCAAACCTGTTTACAATAGCAGTTTTGGCATACTTTCATTACCAGCTATTTTGTGTCTGTTCTTTCCTTTTCTTTTAAAACATACAATCATTTTCTTTGTTGACATGGAAATGAAGTAAAGAATTGTAGGGGGGCTAGGAGCTCGGCT
This sequence comes from Luffa acutangula, assembly GCA_036850905.1. Lineage (NCBI taxonomy): Eukaryota > Viridiplantae > Streptophyta > Magnoliopsida > Cucurbitales > Cucurbitaceae > Luffa > Luffa acutangula. The sequence goes on from CM072097.1 coordinate 2,626,039, forward strand.
TCATTTCCCAATCGAACCGGACTGCATTTGTTTATGGGGACATGGAACTTTGACACATTTTTCAGTCAACAGGTCCTCAAACTAACACAACAACATTAAATCAAATCTTACAATTATCTGATACATTGATTATCATTTGGTATATCATTTATATATCTATCATTGCTTATCTTAGAAAGCGATTTGCACCTACATGAACACCCTGTTGATTTGATATGAGGAACATGTTTAGCCAATGCATTTTCTTTTACATTTTCTATTCATTACTGAATGTGTTGGATATGCAGTCTTCTGATTTTTGTTCAATGGTTCATTGGTTACATTCTCATTTATTCTCCAGGGGAAAAATAAAAAGAAAAAAACTTCAGCTTTCTTCCTATAGGAAATGTATAAACTGAAAGCACTTTAATACATCGGAACATGTTATAGATCTTGCACAATCCGATTTGTTCTTGCAGTTTGTAGAGAAAGCTCCCGAGGACATCGTCCGTGGGGTAAGAGAAAAGGCTGAAGAAGCAAAAGAGAAGATAGCTCTCACCGAGAAGCGTCTCTCGCTCCTCAGATCGACTGTTCCAGTTCCTGATTGTTGACCATCGCCACCTTACCAAAAAAATGGTTCCAATTCTCACAGTTAAACTGTTTTCCTAACTGCCCATCATGAAAGAAGGAACAAGAAACTGATCGATGCCGATGTATACGAGGCTTTCCGAGTTGAAAGAGCTTCATTTCTTTGGTGAATTAATGTTCCTCTCCATCCCATGTAGAGTGAGTTCAACTGATAAAAGCTAAGCAGCCTGAAGGCCACCACCAGAAATAGAGGTTGAGATGAATGCTACCAAATAGTTGAAAACTTGAAATCTACTCATTTTGTAAGTTTATAATCCAGGAAATAGCTTTGTCAAAAACCATTCTTTTCACAACTTCATCCATTTTTTTTTTTCCATTGAAATATTAATTTTCAATATGCAGCTTTTGCCTTTTTTTTTGGCTAATTATTGTTGGTTAATTGTAGTTATGATTTGAGTTATCAATCTAGCTCCACTGGTTATACATCAATACTTTTTCTTAGAATTGTCGAGTTGAGTCTTCTTTATTTATAATTTAAAACTTAAACTACGTTTCAAGACTACTAGGTCCATGTCTATTTGGTTTCTAAATTTAAAAAGTATCTGATATCTCATAGGTTAATTTTGTACTTAACAGGTTAAAGTGAAATATTCCATAAACTATATGACATAATATTGTACAAGGTCAAAAATATTTTACACGTGGATTATAAAATTGAAACTCATTAATCAGGTAAAATAACTTTTTTATCTTCTATTTTTTGACAACAAACTTTTATTTTTTTGGACATAATATACCATATATGGAATTAATGTTGAGAAAACAATATAATCATAGTTACATTATATATCATCATGAGACATAATTTATGGCAGTAAGGTAGAAAAATGAAGACAAGGGAGATCTTTGTGCAACGCCCTTTTGGCAGTTCACGGTGGTGGCGACGCCAACAATTTGACGCAACTACCCCTTTTCTTCCCTAACTTAATGGTGGCGACGACGGTGGTGATCTTTGACGCAGCGGGGAAATCGAGGTCGAGGACGGAGGTTGGGGTCTTTGCTTTGTTGATTGATTTCAAAGAGTAATTAAACATTAATCCTTAAAATTATTGTTAACAAAGTGTTGAGTCACTAATTCTACATCTCAATTTTTACTAGTCACCCATTGATTTCAATAAATCAAACATTTTTTTTAAGGAGTTGTTAGTACATCTCCTATCTATATCAAATCTACCCTCTTGCATTTATGATGTAATATTTCATTTGTTTATAAAAATAAATTGAGAAGGAAAAATTAAATTTTTATATTAGATACCTACCGCTTTATTTATTTAATGATCATATGAATATTTAGGCTTATAAGTTTTCATGTTACATCGGGTGAGAAAATTTAAACCTACAACTTACGAAGAAACACAATTAATTGATCACTTGAATAAGGATTGATGGAGTTAATATATAAGGGATATGCAATTTGTCTCCGGTTAAATTCTGTCTCTATCTATAAATATTCATGTGGGCAAAACCTACATTTTTCCTAAGAATAAACAAAATTTTACGACTTAAATTTCCATGGGGTATAAATTAAATTTTCAATTTTGAAGATTTAAAGAAGACAAAGTATAGGAAAAAGACTTTAATACATCTTAATGATTTTATACAATTTTCTCAAACATGAGACGAATTAAGAGGGAGAGAATCCTCAGTTTAACTAGAATAATAACATTTTGAAAAGCATTAAACAAATCAAGTTAATTTGAAACATTGGAATGCATACCTTGAAAATAGTTACGCCATCATTAAAATTTAATGGAGCCAATTTGAATTTTAATCCTAATATTATACTTTAAATGAATGTTTAAGGCTTTCATATGTAGGGTAATTGAGATGTACCCTCGACCAAAAGGTCAGAGGTTTAAATCCCTTCACCCCCATATATTGTACAAAAAAGAAAAAAAGTTTTCGTATGTAGTTCAACGTTTTGCCCTAGTGGCCACAAACGCCCCATGTACTCTTTCCCGAGACCGAGAACAGTTCCGCGCAATTTCAATGTTTTTTTCTTTTATTTTTTCCATAAAATTTATCACGGTTTTTTTAATTATTATATATCATATTGCCTCTTTTTTTTTTGGATAATTGTAATGGGTGGCAACATGAAGGTAAATAATTACAAATATAGCAATTTTTAAAAATATTTGCAAATATGACAAAATTTTTTAATTAATTTTTTATATTCCTAAATTGCCCCTGTGTGCCCATCTTCTTCTTTCTCGTCAGTTTTTTTTTTTTTTTTTTTTTTTTTTTTTTTTTTTTTTTTACTGATAGAAAGTCTTTTTATTACTGATAGATTCTATCAGTGGTAGAAAAATTTTCTATCAGTGATAGAAAGTTTCTATCACTGATAGAATAAAGTTTCTATCAGTGATATTTCTATCACTGATAGATTCTATCAGTGGTAGAAAAATTTTCTATCGGCGATAGAAAGTTTCTATCACTAATATTTCTATGACTGATAGATTGTATCAGTGGTAGAAAAATTTTCTATCAGTGATAGAAAGTTTCTATCACTGATAGAATAGAAGATTTCTATCACTAATAGAAACTTTTTCTATCAGTGATAAAAGATTTCTATCACTGATAGGTTCTATCAGTGATAAAAAAAACTTTTTATAGAAAATCATAGAAAAACTTTTGATAAAAAATCTTTCAATCCCTGATCACCCATAAAAATCTTTCTATCTCCGATAGAAATCTTTCTATCACCGATATAATCTATAAGTGATAGAAAAACTTTCTATCACCGATAGAAAAGCTTTCTATCAGTGATAAAAGATTTCTATCACTAATAGAAATTTTTACTATTCTATCAGTGATAGAAATATATTCTATCAATGATAGAAAACTCTTGATAGAAAATCTTTCAATCCCTGATAGAACCTATCAGTGATAGAAATCTTATATCACTTATAGAAATTTCTATGAGTGATAGAAAAAATTTCTATCATTCATAGAAAATCTTTCTATGAGTGATAGAAAAACTTTCTATCTCTATCACTGAGACTGATAGAAAAACTTTTCGTGAGTTATAGAAAATCTTTCTATCACTGATACTTTTCTATCAGTGATAGAAGATCTTTTGTTTCTATCAGCGATGGTGATACATGGTGAAATAGAGCATTGAAAAATAAAGCAAAAACGAACGATTATAGAAATCAAACACTGAAAAGCAAAAACCAAACACTGATAGAAAACCAAATAACAACAACCAAACATTGGTAGAACACCGAACAAGTGATAGAAAAATATCTATCGCCGATAGAATCTATCAGTAGTAGAAAAATTTTCTAAAAACTTTCTATTGAAAGAAAATCTAGAGGGGTATTTTAGTAAATGCAACACACAAACTATTAGATTTTGCCATTTTTGCAATTTTTTTTGTGGGTTGCTAGATTTGCAATTATTTTGGCCCATATTGCTATCCTTGCAACCGGCCCTTTTTTTTTTTAATATGGTTACAAATTTAGAAATTAAAGTTATTATTAATTCAAACCCTGAATTTATAAAATAACCCGTCATTTTTCATTTTTTACACCTCTATTTAATTGAACAATTCAAGGTTAAATCAACAAACCATAAGATACGCATTTCCAAGACACCGAGACATGATACGACTACAAAACTCAATACCCATCAATAAATCATGAAATTAAGAAAATATAAATGTCCAACGTAACAAAAAATAAATATTAATGAACACCTTAGACAAATAGTTGCATCTAATCATATAGTATAGCTCTCAAACAAAATAAAAAATCCTATAAATCAATAATCTTATCAAGTACAAGTATGTATTGAGTTTTGTATTTGCTATTTATTCAACACTGACTCATGCGTACAAATAATTAAAAAGAAAACATTAAAAAAAAACTTTAAAATTATAAGGGGATAAATTTTGGATAAAAGTGAGAAAAATTGAAAGATTGTAAAGATGAAAAAAAAAAAAAACGAGAGATATACTGAGAAAAAAAATAAAAGTTTGAAAAGAAGAGTTAGGAAATTTATCAAAAAAAAAAAAAAAAAAAAAAAGCAAATTGTTTTTTTTAAAAAAAAAAAAAACTTTTTTTTTCTTTGAGTTCTGAAAAAACTATCCTTTTGTTTTCCAAATTTACATACAATTTTTAAATTGCTTTTAAAAAAATATTATTAGTAAATAGAGTGAGTTATCATCCTCAAACAAACTTATTTCTTTTGTTACTAAAAAAACAACCTTAATTTCAAAAACGAAAATTAAAACTAAAACCAAAAATAGAAAATTAAATTCATTATAAAAAAGACCTCCTTTCAACAATCACATAAATTTTTAATTTTATATATGGAAAATTAAAATTCTTTTCACAAAATATCTTTTGTCATTTCATATGCAGAGTCAAATACTTTTTGAATTCACTTTCATAGTAAGAATACAAACCTTGTCATTAATTTGCACTTAAACTTTAATTTGAATTTAATCTCATGTCATTTTTTTAAATTTTTTTTCATATCAGATTTTTCTCATATTTAATCTAAATATGCAGTCTCGAATACTAAAATTTTTTTTCTCTCTTTTTTTTAACCTTTTTCTCTAAAATTTTTCCACCTTTTTACTTTTATTTCTTCTTTTTTCTTTCACTTTTGAACTATTTGTCTCTAATATTTTTTCTCTTTAAACTTTCTTTTTTCTGTCAATAAAATTATTTTTCTCATTTATTAATTTCTCTTCTTTTATAACATTTTTCTATTTTTCTAAAGATTTTAGGGATAGAAAAATGTTATAGAGAAAATAATTGAGAAAAAAATTTAGAGACAGAAAAGTTAAAAAGTGAGAAAACTTTAGAGATTGAAAATAGTTAAAAATGAAAAATTTAAGAGGAAAATAATAAAAGTAAAAGGTTTTTATCTTAAATTTTTTACCCGGGAAAAAAAATTTAAGATAGAAAAGGTTAAAAAATGAGAAAATCTTAATGTTTGAGATTGACCGTTTGATAACCATTTGGTTTTTGGTTTTTGGTTTTTGAAAATTATGCTCGTTTGCTACTAATTTCCTTACAATGATTTTCATCGTTGTTAGGAAACAAACTTGAATTCTTAGCCAAATTCCAAATTCCAAAAAACAAGTTTTTGAAAACTACTTCTTTTAGTTTTCAAAACTTGACTTGGTTTTGAAACATGGGAAGAAGGTAGATAGCAAACCAAAGAAACTTATAGGTGGAAGTAGTGTTTAAAAGCATACTTTTCAAAAAAGAAAAACCAAAAACCAAATGGTTATAAAACGCTCAAAATTAACACATTTAGTAAATACAAGAAACTTTTAAATGAAACAAACTTTTAAACATAACATGATTAGTTAAACTAAATTCAAATTTAAGCTAAAATTAAAGACCGGTAAGTTTTCCTACACGAAAGTGAATTCAAAGAGTATTTAATCTGCTTTTGCAATGAAAAAGAAATTTTGTGGAATAATATATCACACTAGAACTTTCCATTTAGGAGTGGTTAATCAAATTGAGGTTTGATGTTGTTGTAATTACCTCTATCATTTAGATTTTTTGCAATTTATATATATATATATATATATTTTAAAAAAAAAGTTTAGGGTTTAGGGTTTAGAGGTACCTTAGAGAATTCGACTGAAATCTGCAACACAGAATTGAGCCATTTCCTTCAAACTATTTCTATCAAGCTGCAAATTTTACAAAGAAACAGATCATTGACATCCCTAATAAAAATACAAACAGATCAATTGAGAACTTCAAATAATTTTATCATTCATTTTAATACCCTTTCTTTTTGGCCAAATGAAATCACAAAGTTTGCTGCAATTTGTGCCTCTTACACAGGAGTTCTGCCCTCATTTGTAACTTAATCTTCCGTCTGTAGAAAAGCACGGTTAGATTAGCAAGGTCCCAAACTTTTCAAAGAATCAGATTTTTTAAACTAGTCTCTATCTTTATACCAAATGGCATTTCCATTTCAATAAAAAAAAAAAAAAAGCAAATGAAATCAATCAATTTTATTGAAATATGTAAAATGTATAATATACTTTAGTATTGTTCCAACAAAGAAGGTCAATCTTACCGGAATCCTAATACTCCAATTGAGCTCCAATGTCTGCGTGGGACAATCTTGAACGTATTCAAACATGTCTACCTGTAATTTTCATCAAATTCTATAAATTATTAGAACTTAAGAAGCAACGAGAATGGAATCAATCAAATTTATTGAAAGATACAAGTAGCACATACTTTGGTCAAAAAATTAAGAAATAAGGAAAGTTCAATCAAAAGTATTGAAAGATATAAGCAGAACATACTTTGGTATTGTTCCAACAAGAGTCCTAATACACCAATTCGGCTCCAATGCCTACATTAGACCATTGGATGAGCTCCAAATGCCTACATTAGACCATTGGATGAGACAATCTTGAGTTTGTGCTCCCATTCCTAACACTCCAATCAAGCCCAATGCAAGCTCCTGCATGGTTGAAAAATAATTGTTATTCTCAACTCCAAAGAATATTCTTTGTTATTGAAATACGAACTAAATTATTTATTTATTTTGTAAGTAGGCATTTGATCTTACATATTCTCTTAATGTTGACGGATATTATAAACTAGATGATTTTATTTTTTGAGTAAGAATGTTAGTTTAACTTTTGTGACATTATCTCACTGTGAGACCTATTACATATTCTACGAAGGGTACAAAAGAAAAAGAACATGTTGTTAGCTCAGGAGGGCCCTCAGGGGGGACCGAGGGATTGTATTGTGAGAACGTTTTGTAGGGAATAACAGAGTCTGAAGACATTATGAATTTTGGCTAGACAATGAGGTCTGAGAGGAGAGTCCAACTCTCTCGAATAGCTGGGAGGCTTTGTTATTGTGTTTTGCTTGTTATTTCAACATATGTGAATCATAACCCCTGTTCATTGAAGAACTATCAATAGAACAGTGTGGGATTTAGTAGATATTGGTATTTGTGTATTGTTTGATATTTTGTGCAGGTTTGTTCCACTTGGATGCCTTACAAATTGGTATTAGAGCATGATCAATTTGGGGAGAACAAAGAAAATGGCCCACAAACATATTGAGAAAATGATGGAGAAGACGGAAAAAGAAATTTCTGAGACGAAAGAGGTGATACGAGGTATGGGAAAATACCAGTACTCATCAGCCCACGAAAGCCACTTCTCCCATTGTTTCGGCCTTTCATTGCAAAAACACCGCAAATACGACTCCATGCACTTGTTCACGGCTTCCGTTTGACCGTCCGTCTAGGGACGGTATGTCGTACTACGGAGGAGTTCTATTCCCTGTAGACAAAACGTTTCGGCCCAAAAATGGCTAATGAATATTTTATCGCGATCTGACACAATTGAATGCGGAAAACCATGAAGGCGCACAATCTCTTTCACAAACGTAGCCGCCAATCCCATTGTTTCGGCCTTTCATTGCAAAAACACCGCAAATACGACTCCATGCACTTGTTCACGGCTTCCGTTTGACCGTCCGTCTAGGGACGGTATGTCGTACTACGGAGGAGTTCTATTCCCTGTAGACAAAACGTTTCGGCCCAAAAATGGCTAATGAATATTTTATCGCGATCTGACACAATTGAATGCGGAAAACCATGAAGGCGCACAATCTCTTTCACAAACGTAGCCGCCAATCCTTTGGCACTAAATGGATGACTCAGGGGAATAAAATGAGCATACTTGCTAAGTCTATCAACTACCACCAAAATCGAACCATAACCTTGAGATCGTGGCAAGCCCTCGACGAAATCCATGACAATGTCTTCCCAAACCCTCTCTGGCACCGGTAAAGGCTGCAATAATCCCACCGAGGATAAGGTCAAAGTCTTGTTGCGTTGGCAGATAGGACAGTCCTCCACATAACGTTTGACCATTCCTTTCATACCTGGCCAATACAGTTCTGCGGTAATCCGTTTGTATGCCCGAAGAAACCCGAAATGTCCATCCAATACCGAATCATGGTAAAAGTGAAGGATCACCGGTAGAAATTTTGATCCACTGGATAATACCAACCTCCCTTTGTACAATAGCGTCCCTTGGTGGATTGAAAACTTTGGGTGTAGGGAGGGGTCAACAAATAAATCACGAACAGTTTTTTGAAGTTTTGGATCTTTGCTACTTCTTTCTTAGCCACTTAAACATCCAAAATGGTCGGAGATGAAAGCGTCATTAGGTGGACAGTGGGGGGCAGAGGTGGTAATAAAGCATCAACGGCCTTGTTCGCCAGCCCGGGTCGGTATTGTATTTCATAATTATACCCCAGTAGCTTAAAAACCCATTTCTGATATTCCAGCTGGATGACCGTTTGCTCCATGAGAAACCCTAAAGCCTGCTGATTGGTCCGAATAATGAACTGGTGGCTCAACAAATAAGGCCGCCAACGCTGGACCGCTTTCACAATGGCCATGAGTTCACGTTCATAGATGGGTTTAACCTGGGCCCGTGGTGATAAGGACTGACTGAAAAAGGCAATAGGTCGTTGATTCTGGCTTAGCACAGCCCCCAAACTCGTTCCGAAAGCATCGGTCTCGACAACGAAGGGCTGAGAAAAATCTGGTAGAGCAAGTACCGACAATGTAACCATGGCTTGTTTCAAACTATCGAAGGCTTCTTACGCCGCTTCTGTCCACTCAAAAGCGTCCTTCCGTGTTAGTTGAGTGAGGGGAAGAGCTTTAATCTCATAATTTTCCACAAATCGCCGATAATAACCGATGAGGCCTAGAAATCCCCGTAACTCTCGTACATTAGCAGGTCTTGGCCATTGGATCATCTTTCTAAACTTCTCCAGGTCCGCCTCCAGTCCATTAGCAGAGATCCAATGACCTAGGTAGTCGATTCTCTCGCGGGCAAACAAACACTTTCATATTGGCCTTCAAAGAGTTATCTTGCATCACATTTAACACAGCCCCCAAATGCTTCAAGTGGGTGCCTAAGTCAGGACTGTACACAAGAATGTCATAAAAAAAAATACTAGTACGCACCTCTGAGAAAAGGTCGGAAAACCCAATTCATCAAAGCCTGAAACGTTGAGGGGGCGTTGGTCAATCCGAATGGCATCACCAAAAACTCATAGTGCCCTTCGTGTGTTCGAAATGTCGTCTTGTGCACGTCATCCGGATGAACACGAATTTGGTGATACCCCGAACGCAAATCCAACTTTGAAAACACTCGTGCCCCATGCAACTCGTCTAGAAACTCCTCTATGATGGGTATGGGAAACTTGTCAGGTACGGTAGCTTCATTGAGTGTCCGGTAATCTACACAAAACCTCCAGCTCCCATCTTTCTTCTTCACTAACAACACTGGACTAAAAAAAGGACTGGTGTTTGGTCGTATTACTCCCGCCATCATCATTTCTCTAATCATTTTCTCAATTTCTTCCTTCTGTGCATGGGCGTAGCGATACGATCGAACATTCACCGATTGATGTTCATCTTTTAGACATATCCGATGATCCACCTCTCTAGACGGAGGCAGCTGGGTAGGCACAACAAACACATCATCATACTGTTCCAGTAGGAGATCAACCGACGGCAGGTTTGGGGATGGGGGTACCGTCTCTATCATCTCAGGTTCTCTGATAAGTGTCATGATGGCTCGGAGTCCAAGAATCCCTGATCGTGCTTATTCCAAGTCTTCCGTAATTGTTAAAATGAGACTCTCGTTTTGGCTAAAGTCGGGTCTCCCCTGATGACCACCTTCGAGTCTCCACAATCGATGGTCTGTGTCAGCGATTTCCAGTCCACTGTAGTAACTCTGAGCGTTCTCAGCCATTGCATGCCCAGGATCACATCAATGCTACCCAATCCAAGCGGTAAGTAGTCTTCAGCGATCGTCAATTCTTCCAGTGAAATGATGACCCCCTTGCAAATGCCTTTTCCCTTGACAGTGGTACATGTTCCCATTATTCTCCCGTAGTTGAGGGTTTCTGACACAGGTAACTTGAGTTCTCCAACAAGTTTCTGGGATATGAAATTGCAGTAGCCCCACAATCGATGAGGATAACCACCTCGCGGTCCTCAAGCTTGCCCTTGACCTTCAAATGTTCCCGGTGAGGAAAATCCCACCACCGTGTTAAGAGATCGTTCGATCGTATCCATTTCCACAAATGAATCCTCCACTTCTTTGACCTGTCACTCTTTCGTCTCCTTGCTCTCAGCAGGTTCTTCTCTCTCGTTGTGCTCGCCCGAAACGACTAACACCTTCAACTCCTTTCCCTTGCATTTGTGTCCCACAGTATTTTTCATCACATCGGTAACACAACCCCATCTCCCTTCGTGATTGTAGTTCAGGTTAGGCGTTTGAGTGGCAACTCCTTCCGTTGATGGGATGGGTTATTGGGCAGAGTAATGGTTTTAATTGGGTTGGGCTCAAGAAGCTTTGGCACAACATACGAGGGCCCAAGGGTACTGGTCATAGGGGTTTTCCATGCTCGCGATGGGTCGGACCTGGCCTTGGTCAAAAGGGTCGTGTTCTTGTCTTCAATCCTCTGGGTTGTCTTCATTATGGCCTCCAGGCCCACGGGCTCAAAGCACATAACTTCAGACTTAATTTCAGGACAAAGGCCATTTAAAAACGTATTTTCTAATACCTCGTCAGATAAATGGGGTAATGGTGACGCCAAAGCTTCAAACCGCTCCCTATATTCTGACACTGATTTTATCTGCTTCACCACCAAAAAACGAGCGCAAAGCGAACCTTCTTGTGATGGTCAGAAGCATTCCAGAATCCTATACTTCAGATCTCTCCATCCGGTGAACGGTTGTCTCCCGTCCGCCCATCAATACCATCAAAGCGTCAATCCAGTAAAACTCACCGCCGTCACTATTATCTTCTCTGGGTCAATTAGCTGGTGGATATCGAAATATCGTTCTGCCCTGAAGAGCCAATCGTTCGATTGGTCCCCATCGAACGTCGACATCTCCACTTTCTTGAATTTGTGTCGTTCATGAAACTGCTCCTCTCGTCCTCTGGTAACTTACACTTTTGCCCGAACTCTTTGTCGGTCGTCACTCCTCCGCGGTAACCACCATGAAGGAGATTGGCCAACGCCTTTTGGTTTTCCATAGTCAGTTGTCGCTGGTCCTTTACGCTATTGAATAATTTCTCCATGCTATGATTCAACTCTGCTACGGATTTTTCAATCTGTGGTATCTTCTCTTTCATTCCTTCCATGCTCTTCTCATACTCAGCTACTCGCTCCTCCAGTTGCCTTTGTGCCATTCTCTGTGTCTTTCCCAGGATGACCGCTCTAATACCAAGAAACTTTTAAATGAAACAAAGTTTTAAACCTAACATGATTAGTTAAACTAAATTCAAATTTAAGCTAAAATTAAAGACGAAAGTGAATTCTATGAGCATTTAATCTACTTTTGCTATGAAAAAGAAATTTTGTGGGATAGTATATCGCGCTGGAACTTTCAATTTAGGAGTGATTAATCAAATTGAAGGTTTGATGCTGTTGTAATTGCCTCTATCGTTTAGATTTTTTGCAATTTTTTTATATATTTTTTTAAAAAAAAGGTTAAACAGCAGAGAATGGAGGTACCTTAGAGAATTTGACCGAAGTCTGCAACACTGAATTGAGTATTTCCTTCAAACTGATTCTTTTATCAAGCTGCAAATTTTACAAAGAAACAGATCATTGACATCCCTAATAAAAATACAAACAATAGAAACAAACAGATCAATTGAGAACTTAAGATAATTTTATCATTCATTACACTACCTTTTCTTTTTGGTCAAATGGAATCACAAAGTTTGCTGCAATTTGTGCCTCTTATACAGGAGTTCTGCTCTCATTGTAACTTAATCTTCCGTCTGTACAAAAGCATGGTTAGATTAGCAAGGTCCCAAACTTTTCAAAGCATCAGATTTTTTAAACTAGTCTCTATCTTATACCAAATGGTGTTTCCATTTCAATTAAAAAGAAAAGAAAAGAAAAGACAAATGAAATCAATCAATTTTATTGACATATGTAAATGTATAATATACTTCAGTATGTTCTAACAAATAAGGTCAATCTTACCCGAATCCTAATACTATAATTGAGCTCCAATGCCTGCGTGGGACCATCTTGAACTTATTCAAACATGTCTACCTGTAATTTTCATCAACTTCAATAAATTATTAGACCTTAAGAAGCAACGACAATATAATCAATATTTATTGAAAGATACAAGTAGCACATACTTTGGTTGAACTTAAGAAACAAGGAAAGTTCAATCAAAAGTATTGAAAGATACAAATGGAACCTACTTTGGTATCGTTCCAACTAGTGTTAGTCTTACAAGAGTCCTAATACGCCAATTCAGCTCCAATGCCTACAGTAGAAAATCTTGAGATTATTTGAATGAACTATACTTGTCATCTGTGAACAACTTTTATCAATTATTAGTAACTTAAGAAACAAAGAAAATAGAATCACTCAATTTTGATGAAAGATAAAATTCTAACATACTTTGAGATTGGTCCAACCAAGAAGAAGGTCAATCTAGTTTAGAGTCCCAACACTCCTATAGAGCACCATTGACTACACGAAGCAATCTCGCGCTTGTTAAAAGATGTTTACCTATCATTATCAACAACTTTTATCAATTAGAACTTAAAAGACAAGATAAATCAAATCAATCATTATTATTGAAATATAAAAGTATAACATACTTTAGGATTGTTCCAACTAAGAAGGTGAACCTTATCAAGAGTTCTAACATTCTTATCGAGCTCCGATTCCTACATGAGACAATCTTGAGCATGTTGAAACATGTCTACCTATCATTGTCAACAACTTTTACCAATTATTAGAACTTAAAAGACAAGTCAAATCAAATAAATCAATTTTATTGAAACATGTAAACTATATAATATACCTTAGGATTGTTCCAACTAAGAAGAGGTCAATATTACAAGAATCCTAATGCCTGCATTGGACAGTCTTGAGCTTATTCCAAGATATCTACCTATAATTGTCAACAATTTTTACCGATTAGATCATAAAAGACAAGAAAAATCAAATCAAATACTTTGGGATTGTTCCAACTTACAAGGTCTCAATCTTACAAAGTCTTAATACTCCAAGTTGAGCTCCAATACCTACCTGGGACAATCTTGAGCTTATTGAAAGACATGTATCTGTTATAGTCAACAACCTTTTTCAATTAGCAATTAGGACTTAAAACACGAGGAAATCAAATTAATAATCAATAAATTTTACTAAAAGTTGGAAAAGATGTAATCCACCATTGGATGAGACAATCTTGAGTTTGTGCTCTCATTCCTCCGTGAGACAATCATGAGTTCGTTGAAAATATATACCTGTCATTGTCAACAACCTTTTATTTAGAACTTAAAAGACAAGACAAACAAAATCAAACAATATTTTTGAAAGAGGTAAACTATATATATACTTTGGGAGTTTGGGTTTGTTCCGAGTAGGAAGGTCAATTGATAAGAGTCCTAACACTCCAATTGAGCCCAATGCCGGCATGGTTGAAAAATAATTGTTAATCTCAACTCCAAATAATATGCTTTGTTATTCAAATACGAACTAAATTATTTATTTATTTTGTTAGTGGGCATTTGATCTTACATATTCTCTTAATTTTGACGGATTTTATAAACTAAATGATGTTATTTTTTGAGTAAAAATGTGGTTTAGTTTAACTTCCATGACATTATCTCACTGTGAGACCTATTATACATAGGTATTAGGCTACAAAAGAAAAAGAACATGTTGTTAGCTCAAAAGGGCCCTCGGGGGGGGCAACGGGATCGTCAGAGTGAGGGATTGTATTGTGAGAGTGTTTTGTGGGGGATAACAGAGTGTGAAGACATTCTGAATTTTGGCTAGACATTGAGGTCTGAGAAGAGAGTCCAACTCTCTCGAATAGCTGGGAGGCTTTGTTATTGCGTTTTGCTTGTTATTTCAACATATGCAAATCATAACCCAATTCATGGAAGAAATATCAATAGCACAGTGTGGGATTTAGTAGATATTGGTATTTGTGTATTGTTTGGTATTTTGTGCAGGTTTGTTCCACTTGGATGCCTTACAAATTGGCATGAGACCACGTTCAATTTGGGGAGAACAAGGAAAATGACCCATAAACATATTGAGGAAATGACGGAGAGGATGGAAAAAGAAATTTCTAAGATGAAAAAGGCAATACACGGTATGGGAAAATACTTCAAGCAATTGTTGTAGATGGAAATGTGAGAGAATAAGAAGGCCTTGGTCTTGATGATTGCTAAGAATGCCTCAGGAAGAGGACAGTCCTCCATGACAGTAACTGACCAATCAACTCAAAGTTCAATGTAGGCGAAGGCTCGAGAATGAAGAAGCCAACGATAAGAACGTAAGAAGTGAAATCAGTCTAGACAAAGAAGGAGGTTCAAACGGGGATCGAAGCAAGTTTAAAAAACTGAAGATGCCTATCTTGGTTTTTTTGGGCGGAAAGATACTTCGAGGTACATTAGTTTAGTGATGTAGAGAATCGTCATGGTCATCCTCAGCTTCAACCGGGACGTAGTTGATTGGTATCGTTGGAAAACCGACCGACAGAAAATTATGTCATGAGATGATTTGAATACTAAGCTATTCGAGTGGTATCGACCAGTGGCGGATCCAGAATTTCATGTGAGGGGGGGCTATATATAAATAAGGAAAAATATCAACTTTTACCATGAAATTGTAAGGTGTTTCAATTTTTACCCTAACTTTCAACTTCATGAAATTGCACATTAAATTTACACAAGTGTTACAACTTTTACCTTAACTTTAAAAAGTGTTGTAATTTTTACCTAATTCTCGTTAAAATTATTGTTGAAAATGTATTATCATGTGTGTCCAATCAATTATAAAACATGTATTTGATATCACATTGATAGGATTATGATAAAAATGACATTATAGTTAATGTTTTTCCTAGAAATATTTTTGAACATATCGATATTAGTTTATATACTTTGACATTAAATTAGTTAAATTATAACTTTGGTTATTTTTCAAGATAAATTATAATAGGTTAAAGATCAATTAGGCAACAGGTTGAAAAGTTGAAAGTCTATTATATACAAAATTGAAAATTTCAAAACCAATTAAATACATTTTTAAATTCAAGATCCTTTTAGAAGAATTACACAAAGCAACTTTCAAAGTTTATATACCAGACTTATAATTTAATCAATTAATATTTTTTAACGTGAGTTAGATTTTTTTTTTCTCTTTCACAAGAATTATACCTTCGTTTCATGCTATTAATTTTAAAAAATAATTTACTAAAATTTAAAATAATTGTATACCATTTTCATATATGTTTGACACAAGAAAAAAGGAATTTAAATTTAAGGTTGAAACTGGAGATGAAACAAAATTTAATTAAGGTTTCTCTCTAATTCCAAAGTAATTGGAGAAAAAAAAAACCAAGAAGAAAAAGGGTCAAAATAATTGAAAAGGAAAAAACACGCTATATAAGGTTAAAAAATCAGAAAAAAAGAAAAAAAACAAGAAAAGACATAAAAAAAAAACGAGCAAACACGATAGGGTTAAAAAGAGGGAAAAGAAAGAAAAAAAAAAAACAGACATTAAGATTAAAAAAAGAGGGAAAAGAAAAAGAAAGAAGGAAAACAACAGAAAAAAACGAGAAAAAACGTAAAAAAAAAAAAAAGAGCAAACACCGATTAAAAAAAGGGAAAAGAAAAAAGTTTAAAAAAAATTAAAAAAAAAATAAACAGAAAAACGTTAGGGTTAAAAAAAACGGAAAAGGAAAAGAAAGGAAAAAGTAAAGGAAAACACGCACAAAAAGGGTCGAACTCACGCGGAATTGAGCAACAGGGGGGGCTTGAACCACTGGGCTATGTATATACATTTGTAGAATATTGTCGCGTTTAATATAGATTATATTTTGTCTGTAAGTTGAGGGGGGGCTCGAGCCCCCCCTGGGCCCTACGTAGGTCCGCCGCTGGTATCGACCATCTTAGAAAGGAAGTTTAGGTGCAAGGCGTTTGGCTGTTAAGCAAGAAGGTATTGTCGTGAAATTCCAGAAGAAATTCGAGATATACTCGACACCATTGCCAGAGTTGCCGAAAGATGTACTCGAGAATACATTCCTAAATGGGATAAACCCTACGATTAGGATAGAATTGGTAAGTAGCCGACCGGTTGGGCTCAAAGACATAATGAAAGAGGCCCAATTAGTTTTTGGACCATGATTTGACTATAAAAATGGCTATTGTACAAATGGGCTCAAGATCATCGGGAGAACTGGGGAAGTGAACCACTTCAAACACAATCAATAACCCTACTTGAGAAAGGAGAGAGAATTCGTAAGGAGCTATCTTCTCGAAGATTAACTAACGTAGAATTTCAAGCGAAGTGAGAAAAAGTTCTATGTTTCCGATGTGATGAGAAGTATACATCCAATCATCATTGTAAAAACCGCGAGATTAGGGAATTACGACTCATCCTTGTTAACGATTTCAAGGAAATTGAGTTGGGTACAAAGTGGACCCATTGAGGAGATATTGAAAGTTCAAGATCAGAAGTTTGGAGATTTGGTAGAATTAGATCTCAAATTAGTCATCTAGGAACTATGAAGGTCAAAGGAAAAATTGTTGATCGAGATGTGGTAGCTTTAATCGACTGTGGGGCTACCCAATTTTATTTTGCAACGATTGGTCAAGGAATTTAAACTAACCAAGATAGACACTTCCAACTACAAAATTGTTATGGGAACCGGTTTAGCAATCAAAGATAGGAGTGTGTGTAAATAAGTGGTAGTTACCCTACCAAAGTTATCAGTTCAAGAAGACTTCCTTCAACTACAACTGAGGGGCATTGACGTGATTCTAGGGATGCGGTGGTTGCAGACTATGGGATTCATGGGCGTTAACTAGAAAGAATTGATCGTGACATTTGAAGTGGGAAGCGATAAAGTCACTATTAAAGTAGACCCCTGATCCAAGTCGGACCAAGTCTTTGCCAACATCGTTAGTGATAAAAATTTGTAAAAGTTGTTTTTATCAACACACTTAAGATAAAAACATCTATTACTTTTAAATTTTTTCTCTTAAATTTCTCATTTTTAACTTTCTTCAATTTCTAAAGATTTCTCACTTTTTAACTTTTTTTGTCTCTAAATTTTGTTCTCAATTATTTTCACTATAACTTTTTTCTATCTCGAAAATCTTGAGACAAATAGAAAAATGTTATAAAAGAAGAGAAATAATAAATGAGAAAATTAAATTTATTGACAGAAAAATTGAAGTTTAAAGAGAAAAAAATATTGAGTAAAAAATTTAAGATAGAAAAAGGTTAAAAAATGAGACAATCTTAATGTTTGAGACTGATGGTTTGATAACCATTTGGTTTTTTGTTTTTGGCTTTTGAAAATTATGCTTGTTTTCTACTATTTCCTTACAATGATTTTCATCTTTGTTAGAAACACACTTGAATTCTTAGCGAAATTCCAAAAACAAGTTTCTGAAAACTAATTCTTTTAGTTTCCAAAACTTGACTTGGTTTTTGAAACATAGGAAGAAGGTTGATAGCAAAACAAAGAAACTTATAGGTGGAAGTAGTGTTTATCGGCTTAATTTTAAAAAACAAATGGTTATAAGTCGCCCAAAATTAACGCATTTAATAAATACGAGAAACTTTTAAATGAAACAAAGTTTTAAACCTAACCTGATTAGTTAAACTAAATTCAAATTTAAGCTAAAATTAAAGACCTTTCGCAATTAATCTGCTTTTGCAATGGAAAAAGAAATTTTGTGGAAAAATATATCACACAAGAACTTTCGATTTAGGAGTGGTTAATCAAATTGATGTTGAATTACCTCTATCGTTTAGATTTTTTGCAATTTTTATATTTTTTTAAAAAAAAGGTTAAACATCTGAGAATAGAGTTACCTTAAAGAATTCGACCGAAGTCTGCAACACTGAATTGAGTATTTACTTCAAACTGATTCTTCTACCAAGCTGCAAATTTTACAAAGAAACAGAGCATTGACATCCCTAATAAAAATACAAACAATAGAAACAAACAGATCAATTGAGAACTTAAAATAATTTTATCATTCATTACAATACCCTTTCTTTTTGGCCAAATGGAATCACAAAGTTTGCTGCAATCTGTGCCTCTTATACAGGAGTACTGCCCCCACTGTAACTTAATCCTCCGTCTGTAAAAAGGCACAGTCAGATTAGCAAGGTCCCAAACTTTTTAAACTATCACATTTTTTTAACTAGTCTCCATCTTATACCAAATGGCGCTTCCATTCCAATTCAATGAATTTTATTGACATATGCAAAATGTATAATATACTTTAGTATTGTTCAAACAAATAAGGTCAATCTTACCAGAATCATAATACTCCAATTGAGCTCCAATGTCTGCGTCGGACAATCTTGAACTTATTCAAACATGTCTACCTGTAATTTTCATCAACTTCTATAAATTAGTAGAACTTAAGAAGCAACGAGAATAGAATCAATCAAATTTATTGAAAGATACAAGAAGCACATACTTTGGTTGAACTTAAGAAACAAGGAAAGTTCAATCAAAAGTATTGAAAGATACAAGTAGAACATACTTTGGTATTGTTCCAACTAATGTCAGTCTTACAAGAGTCCCAATACGCCAATTCAGCTTCAATGCCTACATGGGACAATCTTGAGATTATTTGAAAGAACTCTACTTGTTATTGTGAACAATTTTTATCAATTATTAGTAACTTAAGAAACAAAGAAAATAGAATCACTCAATTTTGATGAAAGATAAAATTATAACATACTTTGAGATTGGTCCAACCAAGATGAAGGTCAATCTAGTTTAGAGTCCCAACACTCCTATAGAGCATCAATGACTACACGAAGCAATCTCGAGCTTGTTAAAAGATGTTTACCTATCATTATCAACAACTTTTATCAATTAGAACTTAAAAGACAAGATAAATCAAATCAATCAATCTCATTGAAAGATAAAAGTATAACATAATTTAGGATTGTTCCAGCTAAGAAGGTCAACCTTATGAAGAGTTCTAACACTCTAATCGAGCTCCTATTCCTGCATGGGACAATCTTGGGCATGTTGAAACATGTCTACCTACCATTGTTTCAACAACTTATACCAATTATTAGAACTTAAAAGACAAGTCAAATCAAATAAATCAATTTTGTTGAAACATGTTAACTATATAATATACCTCAGGATTGTTCCAACTAAGTAGGTCAAATATTACAAGTGTCCTAATGCCTGCATCGGAAACTTGAGCTTATTCCAAGATATCTACCTACTATTGTCAACAATTTTTATCGATAAGATCATAAAAGACAAGAAAAATCGAATCATATACTTTGGGATTGTTCCAACTTACAAGGTCTCCATCTTACAAAGTCCTAATACTCCAAGTTGAGCTCCAATACCTACCTGGGACAATCTTGACCTTATTGAAAGATGTGTATCTATTATAGTCAACAACTCTTTTCAATTAGCAATTAGGACTTAAAACACAAGGAAAATCACATCAATCAATTTTATTGAAAGTTGGAAAAGATGTAATACACCATTGGATGAGACAATCTTGAGTTTGTGCTCCCATTCCTACATGAGACAATTATGAGTTTGTTGAAAATATATACCAATTGTCAACAACTTTTTAATTAGAACTTAAAAGACAAGACAAACCAAATCAAACAATATTATTGAAAGATGTAAACTATATAATATACTTTGGGTTTGTTCTGAGTAGGAAGGTCAATTGATGAGAGTCCTAACACTCCAATCGAGCCCAATGCCTGCATGGTTGAAAAATAATTGTTAATCTTCAACTCTAAATAATATGCTTTGTTATTGAAATACGAACTAAATTATTTATTTAATTTGTTAATGGGCATTTGATCTTACATATCCTCTTAATTTTGACGGATGCTATAAACTAAATGTTGTTATTTTTTGAGTAAAAATGTGGCTTAGTTCCATGGCATTATCTCACTGTGAGACCTATTAAACATACATATTCTAGGAAGGGTACAAAAGAAAACGAACATGTTGTTAGCTCAAGAGGGCCCTCAAGGGGGACAATGGGATTGTCGGAGCGAGGGGTTGTATTGTGAGAGCGTTTTGTAGGGGATAACAAAGTGTGAAGACATTCTAAATTTTGGCTAGACATTGCTGAGAGGAGAGTCCAACTCTCTCGAATGACTGGGAGGCTTTGTTATTGTGTTTTGCTTGGTATTTTAACATATGTGAATCATAACCCCTATTCATTGAAGAACTATCAATAGCATAGTGTGGGATTTAGTAGATATTGGTATTTGTGTATTGTTTGGTATTCTGTGCAAGTTTATTCCACTTGGATGCCTTACAAATTGATATTAGAGCACGCTTAATTTGGGGAGAACAAGGAAAATGGCTCATAAACATATTGAGGAAATGATGGAGAGGACGGAAAAAAAAAATTCTGAGATGAAAAAGGCGATACACGATATGGGAAAATACTTCAAGCAATTGTAGATGGAAATGCAAGAGAATCAGAAGGCCTTGGTCTTGATGATGGCTGAGAATACCTCAGGAAGAGGACAGTCCTCCACGACAGCAACTAACCAATCAACTCAAAGTTCGAACATAGGCGAAGGCTCGAGAATGAAGAAGCCAACGATAAGAACATAGGAATCGAAATTAGTCTAGACAAAGAATGAGGTTCAAAGAGGGATCGAAGCAAGTTTAAAAAACTGAAGATGCCCGTCTTCCCAGGGACAAACCCAAACTCGCAGCTGTTTTGTGTGGAAAGATACTTCGAGGTACATTAGTTGAGTGATGTAGAGAAAATCGTCATGGTCATTTTTTAGAAGAGAAACGAATTTCATTGATGAATGAAATGTGGAGAAAAACTCTGATCACCAAAGAGTGAATTACATGAAAGCTTTCCAATTTTCAACCAGGACGTGGTTGATTGGTATTGTTGGAAAACCAACCGACAGAAAATTGTCATGAGATGATTTGATTACTAAGCTATTCGAGTGGTATCGACCATCTTAGAAAGGAAGTTTAGGTGCAAAGTTTTTGGTTGTTAAGCAAAAAGGTAATGTCGCGAAATTCTGAAAGATATTCAAGATATACTCGATGCCATTGCGTATGTACTCGAGAATACATTCCTAAATGGGCTAAACCCTATGATTAGGACGGAAGTGGTAAGTAGACACGGTGCCTTTTTCTTCTTCCTTTGAGATCTTTTCAATAAGTGACGAAGCTTTAAGTCCCTCCAATCCTTGAATGGTTCACGTTCTTCCTTCGCTCGATACCAGTTTAATGCTACTCCTTCAAAACTCACCACAGCCACGATTGGTTTCTTTGCATCCGATAGTTTATGAATTTGAAAATACTTATCCGCTCGAAATAGCCACGAATCAGGTTCATCACCCCCAATCACAGGCATCTCCACCTTCTTGAATTTACTTCGAACCCCGCTAACCTCTTCCACCCGCTCAGCTTCAACTTTGCACGATCTCTCACTACCGGTTCCAGTGTTTTTGCCAATGTCGATCCACTATTTCCTCTTCTAAACCGACTCGTCGACGAACCCTAAAGAAGTTGGTTGTGAGCAAAGTTGCGCGATCTCAGATGCTAGTGTCGCAAGGATCTTTCAAAACTCCAGCATTCCCTCTTCTAACACTGGAATTTTCTAAAGGTTTTCCTTCATATTTGCCATCTCTTGCTTGTTAGCATCGAGCCTTTCTTCTATTCTCTTTTGTGCCATTTTCTTCCACCTCCCCAGGATGTTTTGATGCTCTGATACCAATTTGTAAGGGTCCTTACAATATATTGATTAACAGAGGAAACAAACAGCCCTGAAGCAACACAAAAACCCCAGCAAGTTCAAGAGTGTTGGTATCTCTCCCTCTCCTCTAGACATTCATCAAAAATTCAACATAATCCCTAAAAGGAAAAATAAAAAAACTTATATACTACCCAACCCAACGAATACATTATCCAACCCTTTCTTGGGACCACAGTGGTCCCTACTCATTCTCGCACAAACATCAACATAACTAACTTTGTGGAGAATTCTCTTGTATAAACTTGTCTTTCCTTGAACTTATTCACAGTGGTCCCTACTCATTCTCGCGCAAAGATCTACCCTTGCCTTTCCTTGTATAAACTTTCACTATTGGAGGCCTAGCAAAATATTCGTGGTTCTCACCAACCAACGCACGCTCAAACCCTATTGACTATTGAAACAAAGGAAAGTTCAATCAGAATATCAAAAATGGTTGACCAAGCTGCTGGGATATGATTTCGAAACCAAATATCATTTGGGGTTGTTGAATAAAGTAGTTGATGCTTTATCTCAAGTAACACGCACTACAGAGCTCGTTGTTTTGACCATACCTTCGATAATGGATCATACCATAGTTCAAAAGGAAATGGCAAAGGATCCAAATTGATCAAAATTGTGATGGCCATTCGTGAAGACCCCCCCCCCCCCCCCCGCTATCCCAAATACTCTTTACAACAAGGTCAACTAAGGTATAAAGGCCACCTAGTGTTATCTAGCAAGTCTGCTTTGCTTTGATTCCTTCCATTCTACACAAATTTCATGATTCAATTGTGAGGGAACACTCTGTATTGTTGTGAACCTACAAGAGGCTGAAAGGAGAATTGTCTTGGAAGGGAATGAAAAACAACATGAAGTCCTATGTGGAAAAATGTGTGATTTATCAGAAGAATATATCAGAATTAGTTACTCCAGTTAGGTCATTGCAGCATTACCCTATCCTAAGCACATATGGGAGGATATCACGATGGATTCCATTTTCAACAACTTTTGCTCCAGCTGGCGTGTTAAAAGATGTCTACCTATCATTATCAACAAATTTTATCAATTAGACCTTAAATGGCTAGGAAAATACAATCAATCAATTTTACTGAACAAAAAAAAAATAACATACTTTGGAAAGTTAAATTTATCAAGAGTCTTAACACTCAAGTTGAGCTTGCATTCCAATCTTGGAAAATCTTGAGCTTGTTGATAGATGTCTACCTATCATTGTCAACATTTTTTTATCAATTAGAACTTAAAAGAAAAGGCAAACCAAATCAATCAATTTTATTGACAGGTGTAAAATATATAATATACTTTGGTAATGTTCCAACAAAGAAGTCAATGTTACAAGAATCCAATATTCCAATTGAACTCCAATGCACCTGCATGGAACAATCTTGAACTTATTCAAACATGTCTATTGATAATTGTCATCAACTTCTCGAATAAAATAAATCAAATTTATTCAAAGATACAAGTAGAACATACTTTGGTATTGTTCCAACTAAGAATGTCAATCTTACAAGAGCCCTAATACTCCAACTTGAGCTCCAATGCAAGCATTGGACGATCTTGAGATGATTTGAAAGATGTCTACCTTTCATTGTCAACGACTTTTATCAATTATTGGAACTTAGAAAACAAAGAAAACAAAATCAATTAATTTTAATGAAATAAAGTATAACATACTTTACTATAGTTCCGACTTAGAAGGTCAATCTTATTTAGTGTTCTAACACTCCAACGGAGCTCCAAATGCTTGCATGGGACACAATCTCAAGATTGTTGAAAGATGTCTACCTATCATTGTCAACAACTTTTATTAATTAGAACTTAAAAGACAAGGAGGAAATTGAATCATTCAATTTAATTGAAAAATAAAAGTATAACATACCATGGGACTATTCCAACTAAACAAGTCAACCTTAGCAAGAGTCCTAACACTCCAATCGAGCTCCCATTCTTGCATGGGAAAATCTTGAGCTTGTTAAAAGATGTCTACCTATCCTTGTTAACAACTTTTATTAATAGGAACTTAAAAGACAAGGCAAATCAAATCAATCAATTTTATTGAAACACGAAAATTATATAATATACCTTAAGATTGTTCCAAATAAGAAGGTCAATATTACAAGGGTCCTAATACTCCAATAGTGCTTTCAATAACTGCATGGGACAATATTGAGCTTATTTGGAGATGTCTACCTGGTATTGTCAACAACTATTAACAATTAGAATTTAAAAGACTACTTTGGGATTGTTCCAACTAACAAGGTCAATCTTACCTAAATCCGAATATTCCAAATTGAGCTCCAACACTTGCGGGGACAATCTCGAGCTTATTGAAAGATGTATATCTATTATAGTCAACAATTTTTATTAATTATAACTTAAAAAGACAAGGAAAATAAAATCAACCAATTTTATTGAAGCTGGAAAAAATATTAAGAGTCCTAATCCTCCCAATTGAGCTTCAATGTCTTCAAGGGACAATTTTGGCCTTGTTAAGAGATATTTACCTGTCATTATCAACAACTTTTATCAATTAGAAATTAAAAGAAAAGGAAAATCAAATCAATAAAGTTCATTGAATGATAAAAAATGATAAAAAAAAAATAACATACTTCGGAATTGTCCCAACCAAAAAGGTACACCTTATCAAGAGTCCTAAAACTCCAATTCAGCTTCCATGCATGAGACAATCTTCATCTCGGCAAAAGATTTCAACAAATCAATGTCAACAACTTTTATGAATTAGAACTTAAAAGACAGGGCAAACCAAGTCAATCAATTTTAAAAGATGTAAAATGCATAAATACATTGGTATTGTTCCAACTATGAAGATCAATCTTACTTGTCATTCTTGCATGAAACCATCTTGAGCTTGTCGAAAGATGTCTACTTGTCATTGTCAACAACTTTTATCAATTAGAACTAAAAAGGCAAATCAAATTAATCAATTTTATTGAGAGGCGTAAAACGTATAATGTTTCGTATTGTTCCAACTAAAAAGGTCAATCTTACCAGAGTTCTAATACTTCGATTGAGCTCCAATGCCTGCATGGGACAAGGCAAATCGAATTAATCAATTTTATTGAAAGGTATAAAACATATAATGTACTTTGGTATTGTTCCAACTAAGAAGGTCAATCTTACCAGAGTCGTAATACTCCAATTGAGCTCCAACCCTACATGGGACAATCTTGAGCTTATTCGAAAGTCGTCTACATGTAAGTCAACAACTTTTCTCAACTTAAAAACCAAGGAAAATAGAATCAATTAATTTTAATGAAATATAAAAGTATAACATACTTTGAAATTTCTCCAACTAAGAAGGTCGATCTTATGTAGAGTCCTAAAAGTCCAATGGAGCTCCAATGCATGCATGCGACAATCTCAAGCTTGTTGAAAGATGTCTACCTATCATTGTCAACAACTTTTATCAATTAGAACTTAAAAGACAAAGAAAATCAAATCAATCAATTTTATTGAAGGATAAAAGTATAACATACTTTGAGATTGTTCCAACAAAGAAGGTCGACCTTATGATGGGTTTTAACACTCCACTCGAGTCTCCATTCCTGCATGGGACAATCTTGAGCTTGTTGAAAGATATCTACATATCATTGTCAATAACTTCTGTTAATGAAAACATAAAAAGACAAGGTAAATCAACTCAATCAATTTTATTCAAACATGTAAACTATATAATATACCTTAGGATTGTTCCAACTAAGACGGTCAATATTACACGAGTCCTAATACTCCAATTGTGTTTCAGTTCCTGCATGGGTCTTGAGCTTATTCAAAGAACTCTACCTAGTCAACAACTTTTATCAATTAGAACATAAAAGACAAGGAAAATCAAATCATAAACTTTGAGATTGTTCCAACTTACAAGGTCAATTTTACCAGAGTCCTAATACTCCAAATTGAGCTCCTATACGTGCATGGGACAATCTTGAGCTTATTGAAAAATGTGTATCTATTATAGTCAACAATATTTATCAATTAGAGCTTAAAATACAAGGAAAATCAAATCAATTTCATTGAAAGCTAGAAAAAAGTATAATATACTTTTGGATGTTCCAACTAGGAAGGGTCAATCCTATTAATAGTCCTAATACTCCAATTGAGCTCCAATGTCTGCCTGCCTGGAACATTTTTGAGCTTGTTGAAAGATATCTAACCGTTATTGTCTACAACTTTGATCAGTTATTAGAATTTAAAAGACAAGGAAAATCAAATCAATCAATTTTATAGAACGATAGAAAATATAACATACTTTGGGATTGTTCCAACTAATGAGATACACCTCATCAAGAGTTGTAACACTCCAATCGAGCTTCCATTCCTGCATGAGACAATATTGAGCTTGTTGAAAGATATCTCCTATCAATCAAAATGTCAACAACTTTTATCAACTGGAACTTAAAAGACAAAGCAAATGAAGCCAATCAATTTTATTGAAAGACGTAAAATGCATAAATATATTGTATTGTTGCAACTATTAAGATCGATCTTACAAGAATCTCTTAAAACTCCAATTGAACTCCAAATGCGTCTACGAGACAATCTTGAGATTGTTTGAAAGATAGTTGAACTCCAAATGCGTCTACGAGACAATCTTGAGATTGTTTGAAAGATGTCTACCTATCATTATCAACAACATAACTTTTATCAACTATAAAAACTTTGAAGAAAAAAAATCAATTAATTTTAATGAAAAATGAAAGTATAACATACTTTAGTATTCTCCAAACTAAGAAGGTCAATCTTATTTAGAGTTCTAACACTCCAATGGAGCTCCAATGCTTGTATGGGACAATCTCAAGATCGTTGAAGTTGTCTACCTATCATTGTCAACAACATTTATCAATTAGAACTTGAAAGACAAGGAAAATCAAAACAATAAATTTTGTTGAAAGATAAAAGTATACCATAATTTGAAATTGTTCGAAATTGTTCCAACCAAGAAAATCAATCTTATCAAGAGTCCCACCACTCCAATTGCTCCAATACCTGCATGGAACAATCATGAGTTTTTTGAAAGATGTCTACCTATCATTGCAACAACTTTTATGAATTACAACTTAAACAAAAAGGAAAATGTAATCAATCAATCTTACTAAACCAAAAATACATATCATACTTTGGAACTGTTCCAACTAAGAAAGTCAACTTTATCAAGATTCGTAACACTCCAGTTGAACTCACATTCCTGTATGTGAAAATCTTGAGCTTGTTGATATGATAGATGCCTACCTATCATCATTGTTAACAACTTTTATCAATTAGAACTTAAAAGAAAAAGGCAACTGAAATTAATCAATTTTATTGACATATGTAAAATGTATAATATACTTTGGTATTGTTCCAACAAAGGTCAATCTCACAAGAATCCTAATACTCCAATTGAGCTCCAATGCCGGCATGGGACAATCTTGAACTTTTTCAAACATGTCTACCTGTAATTCTCATCAACTTCTATAAGTTATTAAAACTTAAGAAGCAACAAGAATAGAATCAATCAAGTTTATTAAAAGATACAAGTAGAACAGACTTTGGTTGAACTTAAGAAACAAGGAGAATAAAATCAATCAAATTTATTGAAAGATACAAGTAAAACATACTTTTGGTATTGTTCCAACTAAGAAGGTCAGTCTTACAAGAGTCCTTATACTCCAATGCCTACATGGGACAATCTTGAGATCTTGAGATTATTTGAAAGAACTCTACCTGTCATTGTCAAAAACTCTTATCAATTATTAGTAACTTAAAAAAACGAAGAAAATAGAATCACTCAATTTTGATGAAAGATAAAATTATAACGTACTTTGGGATTGGTCCAACCAAGAAAGTCAATCTAATTTAGAGTCCTAACATGAAGCAATCTCAAGCTTCTAAAAAGATGTCTACCTATCGTTATCAACAACTTCTATCAATTAGAACTTAAAAGACAAGATAAATTAAATCAATCAATTTAATTAAAAGATAAAAGTATAACATACTTTGATATTGTTCCAACTAAGAACATCAACCTTATCAAGAGTCCTACTGTTGGTTTCTGTATTTTATATTTTCTCCTTAATTAGAGTTAACTGTTGTAATTATATTGTATTTATTTTGTGTATCTTTTCCTTTTATGTAATTAGGTCTTTCTCTCCTTCTTAGGTAAGGCTTTTGTACCTAGTTAGAATTATTTTTAGATTATTTGAATAAAGAAATACCTTTTGAACACCTACACTCCAATCGAACTGCGCGGGAAGGTTTCCCATCACACGGCTCACCAACTTGATCTTCCACGGGAACCGTATGTCCGAACGGGATTTCTGTTGGATCTGATCTTCCTACCTGGGACAATCTTGAACCTATCAATAACAACAACTTTTACCAATTAGAACTTAAAACACCAGGTAAATCAAATCAATCAATTTTATTGAAACATGTAAACTATATAATACACCTTAGAATTGTTCCAACTAAGAATGTCAATATTACACGAGTCCTAATAAATAATCCTCCAATTGTGCTCCAGTGCCTGCATGGGACAATCTTGAGCTTATTCAAAGATGTCTACCTATTATTGTTAACAACTTTATCAATTAGAACATAAAAGGCAGGGAAAATCAAATCATATACTTTGAGATTGTTCGAACTAAGAAAGATCTCAATTTTACAAAGTTCTAATACTCCAAATTGAGCTCCAATACCTGCATGGGATAAACTTGAGCTTATTGAAAGATGCGTATTTATTATAGTCAACAACTTTTATCAATTAAAACTTAAAGCATTAGGAAAATCAAATCAATCAATTTTATTGAAACCTGAAAAAGTTATAATATACTTTTCGACGTTTCAACTAAGAAGGTAAATCTTATTAACCATCTTTACACTCCAATAGAGCTCCAATGCCTACTTTGGTAGTTGAAATTGCAGTTGATGCATGGAACTATCTTGAGCTTGTTCAAAGTTGTCTACCTGTAATTGTCAACAACTTTTATCCATTAGAACTTAATAGAGAAGGAAAATCAAATGAATTAGTTTTCTTAAAAGATAAAAGTATAACATACTTTGGGATTGTTCGGACTAAAAAGGTTGTGCTCCCATTCCAGCATAGGACAATCTTGAGCATGTTGAAAGATGTCTACCTAGTACCTATCATTGTGAACAGCTTTTATTAATTAGAACTTGAAAGACAAAACAAGACAAAACAAAACAAATCAAATGATATTATTGAAAGATGTAAACTATATAATATACTTTGGGTTTGTTCCAAGTAAGAAGGTCAATCCTATAAGAGTCCTAACACTCCAATCGTGCCCAAGGCCTACATGGGAGACAAATAATTGTTAATCTCAGCTCCAAATAATGTGCATAGTTATTGAAATATGAACTTCATTTATTTATTTTGTTAATGGGCATCTGATCTTACACATTCTCTTAATTTTGATGGATGTAATAAACTAAATGATGTTACTTTTTAGTCCAAATGTGGCTTAGTTTAACTTCCCTGACATTATCATTTTCAAAAAAAAAAACTTCCATGACATTATCTTACACAGTATAAAAATTGTGTGGCTTATTGATTTCATTGTCAATC
This sequence comes from Luffa acutangula, assembly GCA_036850905.1. Taxonomy (NCBI): domain Eukaryota; kingdom Viridiplantae; phylum Streptophyta; class Magnoliopsida; order Cucurbitales; family Cucurbitaceae; genus Luffa; species Luffa acutangula. The sequence continues at coordinate 2,656,101 of CM072097.1, forward strand.
CATCAAGCAAATGTTAAACGAGATAATCAAACAAAAGTTGTAGTGGTAACGGGACGACAAACAATTGTATATAACTACTTGGCAAAACTATCCTTTTACCCAAAGACCAAATAAGATAATATCGATTAGGCATTTGAAGTTAAATTAGCATGCTATTGTCACAAGAGTGAAAGATTTCCTTCAAAGTTCAAATTCTATTAAACCAATTCAATAAAATATTTATGCACCAAGTTGCAATTAATCCAAAGGAGAAAAAATAAGAATAGAAAACAGATGTTTATGATAAATATATATGTCTTCTAGAAATTTCAATTCAGTTCAATACCAAATATACCAAATCGATGACGATCGATCATGACTTTAACATCGGATGCTTCTGCCAATCCCTCATGGCCATGGTCATTGTCGTCAGTCAAATGCCTTCTTTCACCTTACTCTTCTTCCCTTCAAATGTAGTTTCTAGTGTGCGGCCTTTGACGGTGGATTTCCCTCAGAGAAAAAAGATAGTGAATCGAAGATAAGAGAAGAAATAAGGGAGCGTTTGACAGCTAACGATGAAGAGGGTTTTGATTTTTGAAAAGGAACCAAAGCAATCAAATCAACGGCTTTGTTCTTTAATTTCTTGAGACTAAAATACTTTTTGAATTCACTTTCGTGATAAGAAAACCAACCTTGTCATTAATTTGGGACTTTCATTTGAGTTTATATCATGTCATTTTTTACACTTTGATTCATTTATGTTTTTTTCTTATATTTTTCTAAATATTAATATAAATCTCAAACACTTAAATTTTCTCCTTTTTTTTTCTTTATTATTCTTTTTGTCCTATCATTTTTTTCCCTCTCTAATTTTTTCTCCAAGTCTTCTCTTTTAACTATATCTCTTTATCTCTAAAAATTTTCTCTCTCACTTGTTAACTTATTTTCTCCAAATTTTTCATCACTTTTTAATTTTCTTCTCTTTTTCTCTCACTTTTTGCACTTTTTGTCTCTGAATTTTCTCTTTTGAAATTTTTTCTCCCTCTAACATTATTCTTTTCTGACTTATTAAATTTTCTCCCTTCATATCATTTTTCTATTTCAGAGAGAAAATTAATAAAGTGAGAATAACTTTAGAGATTGAAAAAAGTTACAAAGAGAAAATTTTAGAGAGAGAAAACTAAAAAGTGAGATAAAAATTTTAGAGAAGAAGTTAAGAAGTGAAAAAATTTTAGAGAGGAAGTTAAAAGTGAAATAAACATTTTAGCGAGAAAAGGTGATAGAGAGAGAAAAAGTATTAGAGAGAGAGGACAACATTTTAAGATAAAAAAGTTAAAAATGGGAAAATCTTAGGCCCCATTTGATAACCATTTGATTTTTGGATTTTGAAAATTAAGCTTATAAACACTACTTCCACCTATATAAGTTTCTTTGTTTTGTTATCAACCTTCTTCCCATGTTTTCAAAAAACAAGTCAAGTTTTGAAAACTAAAAGAAGTAGTTTTCAAATACTTGTTTTTGTTTTTCGAATTTGACTAAGAATTTAAATGTTTCCTTAACAAAGATGAAAACCATCGTAAGGAAATTGGGAGAAAATAAGCATAATTTTCAAAAACCAAATAGTTATCAAACAGGACCATAATGTTTGAAACTATATTAACACATTTAATAAATACAAAAAAAAACATTTAAATAAAACAAAGTTTTAAAAATTACATGATTCAAAAACCAAATTTAAGCTAAAATTAAAGACTCGTAAGTTTTCCTATGCAAAAGTGAATTCAAATAGCATTTAATCTACTTATCCAATGAAAAATAAATCACTTCCAAACCATAACAATTGTTCCAATCACACCCTACAACTTTCAATTTGATCAACCACTCTAATAAACTTACAAAATTGTTGCAATTCGAGGATAGTATATCAAGTTGAAAGTTGGAGGGTGTAATTGTAACAATCCTAGTTTAGATGTAGTTTTTGCAATTTATTTTTTTATATATTAAAATAAAATAAAATTAAAAAATGTCCGAGAGAATAGAAGGACCTTAGAGAATTCAACCAAGTTTGCAACACTGAGAGCTAAGTGTTCCCTATAAACTGATTTATCTATCAAGCTGGGAGTCGCCACAAATTCAGAAAAATCATTCTTTCCGGTAGAGTCGATCAATGCAACTTTAGTGCCTATTCCCCTGCAGCGTTCATATTAACATTAATCTTCAACGGGAAAAAGGGGTCTAGTCCATAATAAATGAAAGAATTCGTTATCTTAAGTTTTAAATATGTTACACTAGTTTCGAAAAAAAAAATGTTACACTAAAGCTCAAGGTTTAGAACTATACCATGATCGGAATTAGGTTAGGGCGAAGGCATGCTTTCTCCAACACTTGTAGCATCTTGGAAAAATAGCTTCATCATTTGTTATTTCACTGGGTTCTGATGAACTCTCACTCCATATAATCTGTCTCCTTGCTTTGCCAATCGCTTGCATCTCTTTCTTGGGTGCAGCAAGTGACTGAGAGAGAGAAGCAAAGAAAAAAAATTAAGTTTAAAACAGATTTCATTTTGCATTTTGGTTTAAAAGATACTTTAGAAACAGGGAATGTTGAATGCAACTAGTCAAATTAACATAATAATTAAGAATAAAATTGTAAACTTTTTATCAGGTTTAGGGGCAGGTATTCAAATTGTTTCAGAAACCTTAAAAATCTCAAGTCCACAGTCTAGTCCAAGCTCAAGACGAAGACCCTTGCCCAAGTGTAACAGCTATTGTTGGAAAAGTCAGATTGGCAAGTAGCTTGAAAAGTATTTGTAGGTTCCATCATTGCAAACCAAAATTTATATATGTATATAATATATCTGTTGGAGTTTCTAACATTTGTGTGTAAATCTTTATTGTAAAATATTTTGGTTTTTATAGCATTTATTCTTTTCCATATTTGTAATAGGTCTTTCTCCTACATAAGAAGACCTATACTGCACATATTAGATATGAAAATATATTTTTATGCTCTCAAAATTAAGAATATCTTACATGAAATTAATTCACCCAAAATTCAGCCATGAACACAGAGGAGATATTTGATTGCATCATTAGCAAGAAATAATCCTCCTTTGAGAAATACAATGGGAAAAGGAATCACTCCAAAGTACTAAGCATGTTTTCTCAACAGATAGGTTGAACAACTGATGGACAGTCTCATTATATAAAATTTTAGTAATATAAACTTGGAGTACCTTGAGAGCACTTACAGAGATATCATCATGTTGAAACTCAATATAGTTGTTTCTCTGGTTCCTTAATTTATATGCTAACCGGCTCACCTTTCCAGTAGAAGGTGTACATCCCTTATCGAGTGAAGTGCATTTCTTTCTATTAACAGGATCAATGTAAAACTGCAAACGAAAGTTGCATTTTCTTTAGCATGTCACTAACTCAAGGACACTGAATACATGGATGAGACACTACAAGAAATTTGACTATTTTTTAAGGTCATAACCTTTGAAAAGGCACTAAATAAACCTTCGATATATCTTTTTTCAAAGGTTACTTTAACTTCAACCTTTGAAAAGTGTTGAAATCGATCCCGTAGAAAAAACTTCTTCAAAGGTTTAATCTTTGAAAATTAATATTTTTCAAAGTTTACATGTCGTTGATAATTGTCGAATTATTTTTTGATAAAAAATAAAAATAAATTCAGGTGTTATCTTTTTCAAAGGTTCTCATTATTTTCAAGGGTTATAATGTTATTTTCGACAAAGTTTTAAACCTTCAAAAATAGTTCTTTATAGACTTGTAAATCCTTTGAAAAAAAGATGTAGAAATCTAAAATAAAATGGTATTTTGAATGAACCTTCACCAAATTATAATATTAGATATGATAGATATGTTAATGTTGATCGGCAAGGCAACCACCAAAAGGGTCATTTTGAGCAGTCGTCAGAAACTTGCAAGTTTGTGAGTGGAGCCATTGGAACCATTGCCATCAGCCACAGTAGCATCATGCCCTGCCAAAAGAGACAAAAAAAAAACTTCAACATGAACCCATGTTTAAATTAACTCTAAATGAACTGGCTTTAAAGATCCTTCTTTTGAGTTAATCCATAAAGAGCGAAAGGGAATTCATAGGTTATACTTTTTAACTTTCATTTGTGTTTTAATTAGTCTCCCATACTTTTAATAACTCACTTTTCTATTTAATCTTTATATTTTAAAAGGTTTCTAACGAAACTAAGAATGCAGCTCCCACAAATGTTCATAATCAAAAGGAACCATGGATATGAGTTTAAATATCCAACCAGTCAGCGAAAGTTCTCAATCACAACCTATTCTAATGCACAGATTGGGCAAACAACTCGGAGGATTGAAAATCAGTCATGGAATTTGTACAAACGTCGTATTAAGAAAAATCAACCAAAACACACAAAAACAAACAGATAAAGAACTCTCTCCTCCTTCAAAATGCAAGGGAGACGACCACGATAATATATCATCTCTTAGTTGTAATTTGCAAACAGAAAGAGAGAAGACAAAAAGTATAAGTGGCTTTGGCAAGTCAAGAAGTCAAATAACTGAAACTTGCAGATGTAGTAATCATCGCCATAGAGAGCTCTAGAGATTCGATTGGCTTCCTTCCTCATAGGGCTTCTTCGATTAAAAGTGATGTCCATGTTCACCAATGCCCTAATTTAATCCGGCCGATACAGGCAAAGGTACCAAGCAGCAATGATCGCTCCCAGTAATGCACCACAACAAAAACCTTCTCCTCAACGCCAATAATGGCGTTGATCGGCCAATTTCGACTCTTCGACTCTTCTCAAAGCCAATGTCGACTGGAAGATGCAATTTCCGAAATGGATCAACGAAGACGAGAAGTTCAAATCGCCAAAATGATGATGATGATCAGAGAATGGAGGAGAATTGGATATTGAAACAGAAATTTTGAATGAAGATTTTGGGAGTGGAAAACAGAGAAAACAGAGAGTAGGGCGAAGCGAAGGGGATAAATAGTAGCGTTTGTTAACGGTACTTTTTTTCAAATGGAACCAGCGATCAAATGAAATCGACGATTTTTTTTTTTTTTTTTGGCAAAATACACTTTTGGTCCCTGAGATTTGAGGTTGATGTCTATTTGGTCCCTGAAGTTTAAAAAGATACACTTTGGCCCCTGAGATTTGGAAAATAATTTTAAATGGTCCCTGAGTTAATTTGAACTAACGGAAAAGTGATGTGGAATGTTTTGAAACTTCGGGGACCAAATAGACATCAACCTCAAACCTCAGGGACCAAAAGTGTATTTTGCCTTTTTTTTTATAAGTAAATCGACGATTTTGTTATTTAACACGTAAATTATCACGTTCTTTTTTAATTATTTGGTGTGTTTTTTTTTCTTTTTAAATTTTTTATTTTATTTTGAAACAATAAAATTTTTGTTTTTTAAATTGAAATAATAAATCTAAAGGATAATTGTAATGGGTGGCAAAATTAGGGTAAATAATTGCAATTTTAGCAATTTTTTAAAATATTTGCAAATATGGCAAAATTTTTTAATTAATTTTTTATATCCCTATTTTGCCCTTGCCCTTAATTGCGCGCGCATCTGGTGGATTTTCCTCCTCTATTTTTGTTTTGGTAGGTTTCTATCTGATAGAAAATTTTTCTATCACTGATAGATTCTATCAGTGATAGGAAAACTTTCTATCTGATAGAAAATTTTTCAACTTTCTATCTGATAGAAAATTTTTGGGAAAAATACACTTTTGGTCCCTGAGGTTTGGGTTAAGTGACACTTGGGTCCCTGAGTTTTCAAACTCAACAAAAATACCCCTGAGGTTTGAGATAAGGAGCACTTTGGTCCCTGCCGTCAAATTTTCTGTTAACTTTTAACGGTTGCTGACGTGGCACTATTATTTTAATATAAAAAATTATTTTTGTTTTATTTTTTAAATAAAAAATATTAAAAAATTAAAAAATTATTATTTTTATTCTTTCTCTCTTTCTCTCTCATCTTCTTCTTCTCCATCTTCCTTCTTCTCCATCTTCTCCATCCTCCTTCTTCTTCTTCCTAAGACCGGCGACCGGCGGCCACCACACGCCACCGCCGCCGCCGGCCGCCGGCGACTGTATTTTTCCCTATTATTTTATATTATTTTAATTCTTTTTAATTCATTCTCACTCTCTCTCTTTTTTTTTCTTCTTATCATTCTTCTTCACCAACGCACCGTCGGTTGTCTTCTTCTTCTTCACCTGCCGGCGGCCGGCGGGTGGCCGCCGCCGGCAACTGTATATTTTTCTTTCTTTTTTTTCTCTTCTTTCCTCTTCTCTTCTCCAACTTTTCTTCTCTCATCTTCAACCACCAGCGTTCACGTTTCAGATCTGGAAAATCGGCCCCTGACGAACTTTTCTTCTCTCGTCTTCAACTTTTCTTTACTTGTTCGTGGTGCTCACCAGCTCGTGGGTTGGTTGTGTTCACAGATCTCATCGGGAAGAAGGAAACTCACAGATCTCATCGTCTGACGTCGTGGGTCTCAACCGATTGTTGGGTCTTCCTGACGCCGACGCCTACAAACCCAAACCAGCAAAGAACGAGCTTCGACGCGTAGTTCTTCCCGACTCCGACGCCAACACCCACCCACGCCTTCGTTTTCCCTTCGTCTGGTTTGAAATGAATGGGAGTTCAGATCTGGAACGAAACCCAGATCTGGGTTTCGATTCAGATCTGGAACAAAATGGGTTTTCCTTCGTTTCAGACCAGTTCAAAGGGGCTTCCACCGGAATCACGTGGTGTCGCATAGAGGAGAAGAGAAATGGTCATGGTGAGGGTTGCTGTCGCGTAGAGGAGAAGAGAAGAACGGAAAAGAGTGTGTTGAGATTTCGGCTCATGAAGAAGAAATGATTGTTGTCGCGCGAACTTCAGACCGACGTGGGTTGGGATCTCGACCGGAGAAGAAAAACGAAAAAGAGGCGATGTGGGCTTCCTTGTTGCCGGTGGAACACAAGCGATCGAGATGGATGGAGTGGCGACGTGGGTTCTAGTGAAAGAAAAGAAGGGAAAGTAGAAGAAAGAAAAAAGAAGAAAAAATAAAGAGGAAAAGAAAAAAGAAAAAAATTTCGGCGACGGCCGACTGCCACCGGCGGTGGTCGGTGGGAGGTGGTCGCCGGTGACTGTGGGTGGTGCCTGGCCTTGAAGAAGAAGAAGAAAAGAGGTCGGTGATGATGAGGTTGTTGAAAAAGAGGAATAAAAAAAAACAAATAAAAATATATTAAAAAATTAATATTTTATTGTTTTTATTTATTTTTATTTCAAAAAATAAAAAAAAATAATATTTTTTTAATAAAAAAGACTGTCACGTCAGTATTCTGTTAACATTTAACGGTAAAATGGATGACAGGGACCAAATTGCTCCTTATCTCAAACCTCAAGGATAAAATTGTTGAGTTTGAAAACTCAGGGACCCAAGTGTCACTTAACCCAAACCTCAGGGACCAAAAGTGTATTTTTCCCAAAATTTTTCTATCACTGATAGAATCTATCAGTGATAGAAGTTTTCTATCACTGATAGAAAACTTTCTCTATCACTGATAGATTCTATCATTTCTATCAGTGATAGAAGATTTCTATCAGTGATAGAACGCTTTTCTATCACTGATAGAAAAACTAATTTTCTATCAGTGATAGAAATTTTCTATCACTGATAGAATCTATCGGAGATAGAAAAACGTTCTATCACTGATAGAAATCTTCTATCATTGATAGAATTAACTTTCTATTAGTGATAGAAGTTTTGTATCACTGATAGAAAGTTTTTCTATCACAGATAGATTCTATCTGTGATAGAAAAACTTTCTATCACTGATAGAAATTTTCTATCAGTGATAGAATTAACTTTCCTATCAGTGATAGAATTTTCTATCATTGATAGAAAAACTTTCTATCACTGATAGAATCTATCACATCAATGATAGAAATCTTCTATCACTGATAGAAAAAATTTCTATAAATGTTGTATTCTCATCTAAACCTTCCCTAACAAGATTTGATCGAAACACAAAAAAAAAGGGCACGAAATTCTGGCCTGAAAAGGGTGGGCGACGGCGGCAGCGTTGAAGATTCCGGCGGCGTTGGGCGGAATCTTTATATCATTGACTGAAAGATAAGTTGACTGAAAAACTTTCTATCATTTCTATCACTGATAGAAAAACTTTCTATCAATGATAGATTCTATCAGTGATAGAAATCTTCTATCACTGATAGATTGTATCAGTGATAGAAATCTTCTATCACTGATAGAAACCTTAGTGATAGAAAGTTTTTCTATCACAGATAGCTTATATCAGTGATAGAAAGTCTTTCTATCACTGATAGAAAGTGATAGAAAGTTTTTTCTATCACTGATAGAATCAATTGCCAATTAGTGATCACTGATAGAAAAATTGATAGAAAGCTTTTCTATCACTAATAGAATCTATTAGTGATAGAAAGAATTTTATCGGTGATAGAAAGTTTTTCTATCACTGATAGATTGTATCACCTATAGAAAGATTTTCTATCACCGATAGAAAAATTTTCTATTCGGTGATAGAAAGTTTTTCTATCACTGATAGAATCTATCAGTGATAGAAATAATTTTATCGGTGATAGAAATCGATAGAAACTTTTTCTATCACTGATAGAAAATTTTTCTACAACTGATAGAATCTATCAGTGATAGAAACTTTATTCTATCAGTGATAGAAACTTTCTATCACCGATAGAAAATTTTTCTACTACGGATAGAATCTATCAGTGATAGAAACTTTATTCTATCAGATAGAATCTATCTTTATTAGTGATAGAAAGCTTCTATTTCTATAGATAGAAAGTATTTCTATCAGATAGAATCTCTTTCTATCACTGATAGATTCTATCAATGATATAAAATATGAGAAACGAAACAACACCAACCAAACACCTTATAAAAAAGAACACATTGATAGAAAGACTTTCTATCAGATAGAAATTCTTTCTATCTGAAGTCTTTCTATCACTGATAGAATCACTGATAGATTCTATTAGTGATAGAAAAAATTTCTATCAGATAGAAAGGGCATTTTAGTAAATACACATTCCAAAACGTAAAATTTTGCCATTTTTGCAAATTTTATCTACCGGCTGCTAAATCTGTATATATTTTGGACCGGTTTGCTATATTTGCAACCGGCCCAAATCTAAATGAACAACTTACACATCTTGAAAAGATAAATCCGGACATTAGCAGATTCAATGCAGTTGAGGAAATGAAAAAAATAACCTAATGGTTATTACTTATTGAAGTGGTTGTTTGCTATGTCATAGTCTGATCCATAACAATTTCTTTTTTTTTAGGTCCCGTTTGATAACCATTTTAGTTTTTAGTTTTTGGTTTTTCTGTTTTTGATTTTTTGTTTTTTGTTTCCTGTTTTTTAAAAACAAAAACCATATATGTTTGATAACTGTTTTTTGTTTTTTGTTTTTAAAAAACAGAAAATCAAACTTGTTTGATAACTATTTTTGGTTTCCAGTTTTTAAAAAATTATAAAGATGAAAATATGTTTTAGAGATAGAAAAATGTGTAGAGACCTTAGAAACAAAAATTTAGAGACACAAATATAAATGTTTTTGAGAGATTTTTTTATTTTATGAAAAGACGAGAGAAAAGTTAAACATACAAAATTTAGAGAGGTGAAAGAAAATGTTGAGAGAGAATATTAGTTAGACTCGAGAAAAGATTAAATTAGAAAAAAAAATGTTAGAGAAAAAATCGAAAGAAAAAAGTTAGAGTCAAGGCTATAAATTTTAGATAAAAAATATTAAATAAAAAGAGAAAGTTTAAAGAGATAGTAAGATTAAGAGTAAAAGATATGCTGAAGAAATAACGATAAATTAGAAAAATAAAGAAAAATTGTTGCGATAGAAAATTTTGAAGATTTTTTTTTTCAAAAGAAAAATTAGAATATGTTAATTACGGAGAGAAAAGTTATTGATAAGTTTTTATAAATAGATAAGTTATCGAGAAAAAAAAAAGTTTTGAAAGAAAATTTAAGAGAGAGAAAAAAAAATTTATAGAGAGAAAAACGTTTTAGAGAAAAAAAAATAGAAAAAGGAATTTGTTGGAGAGAGATAGGTAAAAGAGGAGAAAAATAAGGATTAGAAGAAAAATGAGTTTTTGAAAAACAGAAATATGTTTTTAAAAACTACTTTTTTTTTGTTTTTGAAATTTGCTTATCATTTAAAAAACGTTTTTAAAAAACATAAATGGTTATCAAACATCCCTGTGTTTTTTAAAATGAAAAACAAAAACAGAAAACAGAAAACGAAATGGTTATCAAACGACCCCTTAGTTTGTAGTTTCTTGTTGTTATTTAAAAAACTATACTTCTTTTCTTGTTGTTATTTATCATGAATTTCAACTTTATTGACGAAACCTTTAAATTTCTAACCAAATTTGAAAAACAAAACAAATTTTTTAAAACGTTTTTTTTTTTTTGAAATAATAAAACAATTTTTTTTTGGGCCGATTGCAAGGATAGCAATATGGGCCAAAATAATTGCAAATCTAGCAACCCACAAAAAAAATTGCAAAAATGGCAAAATCTAATAGTTTGTGTGTTGCATTTACTAAAATACCCCTCCAGATTTTCTTTCACTGATAGAAAGTTTTTCTATCACAGATAGATTCTATCAGTGATAGAAAGATTTTCTATCAGTGATAGAAATTTTCTATCTATCAGTGATAGAAAATTTCTATCACTGATAGATTCTATCATATGATAGAAAATTTTTCTACTACTGATAGATTCTATCGGCGATAGATATTTTTCTATCACTTGTTCGATGTTTTATCAGTGTTTGGTTGTTGTTATTTGGTTTTCTATCATTGTTTGGTTTTTGCTTTTCAGTGTTTGATTTCTATAATCGTTCGTTTTTGCTTTATTTTTCAATGCTCGATTTCACCATGTATCACCATCGCTGATAGAAACAAAAGATCTTCTATCACTGATAGAAAAGTATCAGTGATAGAAAAATTTTCTATAACTCACGAAAATTTTTTCTATCAGTCTCAGTGATAGAGATAGAAAGTTTTTCTATCACTCATAGAAAAAATTTCTATAAGTGATAGAAGATTTCTATCACTGATAGGTTCTATCAGGGATTGAAAGATTTTCTATCAAGAGTTTTCTATCATTGATAGAATAGTAAAAATTTCTATCAGTGATAGAAATCTTTTATCACTGATAGAAAGCTTTTCTATCACTTATAGATTATATCGGTGATAGAAATATTTCTATCGGTGATAGAAAGATTTCTATCGGAGATAGAAAGATTTTTATGGGTGATCAGGGATTGAAAGATTTTTTATCAAAAGTTTTTCTATGATTTTCTATAAAAAGTTTTTTTTTTATCACTGATAGAACCTATCAGTGATAGAAATCTTTTATCACTGATAGAAAAAGTTTCTATTAGTGATAGAAATCTTCTATTCTATCCATGATATCTATCACTGATAGAAAATTTTTCTACCACTGATAGAATCTATCAGTCATAGAAATATTAGTGATAGAAACTTTCTATCGTCGATAGAAAATTTTTCTACCACTGATAGAATCTATCAGTGATAGAAATATCACTGATAGAAACTTTATTCTATCAGTGATAGAAACTTTCTATCACTGATAGAAAATTTTTCTACCACTGATAGAATCTATCAGTGATAAAAAGACTTTCTATCAGTAAAAAAAAAAAAAAAAAAGCACACAGGGGCAATTTAGGAATATAAAAAATTAATTCAAAAATTTTGTCATATTTGCAAATATTTTTAAAAATTGCTATATTTGTAATTATTTACCTTCATGTTGCCACCCATTACAATTATCCTTTTTTTTTTTTAAGTTCTGGTTTGGATGAAATAACTTGAATAATATGATATGTTTGAACTTCATGGTTGAACATTTTGATAGATAATTTAATAGATAATACTATTTTTGTTTCTAAATGACGTTAGGTAAACTTTCTAATTTTTACAATCATACGTCACATCAAATTGTCATTCGTTTTAATGTTAAAACTCTCAAAGGGATATTAAAAAAAAAAAAAAAAAAAAAAAAAAAAAAAAAAAAAAACCAATCAAATGGTTCCTTTTGATATCAATGGAATTTCGAAGTTCAAGGGTTAAAACAAAACTTTTCAAACTTTAGGAAATTAATGGAAACTTATCCCAAAATTCAAGGATATTTTATATAATGTTTCGTAAAAAAAAAAAAGTATTTTATATAATGTAATCAACGTATTCTAATTTTAACATAAATGAAATGATTTCATAACATGAAAACAATATATTTATTAAAGTTTTAAAAATTGTAGCATAATTGTACCTTTTAAGATTTTAAAATTGTAAACAATACTGAGTAAAAATGTTGTTTTTAGATTTTTCACTATTTAGACCACGATGTCTAAAAACAGTTTTTATATACAAATCGGACAATTGAGATTTATGGGCCCATTTGATTTTTCATTTGTAAAAATGGGCCCAGTTTTTAAAATCTCTTATTTGGGACCCTGCGGTTGTGAAAAGACAAATTTAGCCCTGTCCTTTGCCCAAGTTATCTTCTTAAAAATCTCAACCGAAATTGGGATAAAATTCGTGACAAAATTTGATTGAATTCAATGAATCCCGAATTTTGACAAATAATCATGCAACCACGGACCAAATTTGCCTAAAATTAATGAATCCGATTGAATTTAGTAAATCTCAGTAAAAAAAAGGACCCGGATTCATGCATTTCCGATCAAATTTTGACCGAAAATCATACAAATTCGACCAAAATTCGGCCGGGAATGCATAGAGCGTTTTTTATTTTTTATTTTTTAATTAAGCGGCATATTTTGGTTTCTATATATTTTCTTTCTTTTTTAAATCAAGCAAAAGGCCTTTGATGAACCGTATTGCTCTCTATGCAAATGTTTCTGGAATATGGCATGGGGAATTGCGATGGCAGACATTTCATCAAATTAATTTTTACTTTGTTATTCTGGAATATTGCATAATCATGAGTTTTTTTTTTTTAAAAATGTTTTTGAATTGTTTGGCCTCGCATTTTAAATTGAAGAGAGACTATAATAGATTTTTTACACCTTTGCTGACATCATATTTAAAATTGAAGAAAGGCTATAATAGATTTTTTACACCTTTGCCGATATCATTAAAATCAATAAAGGGTCCCCAAATGAGAGATTTTAAAAACTGAACCCATTTTTACTAATGAAAAATCAAATGGGTCCATAAGTCGCAATTGCCCATACAAATCCCTCAAATAATATTCATTGAATCTAAAAGTTAAATTAAGCCAACAGGAGCATAGTTTAAATGGTTTGTGGTTCGAATCTCTGCCCTCCTACATATATATATATATATATGTAAGTTGATTTTTTTTTTTTTTTTTAATTTTTTTAATTTTTTTTTTAATTTTAATTTTTATGTATATTGTAGATTTATCCATAACTAGTGAAATAGTCAAAACGAGTGGATGAGTTATAAATCCATTGAATATGCACTTCCAAAAGCAGACTCCGTAGGCCCTCATTTCATCCATTCATTTTCATTCCCATTCTTTGTCTGATTGTGTTGGCTTTCACGACGCCATAGATTTTGTTTGTGGTTCCAATTTCTTCCCCGCAATTTGCTTCCCCTTTCTCTCTCACTACAAATTTTGCACCATTTCATTGCCCATTTCTCTCGTCTGCTCTGTTTTGGTTCTTCCAACAGGTTAGTTTGCCACTGTGTTCAGATGCTATCACCTCCAGCTCCACTTTTCTTTGATGGGGTTTTCTCTAATCGTGTTTTAACCTCTGAAGTATCGAGATTGTGTTATCACCCATCACTCTACTTCGATCTTTATATTTGATATCTTGCTGAATGTCAACTCTGTTTCTGTTTGGTGCTTGTAGCTTGATTTTCGTTATTTTTATCACTTGAATCATGCTTGATATAATTGTAGAGCGATTTTCCGTTTGATCTTTGTATTTCAACTCAATTTTCATCCAATTATGGTTTGGTACCTGAAAGAACGAATCGCCCGAGTGGCCAGCAAGCATTCTGAGGTTTTGCAGATTTTTTTGACTTTGATGAACTTTCCTCGAACAGTTGGGTTCTAAGGAGCTGCTACTGGATTTTTGGGCACTGGCAATGTAAGTTTTAGTAATGGTTTAGATCACATTCATGGCTGAAATGTTAAGAATCTCTTATGGAGAGCTGAGGAGAAAACTGTTGGAAGTGCCTCAAGCAAGCAAGTGCTACCTTTCCAAACATGAAACACGAAGAGAGTATCACAGCCCCATCCTAAAATTAGGTCTTGTGGTTGAGAAAAAATTGAAATTAGACATCCATGGACTTCCTGCACTAGCAAATTGGTATGTATTTGTTCCACGAGGAATCATTACTTTTCACTGAAATTAGACATCCCCTAAAATCCTAACAGAGAAACTAAAGAATAATCAAGCCCAACCCATTAAAAATTTTTAGATAAACAATTTCATTGATGTATGAAATTTACAGTAGGGATGCAAGATCTATAGAGATTACAAAAGGCTTTTCCAACTATTTAGAAGGGAAGCATAAGTGTATGATGTGAGAAGAGGAGAGAGTTTACACCAAGAAATAGGGTAGTAAATAACAATGTCAAAAAAAGCATCAAAAGAGAGGTCGATTTCTTGGAAAACTCTTCGATTTCTTTCTTTTCATAAGACCCAAAAGAAAGATCTAGTGATGTTGATCCATAAGAGGCCTTGGATATTGTTGAAAGGATGACCCAACATGATAAAAAATTACCATAGAAACAACGTAGTTTAAATAACTTGATGATCGTGAAGCCTAAAACTAGATCGAAAGATCCTTCACAAAGAATACTTGCTTTTGCCGACCAATGAGCACATGCCGCCAATAGAATTACTTGGAACCTAAGCTACTCCCCATTTCGTTGCATGCCTTTTATTTACGGTGATGGTTAACAACTAACTAATGCCCTAAAAACCCGTTTACTAATATCCTTATACCTCTAGTCATGTGTCTGTTAACCAATCATGCTGTAAAGTACACCTTTTCTTCCTCTTCTTCCCCAGTGCACACTGCTCCCACCTCCTTGTTGTCTCTTACCCTTCTACCGTAAGTGTTATGAACTGGGGTCTATCAAAATGAAGGTGTTCTTATAGACCATGGTCTAGATGGCTTAAGTGATGGATAGGATTCAAATGAGATGTTTGAAGCTTTTTTTTTCCAAATTTGAGCATTCTATGCAAAAATGCTACAGAAGACCAAAATCACCAATTCTTACATTGTTCTCTGGCTCTAATGTGAGGCTAAAGTTTTTTGGTTGATTTGGTGTCCTTCAATATATGGCAAACCAAGCTCTTTACCAAACATCGTGTGAGCAGAATTTTAAAGGTAAGGTTAGAATCATTTGGTCTAGTACAACTACAGTTCTTCTGGAGAATATTTGGGCTGAAAGAAACAAAAGAATCTTTCAAGAGAAAACTAAAAATTTGGAAGATGGGTGAAAAGTAGTGAGATTTCTTTGGGCTTCGGTTACAAAATCCTTTTGTAATTATGCATTAGGTTTTATTATTCTAGATTGGAGCTCCTTTCTTTAGCAGGGTTCCCTTTTGTGGGCTTGTTTTTTGGATCCCCTTGTATTCTTTCATTTTTTCTCTATGAAAGTTGGTCTATTATCCAAAAAAGAAAGCAAAAAGAAAAGAAACAATTTTTTTCATTAAAATAGTGAAAAGCTAACAAAAGTGCAAAACTTCTCTTAGAAGTATACAACCATGTACACTCTTTCTGATTCAAGAAACAGCCCTCAGATATTTTTTAACTTTTGGAAGGTGCATGATAGAAAAATCAACGTATGGATAGTGAAAAAGCTAAAAGATTCTTCGATTGTATCATTTATGGGTCCAATGAAAAAGATCTATACAACAAGAAAATTGAAAAACTATAAGAAATACCGCCTTCTTGGGAAAATACAAAAAGAACATCCCTGCTACTATGTTTTGCGTCAAAGAAGAACTGATATGGAGGAAATAGAAAAGGCTGCCTCTTTTTGCGATAAATTTGTGTATTTAATTTTCCTTTTTAAACAGAAGACCCAAGAAAAACCTGATTTTGTAGCTTTGAGATTTGCTAAGCCAATTGCAGTCTAGTGGTTAATTTGAACAATCTAAACAACTGTAGAACCATTGTTCACTTTAGGAGTATGTCAGCTGCTTTTATTGTGATGTACAAACCATTAATGATGGAATACTAGGAATATTCTTTCGGACTTATATGTAGCATACTCAGTACATGAAGTATGATTATCTATTTTGTGGTTTGTTGTGAATACCCATGCTTCATATATATATAATCAACTATTCATTATGAAGGATTTATCTTTAATTTATGTGTTCTTGCTTAATTTAATGTACCGGGTAGTTTTATTTGCTTAATTTATGTAGATATCAATATAGTCTATAAAATATCTTTTGTCCCTGATTTGGCTGTCAGTTATCCTAAGAGCACATTCCTTGCTAGGTTCATCCCTTTTACCCATTGATCCTTCCATGGCATTAACTGCAACCAAGGTTTCAAGCAGCCCAGTTGTGACCAGTAAGGCAACTGTATCTAATTCTTTTGGAGTTTTTTCTTCTTTATCCAAGCCAGAACGTGAAAAATTAAATCCGTCAAGCTGTAGAGTTGACATTGGGGAGCTCCATGGATGTCTCTTGACAGCAAAAGTCAAAGCTTGTAGTCATGGGTGGCGGAACTCATATCGCAAACGTTTGTGCTTTACCCTGTCCCACAAACCTGCAGTGTTATGTTTCTCAAAAGGAACTCATCATACAGAAAATAAAGAATGTGCTAGGCCTCCTGATAATTCTGCAGGTTTAAGAAGGTAAGATGATCGAAGAAGCATCAGTGAATTTTCTGTGATGCAAACAAGTATTAGTGAATTTTCTGTGATGCGATGCGAACAACCATTGATGCTGGAAGGTTTTTATTTTTTTTTTAAAGTATAATTTGATGCTAGAAGTTAACTGAACTAAAATTGTCTCTATGCTATATCGTGCCTAAAAAATTGGTTGAGATAAATTGTATGTTTTCTTAAGAATGCTATGCTAAATTATATATAAGAACTCGAGTAGTCACCTTCTTAAATGCAGTGTTATGTTGTTGGGCTTTCCCTTGGAGAAATTACAAATATTCTATTCGAGTTACTTTGCTATAATGAACATACTGAGGAATAAATCCAAGTTCACTTATAAGCACACATACATGAACTCACCTGAGCAAGTACGTCAAGGACAATGAAAGGAACGAGGGCTTTTTTTCCCCTGACTATTCTTAGGGAGGGCAGTTTTTCTTCTGCTTTGTTGAGGAAAAGTATATCAAAAGTCTTCTTTCTCCTTTCTCTACTCTTGCCAATTATGTGTATAAATGCTTCATTATTTCAATAATCTGAAATATGTAAATTATTTAGTTTAAGAGTTAATATTGGCCATTCAATCGATTTGTCGCTGACCTTTCTGCAGTCATTTTGAAGTTTTATATGATTTTGAAATTTGTTAATCATTCTCACAATCACGTAATCAGCCGTAGTTGTCAATGAACACAAACTATTATTCTTACTAATATTTTGAGCTTACATAATAAGATTACTTATATTCCACATCAGTGTGCAAACGGGAGATAACGAAGATGAGCAGCCAACCATGCCTAGAAGGCCCATTAAACCCAACCCTGGAATAGCAGAAGCCTGTCGATTTGTGTACAATGATGCAAAGTTTGTAAATGAAAGGGCTCGCAATGATATTGTATTGCTTTCTCGGTAATATCCATGTTTCAGAATCGTTTTCTTTTGTGGCTTTAATGATATCTGTATAACTACTTTAATGAAGATTATCGGCTTCGGCAATTATTATTCAATCTTACCTGTGCTTTAGATGCATACAATAGATTCAAATGTAAAATTTAAAAAGTTTTGGATCATTTGATTTTGAGGGAAAAAAAAAGAAAGAATTATCCTGATTATCATGATAAAACGAATTTGTTCCATTTGAGTTTGAGATGAACATGGTCATGAAAAGGAGTGTTTAAAACTTCTAACGAAGTTTTGCGATTATTAGGTTCTATCTAGTCTTCATGGTTACCTGTTGGCACACTCTGATGCAGCATGACATGAATGGATATGTGTCCATGTTGACTATGATGCATGTAAATGTAAGATTTTTCACTCACTGTGATTGTATTCATATCTTTTCCTACTATTGTTAGTGGCATAATGAGGCTGGATGCACGTGCACGTCAAGATGTTGCTATCCTTGGATCCAAGTTCCTTAAGCTTGATGGTAACCCTTTATTTTAGATGCTGTATTTCCCTATATCATATTTTGAAAATTGTACCTGCTTCTCTTGTTACTACTCGTCTTAACTAGTTTTTTGTCCCCAAGAGCTTTGGGCTTGGCTTGGCTGCTACTTCTTTTCAGTCTATGTTTGACTTCAACATGGATTCTTCCTTCTAGTTAATCCAAATTGGGAAGTGGTTTTATTTTGACCTCCTCTGCTTAATGATTTTGTTGATTTATTTTTCCCTTTTCATGCCATCCACCAGTAACATTCCAGTTTTTTGAAATATGTGCTTCCTTTTTTTTTTTTAATCTCTTTTTCTGTTTTTTTTTTTTTTTTTTGAAATACAATCTCTTTTTCTGTTTATTTGCTGCATCTTTTTTTCATATTAACATATCTAAATGTCACTAGTAATTTTATAACATAACTTGTAAGTTGTAACTGAGCCCAACTCCTATATTGTTCTGTGCACTTTTCCTGGATATTATTCCTGTTGCTGGGTTGTTGTACGTCATGTTGCTAAAATATGATTGCCATTTAGTTGAGTTCTTCTGCCTGATGGTTTTATTTTCGTGACATGCTGGTTAGCTCGAGCTAGAGAAGATACAGAAACAATTGACCGTAATGTGAAGAAAAAAGCTGAGCGACTTCAACGCATTGCTACAGTATGTATAAATTGACATTTTTGTATCTCATCTGGATAGAGTTTTAAAGCCATTTAATATTTATTGAACTTCTATTCTCTTCCAGACCTTGAGAGAAAGAGCTCAATCTAGTCTGAAAAGTGCTGCAGATGAGCATTGGAGTGATGGAGCCTTAGAGGTACCTTATTGTATCCCAATATTCTTGATTTTAGTTACACTTGATGCATGAATTTATGATGAAAATCTGTTCTGAGTTGGAAGATTAAATCATTAGATGGAGTAGAGACTGCAGCCAGAGTTATTTGGGTGGGGATTTGAAGTTTTCTCTAGATATTAGTGGGCGGGATTCGGGAGGATGTTGAGTTGGTTGGGGTTTTACCCTTTGGTGGCATTATTTGGTTAGTTTCAACAGTACTACCATCTGGTGGAGTAAAGCAGATCCTCCTTTGAATGGCCAGATTACTAGACTAAATTTTTCCTCAGATGTTTGATATGGCTTTGCTTGCCAATAGTGTTGACGTTCAGATAAGATAGCAAGCAAATCCTTTTTCCTTTATTCTTTTTTGGTTGTCTTGTGTTTCTTAACTGGTTGACTTAATGAAGTTTCATCAATAGCTCTCACTGCTGTCTTCATATTTTTCAGGCTGATTTGCGCTTGGCTGATTTCCGTGCTAAACAGCGGGCAATGGAAGATGCCCTGATGGCTTTGGAGGTAAATCATATATACTACTGTAGAACTGTAGATGATTTTGACTAGTTACCCAATCATTTGATGTGGTTCTTTATGTTTTTCCATTTAATTTCTGCTTCCAAGAAAGATGTGACCTTTTTCTTGTACTATTTTGTTGCAGTTTGTCAAAAATATTCATGACATGATGGTGAGAAAGATGTACCAATTGTGAGTTATTCTCTTACTTGAAAATCTCACTCCCCATTTGCTCCCTCAACTTTGATATCGAATCAAACTTTAAACATTCACATGCAGTCCTCTGTTGAACGAAACCGGTTTTCCAAGGGACAATGACTTGATGGGCCGTATTAAACTAGAAAAAAATGGCAAGAGTTTAGATTTCTTAACCGGTGAACTATCAACCGATCGCATTTCTGCTATTCAGGTATCTTTATCTATAGCCATAGATATTTGTATTTCATTTTGCAGTTGCATCCATAATCACAATATTCTTCATCTACTGAATGGATAGGAAATCTATTGGAGTATGGCCTCTGCCCTCTCTGAAGCCGATGGAATTGATTATACAGATCCAGAAGAGGTCTGAATTACCATGTTGTCAATCTTTTGGACAACGTCAATAATAGTTTCCATTTGCTCATAAGTTCTTTCTATCTTGCGTAGCTCGAGCTGTTGATTAGAACTCTTATGGATCTTGATGCAATGGATGGCAAAAGCAGTGTATCACTACTTGCAGAATGTTCAAGCTCTCCGGACGAAAATACAAGGTATGCTGGTGTTAGCTTTCTTAAGATTGTTCATTGCTATGTATGAAGACATAAATTTTGATTCCTGATAAATGAAATAACATTAGCTTGCTTAGAATTTGAGAGTTTTTTTTTCTTTTATACAAAACGAGAAGATATATTCAAACGGCATTGAAACCAAACAAAACAGCCTAAGGGACCAATGGATTAGGCATCCACTCTACCAAAGGAAGGATTAGAAAAACACATTCCAATCTAAATTGATTGTATCTATAGTGTAATTACAAAAAGCCTTGTGTTGAACGCTCCAAGTAGAAGCCATAAACCGAAGAAAATCACAAAAAGTAGAGAAAGAGGATACCTTATCTGAGAAGACCCTCGAGTTCCTTTCCTTCCACAAAAACCACGACTGGACTTCAACCAGAATTTGAAAGTATTTTGGAGATACTGAAACTTTAGGTTGAAGCCTCTAGATTCAGAACTGAACTTAAAATCTCTGTATTCTCTCAAAGCTAGTGTTGGGTGGATAAAAGCCTTTCTGGAGATTAGGGTCCATTTGGAATACATTTTAATTAAAATGTTTTTCAAGAATGCATCTTTTAAAAAACATTTTGTATAAAAATTGTTTAGAAGTTAAACACTAACACTCATATGTTTGGTTGCATTTCCTCACAAATGTTTTTATACACAAGTTATTGTTTACTCAAGAAGTCTTTTTTAAAAAGTTGGTTTTCAAGTGTTTCTCTCAAAATGGTTTATTTATCAATTTCATTTTCTAATAAGTCATTTTTAGTGGTTGCCAAACACTAGAAATTTTTTCAAAATGATTTATTTTCAAAATTAAACACTTAAAAATTTAAACCAAACACACCCTAATAGAAGTAGACTATGAGCATGCTATAAAATCTATTGAATCTGAGACACCCTGAAATCAAACCCATTGATATGCTATTTTCCTCTTATACTTCAATGGGATTATAATTTACTTTGTGATGTTGGTAATCAAGACAAGCACTGGCCAATGCTCTGGCAGCAGCCCCATCCATGTGGACTCTTGGAAATGCAGGCATGGGAGCATTGCAGGTTCGTGCTCTCTCTCGGGGTCTCGCTCTCGTGAGCTTATAGGGTCACGGTCGGTCTCTGATGCTTGTTTGTTGGTTTTTTAGAGACTTGCAGAAGATAGTAACCCAGCAATTGCTTCTGCAGCATCCAAGGCCATCAAGGAGCTGAAGAAACAGTGGGAAATAGAAGAAGGAGACAGCTGGAGCTTTACAGTGAATCAAAAGATCACCATGGAAGGAGATGAAGCTGGTGATGATGATGAGGCAGATCCATTATGAGAGATCTTATTAGAATGAAAACCTTTACTGTAGATAGCTAAATTTAAGAGCTTGTTAGAAGCATAGGATAAAAAAAAAAAGAAACCCTGATCATTGCTATGTGATTGGTGGCTGATGTAAAGCAAACTTAGTCATTTCATCTCATGGGATTTTTCTTACAAAAATAAGCAAATAGTGTCTTTTTTTTAATTAGATGTTTAGTCCCTTAATTTTTAGATTTGTGTTAGATAGGTTTTTTAACTTTTGGCTTTCAAATAGGGTTGGTTTTGTGTGCACGGTGCGAGTGATAGGGTGTGTGAGTCTAGGCATGGGGCACTTGGGATGTGTGTTTGGTAGAGTGGTCGTGTGGCCGTGGCATTGTGTCTCGTTCATGGGTGCCATGGCCGTGGCAGTGTGTTTGGGCACGGTGCGTTGTGTGTTTGACCTTGAATAGTAGGTGGCATGGGTGCCTTATGCTCACTTTGTCTCGTTCATGAGGCATCCTTGGAGGCTTGTGGTCACCCCCTCAATCCCCAAGTACTCAATGTATAGTCCATTATGATTACATTACTATTGGACATGATGAAAATTTAATATCGTATTAGACAAAATTTAAATTGTGTCTAATAAATTCATTAATTTAGTAAAATGTTGAATATGACATAAACCTATTAGACGAGAAAAAATGGAAGTTTAAACACTTCTTTGATATTTTTAAAATTCATGGACTTATTAGATATGAAATTAAAATTTAACAACTACTTCAATATTTTAGTAGTAATATCCAACTGTAATCGTAAGATTAATTAACCAAAAAATCCTTTAAAATCCAATGTGAGAATCATCTAAGTATATAGTCATAAAATATCCAAACCAAACCACAAATAATTATTTTAATTAAAAAAAAAAAAAAAAAAAAAAAACCTATCAACACAGACAAACTGTCATGGACAAAATTAGTTCCATCAAGCTGCAAGAATGAGTTTTTTTTTTTTCTTTTTTCTTTTTTTAAAGGCAGGAATGAGTTTATTCAAGTTTAGATTTTAATTTGATGAAATTAAATTTGAAAAATTGAACATGACTCACCTAGACACCTACATAGAAAAAATGTATATTTTTATGGAAAATAACTAACTTCTTAGGATAGAGCACTGGACTACTTAACACATAAATCAATTATTAAATATTAATTAATTATGTAATCATGATTATCTAAAGAAACTATTTATTTGGATAAAGTCAATCATTGAATATATCAAAGATTACATTAATTTATTTATTTATTTATTTTTTTTTTTTTTTGAGGAGTTGGCCAATCACTAATTACTTGTTCAGTGAATCAGTAATTGACATTTGATTCTTCAAAAAAAAAAAAAAAAAAGAGTTGACATTTGGTTCATATCTCAATTATTACATTGATATACTTGATTAATAATTTACATTAATCAATTTTTTTAGAAACAATAATTTACATTATTCAATCAATACACTTGATAAGATAGTTAATCTGTGATTGATATCTTATGACTAAAACTAAGCAATTATATTTAAAAAAACAAAAACAAAAAAACTAAGCAATTATTAATTTTTTATTTATTTATGAAATCTGATTATTTTATTAAATCAAAATAGTTTCCATCTGTGGGTGTGAAAAAAAAAAAAGAGAGAAAAAAAGGGAGCTTAACTCACCTAAAATTATTTCTCAAAAAAAAAATAATAATAATAACTCACCTAAAATTAATTTGGTGGGAAAAAAAATCATTTTTAACCCCTAAACTTTGGGGGTTGTATCAATTTTAACTCTGAACTTTCAATTTCATCAAATTGAACCCTAAACTTAACAAGTTGTATCAATTTTAACCCTAAACTTTCAATTTCATCAAATTGAACCTCAAACTTATCAAATCGTATCAATTTTAACCCTAAACTTGCATAAGTGTTACAATGTATACATTTGGTTAACTTTCTGTTTGAACCACCGTACGTAATTGATTATTTCTTATTTTTTTCTTAATTCACATTGCATTTGAATTGGTTTCTTATAAATAAAATATTAAAGAAACTTTATTTTAGATGATTTTTTCTCGTTGTTGAGAACTTTGTGAGGGTTTTTTTTTTTTTTGTTGCTATTTAAGATTACGAAAGCAAAGAAATTTGAGAAGTTTTTTATCTTCAAATATTCGCTGGTTTTTTCTTGTTGCTAAGAACTGTGAGTTTTTTTTTTCCTTCTATTAATGTTTTTTTTCTTGCTAATTAGAAGAATGTACAAATCTAGGAAACAAAAATAAAGAAATTTCGAGTTTTTTATTTCTCATATTTGCTAGATTTTTCTTGTTGTCAATAATTCGGTGATTTTTTTTTATAATAATGAGAAGAATAGTTTGAGATATTTGATTTCTTATTGAGTTTTTTCTTCAACAAATTTCTCACAAAACACTAACTCAGATGCAATGTGAATTAAGAAAAAAAAAAAAGAAAATGAAATTGTCAATTACATGTTTTAATAGCAATTCAAATGAAAAGTTGGCCAAAGGTCTACATTGTAACATTTATGCAGGTTGGAGGTTCAAATTGATACAATTTGTTAAGTTTGGGGTTCAATTTGATAAAATTGAAAGTTTAGGGTTAAAATTGATACAGCTTGCAAAGTTCAGGGATAAAAATTGTTTTTTTCCCCTCACCTACAATTATTTCTCAAAATAAAATAAAATAAATAATAACTCACCTAAAATTAATTTGCTGGATAACAAAGCTGAAATGAAACATAATTAGAATATTTTTTTTTCTACCTAAAATATTATAAGTTTTTATTTAAATCAATACCTTCTAGTCAACATTAATTAATTATGTACATTTATTTATATAATAACAGTCAATAATTAAGTAGACCTAAAACATAGTCAATCATTTATTACTTGAAAGAATTATGTAAGTGAGATATACCTAGTGAAACATTAATTAGCTATAAATTTAAATGACATATTCCATTACCTATGAAATTTCATTATTACATGGTCAATCATTGATTCCCTATAAAATGAATTAATACAATCAATCATTGATTACCTCTAAAATTTTATTATATAGCCAATCATTTATTGCCTATAATTCTAATAGGTATAGATTCTAGTGGGTTCGACAACATTTTGGGGCGCTGGGATTTGAACCTCTAGTCTCATGGTGGTACATGTCAATTACGGTTGAGTTATGCTAATTTTGGCTAGTAATAATATCTCTCATCGGTTATACTAGAAGGGAAAAAAAATAATATCCTTATTTTTTTTTTTTTGGATACATCACATGCCAATTACCGCTGAGTTAAGCTCGCTTTAGCAAAATAATATCCTTATTGATAACATAACAACGTGACAATGTAATAGGAATAATTTTTTAGTCACGCCCCTGTGAAAGAGTGGTTGATGTAAGTATTTGAATAGTGAAAATTCGTTTAATTACTTTTCAATTTTATCACAATGTTTGACTTAGATAAATATATATATTTTTTAGATCAACAACATATTTGAGGGTGTGGGGATCGAACCACTGACCTATTAGTCGAGAGTACATGTCAATTACCACTAAATTATGTTCACTTTGACGATTTACAACGAAAACATTTAACATGATTATAAAAAAACAAAAGTTTACAAAACGAACCTCATTTCACCACCCGTCTTCAAAAACCTAACTTGAGGGTATTAATTTCACTACATTATTTTTTTGTATAGTGAGTGTCTGAGACAGCTTACGCGCACACGTAAGATATTAAATCATAAGTAGGTGGACATCGTGGATTGAACTCATACTCTCTAACTTTTAAGTCTTTTTGTTTTTTCTATGGCCCTTATTGACCACTAGGGTCAATCCATGATGGTTATTTTAGTGTTTATTCAAAATTCGACTCTACTAACTCTTTCTAGAAACTAACATATAGCTCATATTTCTTTTTCCACTCTTGGGTTTTGTTCAAAGTAAAATCAATTATTTAGGGCCAAGAAGAGAGGCACCAACCAACTGGATGCTTCTAATAAATTTTTAGTCAATAATTCAAAAAAACAAAAAATGTATGTAATGAATTATGCCATTTATTAATCACATGTCTCTATCTCTGTCTGTCTCTCTCTATAATTTGAAATTTCAATTTCCCATTCCTTAATGTTGTCTGGTCCCATGCTGCAAAAGAAAAAAAAAAAAAAAAAAAAAAACACAGTAATGTTGGATCCTCACAAGTCAGAACAGAAGCACTGAACCAGAAACCAGTTTGTTGAAAATCTCAAGACAAATTCAAAAGCAGAATCCTCTCTGAATCCCAACCAGTTCCTTTCTCAATGTCTTTTGAATTATCCATCTTTCTATCTAACATAATAAAAATCATCCATCAAAGTGGGCCAAATGGCCTTTTGACTTGACACAATAATCAAACACAACACTGTCACTGGTTGGCATGGAGTTGAATTCAATTCAATTCAATTATATCCATCAAACAAAATCTTGTCCATCTTGCAAATCTGTATGGTCCTATGAATTCCCCATCTATCTATTAAAAGTATAGATAAAGTGGGAAATAGAAATGAAACTGATAAAAGATCTCAACTTTTTAGACTTAGCTTTCACTCAGATGGAGCTCATCTACTATTTGGATAAGCCTATATAATCTACACCCCTTCAAAAGTATAAGAATATCCTTCATTTAAGTAGTACAAATTCCAGCTCATTCATCAAACATATTTGTCGTAGCTTATCGAACATTCGACAAACATCGTACATTTCCTTGTCTTCTCTCAGTTTGACTTTTGTAGGTTCTTGCATGTCCTAACTAATGCACGCTTTGACTAATCTCGTGTAGTACAACTTCCTGACCTTACAACCTTTGGTGGTAAGGAAACTTGTAGAATCACACTATCCTAGGTAGGTGGGGAAACAACATTCATTTCAAATACGATACGTACGAACAACCAATGCAACCCTGTAGAATTTTCTTTTGTCTACTTTCATTTTGACATTTGTAGGTCTTTAATTGTATATCTATGAATGTCCAGACCAACTTGTAGAATTACAATACCCTATGTAGGTGAAGTGAGATTTGAACTCATTCTCCTAACATCTCTTGCTTTAGGTCAAGAACAAGAACAACCAATCTGATGTGTCATGTTTGAAGAAATGGAAGATCTTTGAAGGATTGAAACACTAAAGAAATTATGATTAGCACAGGTCAATGTTCACTTTGTGAATTAGAAAGCAACAGAGCCTCACAAGCCACTACACCACATTTTACATGAATTACACCCACACCCACATCAAGCTAAAACTACAACTACAACTGCTCACACAGCAACAGAGAGAGGGAGAGAGATAAGGGAGAGAGAGAGAGTCAAGGCACTACCAATTAACACTGCACTGCAACAATCTATTGTTGAACGCTAACTTCAGTCAATGGAGCCTTCACCTTGGGAGGTCGACCTCTAGGCCTCCCGCTCGGTGTGGGAGGAGCTACCGTGGTTGCTGGCCGAGGAAATTTCCTTGGTCGTCCTCTTGGTTTCCCGGTCGCAGAAGATACCTTCATCTTCACTGGCTTTGGTGGTTTTGGAGGTGCATTGGGGTCCTTAGGCGGGCGACCCCTCGGCTTCGGTGGGGATAAAACAGAACCCGGGGGTAGAGGCACCTTCGGTTTCGGAGGCCTACCACGCCCCCGCCG
This sequence comes from Luffa acutangula, assembly GCA_036850905.1. NCBI lineage: Eukaryota > Viridiplantae > Streptophyta > Magnoliopsida > Cucurbitales > Cucurbitaceae > Luffa > Luffa acutangula. The sequence continues at coordinate 2,683,566 of CM072097.1, forward strand.
GGGAGGCGCTGTGGGATCCCTCTTCATGTAGTTGTTCTTCCAGAACACAAGTTCCCCACTGGCTTTCATCATGTTCAAATGGTGTGTGAGCAAAGATGAGTGCCCAGTTGGCAAGTTCCCATATGTTGATTCAATGTACTTTGATATTGTGGACTTGTTTGAGCCATTGTCACTATTCAATGCTTCAATAGCCCTAAATATCATCTGCAACATTTAAAAAACTTCCATAAAAAATGATGTTCCAATTCAACATTTTCCTTTCATGATCCACTTTTATCAGTTTCAATGATTTGCAGATCTAAGTAGAAACTTAATATCCAACCAATCAGGACTCTGCTTTCCCAGCATTTTAAGAGAAACCAAATCAAACTACATTTCAAATAAACTTGTTTTGTTTGTTATCATTTTGAAGTAAAAAGATCTGAAATCAAATGTAATTACAAACCATATTTTTACTTAAGATTCTGCCAAACCTCACAGTTAACAACAGATCTAACATCTTCAACACTTCTATACTCTTCTCATTTTTCAACAACATCCCAGCAAAAAGTTTCAATCACATTCATCTCAAATCTCTTCTCATTTCAAACAAAATCCAAAACTCAAAACCATTTCCAAATGGAAACAAATTATTAAAGAAACTGGAGTACACAATAACTACATTCATCTCTCTTCAAAACTCGCATCTAACAAAGAAGATTCTAACAGGAACTAAAGAAATGAGGAATCCCAGCTGAATCAACCAAACTCTAGTGTCTCTTGAAACAAAAACAAAAATTACAAAACCATCGAAATCATATCGAAAAGGAAACACTCAGATTCGAGAAGGAAATGCAAGAAACCACAAGGAGAGAAGGAATTTCCCCTGTTCAACAAATCAACCAAACAAAAAAACACCAAATTCACTAAACAAAACACAAAATCAGAAACAAATCACAAGGAACCCTAATTCAAGAACAAATCAACAGACAAACCCAGAAGAGACTCAACAGATTAGAGGCAGTGGGACGAAACCCATAAAGAATTAAGAGCAAAAAACAGAACCCATCATGATTTTTCCTTGATGGGTATCTGAAATTGCAAGAAATAAAAGAGGAAACGAATGTACCTCAGGGTAAGGAGGGAGTGATGGAGGTTTATTAACCTCTTCAGTCGCCATTGAAATTTGAAAACGAAAGCTTTTTATTTTCCCTGAAGGCTACAGAGAAGAGAAAGAGTAACCCAGAAAGCAGCTAGAGATAGATAGAGAGAGGAACCTACTTCTCTGCTGTTCAAAAAATTTTTGCCCTGTAACTGTTTGATTTGAGCACAGATTTGCAAAAAAAAGGGATTTTGAGAAATTTCTCTTTTTTTTTTTTCTTTTTTTTTTGGGTTTCTTTTTCTTTTTTATCTTTTTGCAAATTTTGATGTGAATCGTGAACAGCTGGAATCTTCTAGTGGATGATGATCGGACGGTCTGTATTTTCCAATCGAAGTTCTGCACGGATTGATGACGTGCTACGGTCATATTTCTAGGATTTTGAAAACCTAGGTTGGGAAATTACGGTTTTACCCCTATTTGTTTAGCTTTCAAGCTGGTGAGATGAGGAGAAATCTTTGGTGTCCCTAGCAAGTGGCAAGTGCAACCAACAAAGATTTTTGGAATTGACCACATAAATGTCCTTTGATTATAATAATATCATTTATCTTTTTCCATTTTTTTGCTTTTTAAATGCTCGGGTTTGGTCGTCAACTTGAACATAGTACAATGATTAAACACGTAAAATATACTTTTGATTCTTTATATTCGAAATTAGTTTATATTTGATATCTGAATTATTGATGTTTGAATTTTATTTTTATTTGATTCTTGAGGTTTCAAAAGTGATATATCTGACTTTTTAATTTTTGAATTTGATTTTTGATTGGTCGTTAAAGTTTGAAATTAGTTTTTGAATGTCCCCAAACAAAATTGATCATTAGTCGATATAGCGAAATGACGTAAAATATGTTAGATCTGACTTTGTTGACATGTATTTTTAAATTGGTGAAATTTTAAAAATATTCATCAATTAGAAATCAAATTCAAACTTTATGGACCAATTAAAAAATATATAGATGTGGGACCAAATATTTCGTTTTTTGAAACCTAAAAGGCCAAATAGAAACTAAATTCAAATTGTCAAAGTGGTCAAAAGTAATTAACATGCACTTTTACTAGAAGGTTAAAGTTTGAATCCCTCACCTCAAATATTGTTCAGGTAAAAAATATTTTAATTCAAATCTCTAACATTTTGGTCAAAAATATAGTGTCTTAGTCAATTTAGTTATGCTCAAATTAACGAATACTTGTCCATGTAAATATCTATGGTGAGGTTAAATCAAATATTTGATCAATAGATTTTTTTTTTTTTAAAATTTATTCAAAAGGCTATTAAGGTTTTAACGTATTGAATTCTACCTATAAAGTAACAATCCACTATACAAATAAACAAAAACAAATGATGTATAGTGTAAGGTTTCTATTAAATGGTTTAAAGTATAATGAAAATGACCAAAATGATTTTTATTCAAAGGTAAGACAAAAATAAAAGGTTTGAAATGTTAAGGATTAAAGTAGAATAGAGATGAATTTTTTGGGAGGGAAAAGAATTCAAACCTAAATCCATTGACTAGACTTTCTTTTGTAGGAAGGAATATTTTTGCATGTTGAAAAGAAAAAATGTAAAATTACATAATTCAAGAAAATTGATATATATATATATATATATATATTTTAAATTCAATGAGCATCTAGACAATAAATTAAAAACATAGTTAATATATTTTAAAGTTCATAAACCAAATACTTACAAATCTGAGGACTAAACTTATAATTTAACGTTTTTTAGATTTAGAGAAATGAAATAAAATAACTATTCAAACTTAAAAATGGAAATTTAATGAGAAAAAATCAACTAACTACTTTTTTTTTATTTATTTTATGAATGTAAATTGACCGAGACATATTGTTGGGTTTTTTTTTTTTTTTTTGAAACTATTAAATTTCATTTTAAAATATTATTTTTTCCAAACTTACTTTAAAATATTATTTTTTTCCAAACTTCCATATATTTTTCAATGAGTTAAATATAATATCTCCAAAAATTATAGATTTGGGAAATATCTTCGATAAAAATTGGTCAATATCTTTATTAGTTAAAATTGTTTTTTTTTTTTTAAGTTATTTATTAGTTAAAATTCAAAATATTATCAATGACCGATCTTTTGTTTTTGGGAAAATAATAATAATAATCTTTTAAATTTAAGGAATTATTCTTGGAAGATTCATTTAATTTCAAGTTGCTTTAGATGGTTGAATTTCTATTTTCATTCATTAAAGGGAATGCTGGTGAAAGACATTTTCAACGATTTTGAATTATTGGGATTTTACATTTTTGCACTTAATTTGGTCAATATCCTTTATTAGGTTTAACGTGTTTTACTCAATTTCTTCTTTTAAAAAGTTTCAATTTAGTCTTTTATATTTAACAATTTCTCAATTATAGCGATGAATGTTTAACATCGGTTGACTATAAACTCATGTGACGTGATGACATGATGATTACGAGTTGGTAAAAATTTAGAAGAGGAATTAGAAAACTTATGAAAGAAAATTTTATAATCTCTCCTTAAAAAATTTAATTATAAGAAGTTGACTTACGTTTTATTTATTTACATCCCGCAATTTAAACATTCACCAATGATGAGACCGTAATTGAAAAATGTAAAGACATTGATTAAAAAAAATTGAAACCTTTTAAGTGATAGAAACTAAATTGAAAAACACTCGATCATTAGAGATTAAAACATATATCTAACCTTTATAACATAATATTCTAAATGATTAAAAAAAAAATCATTTTTTAGCTCTCAATTTTTTAAAGTGCAACAAATGTGGGAGTAGAGATTTGAACTTATAACTTAAGTGAAAGAATAGTTGTCTTAACAAGCTATACTCTTGTTGGTACTTTTAGCTGTAAACTTGAACTTAGGCGAGTGGGTCAATTTTAAGCTTAGAGTTTCGACTTCATTCATTTAAACCTTAAACTTGAATAAGTATTGCAATTTAAGTCCTATATTCGAAGATTTACGACTAGTCATGAATATTTTTAATATTTTTGCATGTTTTCAAAGGTGTTATAGGTAATTTTGGACCACACTGACGCACAAGGAGCATACAAGGACAATCGGGTAGGGGTAGGACCAGAAGACTGACCCAGAGGAAGACTGGACCAAAGGGTCAGGCCAAGCTCAATCACATCCTTTCGGCCCCGGATCGCCCCAGTTCTGCCTGGTTCGTCCCGAAACACCTCCGAATTCCTAAAAACCCTAGGAGGATGAACATGTATTTAAACACCTCTTCATCATTGAAGAAGGGTTTCAAAACTCTATTCTCGACTTCTCACTTTACTCTCTAGTTTCTCCTTGGTTTTCTGACTTAAACATCGGAGGCGGTGTGGCCTACACCACATCGGTGTGCAGCGGTTCTTGTTGGTCTTGCAGGTCACGTCTTCCCCAGCTTCTACAAATTCATTGTTGGTGTCGCGTGAAGGTCATGTGAGTCTTCTGTCCAGATTTTGACATCAACAAAGAGTATTGGTCACGTTCTTCTAATTGTGTTGAATGCTTTTAATTAGTTGAATTTAATTTGAACATTTTATTACTAAGTGGTAAGTGATTGAACTCTTTTATCTATTAGATTTTGTGGTTAGGTTCAAGCATATTTCGAAAATAAGTTTGAGCATATCTTTTATTTGACTTCGAGTGTTTTTGTTAGTTGAATTTTATATGATTTATTGGTTGACTTAATGAGAAATTTTCAAATTTAACTCCAAGGAGGTACGCCTACCCAAGTCCGATGGTAAGTTTTGAACTTTTCTCCAAAAGGGAAAAAATGTAATTACCAATTCATCCAAAATATATATACTCAAACTTATACGGTTGAGATTACTTAAACATAACTCAATTAATAACAATAATAAAAAAAAAGTAACATGATCATAAATTTGAATTCCCACCTATTTATTTTAATTTTTATACGCTATGTGAAAATATTGCGTTGTGATTAAATTACAGTAAGACGGGATATATTTTACTATTATAATAGTTGGTATTCCATTTAAGCAAAACTCAAGAAACTTGCTTCATTGGGGGATAATCACTTAAATATATGTTCACCTATAAGGCCTATTTACACAACAACTTTAGCTTTTCAACATAATAGTGAGCTTCATTTTTTCTTTATCCTCTCTCCTAAAATGTCATGTTAATGAAAGTTACATCTTACCAGTAAGATTGACATATAAAATATGAGATTAGTGTGACGATTCTTAAAAATTGGGACAAAAAAATCTCAATTGCAATATTTCACTAAAAGATGAGTTTTTTATTGTCACGAATCTTGTTCCTCTGGATGATAACTTTAGAAAGTCAAGCAACGTGTCGTCAAATAACTATATGAAAATCAACCCTAATATTTGTTGGGCAAGAATCATTATAAATGTTTCTTTTCTATTTGTTTTGCTATGGATATTATTAAGCATGTGCGATTTGATTTGTTTTGTACACATAGTTTTGTTTAGTATACAAAATTGTCGGAGTCTATAGGGATAAAGTTGTTGAATGTAATACAAACATTGGGAGCCCACAAAATAAAGTAGTTGTCCTTTGACAATGATCACGAAGGGAATTAAAATGTGAAGATTCATACCTTAAAAAGTCTATGTTAGTCTTGATTCGATAGTAAAACATAACAATGTAAATAATAATAAAGAAAATGTTAATTTTCAATATCAATAACTCAATTTTACAATTAAGATATCATGAAAACTTATTGAAATGGAATTTTTTAATAAAACTTTAACAAAAACTTATAAACTATCTTTTTTAAGCATATATATCATTATTTGCATTTATACAAAAAAAAAAAAAAAAAAAAAAGTAAACTTGATTATAAATTTGATTATAAAATAGTATCTTACAAGTAACTTTTTAAAAAGCTATTCCAAATGCATTATAAATTTCGGTGCTTCGATTATGTAAACTTGATTTGTAGCAATTTAGTCATTGTGCATTTGAAATCTACCTAGCTCAGTAAATATTGTTGTTGAAGGAGAAATTTTGACAAATCACAAATTGCCACGTCATTCCACAAAATTAATGACGAGATTATAATTAATAAAATTTGGGACCAATTATAAATTGACATGTGTCCCAAATTTAATTTGAAGACAAAGTTGGCCAATTAATTTGATCAATTAATTAAAATTAAATTGTTTTGATCAAATTAATTAATTTGACCAATTAATTAAAAAAAACAATTAATTGGATCAAATTTGGGTCTTTTAAATATTTGGGTTATATGGTTTTGGGTCAAATAAACAAAACACAAGACTAAATAGTTGAACCCAAGACCAATAAAGCCCAAGTCCAAGTTGTTAGGCCCAAAAGTCACCAGGGCCCATCTAGCGAGAACTCTATAAATAGAGGGGTTCTCCTCCATTTGGGGGGATTTTGGAAGCTCCAAGCCAGAATTGAGAGAAACTTCATCAAGATTGATCAAGATTGAAGACTGAAGACCGAAGACTCCTTGAAATCCATAAGTTTCAAAGTGCTGAACACTTCTTGAAGATTGAAGACTCCTTCGAGATCGGAAGACTTCAAGCTCCAAGAATCCATTAAAGCTTCAGACTCGAGCTCCAAGAATCCATTAAAGCTTCAGACTCGAGATCAAGCGTTCCAGCCCTCGAGTGAAACATAGCCACACATAAGAGAGAGAATCAGATGACTACATTAGAGATTGTACATCCACACGCATATTTCATAAATACAAATATATTGTTTATTCCACGTGTCTCCATCTCCGAAGTTACGTGTGAACAACTGTCACAAATAACTTTTTGAAAAAGTTATTCCGAATGCATTATAAATTCCCGTGTTTCGATCATGCAAACTTTATAATTTGTAGCAATTTAACAGTCTTGCATTTGAAATCTACCTAGCTCAATCAATACTATCACACGAGCAAAAATATGGTTAAAGATAAAGAATCATATCTTAACTTCTCTCAATTGGAAAAAATAAAAAGAAAAAAAGAAAGAGTCATTTGGGTGACAATTTATACTTGCATATTATATATTCATTTAATACTATTTGCAAGAGTCCAACGGACATGTATCGACCAAAAGATCGGAAGTTCAAATCCATAATCCAAATGTTGTTGAACTCAAATAAAATTATAAAAAAAAAAAAACATTTTTAAGGTTTTGGAATACCTTCACTTTCAAATACATTTTAAGAAGTATTCTCAATAAACAAACAAATTCTATATGTTGTAATAATTTAAACAAATTTATTTTAGTTGCACTTATTATAAAGTGATTATATTAATTACAAATATATATATATTTTTTCTTCCTTACTACATATTTTCAATGTCTTTTTTTTTTTTTTTTTTTTTTTTTATTTTTTTTTATTTTTAGTGATGTTATCTATTGTTATTATTATTATTTAATGTACGTTTGATCCTCTAATAAAATTATAAAAAAAAAAAAAAAACTATACTAAACCCACTTTAAATAATTCACCTTATGCTTATAGAAAATTTGAAAGACATTTTTGTTATGAAGTTATTCCAAACACATTTTTAATGTTATAAGTATGGTTATTTGAGGTATCATTTTTTTTTTAATAAAAAAGATAAAACCAAAACTCTTATGTTTACTATATTCACTCTTGTAATTGTGCACCTAAGTTCTATCGATGTTAGTTCAATGTTCAAGCAATTTTTTTTCTCTTACAAATCATTCCATGTTGATAATAGATTTTTAACACACACCATAGTGATTTGAAATAGATTAAACTCATTTTCTCTAAGCCATATAAATTATCACTTAGTGATTTTTTTTTTTTTTGTCAAATTATATGGCTGGGAGGGAATGTGTTCAATCTTACATGTTTTATTGACAAACAAATGTAATACTATCTGTGGTTATCTCGTGAGATTAGAGAGATGTGTGCAAGCTAACAATCCACCCACAAATGTATAAAAAAACAAGTATATGATTTCGAATAGTAAAACATATTTGCAAATCAAAGGAAGATGTGAAAGAAATGGAAAAATAAAAAGAAGAACAATTATAGTCAAGAAAAGTGAAACAAAATTAAATCAGGATTAGTTACGGTTATGGGAAGCAATCCACTAGTTATTAAGTTCTTGACAAGTAGGAAAGATAAATGTAGAAAGGGAGAAATTAGAAAAAAGGTTTTTTTTTTTTTTTTTTAAAGTCATATTCAACATGAAAATTTCTATTGTCCGATCAAGAATAAAGTGTTCCTCCTAGTTTATTTTAAGGATTTTTTTTGTGTTTTTTTTTTAAATCTTGAACTTGACAACGTGTCTATTGTTATTCAGGATTTTAAATTTCTTTACATTGCACCTTAAATAATGAGAAGTATCGTAGTCTTTATCTTAAATTGAATAAGTGTTCAATTTTTATACACTTTCATTTGAAAAATCATCAATGAAACTATTATTATATGCATTTAAGGAATATAAAACACATATTTAGCATGAAATTAATGAAACTCCAAAGAAAAATAACACCAAAGCTAAATTTTGGTTAAAATTCACGAGTCTCGACTAATTGATTTAATCACATATTTTATCCATTAGCATAATTTTTTTCTTTTTTTTGGTAAAATTAACGAGTTAACTTTAACTTTAATAAATTCAGCAGAAATGATATATAAGATAAAAAATGTAATACAAGTTTAAGTTTAGGGTTCAATTCAATGAATTGGAAAATGGATATAATTTATCAAGTTCAAGGGTATTTTTTCCCAAAAACATTAGATATGGGGAAGGGCAATTTAGATATTTCACTCGTAGTCGTAGGTCAAGTAGCCAAGAGGTTGTATTTATAAAATCAGGAAGATAGGGTCAAATTTCAATAATTTATCAAAAAACGCAATTGTGAGGAAACAAAAGGAAGAAGAGAAAAAGGTTCGATGAAAAAAATATCGTCGTCTTAGTCCCGAAGGAAAAGTCTCTCTCAGGCCGCCGCCGCCGCCGCAGCCGCCGCCTCTCGCCTGAAGAATCTCTGTTTCTCTCGTACAAGCCCTAAAAATCCCACACGCACGTACCGCTTTCCGTCGTCATCCCCTCGGAAATCCTCTCCTTGATCTTGTTGAAATCTTTATCTTCTCTCTCTCTCTCTCTCGGAAGTTCGACTGACCGTTTCTAGGGATCATCTTCAGGTAACTTTTATTCCTCGCTTTTGGTTTTTTGAACTTCATCTACGTGGATTTGTTATGGCGTTATACTGTTCGATTATTTGTCAATCGGAGTCTTGAATGGGGATGTTGTTGTGTTCTTGAGAATGTTCGGTGCGATCGGGATCGTCTCTTTCTGTGACGTTTATAAGAATATGAATGATATTGTGTGATTATAGATCTTGGAAGTATTGAAGTCGAGTGAGGATGTGATTTCTTGTTTCCTGCATAAAACGTTTCGTTACTATTTATCGTTCTAGGTGCTTCTTGGCTGTTGGGTTTTAGATATTATTTCAACAAGTGGTGGTGAATATGGATGCTTATATTCTTCCGTTTGCTCATATTTCCTGCTTTTGGGTTTTAGATCTGAAATCTGAAGTTAACTGGACTCAGGACCGTCTTATTATAATCTGACTATCTATGGGCGTGGATATTGGAGTTGGAATATTCATTGACTGGCGGTTTTTGAAAAAAAAATATTATTACTGTTCTTATAATATGTTTACGATTATACGTTTTGTTTGTATTACTTCCAAAGTTCAAATTATCGGAAGGCTACTGGACGGTCTTACCCAAAACGTAACGAAGAAACGATAATTACATTATTTCATTCTCCTACCTTTTATCATCAAGACTATATTATTATTTTTTAATTATAAAATCATAATTATGGTCCACGTAAAAGAACCTTAGAGCTCATGGTGGAGTTTAGATGGAAAAGAAAGAGACTTACAAACTTAGGATGGGGTTGTTTAGCATGATAACATACAAAAACAACACAATGATTGAATTATTTAATTCTTTCAATAACAAAGAGCCCACATCATGGTAAAAACAATCTTCATGACCTCATAATCACAATTTATAGATCCAAGCAATAACTGAATATGACTTCTTCCATTTTTTCTCCATTATTGTACTTATATTTCCTCTACTTTAGCTCATTTTCATAGTCCTGATCTATAAGGGTGGATGAAGATGAGGCTTTATTTATTGTCTTTGATATAATCATTATGTTTTGTAATCCTTGACTATGCATTTTTATTAATGTCTTATTTAAATTCAGGCTTATGCCTCAAATTGTCTCAATGTTTATTCATGGCCTTATTATTAATTTTACCTTTACTAGTGTTATGAAGCTCATTTGCACTTCTATTTGCATTTTTATGTAGTTCTATCTTCTTCTGGTCTGATCCATGTGTTAAGTTAAATAAATAATAATCTAGAATGTATTTTTGGTTGGCGGGTTATGTTAAAATCAGCTTACCTCAAATTGTTATAGAAATATCTATTTTGGCACTTCAGAGTCTTGGTTGGGCTGTGGTGGGGTGTGTGTTTTTGTTGAAGATGGATGTTGAGTAGGATGAGCAGGTCAATTTGAATACATATTACAGCTGACACATTAAATGAAGTATTGATTTATTAATTTTCATGCAAGTATCAATGTATCATAATGTGTAAATTTTATCTTACCTTTCTGCAGGACTCCCTTTTTTATAATTCTTTGAAATATTTTTCTTCTTATCAAACCGATGGCTACTCCTTTAGATATGTCACTTGAGGATGTGATAAAGAAGAATAACCGTGAGAAGCTTAGAGCACGAGGTAGGGCCCGTCGTGGGCGTGGAGCAGGTGGGTCTTTTAATGGTGGAAGAGGAGTAGTGATAGGGTCAGTTCGTAGAGGTCCTCTCAGCATAAATGCGCGGCCATCTGCTTACTCAATTAGCAAGGCAAGCTTCAAACTGTGATGTTTAATGCATATGCTTGAGAACCTGATATTCATTGAAAATACATGCTCATGGGGATCTCAAATAACACTATAGTAACTCTAACAGAAGAGGATCAGTACAATTGTTGTTCCATGGAGAACCTCATTGTGGCTCACCCTCTTATCCGAATCGTCTTCTGGTGTATTTGTACCATTATCTTTGCAAATATTGAATACGTGTGGGTTATCTGGGTTATTTTCAAAGGACTTTCAAGAGTGGAGAATTATATTCTTGTCGATTTATAAGCTGATATGTGTTTTCCCCGTCTGGATTCTTATCTGCATGCTTTCATCAGCCCCCACGCAGAATGAAGAATGTTCAATGGCAGCATGATTTATTTGAAGATAGTCTTAGAGCTTCGGGGATTTCTGGAATTGAAATTGGCACAAAGTTGTACGTTTCCAACTTGGATTATGGGGTGACCAAAGAAGATATAAGGGTACAACTCAAGCCATATATATTTGACTAAAGATGCTTTCTCTTCATTTTTGATTAATATTCTCTTGGAACCTGACGGTGAACTCAGGAGTTGTTCTCTGAGATTGGAGACCTGAAAAGATTTGCAATTCATTATGACAAAAATGGCCGTCCAAGTGTAAGTTCCTACTTGTCTTGTAAAAATGTGCAGTAATGTGTTGCTGTTTGGCTTTCTCTGGAATCAAGTATTAATATTGTTTTGGTGGCCAGAACTGTGTGACTATTTAATCAATATTTTCTTTTGGTGGATTTGGCTTTACTTCAGAAGATGGAGAGTGCTGGAAAAAACTATTACAACGAACTTGTTACTAGAATACCTGTAATTTATGCCAGGAACTTTTAGTTAATAAATTATGTGTATATATATATATAGCATGTTTTTATATATCAAATATATAATTTCTCTTCAATGATCAAATTTAAAATTTCTCTTCAATGATCTATTATTTTATTTCACTAAGAAAATTGGACTTCAAAGTACTTGATTGATTATTAGTAATATTTGGTGCCAAAAACTCAGTCCATGAATTAAAGTATGGATGAAAGCAATCTTATTTTAAGTAAAAAATATGTTGTATTTTTATTAATTAACATGTGCTGGTTAGGGTCAGTGCAATTTTTAAAAGAAGTTTGAACCTAGTTAATTTCAATTCATTTCAATCTAGATATCTCAAAAAACTTGTTAATCCAATCCAACCCATTAAGGTTTTTAGGGTTGAGTTTTTAACCCTTCCTTAAGGACTTCAACCTATCTGCAAACAAGTGCAATGCAAGAGATTGTGGTTTCATATGTGGTGGTGCCATGGCCTCATTCTTTAGTGCGTATTGTTCCTTGACCGTGTGTTCTAATTCTTGCTCTTGCTTGTCTTTGCTTATCATTGTTATTCATATTTAGTTTCTTTTAAGTTAGCATGCGATTTATAAGCACACATGATATTATTGTACTCCTATTTTAAATGCGTTCTTAATAGTTAGCCCAATCAAGCTTTAGTTGGCTGATAAACTTTCCATTGTTTATTAAAGGGCTCGGCAGAGGTGGTATATACTCGTAGAAGTGATGCATTTGCTGCTTTGAAGCGCTATAACAATGTGTTACTGGATGGGAAGCCAATGAAGATTGAAATGCTTGGTGATAATGCTGAAATGCCGGTTTCTGCACGTATAAATGTTACTGGAGTGAATGGAAGAAGCAGGAGGACAGTTGTTCTAACGTATGTAGTATTCTAGTTACTTTTCTCTCTTCCTTTTTGTCCTTTTTCTTATTTAATTTTAACATCTTTATAACTAATTATTGTGCCCCTGGGGGATAGAAAGCTACTGTACATTGTTCTGTTTCTTGATCATTTTTATCCGGCTACTTTTAAGTTGCTTCTTATTCTCTAAAGGGAAATTGTCATTGCCTAATTCCCAATGGTTAAATGGCCGGGATTTCAGGCCAATTAGTCATATCAGTAGTGTTTGTAAAAATTTTTCAAGGGTGCTTGTAGATTGGCCGAAGAAGGTTCTCTCTTTAACAATTCTCCAAATTTGCTTTCATCGATAAACTTGCCAGATTAACAGACTCCGTATTTATAGCCAATGAAATAGCTGATGCTGATAAGGAGCAAAACTCAAGGATAAATCTTGAAGGTTCGACATGGAAGAGACCTGTGAGCTAGTTAGTTAGGACTTCCATTCAAAGACTTTTAGAAGAAAGGTTCTGAGCCAAATGGGCTAGGTGGATGCTTGATTGTTTGATTGTTTCACCTATACCTGATTTTCTATCTTTATCAATGCGAGGCCTATAGGATGGTTTAAAGCTTCAAAATTCTTCAATAAGGCGACTCTCTATCTGTGTAGTATTAGAATAAATTCCAAGATCTAGTGATGGGATTCCATAAATCAGCAATAAGAGCCTCCTTTTTCAGTGAGAGTTGATATAGCGCAGGGTAATTTGTTTGGAGATTAGATGCTCCTATCCGTACATCCTTCCAAAATAGTTTTTTATTTCCTTCTCCAACAATAGAGTTGGTATGACTGTAAACAAGCTGCTGTAATTTATCTATAAATTTCCATGGGCCTTTTGATGTGTGAATAGAACCTACCTGGTTTCTGATTATAGTGAGTTGCTCCATATTTAGAGCAATAATTTTCCTCCAAAGAGCATCTTTTTCTTTGTAGATTCGCCAAACCCATTTTCCCAAGGAGGGACACGTTTTTCTTATGCAAATTATAAATACCCCATCCTCCTTTCTCAATCACCCCAACCCCCACCCCAAAGAAAAACCCCTGAACAACTTCTCAATAGCCTTTGTAACCTTATTAGGAGCAACTAACACGAGCATAGCTACTGGTAAAAACTTGTATTAATAACCCAAGAGGTTTGTGGTTCAAATCCCCCTATTCATTTGTTTTTAAGAAAAAAACAACTTTCATTGAGAAAAAAATGAAAGAATATAAGGGCATTAAAAAAAAGTCCACAAAAGGGAACCCCACTAAAGAACGAGGCTCCAATCAAGGTAAAATAAAACCTATCGAATAGTTACAAAATGCCTTCAAAACCGAAGCCTAGAGAGAAAAATTATATCTAATGAGGGCCCAAACCTTAGATGGGGGCATCTCTACACCTCTAAAAGTCCTATTATTCCTCCCTTCCCATGAACCCCATTTAACAACACACCCTTCGGCAAGCCAAAGCTCCCTCCCTTTGTCTCTAAAAGGCAGATGGGGGAGGAACTTCTCGATCATCTCTCTTAGAACTCTAAAACTCCTGCCTTGCATCCCAAAAGCCTCAAAGAACAAACTCCAGATTGTGCGAGCAAAGACACAACTCCACAATAAAAGGATCCAAATCTTCCTCCGCCTTTCGACATAGAATGCAACAGAATAGACCCACCAACGAAGGCATCTTTCTTTTGAGATCATCAAAGGTATTAACTCTTCCATGAATAACTTGCCAGGTAAAGAATCTAACCTTAGGAATATTCACCCTCCATAGAATAAAGAAGGAACTACATGAGAAGCCCTTAGAAGGGCTAAGAAATCTACGAATATCCCTCCCCCTCCCTAAATTGAAGCTCTCCAATCAAGGACAAGAGAGCTACAACCTCCACTACTTCCCTATCGGCCAAAGAGCATTGGAAACCCAAAGAATAAGAAAGAGAGCCTCCGAGAACCATGATAGCCTTAGAAATCAACTTGTTTTTCATGGTGGACAATCAATAGAGATTAGGATACTTGGAGTAGAGGGAACTATCTCCTACCCGCTTGTCCTCCCAAAAATAAATATCCCTCCCATCTCCCACAATACAATGAACTAGACTCGATAAAATCGGGAGCTCAAAAACAATATCTTTCCACGGATTCTTGGCCATGCCTTTGAGCCCATCCATCAACCACTCATAGGGATGATAGCCGTACTTACTAACATTTATTCGATGCCATAAGGAAGTTGACTTAAGTGGGAACCGCCATAGCCATTTAACTAGTAGAGCTCTATTTCTCAAATTCAGATTCTCTAATTCTAGACCGCCAAGACCTACAAGTTTTCTCACCGTCTCCCATCTAAGTGCCCCCCCATGTTGTAACCTTAGTAGGAGCAAGAAATAATGAGAAATAAATAGGAAAATTAGCGAGGGTAGCTTGTATACGGGTGTCTTCCACCTTTAGATATGTGTGACGCCCCCAATTATATAAATGTTGCTTCACTTGTTCAATAATAATCGGAATCCAAAAGTTTGAAGATTGTGGATTTCTATTTTAGAGGGAGACCCAAATATGTAGTCGACCAAGATCCAAGCTTACATCCAAAGGAGGTTGCGAGAACTGAAGCTTGTTGTGTTCTGATTCCAATGCCCAAAAATTCAGTTTTGAGGCGATTAATATTTAATCCCGATGCTTCCTCAAAAGAGTGGATAGTTGGATAGTTTTGAAGAGATTATCAATCAAGGTTTCATTGGGGTAGGAAAACAGTATAGTATCAATGATAAATTGAAGGTGCGTAAAGGATAAGGGTGGTGAGGCCACTGCAACCAAGAAACCTTGGATGAGGCATGGTTGTTCTGTTAGCATAAACGTCCTACTTAAGCAATCAAACACAAAGATGAATAGGAAAGGAGGGAGGGGATCACCTTAACGAAGTCCTCTAGAAGCATGAAGTTTCCCTGTAGGTTTACCATTAATGATGATGAAATAGTTTGCAGAAGAGATGCAACTTCTAATCCATTTTCTCCATGTTTGCCTGAACCCCTTTGCTATAAGAATCTCATCAAGAAAATCCCAATCGACCATATCAAAAGCCTTTTCAATGTCAAGTTAGTTTGATGACAATCTCTTTCTTTTGGATTTGACGATTGACAATAAGTCCTTAACACATTACTTACATTGCTCTCCCTTGGTGTAAATCTTACCTGCTGTTTAGTTCCTATAGTCTCACTCCTCTTATTGCTCAACGGAAGCGGGTTGTGTGTTTATTTATTTATTTTTTATTTTTCCTTTGACATTATTTGCCTTCTTTTGTAATTTCATCATATCAAGGAAGGAGTCGGAATCAAAAGAGACACTTTTCATTGATATATGAAAAGAAAGAAAGAAGTTTAGGAACACAAACCCCTGATGGGAGTGAAAGAACAGACAACTGAACCAATAGAGTACAAATCTCTCAAAATTACAACTGCCAAATAAAACATTGACGAACAAAGTACCTAAGGGAGATGAAAACATGCAAAATAATCCCAGAAGTAAAGCCTTCGATTTGAAAAGCCACAGATGCCAAAACACAATCCATCCAATTGCAAAACCAGCATCAAAACCCACCACCCAAAGCTCTGGAAAAGAGATCCATGAAGACTTCGGTGAGAGAGACTGTTTCAAATTCCTTCAAAGCTACTGAACAGCACGGTGAATCATTTAAAACAAACCCCCATTCTGATAAGGGGTCTGCTGCATGCTTGAAAAATTTAGAAGTCCTTTGGATCTTCGAACATGTGCTCAGCACCGAAGAAAGATGAAAAAGCCATATTTCGCTTGGATCTTTGGGAAGGCCTCCAGAAGAATTTCAAATTCTGAATTGAAGCTGCTCACACTAATTGGATCGTCACAAAATCAAAACTCCTCTAATTCACCTCTAAAAACAACTTCATCAGTTTAATTACTAGTACCTTGAGAAAAGGGGTGGATCTCTTTTGAGAACTCCTTTAACAGCCCAATAGATTTTGAAATACCCTTAGATGAACTCGATAAACCAAACCCAGGAGAAGGGTAGCCATCTTTTTTGAATTGTTTTCTTCGGCTGTAGATGAGAGGGAAAGGCTCCGTTGAGATCACCTTGGACATAGTACTAATTTTTGACATGCATTTCCAAGATTTAGTGTTCTTCGGAGTAACTTAACCTGTAGTTTGTTATAATATAATCTCTACCTGCTATCTCAGACTGGAAGAGTCTGATGGGTTGGTTATGTTATTTCGATGTTTAACTGAACCTATAGTTTGTTATAAACGCCCATTTCACCTAAATAGTATTTTCAGTTCCATTCTATGTAAAATCACTAAAAAGAAGTTCCATTTCGAGTAGCTTTCTAAAAATCCACTTCGAATGTAATGTAACTATACTAGACACGCAAATTCTTCCAGAACTGGTCTAAACGCATCGGCAGATTGTAGTCAAGTTACTTCTTAAAATGTGACTATCTTCCCAAGATTTGTTTTTGTGCAAACTGTCCCCCTTTCTTTTACGTGCTCTCCTTTAAAAATCGTGTTTCTTGAAATGATTGATGAATACAAAATATAATTTCCTACAGATATTGAGTAATATTAATATTTGTTGGGTATGTGCAGGTCTGAATCTGGTCGTACCGGTAACTCCAACGCGGTCAACCCTTTTCCTGGGTAAGTTCAATACTGGAGTAACTGGGTTCTATTATTTTTATAATTATTATATTTTGGCATTGTTTTACTGCATTCTATTTCTAGTTGGATTGGTATTGGAAGTCATTTGTTCCTAGTATTACTATCTCTGGTTTTCTTGGGTATGTTGCAATTAAGAGTTGAAATTTTTTTAACCTGTTTGGAGGTCAGGCTAATGAACCGTTTTCCCCTCTATAGTTCTTTTATAAAAATATCTTTTATGTAAATAATTATTTGGTAAGATAATATTTGAACATTTCTTAGAATAAAAAAGAAAAAGCGGAAAACAGATGATGGTAGTGCATGTCCAATGTTTTCGCGTGTTTTAAAAGTTTTCTAAATTAACTGTTTATATAATGCCTTTATTTCGATGATTGAAAACTAATATGGAGAAAAAAGAAATGAAAACACGAACTACAGTTTTTATAACTTCAAATAGTAAGAAACAGTTTTAAAATATTAGTTTTGATGGGATTTTGTGCACTAGTGGCAGTATGGCCGCACCCAACAATTTTAAAATATTAGTTGTTCCAATTCAAGAGGTCAAGTATTCAAATCTCTACTCCACATTGTTTGCAAAATAATTTTCAAATAAATGTTTTTCTAGGTGTGGTCATGAATGCGATTTGCTTCATTGTTTTTTGTTTTTTGTATATTTTTTTTTGTGTGAGAGAGAACATGTGGGGTGGGATAATTCGAACCATTGATCTTTTGGTCATCAGTACAAACTTTATGCCGATTGAGCTATGCTCATGTTGGCAGCGATTTGTTTCATAGTTATGAGATAGGGTTGTAGGTTTAAAAATCTTTGCCCATATTTATTATGTCATATATTTTCTTTAAAAAAAGGAAGTGATATTGTCTGCATGGTGTTCATTTGACTAAATCTAAAAATGCACGTCATGAGTTGGAAATAGAGCAAGATGAGTTAACTTTGGTTAAATTGGTAAAAGTAAAACAAGTTTTTGTAGCAGTATGGTCTTATTGAAGTTTTTGGAATCTGCACAGTCCAAGCCATCGTGGAGGGCTGAGGAATGGCCGTGGCCGTGGGCGAGGAGGCTGGAGTCATGGTCTAGGAGGTCTAGGTGGAGGAGGCCGGGGACGTGGTCGTGGTCGTGGCCGTGGCCGTGGCCGTGGTCAGGGCCAGGGCCAGGGAAGAAAGAAACCTGTGGAGAAGTCCTCAGATGAACTTGACAAGGAGCTTGAAAACTATCATGCAGAAGCCATGCAAACCTGAGGAACCTTGGAATATGCATAAACAGAAGTACAATTATATGTTAGCTGTAAGATTATATGTTACATTCTCGGGCTGATTATTTTGTTATCATTAGTAGTTTCCATGTTTCCCTTTTCCTCTTCTGTAGACTAGATTGTATTTCCTGTTAATGGAAATGATGCTGTTTGATGACCCTCTGTTATCGAAACTTCTACCTTTCCGGTCGATCCTGAACGAACCGAGTGTGAGGCTCAATGTCTAGAAGTCTCACAAACTCATGCCCGGTGATCCATTGCTTTCTCAAATAGGTAAATTGCTTTTTTGTATAAAGGGTTTCATGTCTAGTTGTTATACAATGTTGAAAATGGGGAGTACCTTGTATTTATGGGACCTATTCTTCAACACGCTGTTGTTCTAGTACTCGATATCTTCCATTGGCCCCCGAGAATTTCTAAGTCGTACTGTCAATTTCTCTTGCTCTTCTTTCCTCAATCTTGACTCTGATCGTTTTCTTATATCCACTCTAAAGATGTCTTCGACTTGTGTTTGATCAATCTAAATTAAAAGGTGATTGAATGTGTAAGATTTTGGCCGATTGAAATTTATGTTTTTGCTTGGTTAGCTGTGATATTTTCTCTTGAATGCAGTTTGATCAATTGAATGGATAGTTTCCTTTTCTAAAGTGTTATTTTTCAATAATTTCTTAAAGATAATTACTAATATCAAATTGTGAAAACAAAATTTCAAAAGCACTAGTAGTCGAGGAATTTCAGTTGAGGACATTAATTCAGAAAACATACTAACGCAACTGGAATAATTGTCCGAAAAAAGAAAATAAAATCCAAAATCAGTCATTCAATTGATCGCCAAAAGAATACACAACATCAACCACAATTTAATGAATGTTGTTGACACAAAGAGGACAGCCCTTCCTTTCCCTTCTCATCTCTGTATAATTGTTATTTACGCTGAAGGCAAACTGCCCAATTGTATGAAATTTCATGACTATTTTACAGAGTAAAAAATTCACAAACATGAAGAATAAGATGTATCCTATCCTTGTACTCACAACAACTGACGGAAATCTAACCTCGAAAATGAATGGAGTAACAATGCTATTGAGATTGAGGGGGGGCATCATCTGCTGCTGCTGCTTCTTTTCTAAGACGAAGATCTCCCGATTCGTTTCGCTGAAATAGCTTTTCAACCACTTCGTTCCAGTTCGTCCTGCCAGAAACAGGTTTCGTCTTCGTCAAAGACTCTTCACTTTGGGTTGGAGGAGGTTCTTGTGTTTCATCAGCTTCACGAGAAGCCTCCTCCTCCGTCGAGTTCACGGCGTGCGGTACATTCAGACTAACGGCTCTATCCAAAGCTTCTTTGTGCTCTTTCTCAAGGGTCGGCTTCCTCTCAAATTTCTGTACTTTTGGTGCAGTTGTTGTTGTACTATCAGGAGTTTCTTTCATTAACTGAGGAGTGTGAAATGCTTTATTAAAATATGTAAACTACTTGCAAAGTATCATAGCCATTACAAATCTTAAACAAATGATGTTGGTATAAAGAGTATGTTTCAGCAAAACAATACCTCGGGAACTTAATGAAGATATCATACATTGTTCAAGAGCTTACTCTGTTTTTCAATTCACATAATTTCAATTTCATTCCAACAGAAGCAACCACCATCAAAAAAGGTTCCTTTGAAAGAAAACATGTTGCAGCCCGATTTGGAAGGTTCCTTTGCCTGCCACGCCCAAGCCATTCAGAGGGGCATTGGACTTACCTCCTTTCATCTTTGATCCATTCTATATTAAATCTTTAAAGAGTTTCTCAATGGAGTTAGTCACCTTCCACGGCATATGGAAGAGGATCATGTTGTAGGATCGGTAAGCTTTGGCGACGTTATCTGTTGCCGCTAAAGCCAACATGTGCTCATATTAGATGCAGCTAGTGATATACTCAAGGAATGAACTTGTAAGTGATTCTAGTGAGGAATTCCTTATAAATGCTGTGAACAATGGATGAGCTTCCTTGGATGAAGGAACAAATCTATTACGGGTGTAATCTTGTTCCTATACTTTATGTGCTGAGAAAATTGTTATTAGAAGGTGGCAAGGGTCCTCCCCATAACCCAAGGATTGTTGTGGAAGGGAAACTGAGTCTTATTTCTAGGTTTGCATCCACTCATGGAGCAGTTTTTTTCTTGAATAATTTTAACTATTTGCAATTCTCTGAACCGATGATCGATTTGAACACCGTGACAGTAAGGGATTATCTTGTATTTCTTGTATTATCTTGTTCCTATACTTGTATTTCTTTTGTCAATTTTAATACAAATAAGATTTATCTTGTTCTAGTAAGCTTTGGAAATGTGTCCATGGCTGTTGGAAACTTGGAACCATGACAGTAAGGAGAGGCTGCTAGATTTCTGCAAGGTATGTTTCACAGAGAAACAGAAGCATGGTCAGAGCTACAAATGCCTTATCTTGGGAGTTAAAGGGAGAGTTCAATTATTTGTGATATTTCTTGAGTGAAGCTTTTCTCATGGAGCACCCTACATAAATTTTTGCACAGATATCTTTTCAGTTCTCTCTATTATGAACAGGAGAGCATTTCTTTTGATTCTTTAAATTAGGTGCCTTTCCCTTCCCCATTACTCTCTGGAAGAAACTTACAGTTTTCTATCCAACAAATATATGTTTCCATTCTAACGCAAGTGTATTAATAAACCAGTAATTCCTATTAAATGTATAAGGAGCTAGAACAGAGTAGACTGCCTAGACATTCCTATTCCAATCAAAGTTTATCCTTAGGAGAGAGAGATACATAATCAAAGTTTCCAACAAAAAATGGAAAGTGATGGATTGAGAGGATAATACACATAAGATTAAGAGATGATAGAGATTGTACTTACTTCCAAGGCCTTCCCTGCTTCTTTTTCTATCCATATTATACCATGATCGGACGTGGCATGACACGACAAGACGATATGTTCAAATCTTCCGTCGACAGGAATAGCAGTTCTAATTTCAGGAGGAAATCTCCCGCATCTGGGAATCAAGTGAAATCATACTTACAATCAGAAAGATGATAATGTCTCAAAATTGACTTTCAACAATACATTTAAATGATCGGGACCAGCAAATCTCAGCAAAAGTAATAAAATTTTCCCTTTCTTTTTTTTTTTTTGGGGGGGGGGGGGGGTGGATCCTGGAGTTGAGTACATATTTATTTATTTTTGTAAGAAACAATTTCATTGACAACATGAAATTACAAAAGAGGGCGAGGCCTTATCGAAGCGAGTTACAAAACCTCTCTAATTGGATAAGAGAGTAGAAAAGTTGGGGAGTCTTTACACCAAGCAACAACCAAAAGAATTATAGCATAAAAAAAAACCTATTAAAGGAGAGCTCCTTATCTTGGAAGATTCTTTGGTTCCTTTCTTGGCCATGTACTCCAGAAAAAAGCTCTAAGTTCTTCCAAAGGAGCTTCTTTTCCCTTTTGAAGGGAGGTCCCACAAGTGTGTGAGAGAGAAGAGAAGAGGCGGTTCATTTGGGAGGACAGATTTATGAGAGTATATCATCAACCAGAACTCTAATAAAAGGTTTATTCGCTCTTGGCCTCTAGTTTTCATCTAAATTAACATTAAGATGGTTAAATTTGTAAACCACAAACAGAAGAAAATAAATAGAACCACTCTACCAAGCATCTTCAGATAAAAACTTCCTATACTAAAACCTATTACAAAACATGCGTACCTAACAAGCTCACTGTCTAACAAAAACCACAATGAACAATTGGATTTTGCCCCTACTTATACTAAGCTTTCACATTGGCTTTACAAACTGAGGGGTCTCAAGTAAGTATTCTGGTTAAATACACAAACAAGTCCCAACCCTCCTCTGTTTCCAAGTCATAACCACTTCTCCACCAAAACAAAGAGTCTCTGGACTCTGGACACCATACACCAAATGGTTATTTAAACAACAACAGGAACTTTACACAGGAAATAAACTAAATTTTTAGTGTAAAGGCCAAACACTTTCTGGTCGCAAATTTGAAATTTTTTTAGTACAACAACATTTGGGGTGGGAGGATTAGAACATCTGACCTCTTGGTTGATGATACATGCCAATTAACGCTGAGCTATGCTCACTTTGGCGGTCGCAAATTTGAAATTAGGAATTTACAAATGACTAGAACTTAATTTATGAAATTGGCTGTACTTGCAGTCAAGAAAAGTACTTATACTTCGGCAAGTGGCATAAATTAACTCAGTTTAGAAAACTAATTTGTGAAGACAGTAGACTGAACATTCAATATTAAACCAAGAAAATAGAAAAATATTCTAACTGAATTAAGGAGAATAATTTAAATAGGCCTATACCTGCAAAATTTTCGTTCGACGATATGATACATTCTTCCAGGTGCATAGAGTCTTCTTTGATCCCGCAGTTTTCGACCCTCTGGTATGAAGGTATCCCTCAGGCAAACCAGAAATAATAGGCAAGGCAAACTGTCCAAAGCATCAAGGCCTGGTTTAAGAGATATTAATAGCAATTTTATTGCACTAGTTCTAGGAAGAAGAGGCTGTGTGATAGATCCAAAAAAGTCAACCCAAGAGTAACACATACCAAAAGACTGACTTGAATATATCTTCCAAGGGTGTGGCTGTTCTTGGTAAGAAATCATCCTGAATGAGAACAACAAAGCCATGTCATTTGTTTCTTTATAACAAGAAACAAGAACTTCTCTTTGATAATTGAAAAGCTTCAATCTAAAGAATCCCTTTAGGAGTAGTAACTCCTAAGCCCCAAAACCAAAACTAAAAATTATATTCAAACTGAACAAATTACAAGAAGGCTTCCCATGAAGAATTAATCCAAAAAATGAGTAATTGCAACAAGCTTTAGAGATCACTCCGAAATAATGCTCAAAATCCTTCAACACCAGTATAAGCTAAATACCATAGCACATGAAAAAATCAATTCAGGCTTTAGAAAGGAGCTGCAACAGACATATCAAAATCATTATACACCAATCAAATGAAATGGGTATCAACAAAACTCATCCATTACCTGCAAAATCACTGAATTAACCACATCCGCATACTTCACAGCCAAATTAAGCGACATACACCTGGCCGGCGCCACCGCATAGCACCGGACCTTACTCCTCGGAATGCCCCCCAACCGATCCCGATGGTTCACCACAATCACAGTCAACAAAGCCGCCACACCAGACCCCAAAGAATGACCCGCAAAGACCATATTGTAATCCGATCCATTCTCAAGCCAGAGGCGCTTAAGCGTCTCAGATTCCTGATTCAAGAGCCAAATCGCCGATTTCAAAAGCCCATGATGAACAAACCCACCATCAAACATCTGCATCCCCAATCGATTATCCAACAACAGCTTGTAATCACTCTCTTTCACCAAATTGAGGCCCCGAATCGCAAGAACAATCTCGCGATGGTCGTGGTCGACATAGATTATGTAAGGCGGAGCCCGACCCAGTGTCTGCTCGTAAGTGACGCGCTTGATGAGCCATTCGGGGTTGGGGCGGTAGCCCCCAGCAGGGAGGAATTGAGGGTTGTTGAGATCGGACTCGTAAACGGCGAGGATTAAGCGGCAGATTCGAGGGACTGGCTCGAATTCCTCGCAAGTGGCCGCCGGCCAAGTGGCGCTGTCGTAAGAGCCGATGTAGGTGCATCGCTTCCAAGCCCATCTTAAGCAACCCAATACCACAACGCACTCGATTCCGCAGGAAAATGACATCTTTGGAGAGAAATGGAATGTGGGTTTTGGAGGAATCGAAAATGGGTGTTGCAGAAACTGAGAGAAGAAGGGGAAGAAAGGCAGGAACTGGTAAAATTGTGATCGTGAGCTTAGGAACAGAGAGAGAGAGAGAGTGAATTTGGCTTGAGTTTAGTGGGAAGCTTTGGGAGCTTTGGGTTTGGGATTTTGAATGGGAGAGAGAAAGAGAAAGGAGTTCTTGTGTCTTCTTCTTCTTCTTCTCCAATCTGTCTGTGTTCTTTTGTGTTTCCTTTTTGCTTTGTTTCTTTCTTGCCTTCTGTTCTTTTGTTTACTGTAATTTTAGCTTCTTCCTCTTCTTTTCTTTTTCTTCCTCTTTCTCAAATCATTTGGATTTATTTAAAAAAAAAATCATTTGGATTTATTTTTTTAAAAAAATCATTTGGATTTATTTTTTTAAAAAAATCATTTGGATTTTAATTCTGAAAACAGGGAGAATTAATCATTGAATATTTATATTAACATCCACAATCTTATGGAATGTATATGATTATTATTGTTATGAGTAATTTTGGACCCCTTTGATGCACAAGAAACTGATGGGGACAACCAGACAGAAATAGGACCAGTAAACCGACCCAAAGGAAGAACAGACCAAAGGGTCGGGCCAACTTGGCCAGACCATTTGACTCTTTTGCGCGGGCCGAGCTCTCCCGCCTCCGTTTGGTCCGTGCTGCCGCTGCGCTGCCGCTGCGCTGTCCTAGTTCCACCTGGTTCATTGCCTATGAATTCCTAAAAATCCTAGGACAAGAACATGTATTTAACCCCTTCTTCATCACTGAAGAAAGAGTTCCGAACTCTATTCTCGACTCCTCCTCTTGCTCTCTAGCTCTTTCATACGTTTTCTGACTTAAGCATCGAAGGCGGTGTGACAAACACCCGGTGTGCAGGTTTACTATTTTGCAGATGACTTCTTTCCCCTCTCATACAAATTTACCACAGACCAAATTCGATCATCAACGATTATAATATTTCAAATTACAATTACAATTTTAATATATAGTAATTATTGATTTGATATAATTTTTTTTTAAATTGTTCTATTTACAAATATTTTCTTAATTTTCTATATTTTTGGTAATATTTTATCTTCATTTAGTTAATTTTGCAAGTGTTCTTGAGAATTGAATCAAATTTCCAATTGAATTATTTACAAGTCAGAAGATTCGATCTTTTATCCCAACATTTATTGAATTAAAAGAATCATAATTTCTAAAAAAATTATATTGACAATCAAATCAAGAAAAATAATTTTGATTCGATTCCAAGTCGACTTTGGATGTTTTTGACTTGTTTTAGTCAATTTAATCCCAATAACTCATTCAAATAATCTTAGCAATATAATAGAATTCAAATATGTGCATTATGTTTATGACTTTGAATTTTGAAAATGGGGTTCAAAGAATGATTATTATTATTATTTATGAATAATACAACTCATATGTCACATGGCAAATGATTAAAAACAAACTAGTTCTTTTCTTTGCAAGTTATGAGTTTTCCACCACCCATCACCACAAATAATTTATCTCTAGATTTGATGCACATGAATACAAAATACAGATCATGATATGACAACGTGGAATTTGTGGCACTTATTTAAGATACCAACAAAATCCATAAAAACGTTAATTTAAGCCTCACTCAATTGGTTACGACATATACCATCGACCGAAAGGTTAGAGATTTGAATCCTGTAACACCATAATAGGGCTACAGTCCACAAGGGCCAAGTTGTTATCGTGACGTCATATTGTCTAGAATAATAAGTTCCTAGTATGACTTAGTAGGCTATGGCTCATCCAAATTAAGTGGCTTTCTATCTCAACCTGGCTATGCTACGACTCATTCAGACTATGTGGCTTCTTGGCCTCACTTGAGTCAAGTTATTAGTTTCTTGAACTCGATGAGGTGGGGTAGTCTTATCGTAGTGTAGCTACGTGAATTCCTAGTCTCATCAAGCTAGAGTTACGACTTATCTAGACTTTGCACTAGTATCTCTACGATTACTTAGTTGAAGTTCTATTTACCAAACAAGTAATTTTGGTGAAATTTTAAAAAATTGTAACTTTAAATTGAGTTGTTCAAAGGCTGAACAATTTACCCTATATT
The DNA here is from genome assembly GCA_036850905.1 of Luffa acutangula. NCBI lineage: Eukaryota > Viridiplantae > Streptophyta > Magnoliopsida > Cucurbitales > Cucurbitaceae > Luffa > Luffa acutangula. Next base: position 2,710,124 of record CM072097.1, read on the forward strand.
ATTGTTTTGAAAGCAATTATTTAATGAGGGGTAGTTAGAACAACAATGATATCTTTTGTCTAAAGATCATATCTCAAAATAGATTAGATATACACTAACTATATGTTTAAGTTATGGTTTTTTATATACAAATTTCAAAGTTAATCTCTATTGTTTGAAAAATCCAACTTAGTCCCTTTTTTTTTTTTTTTTTTTTTTTTAACATTTTTCAATTTTATCCCTTGTAGGTGGATATTAAAATTGGCTAAAAACAAACTTATATGACATAGTGAATTGGCTGAACCTTAGAGTGAGAAAAAGTCATCTAAGAGGGAAAAAACCTCCAAATTCTACCCATTTCTTAGAAATTTGGAGGAGAAATTAGAAACTTTTCATTTCTTAAATAATTTTTTTTTCATTGTTCACTAATATACTAAATATTATGTCATATAACTCTATATCATCAACTCGATAAAAAAAAAAACTCTATATCATCAACCATTTTGAATATTCACCAATGACGAAGAACTAAATTGAAAAATGTTAAAACATAAGAAGCTAAATCGAAACTCTTAAAAAAATAGGGACAAGAAACACCAAAATATCATGGTCTAAAATATATATATATATATATATATATATATATAACCTACCAAAATATTTCTTTGACCAATCACAACAAACTTGGATTTTTTTTTTTGTCGGGGGTTAATATGCCGAAAATTCATAAATTTAACTTTTTGGTATTTTCCGTTTCCTCGGATGATAAAATAGGTCAATCATTTGCTTCATTGGTTCCAATGGTAGCAGCTGTGGAATTCGCTATTGGATTAGCCATTTTCGTTATTACTTTCCGAGTCCGAGAGACTATTGCTGTAGAATTTATTAATAGCATTCAAGGTTAAACATGACTCCCAGAGAATTACCAAAATACAAAGTTCTCTTCTCATTTCTTTCGTTCTCTTCTTTCTTTTTGATTTGGACTTGGTTGGCAGAGTCAATGCCTTTCTTGCCGGGTGAGTGCATTTGATTCGAAAGTCCTTTCCCTAAACCACTTCCTGTTCAGTTGCTGAAATCTCGAGAAAAACTTGATATTTCAAAAGAAAAAAAGAAAAAAAAAAGAAAAAAGAAAACACCCTTTAAATTTGTGAAGATTATAAGAAAGTATGGTGGGAGCATATATAAAAGACCTAGATACCATTAATCTTAGGCCTTCAATCACCTAAGGTGCATTACTATTTTTTTTTTTTTTTTGAAAAGAAGGTGCATTACTATTTTTAATAACATTTGTGTTCATCCACTTTCACATCCAATATTATACCTTAAAAAAAAAACAAAAAGAAAAAAAGACACTTAATTTCATTAATGATCAAATCATCCATTCAATTATATCAAACAAAACAAAACAATTATATTTGGTTTCCTTACATTTTTTGTTCTAATCGGAATTAATGAGTTCCATTATTGCTATAAAAAAAGCTTAAAGCCTTGTTAGAACAAAAGTCCAAACAAATTAAACATCCCTTTGAAATTTGCACCAAAATTTGATTCATTCAAAGTGATAATTGGAGATTATAAATTAATAGTTTAAAACGGTTAAATTACAAGTTTAGTCCACAAACTTTTAGAATTGTGTCAATTTGGTTCATAAACTTTAAAAAGTATTTAATAGGTCACTGAATTTTCAATTTTGTGTCGAATAGGTCCTTGAAATTTAAAAATGTATAATAGTTAGGTCTTTGAACTTTCAATTTTGTGTCTAATAGATCCTTAGCATATTCGAGATTTTTAAAAATCAATCAATTTATTATATATAAAATTTAATTTTATGCCTATTGGGATCCTAAACTTTTAATTTTGTATTTAGTAAGTTTGTGAATTTTAAAAACCGTTGAATAGGTCATAGACCTTATTAGACACAAAATTGAAAGTTAAGGAACCTGTCAACACAAAAGTGATAGTTTAAGGACCTACTGGATATTTTTTAAAGTTCAGGGACCCATTGAACACAAAATTGAAAGTTTGAAGACCTATTTAACATCTTTTAAAGTTTAAGGATCAAATCGACACCCTCTAAAAGTGCAGGGATTAAAACTGTATTTTAACTGAACTCAAAATAAATATTGAGTTCAATTCATGGGTAGGGTAGTATAATTTGATGTGAAAAAGATAAAAATTGTTGTTTAGATGTAAATTTTAAAAATCAAAACAGAATGTTTGATAATTTAGGCTCCATTTGATAACCATTTGGTTTTTTGTTTTTGGTTTTTGAAAATTATGCTGGTTTTCTTCTAAATTTCCTATCATGACTTTCATCCTAGTTAAGGTTGCATTTGAATTACTAGCCAAATTTTAAAAACAAAAACAAGTTTTTGAAAACTACTTTTTTTTTTTTGTTTCCAAAATTGGACTTGGTTTCTTAAAACAATGTAGAAAGATTGATACTAAAACCAAGAAACTTATAAGTGGAAGTATGCATGTGTCTAAGCTTAATTTTCAAAAACAAAAAACCAAATGGTTATCAAACGGGGCCTTAAGAATCAAGACATAGTGAGCATAAAAGTTTGAGAGATAAAAAGAGAAAATATTTTAAACATTTTTCTATCTTTTCTTATAGTTGGTTTTTGGAATAAAAAAAAGTGGTCGTTTGGGTAAGGTAAAAGATAGGTTCGAGTTGTCTAGAAGAAAAGTAATTGATTCCCAACAAAGATTAAAAAATAAAAAAGGATTATAATATTTGATATTTTAATTAAAGCTACAATATTCACGTGATTGAGAGAACCTTCCTTTATTATTATTATTTTTTAAAATTATTTAAGAAAAGACTTTTTTTTTTTTTTTTTTTTTTTTTTTTTTTTTTTTTTTTTTTTTTTTTTTTAGTACATCAACATTTGGAAGCGGAAGGATTCGAAACTCTGACCTCATGGTCAAATGTACATGTCAATTACCGCTGAGCTAAGCTCGCTTTGACATTTAAGAGAAGACTTTACATAGACAATTCATAAAGTATCATATGATTTGAATATTTGTTTTCTCAAAAAAATAAAAAAAGAATTTGAATATTTGTTAAATAATATATATATATATAGTTTAAGTAAGGTTAAAAATCCCTTTTAGTCCCCAAACTTTCATTAAAGTAACATTTTAGTCCATGAACTTTGATTTGTAACGATTTAGTCCCTGTACTTTCAATTTTGTAACGATTTAGTCTCTGTACTTTCAATTTTGTAACAATTTAGTCCCTGAACTTTAATAAGTAACAATTTAGTCCATGTACTTTTCAAATTTGTAACGATTTGGTCCCTATCGTGAAAAATTAATGTAAAGATTTAATGAAATTTTTTACCAAGATAGATCAATAAACTAATTTGGGACCCAATATGTTAATAAGCTACAAAGTTGAATCATTAAATAATAAAAATCGACATTTAATTTTGATAATTTTTTTTGCAACAAGGATTAAATTGTTACAAATTTGAAAGTATAGGGACTAAATTGTTACAAATTTGAAAGTACGGGGACTAAATTGTTACTTATTAAAATTTAGGGACTAAATTGTTACAAAATTGAAAGTATAGGGACTAAATCGTAACAAATCAAAGTTTAGGGACCAAATTGTTACTTTCATGAAAGTTTAGGGACCAAAAGTGATTTTTAACCTTTAAGTAATTAATAGATCATTTAAATTAATATTGATAGATTGAAATAGAATTTTTTTTGAAAGTTAACTAAACAAAACATTTGAAAGTTTAGAACAGTCTAGCTCAACGATAATTAACATGTATTTTCAATCAAGAGGTCAGGGGTTCGAATTACGAACATCAATACTAATTAATTAGTTAGAAAGATGTGAACAATATATGCATTCATATCCTAATTTTGTAAATAATATAGTTTAGCTTAAACTACCATGCCAACTTAAATCTTTCAAAAAACTTTTCAATATATGTAGTTACCAAAAGTATGAACAATAATCTTCAAAATATACGCACACTTTTTAACATTGTCGAGAAAGAAGGAAATGAGTTGATATTCATAATAAAGTTTTTATATAAAGATTAAATTGATTTGTCTGTATTGAGTTGAAAGTAAAAAATAGAGAAAACAAGTTGAGAACAAAAAAAAGATAAAAACCTATTACGCATCTTCAAACATATGGTATTTAAAAGAAAAAAAACTTTACGGGAAAATACTTTTTTAGTCCCTGAGTTTTGAGAGATAGGTGTGTTTGGTCCCTGAATTTTCAAAATAGAACTTTTTAGTCCCTGAGTTTGAGAAATAGGTTTAAAAGGTCCTTAAGTTTTCAAAATGAACCTTTTTAGTCCTTGGGTTTTGAGAAATAGGTTTAAAAAGTCCTTCATTTTATTTTATTTTTCAAAATTTTTCAACTAATATATATATTTTATTATATTTTAATATTGATTAATTTTTTTAAATTAACAAAATTGAAAAGTATTAATTTAAAAAAATTGAAAAAAATAATATGAGAGACTTTTTAAACCCATTTCTCAAAATCGAAGGACTAAAAAGGTTCATTTTGAAAACTTAAAGACCTTTTAAACTTATTTTTCAAAACTCAAGAACTAAAAATGTCTATTTTGAAAACTCAGAGACCAAACGTACCTACCCTCAAAACTCAGGGATCAAAAAGGTAATTTTCCTAAAACTTTATCATAAACATATTGTAAAACAAGCATCAATAGTGGAAAAAAAAAAAAAACAAGGAAGAAAATGCAAAAGAAAAACAAAAACCTAACAAAACTAACATTTGATGAGTCAGTTGACCAACTTCAAGGGAGAGAGATAAAAGGCAAAACTCAGCCACTATTTCAACCTCATTTTTTCCATCTCTCTCTTCAAATGGGTTTGAAATGAAGCACCTAACAAATCATTCTTGAAGAATTGGGCAAAACCCAATAAAGATGCCAAATTGCCTTATAAATTCTATGTCATTTAACCTACAAAAATCACCACCAAAAAGATCCAAATTTTTTGGGACATGGCCATGAGAATCCATGGCTTTGCTTCAATTATTGTTGTGACAATAATGTTGTTTGGATTTAAAGCAACATCTCATGTTGTCACATATGTATTTGGAGACTCTTTAACTGATGTTGGAAACAACAATTTTCTCAACTCACTTGCAAGGTCTGACTATCCTTGGTATGGGGTTGATTATAATGGTGGCCAAGCAACTGGACGATTCACTAATGGAAGAACAATCGGAGATATAATATGTAAGTAAGTAATAGTTAGGACAACTAGTATGTTTAAAATCTAATATTAGATTATTTGTATACTCTTCTTACTTTTTAAAATCTTTTGTATATACTCTCTAACCTTTCATCTTGCATATGTGTTTGGATATATCAATTTGATTCAATTGATCCAAGATGTGAACTATTCATATCAATTAGGGAGGAAAAATGAGATGCATAAATTTAAAAAGCTCAAAACTTTGTGGTAATGTGTGTGAGTGAGTGATTTTGGCCTTTGTCAAACTCAAGGCCAAGGTTATCCTACAACGTTAGACACATTTTAAATTCTACTATAAACGACAAAATTTGCAGCTTCAAAATTAGGCATTCCGTCACCACCTCCATACTTATCACTATCTCAAGACGATGATAGACTTCTCCAAGGTGTCAATTACGCTTCTGGTGGAGCTGGAATTCTCAACGATACTGGCCTCTACTTCGTAAGAAACTCTTTTCACATTTCTCAAATCCAAAATTAGAAAAAATCATCCCACAAGTTTCTTACAGAAACAAGCTTTTCAGATCCAAAGACTGTCGTTTGACGATCAAATCCAGAGCTTCAACAAGACGAAGAAGGCGATCGAAAGGAAGATCGGAGACCAGGCGGCTAACAAACATTGCAATGAAGCCCTATATTTCATTGGAATTGGTAAACATTGATAATGTTTGGTGCTCTCAATATGTTTGATAAAATGTTTGTGAGAGAATATAATGTATATTTGGGTGTTTGTGTGTTTGTAGGTAGCAATGACTATGTGAACAATTTCTTGCAGCCATTTTTGGCCGATGGGCAGCAATACACGCATGATGAGTTCTTGGAGCTCTTGCTCTCCACGTTGGACCAACAACTCTCGGTAAGCGCTTCCGAGCTCTAGTGAGTTGGTAGAAATTTAGAGAAGAGTCAGGCAACTTAAGATACGAAACTTTCTAGTTCTGGTTAGAATCAGTTGACAAAAAGTTCGACTTTTCTTTTTTAGGTGATCCAATTCTTTCTTTAAATTTATTGTCAACTTAAATATCATGTTAGGTATTTTTTCAGGGTGATTTTAACATTCACCAATGATAAAGTATAATTGAAATATAATGTGAAAATGTGTGAGACTAAATTAATTTTGAAACATCAGTGACTAAATTAAAAGAATATCTCAACGTCATTAAGGATTAAAACACATTTAACTTATGATCACTTTGACCTTTATATTTTAATTCAAAGCTTTGGTTCGTTGAGTCTAAAATTGAAATGTTTAGAATATCTAAAACTAAATTAAAAAAGTGTGTAACCTTCAAAAAACATACCAACATAAAAGATGCTTGAAAATTTTCACCCAAAAGTTAAATTTCATTTATTTATTTATTTTAGTGCTTTCACCCACAAGTTTTAAAAATATAAGGGATTAAACTGTCAATCTAAGTAGCTCAATGAGTTAAGTCATTGTACTCTTGAGTTAAAAGTTAGAGATTTGAATCCACGACCCTAGTCCCTACATGTTGTTGAGCTAAAAAAAGGGAAACAAACCAAATTCTCATACATATAAACCGTATACGAAGTTTCTCGAGAAAAACATTTATTTCTTGATGGTAAAATTGAATATATTAAAGCATCGTTTGATAACAATTTCGTTTTTAGAATTTTATTTTTTAGAAATTGGACATATTAAAGTATCATTTGATAACAATTACGTTTTTACAAAAACATTCAATTTTTTTGATATGTTTTAGAAACATAATGAACTCTTAGCTAACTTTTCAAAAGAAAAAAGTTTCTAAAAACAAGTTTCTTTTTAGTTTCAAACTTTGGCTAAGTTTTTCAAAATATTTCCAAAAAAATGATATGACAAAACAAAGAAAAAAGTAATATTAATAAGTTCAATTTTCAAGAATAAAAAATAAAAAATAAAAGGGTGATGAAACAAGACATAATATATGAAAAACCAAATTGAAAACAATAGCTTAAACTTCAAGTACCAATTATACATCTAACCATTTTTAATTCAAAACATAAAATAGAAAGTTTCTTGAGAATCTTCAAAGCATAAAACATAAAGTTTATAAATTCTTCACTCACAAGGATATATGATTTTTCCTCTTTGTGAATTAAGGAATATATCTTTTACAACTTTTTTTTTTTTTTTGGACAAAAAGGGAGTTTCAAAAGGGACTTGTGGTCCAGCCAGCTAAAATGTTGAATGTGTTATTCTCTTAATAGAAATTAGAAGAATTAGCATAATTTACTATTAATATAAATAGTAATTATTTTAACATTTTTTTTAAATATAAATATTGAACTCAATAGTTATTATTGAATCATCTTTCAATTATTTTTGTTCCTTTTTAGTAAAATATTATTTAATAGTACCAAAAGAAGTATGATGTCAAATATCTTATTACATTGATTAAGTATATAATTTATTGAAATAATGAACACTATTTTACTTAAGAATCCTTAAATAATCAAGTTGAAATATACTATTTAATTTATTGATAGGAGCAAATGTAATTTTTACAACGGTAACCAACATGAGTATAGATTAACTGACATAACTCTTATATTAATGACCAAGAAGCAGTCTGTGGTGTTCGAGTCTCTCATCCCCACAAATTGTCAAAAAAAAAAAAAAAAAAAATTACAACTTGTAAATTATGAAAATAACTTGATATTTTTAAAATTTTCTTCAATTACCAATTTAACCTTTATTGTTTAAGCTGGATTTCTATTTGATTCCTATGATTTTAAAAGTATGGTTAAAATCACTAAAAAAACATCTTTATTTTATTTATTTATTATTATTGTTTGTCCAACAACATTGAACTTCATATTTTTATTGAGAATATAATCTCTTAACCAATTGAATTATACTCTACTTAACAATTTTTTTTTGAAGAAAATAGTTTGGTAGCATATGTTATCTTAAGTCCCATTTGATAACCATTTGGTTTTTGAAAATTATGTTTGCTTTCTCCTAATTTCCTTACAATATATATTTTTTTTCACTTTTGTTAATAACAAGTTTAGATTTCTTAGCCAAATTTCGAAAATAAAAACAAAATTTTGAAAACTACTTTCCTGTTTAGTTTTCAAAACTTGACTTGATTTTTGAAAACATGAGAAGAAGGTAGACAACAAAACAAAGAAACTTACGAGTAGAAATAATATTTATCAACTTAATTTTCAAAAAACTAAAACCAAAATTCAAATGATCATCAAACGAATCTTAACCGTTGACGACGATCCCGAAAATTCAATATAGTTGGGTATAGTGGATATCAAAATTTTGTATTAATGAATTGGGTTTTTGGTTTGATTATTGTAGAGGCTTTACCAATTGGGTGCAAGAAAAATGGTGCTTCATGGGCTAGGGCCATTGGGGTGCATACCTTCTCAAAGAGTGAAATCAAGAAAAGGGCAATGCCTAAAGAGAGTCAACCAATGGGTTCAAGACTTCAACTCCAAAGTCCAAATCCTCACAGCCACTCTCAACAAACAACTCCCAAATGCACATCTTCTCTTTGCAGACACCTACTCTGCTGTTCTTGACCTCATCGTCAACCCTTCCGCTTACGGTAAATAATCATTTTGGTTCTTGTTTCGATAAATTACTTTATAGAAACTTGACATTATTGGATGTTCTGTTCGTTTTACTCGACATATAGATTTAGATGTATAACTAAGTGCTTGAATCTACTCAGTCATTGAGTTTTAAAAATTGTTTCAATTTTTGTGTTCATCGGTGAGGCCTTTAATTAGTTCATAAACTATGAAATAGTTGGTTCTTTATTTAGAGTTTAACGACTAAAAGATGTTTGAAGGTTGAAGAACTAAAATAGAATTATATCAGAGGATTAAATCAAAATACTTAAAAATTTATAGATAAAAAATTTTGGTCTTTCTTATTTTACTTTTAACATTATGACATAGGCATATTGGAGGCACACATTAATTTGTTGGTCATATATTGGGTAGAAGAATTAAAATTAGGTAGTAGAATAATTGCAAAGTTTTTTTTTTTTTAGGATGAATGATTCAAACCTCTGACCTCTTGGTTGAGAATACATGTCAATTACTGGCCATGCTCACTTTGGCCAAAGACATGAAAATGTTACTTTTGAAAGTAATTTAATTTAGAGACTAAAATAAATATTTTAAAAGTTTATTTCTTAAAGTTGAGTAATTAAAGAGAAGACATTTCGAAGTTCAACGTTGAAATAGAATAAATTGAAAGTTCAAGGATCAAAACAAGATTCAAACAAAATAATTAAAACACCATACACCTAAATCAATACATCAATTCCCAAAAACAAAGTCACAAAATTTTAGAAATAAATTAAAGGAAGCATATATATATATATACATAATACATCTATATATGGAAATCCTCAAACATCTTAAGAACAAGTTTTGAGTTATTATTATTTTTAATTTCAAAATTTTCAGGTTTCAAAGTTTCCAATACATCTTGTTGCAATGTGGACACAAGCATTGGAGGGCTTTGTTTGCCAAACTCAAAACTATGCAAGAATAGAAGTGAGTTTGTGTTTTGGGATGCCTTCCATCCCTCTGATGCTGCCAATGCTGTCTTAGCTGATCAACTCTTTTCATCTTTGTTCACTTCTTCTCTTTCTCCTTCTCCTTCTCCCTCGCCGTTACCCTCCCGTGGTCCTTAGAATATACGAAGAACGACTTAGTTAAATTTCTATCGACATGTCAGTATTTTCATGTATTTCAAGGTTCGATTATTGATATATGTAAGAAAGAGTTTATTATATACTTAATTATATGGTATTGTAAGAATATATCAAAGGAATATAATACAAATGTCAATATAATATCAAAATAATAAGGATATTTTTAAAACTTATTTACCAAGTGTGAAATGCTAGTTTATTATATTTGTTGTACTATATCTCACTTTTTTTTGGTCTTTTTCTTAAATTACTTAAAGCATAAGACCATATACATAGGAAACCACAAAAGTCCTCTAACAATTAGGGCTTACATTGAGAAAACCGTGTTAGCACCATGACTTTATTTTGAAGTGGCATGACACTCCAAAAAATATCTTTCGCACTTCAAGCTAAGTCATAGTGTCATAGCATTCTAAGATGTCCGTTGAGTAGAGTTGTGATGCATACTTTGGGTTGCACCTAGGCATTGTCTCCTACATCTCTGGACTCTGCCTTCGGACCAGTTGAGTTGTGTTCAAAAAGTCTTTTTAAACCCTAGCAAAATTGAATTGGGCCCATGCACACAACAATCTATTAATGTTAGTAAAGGTATAGGCCCATTGGGCCTTTTAGATTCATTACTCTTCTGAGATTTCAATAAGCCCAAAGCTCAAAATCAAACACAAATATTCACTTTTTTTTTTTTTGTTTTTTTTGTTTTTTTTTGGATAAAACAAATATTCACATTTGCAAAAGGTTGGAAAGACATTAATGAACTTTGAAAATAAGCGTTGGTAATGTGAAGAATAGTTTTATTGCAATTATCAATTTTTTTCTTGATTTAAGTACACATATTATGTTCTTCAAGAAAGAAAAAAATGATTACACATATTATTATTAGGGAAAAAAAATCCATTTTTTTTACCTCTAATCTTGGCATGTTGGATCACTTTTCACCCTAAAATTTCAAGTTCATCAATTTAGACCTTAAACTTCAATGAGTGTAACAAATTTTTACACTTTATTCAAATTTTACTGATACACTCACTAATTTTAACAAATAATAATCTAAAAACTCCAAAAACTCAATAATTTAACAAAAATCAAGTTTTGCACAAAATGAAATTTGATTAATACATAAAATCAACCCTTAAATAATTCCACAAAAACTTACCACTTGAGGTATAATTGCAACACTCTTAAGTTTATATACACTTTATTGTCGTATTTGTCTAAATCATGTCAATTTTATATAAAAAATATATGTTTTGTAATTCATTTGACATACATGAGCCTACTTTCTTCAGCGGTTTCTTGAACTAAAACGTACCACGTGAGGTATAATTGCAACACCTATCAAGTTTAAGTTACAGTTTGATGAAATTGAAAGTTTAAAGTAAAATCGATAACCAGACAATTTCAGGAATTAAAATCAATCTCTTCCCTTATTATTGGTATACAGGTTTTTTCATGATAAGAGTAGGAGAGTAAGAAATAATAACTTCTTCATATCTTAGTAGTAGATTTGTTAAAAAATAAATTTTAGAACAAAAACAATTTAATGTTTTTATTTTAAAAATATATTTGAAATCTTATGTCTATTTGAAAAACAAAACATATAACATATATTATTACTTTTTTTTTTCATTCTCAAAATTTGATTAAGAATTCAAGAACATCGTTAATTTGACATGATTCATTTGGATTCTAAATTATGAATGTTATAATAATAAACTAATTAAGCATAAACTAAATTATCAAGACCAACAAGAGCATAACTCAACTGACACAAAGTTGTACCGATGACTACAAGGTGTGTGGTTCGAATCCCCACCTCACATATTGTAAAAAAAAAAATAATAATAAATTATCATTATTAGGATGCATTTAGAATTTTAAAATTATATAAAGGACAAATGAATCAAAAATGATTCTAAAGTATCTCCTTTTAACATTTTTGGAGATATATATATATATATATTTAAATTGCAACAGGCTTTTTCATTTTATATTCATTTTGCTGATCTCTTTATTGTCTCCTCAATGAAACTTGATAGTGGACATGTAAATTAATGATGTAAAGGGAAGAAAATAAGACATGATATATTACTTTTGAAAGGCCATAGGATTAAATATATGGTTTTTGATTGGTGAAAATTTTATTTTATTTAATTATTGTTCTAAAATTTTGAAACTTTTATTTTGATCCTTAAATTTTTTATTCACTTTTATTCATTTTATCTTTTAACATTTAAAATATCCATTGTAGTTGTAAAATGACTTTAAAAGAGTGGAAAATTGTATTTAGCTAATTGAAACAATATTTACAAATTATAATGATTTTTGTTGTAGAGTCATGAACATATTTTTTTTTAAAAAAATTAAGAACATTTAAAAATACTTAAAATGATGTTAGAAGAGACACTTAATTAGTTAACCATATTTTAAGAACTCTTTGGTAATGTTCTTGTTTCTTGTTTACTCTTTTTTATAATAATAAAAAAGAAAAAGTAGAATTGTGTTTCACAATTATTTCTTATTTCTTGTTTGAAAAAAAGTGTAAATATGTTTGGTAATCCTTCCTCGATTTTGTTCTTTGAAATTTTAAATTAAAAATGTAAAAATTCCTAAGATAATTATTTTTTTTTAAAATTTAGTATCCAAAATAATTCTTATACTATATATATATTTTTTCTATAGATATTTATATGCATTTTATAAGTCAAGAATGATAAAATAATGCTTTTATTCATGTTTTGGAAAAAAACTGGAAATATACTAAAAAAAAAAAGAAACCTGCTCCCAAAATTTCTACACAATTTTGAAAATGTTTCTAAAAAAATGAGAAATGAGAAGTAAGCACAGTTATTCACACATTTATTTCTCAAACACCAGAAACAAGAAATAAAGGAAATAAAAAACAAAGACATTACCAAGCAATCTCTAAAAAATCTTAAAGTATTACTCACCAAAGTTATTTCAAATTCACTTATAGTCTCTGGAAAAATATTAAATGTTGATATGACATAAAAATAATGAATAAATAAAGTAATGTAGTATATTACAAAAGATGCGGATTGAATAACTTTTGAAATCAACTCGCCGTTAATAATCTTATCTCGAGATTATATTTAACTATATCCATTCTATGATAAAGTACAAACATATACTTTTTAAACACAGGAGAACCAAAAAAAAAAAAAAAAAGAAATTCTCTATGTTAGCATTACCTAACAATAGACATTTTGTTTTTTTTTTTTAACAACTTCCTAAAACCAATCATTTCATATCCCCCAAAAGAGGGAATAAAATTTTACTACTTTTTTTTTTTTCTTATTCAATCAAATTCATAATTAGGAAAAGAAAAGCCCTAAAAAGGACTCATTATTTTAATTCCCAAATGTGTGTTTGAGGAACCATCATTAGGACTGAGATGGAATGTTGGCAGTGGCCAATTGATATAACACAATAAAAATCTCAAAAGGAGATGGGGAGGCCCATTACATTGTGTAAAATGGAGATGTCCAAGTGTCGGGACTCGATTCGTCCGCGTGTTTAGCAAAGTGACCAATTGGATTTGGTATATTATCCTCCAAAACTTATTGTCTTCACCTTTTATGTTGATTTTAGAGAGGACCTGATCAGATCCTCCAAAATGCCTATGCTTTTCAAAAAGTTGGAAGAAGAATGTAGAACAAGTACACATATGTGTATTCAGTTTGTGTGGTTGCACAAGATAAGGTTTTTGTGTGTTTTGCATTTACCAAGAAAAATAAAGATTTTTTTTTTTTCCTTTTTGATGTTGAAGCATTTTTATTACTTTTTGTTTCGATTTCTTTGATTAAATGGATGATTTTTCAATTTCGAAATATCCAAAAGTTTTAGGGAGTGCTTGACTCTTCTCAACTATTGTTGGATTTGAAAATGAACATGAGAGATCTGTGTTAAATCGCCATCATATAATCGGGATCCAACACATAACTATATCAATATTAGATAACAAAGGAAATATACATTGCAGTCATTTGTTGAACACGTGACCTTCTCTTGCTCTTTGATGCCATCGTAAGTCATCACTAATTCCAAAAAACGTGAGTTTATAGGTGTAAGTATATTCGAACTAGGAAGAGTTGAACCAACCACTTCTAAACCACGATGATTGTGTCACAATTGCACCACTCACAAACTTTTAATTACAAAAACTTAACCCTCCAAACTTGCATAATTGTAAAATTAGTTAGATCGAATTTCCTCGGTTAGGGCTCCCACAACATGAGACGCGTGTTTTGGGAGAGATACACTAACCAACTTCTATAAAATATTCGTGATATGACAAAGAAAAAAAAATACTGAAAATCATCTACATTCTATAAAAAGTCAGCAATGCAACCAAAAAAACTTGTCGTGTCATCGTATACAACAACAAAAGTTAAAACAAAAACAAAATTTCCCCCTCTTTTACTATGAGGGTCACATAGAAAAGTCCTAAAAAGAAGCACTTGGGGGATTGGAAGTGGTGGGCAATAATGTTAGAAGAAAGCCCCTCAAATGTAACCATAGAGAGATGTGTGGATGGAAGCTAAGGGTAGTGGAAAGTGGAGAGTTTTTTTAATCCACAAATTTTTGCAAAACAATGAGACATGAAAGAGAGAGAGATTGATGACTCTTTTTCAAAGCAAAAAAAGGAAGAGATTTAGTACATGGGTGACTTGGAAAGTGAAGTGAAGAAGTGGGGATTTTGTTTGGTGTGAAATTTGGGTCAAAGATTGTGAGAACTACTTTTTTTTTTTTTTTTTTTTTTTTTTTTTTTTTAAAAAATTATTTTTTTATTCCCACCAAATACAAATACACATCATCCCCCAAAAAATTTCCTTGGATAATATTACGCCATTTTTGTGTATTGCTTACGTCCTTTTTAGGTTACCAAAGTGGTTCTCATCTTGTATTCTTTTTATAGCATTTTTGTTTTTTTTAGGTTAAATATCACTTTTGGTTCCTGAAAATTCAGGAAAGTGACAATTTAGTAGTTGAACTTTTATTTGTAATGATTTAATTCCTATACTTTTAATTTTGTAACAATTTAGTCTCTGAACTTTCATATGTAACAATTTAGTCTCTGTACTTTAAAATTTGTAACGATTTATAGTCTCTATTGTGAAAATTAATGTTAAGATTTAATGAAATTTCTTGAATAGATAGATTAATAAATCAATTTAGGGTCTAATATGTTTAAAAGCTACAAAGTCTAATATCATTAAGTAATAAAAATCGACATTTAATTTT
Organism: Luffa acutangula; assembly: GCA_036850905.1. Classification (NCBI taxonomy): domain Eukaryota; kingdom Viridiplantae; phylum Streptophyta; class Magnoliopsida; order Cucurbitales; family Cucurbitaceae; genus Luffa; species Luffa acutangula. Next base: position 2,725,306 of record CM072097.1, read on the forward strand.
AATGATTTTTTTTTTTGTGACAAGGAGAGTTAATATAAGGACTAAATTGTTACTTATTAAAGTTCATGGACTAACTTGTTACAAATTGAGAGTATAGTGACTAAATCGTTACAAAACAAAAGTCCAGGGGCTAAATTGTTACTTTCATGAAAGTTTAGAGACCAAAAGTGATTTTTAACCTTTTTGTTTTAAAAAATAAATCTTTACCGGTTTAGGTTAAATCTATTGATGAAGACATTAATAATCTTTTTTTCTTGGTCGAGGATTCAAATTTTCAACGATCTCATATTTATAATGCTATATTTTTTATTAAAAAAATTTAGATGAGTAAAAAAATATTTAAGATTTTAGGTCAGACGAGAAACTTTTATTTGGATTATATATCAAACATAGGTCTTGACTTTTTTTAACCATGGATTACATAGATCTAACCAAAAATTTTGTTCTATAACCTATTAATCCATGGTTAAAAAAGTCAAGACCTATGTTTGATATGTGAATTTGGTTAATAACTTATCACTTAAACTATATTATACAAACGAGACCTTAAAAAGTCCTCCTTTTACATTACATATTAACTTTTACAAATCATAAACACTACCAGCCACACATATACTTATTATTATTATTATTATTTTGTAAAGAAGAAAGCGACTTGCATAACACCCAAAGTAGATATGTTCGATGGCTTCAAATACAACATGTGATCAAGGACTTGGTAGTTTGTGGGGGACGACCACCTAAAATTCACAATATGTATCACATTTCGTTACGTTTTTCGGAGATATATTTATCGATAACCGTCATGAAAATGAAAATATAACTTTTTAGGTAGGGTAACCACGAAAATTGAAATGGAAAATGAAATGAGGTGTCAATTTCATGGAAGAAATTAAGTGAAAAAAAAAATATTGTGAAGAAATCAAAAGTGGAGAAATAAAAAAAAAAAAAAAAAAAAAAAAAAAAAAAAGTTGGGCACCCAAATGCGCCGAATATGCCCACAGGAATCCACACCTCCGCGTGCATGGAGGTCGACCGCCCCATCATTCTCCAACCGCCCCAAACCAATCAATATCTCTTTTATTCTTTAACAACCTAAACCCTAATATTTTATTTCGGTTTCGGTTCTCGTGGTTTGAGCTTATTCGAACCTCTGACCTTTTAGTCAAGGGTATATGTTAAGCTATGTTCATTTTGACGAGTTTAGTTTTAGTATAATTGGTGAAGTAAGTTTTAGTTTCGATTCTTTTATGGTATGATTGTTGGGTGTGCGACCAAAGTCCCACATTGACTAGATAAGGGGATGATCATAGGTATATAAGGGAAGACTAGTATCTCCATTGGTATGAGGCCTTTTGGGGTGATCCAAAAAAAAAGCCATGAGGGTTACAAAGTGGACAATATCATACCATTGTGGAGATATGTGAGTGTCTGGTAGTCCCTTACAATGATTTTAGAACTTCAATTTAGTTTTTATAATTTGATTAAACCAGCTTGTATAAATTGTTTGTCATTTTATGTCGAGACTATATTAAATACGTTTATAAGAGTGAGCTGGTATTTTGTTAATCATGTTAGTCGATTATATTAGGGTTAGGGTAGAGGAAAGTATAGGGGACAAGGATATATATAAGTTTTTGAGTGAATAAAGAAATGGTAATTTAAAGACAATTTGTGAGACTCAATCCAATTGTATATAAGGGCCAATTAAATTGAAACTTTTTAAAAACCATTGAAATTAAATTGAGTCTATGCCCAAATCTTAAGGGACTAAATTATATTATTATTATTATTATTATTTTAGTACAAAAATGTATAGTATAGGCCAAAGCGAGCTTAGCTCAGCAGTAATTGGCATGTACTCTCGACCATGAGGTCAGAGGTTCGAATCCCCCACTCCAAATGTTGATGTAGTAAAAAAAAAATGTATGGTATAGAGATTTAAACACATCCGATCTCAAGAGAGAGAGTTTATGCTAATTTACCACTAAGCTATACTCATATTGACAGAGACTAAATTATATTAATATTTCCATTTGATCCATAAGTTGAAAAGTTTGAATTTGATGGTTAAACCTCATAAATTAATCTTAAATAATGTTATTGTATAAGTTTTTACTATATTGAATACATGACAATGTGTTCATCATCTATTTGGCTCATAACATTTGCAAATTGTATTTTAGAGTTTATGACTGTAACGCCCCATGTTGTCCAGGATACGAAATTCGGATTTGGCACCTAAGGCCTCGATATTTCCCTGCAACCTGGCCACGTTACCATACTCGTCTTAAACTGCTTCCAAGAGTGAAGACTATCCCCACAAACCAACATGTGGTCCTTTTAGCATGTTTTGTCCTCACTCACATGCTTCTTAGGAATTGGTCACCCAACATAGAACTTCTCCAAGCCAAACACGCTTAACTTCAAAGTTCCTATGATTGAGCCACCGAAAAGGAAGGTGCACCTTGTTGGTATAGGTAGTATCTATCAATTCTTTTAAGCTTATCTTGACCTTACTTTCATGTCCTCAGGATCCCCTCTCAATCGGATGTGATCTCGGTTCATTCATGTATCCCTCCTAATGTCGGGTGTCACAATGACTAAGGAGACCAAAAAAAAAAAAAAAAAAAAAGAAGAAATTAGAAGAAAGTGGATGAGTTATTGAGCAAGTTAATATTTTATAGACAATTACTAAAATTTAACTAAATTTTACATAGACCCCACATATAAAAACTAAATTTAAACTTTTAAATCTATAAAAAAAAATCTAAGCTTAAGTCAAAAGGAATCAAAATGGATAATTTAACATATTTTATTTAATTTATATGAAGGGAAAAAAATACAAAAAACAAAAAGTAATGCGTAGCTTAGGCTAGCTGCTTTCTCTCGTCTTGCCCTAATTTAATTTCCATGTTTTATTATTATTATTATTATTATTATTATTATTATATATATATATAATTTTATGTCCACTGCTTCTTGTCTATTACTTTCTGTTTGGTCTGAATATGTAAATATCACACTATTGCATTGCCAAAAGCAAAGCAATACCAACACGTTTTATGGCTAAGGACATCATTCTAGCTTTGTCCCAAACTTCTTCTTTCCACACCTAATGTTTTGTCCTTGTCTCTCCTATATATCTAAAATTCAACCGAGTTTAACCGACCAACATATATTAGTAACTCTCCTTATATGTCGTACGCTTCAAACGCTATTCTTCTACATTTTAACGGTTATACTCAAAACAAAACTCATTTTCAATTAAAAACTATTAGTAACTCTCCTTGTCTCTCCGATGATGTTTGCCAGTTAGGTTTAAGTATGTTTGTGTTGGGTTTAGACGCTCTTTTTATCTACTTAATTTTGTAGTTTTGTTCAAGAGTTAAAAACAATTAATTCAATTAAATATATTTATGATTTATGAAAAATGAATTATAAATATTGACCAGTAGATCGTGTCAATGAGATCCAATGATGAATTTATATGAATGAATTATATAGAGTAAGATCTAGAAATTTCTATTGTGTTGGTTTTTGTTCTTCTAGTGGAGGGGAGAGAGACTTGACATCAACTCTCTAAGGTTTACCTTTGAATTGTTGGTTTGATCTAAAAATAAAAGAGCAGGCGATTTGAACCTCTAATTTTAGATCGAAGGTAGATACCAATTATCATTGCACTATACTCACTTTGACCTACTTGTGTCTATTCCGTTCATAAACTTTATCATTAATATTGTTATTAAATATTAATTTGATGTGCTTATTGAGGGAAATGAGAATTGATTTGACACCATATGAGTAACGGAAATAGGTCAACTAAAATAAAATAGATGAATATCAATTCCTTTCTAAAAAAAATAGATGAATATCAATAACAAAAGATTAAATTTGAAATGTAATATTTTGCCCATATATATATATATATAAACTAGTGATGAAACAATATTTTTTTGTATTTTAAAATTTATTTTTTTATAATTTTAGTTTTAAATTTTAATATAATTCTTTTAAATTTGGCACTTATCTCTTTTGCGATATGATGAACTTGATAGAAAAATAATGGATGATGTAATTGAAATTTTTAAGACAGGGATGGAATTTAGAAAAATAGCCAAAAGTATTATGAACTAAGCACCAAAAAATTATTAAACACAAAAGAAATAACAAAATCCTCCAAATACTAATAATAATCAAATCTAAGAGTATATATGTTCCAAAGTGAGGAAATATTTCAAATTAAGCAAATATTTAGAATAATGAACAACCAATCAGAACTTATTTCAACTAGTTAATTAAAGTCTATATTCTCGATATCATATAAAATAAAAACATATTTGTTGATGTACGGATTCTACCGAGATGAATCCACTTAATTCCCATGATCCCAACGAACAATAACAAAAGAACGGTACCTGTCAAACAACAGTCTTCAAATTGATGTGGTGTTTGTCAAACACCCCTCTGAAAGTCAGATCAAAGTGCTTTCGTGTTAGCATAACAAGAATTAGATTTTTTTTTCAACAAGAATAAGAGTTTAACAACATAACTTGCTTGTAAGTCTTCTCTTTCTTTTAAATGGGGTTGACCTAGGGTTCTTGGGTTAATCTTGGTTGTACCAGATTGATCACTCAAGGAACCGATTTCATGGCCACCTAGACCACCCTAAGATTATTTGGTTTGAGGCTTGATCAGCCAATGGGCTGATCAGCTCACAAACGGACCTTGGCCTATGGGTTAGTCGATCAATCAACTACTCGATCCTTTGGACTGCTTTGGAGCTTTGATCTTTTGGACTCTCTCGTAGCGCGCTTTATTTTTTAGGTTTAATTTTTCTCTAGTCAATAATTTTTTATTTATTTAGAAAAGTACTATATTTACAATTTTTATTAAAATAAAACACATTTTCCAAAATAGTTTGGAGAATGAGGATGGGAGTTTTTATTTGCCTGCACATCTTATTTTCAAATTGTTACAATCACTCCCCTATTTCTTAAAGAAATTTGCAATATAAAATGTCAAAATAGTCCTTTTCTATGCCACATGAATGTAAAAATAGATTGATGGTGCCAAATATTATATTTTATGGATCAATTTGATTTAGAATATTAAACCATAAAAATAAGGAAAAGATATAACCAAATTTTCGCTTCATGACATCAATTTGATATGTATTTTCTAATATATATATACACACTATTTTACAAAATTAATACAATCAAAATCCAACTCAAATTCAAATATGGTATAAAATATAATAATAAAAATAAAATACAAATATAGCATAAATTTGATTATTATTATTATGTTTTATACCATATTTGAATTTGAGTTGGATTTTGATTGTACTAATTTTGTAAAATAGTAAATTTTTGTCATATATGAAAATACATACTTGCATTACACTATTTATGTAAAATGTAAATGTCTCCATTGGAATGATGTATATGAGGTAAAAGTTTTGACAAAAACATATCAACTTCAAGATTTTTTAAAATAGTTGAGTAACAAAGTTTTTTTTTTTTTTTTTTATTATTTTTTTTATTATTTTTTATTTTTATTTTTTAGAAGAGTTGAGTAACAAAGCTTGATGTGAAGTAATGTGTGTATAATACATGATTTGATGTTAAGATTAATGCACTCGCCATCTTAATTCAATTAATAGGATGTGTGTGTGTTTTTAATTGGGTTTTTCAAGTATTTTCATTTAAATACAACTACTGATTATTCAAATTTTTTTCAACTTCGAAGAATAACTATTATCTTAACAAGTCGAGCTATACTCTGAGTCGGCATATTATATTAATTCATCTTGATAAATAAACGTAAAGTAGAAAAGGATCTTGAACCATTGTATGTTTTTACTAAATTTAGTGATAGTTTCGAGAGTATGATTATTCCAATTATTGAATTATTTATTAATTTGTTTTTGGCGTGAAATTTAAACAAAAAAAAAAAGTTAAATAGATTATGGCACGTGCAAACATGTGTAAAATGTCATTTGCCTACCATTTCCATATTGGGTTTACAATTGGTAAAAGATATATTTTTATACCAATATTATTTTTAATTAATATTATTTATATTAGTAAACCAATTACCAAATATAATCTATAAAAAAAAAAGAAGAGAAAAGGAAAAAAAAGAAAAAGAAAAAAGAGGTCTTTAATGTATTAATAAACTACTAAAAAAAAAGAGAATAGAAAAAAGAAAAAAAAAAGAGGTCTTTAATTTATTAATAAGCTACTCTAGTATTCATATATATATTTTGACTAACATGTCCTATACACATGTATTAGTAAATTTATAGTCTAGTTAAATAACACATGTATACTAAATCACTCTGGTCTTTAACTTATAAACCAAACAACTCAATCACTCTGGTCTCTGGATGGCTTATTTAAGAGACTTTTTTTTAATACTAATCATTAGTGAAGAACGATTGCATAAAAAAGGATTAAGGCATATCGACTAGGGTTTTAAGCTTACACGTCAAAGCAATCTTTTCAATAATTAATTTATACCCACTTTGAGATTTGACTAAGCCAAAGTGTGGCTAGCCTAATTTGTGAAATAAATTAGCATTAATTAATGTGCCATGAAAAGTATATTACATGCATGCAATACCACAAATAGCCTATAGTTTATTAATAGATATATATAAGTGTGACTTTTATTGATTCAAGTACATTGATGATTGAAAATTCATACAAGTAGGTGTGAAGAGTTTGATAAATTATTTGAAATTGTATATTGTGTCAAGTTTCATCTCATAATTTTTTAATACATTGGACTAATGACTTTCTTCCAATAATAATAAAAAAAATCAATGACTTATTAATGAAGTAAAACGACTTTTAAATCTTTGAAGATTCAATTTAATTATTTTTAAATTTTTTTCAAATAGATCTATTTTTTTTCCTTTTTAAAAAAGTTAATAAAGAAAAAGTTCATATATTACCATGCATTTGAAAATACCCAAGTGAAGTGAACTTTTTTTTTAGTGAAAAAACTCACTTGAATTTCTAATTTTCTTAATAGCTAGAGGGCCACAAAAGGCACAAAAACTAAACTTGCCCACAACAATATAATTCCCAAATATTGTAGAAAAGTATTAAATTGTGGGGTCTAATTATCAAAAGTTAAAAATGAAATATAATCCTAATTCAAGTTTTAAAAAAACCAAACAAATTAACAAAATATAATGTTAATTTAGGACATTTTGGTATATAAGATTTATATATAGGAAGTCTCTTTCTTTCTTGGAGATCATAACACTAACTTTTTTTTCTTTTTTTTTTTTTTTTGTGTGAAAAGATAACACTAACTCTTTCACTTCATGGAGTGACAATAGGGAAATGAAACTCTGTATTGAAATGATAATGGAACTAATTTTAACTCTAATATCATTTCTATTGTGTTAAAAGAATAAGGTCCGTTTGATAACCATTTGATCTTTAATTTTTGTTTTTGAAAATTAAGTTTATAAATGCTACTTTCACCGATAAATTTCTTTGTTTTGTTATCTGCCTTGTTTTCATGTTTTCAAAAACGTCAAGTCAAAAGTTTTGAAAACTAAAAAAAATAAAAAATAAAAAATAAAAAACTTGTTTTTGTTCTTGAAATTTGGCTCAGAATTCATATGTAAACATAACAATTATGAATATCATTGTAAGAGAATTAGAAAAAAACAAGCAAAATTTTAAAAATAAAAAATAAAAAACTAAATAGTTATCAAACCGACCTAAATTTTCTACTTTATAAATTGGTTTATCAATTAGCGAAAATTCAAATAATATTAAATTTTTGAATAATATTTTGGGAACGGTTGGTCGATTAATATATGCATAAGATGATGTAAGTGGTGGAGAACAACATGAAGATAATGTTATTATTAATATTATCTTCATGTTAGTTACATTTTGTTGCTATTTTTTTTATTTATATTATTTTATCAATTTCTTTACGGTGTAATGAAAATGTCGATTCATTTCTTAATATCAACGAAAGTATCAGTGTAAATTTAATACATTGTCGCTGGCATCAATTTAGTCACCTTCAGTCAAGGATTCAGAGCTACAAATTTATAAATTTAGTCTATTTAATATATATTTTGAGAGGATACAATATTATCTATGATTTTGATGTTGTAACAAAAGGTACTAGTAAAGTCTAAAATGTTTTAGAGGTAGAGAACAAAATCAATAGAAATATGTTGTTATTGTTTTCTGTATTATTATAAGGGGTAGTTGAATAGATGGCAAATTGGACAAAATTAATAGTAAATATAGCACTATTGCAAACTAATTGCATATATAGCAAAATTAATTGTACAAGACCAAAAAGTTGTCGTCAGAATCTATCCGTGTCTATCACTGATAGACTCTGATTAATCAGAGTCTATCAATGTCTATCATTGATAGACTTTGATTAATTAAAGTCTATCACTGATAAACTCTGATAATCGAAATCTATCAGATAGATTCTAATTAACCAGAGTCTAGCAGTGTCTATAAGTAATATACTTGGATATATTTTGTTATATTTGCAATTTTGTTACATTTGCAATTTTTTTACATTGTGCTATATTTGCAATTATATAATTCTTATTTGCCACCCACGACAAATTCTCTTATTATAATGAAAGTAATAGTTATTATTATTTTTCCATTGATTTATTTATTGATTTTGCTACAAATTTCCAATGTCTTTTCTTTCCTTCATTTTCCCATCTTTTTCAATAGTTTATTATTTTTATATTATCTTGTTGCTTGCATGGTTAGAAAATTCATTAAATTTAAATTTATTTAAGAAGTTTCAATTACATCCACAACTTTTTTTTTTTTTTAAAAAAAAAAACTCTACAACTTAGATTTTGAATTCATTAATTTCTTATTATTAAGATCACTATAAATGTTAATGTGACACAATGATTGAATTAACTAATAATGATTTGAGCAGAAGGTGGAATTAGAAATTTTCATGGAAAAGTGAAAATTTTTTCCATCCAAATCTAACTTTGAGATAAGCAAATCAGATCACCGATGACTTTAAACTCATAACTTTCGAATATAACTTCTTTAATCTAAGATAAACCTGCCATCTTTTTTCTCGTTCCACCTTAAATTTTGTCCAAATATAATGACACAAAGAAGCAAACCATCACCAACCTAATAAAACAAAAACAGTCGAGTGAGCTGACATATTACAAATTCAATAGAGAGCGAGTAAATAGATACACACGACTTTAAACTTTTTCTTTTCTTTTTTGTCTAAAAACACAGTTCACTTCTCCAAAACAACAAACCCATCTTCAAACTTTTTTTTTTCTTAACAAGATACGAAACTTTTCAGAGATTTTAATGCTCAACAACAAATTATTACTTGGACTTGTTTGAACCCTTTCTGGGGGGTCCTATTTTATTTTACTTTTACACTTGTTTAGGCAATGTGCAAAAGAAAAAAAAAATGGATGAATTTAAGAAATTGTGTGAGAAATTTGAGCCTTGAATTTGAAGCAAAGGCAGTGGGCAAGGTGGAGCTTTCTGAAGAGGACAACCTAAGCATGCTCCTCTCTCTCTCACTTTACACAAAACATTCATTAGTGGAATCACTTTTGATCAAAACTCTCATCATCTCTTCCCTCCAACAAACCTAATTCTCTCTTCATTATCATATCATTATTTAAAATTTTCTTGCCCTAATCATATTTAATCGGTTAAATTACAAGCTTAGTCTCTAAAATTTCAAAAACTATATTTAATAGATTCTTGAACTAAAAAAAAAAATGTTCAACAAGTCTTTAAATTTTCAATTTTGTATAGGTTCCTTAACTTTCAATTTGTGTTAAAAATGTTTGATAGGTCAAGAACTTCTGTTACACACAAATTTAAAAGTTTATAATTTATCAAATACTTCTTAAAGTCCGAAGGCTTATTAGACACAAAATGAAAGTTTAGAAACTTATTACACAAAAAAAAAAAAAAATATAGTAATAAAAATTTAGGGATTTGTTAGACATTTTTTAATATTTAGAGACCTATTAAACACAACCTTTAATTAAAGTAATGGAACTAAACTTTAATTTAACCTACCTATTGATTTAATCTTGATACTTTGAATATATGGTGTCTATTTTTTTTTTTTTTTAAATAACATGGTGTCTATTTAGACTTTAATCTATAAATAGTTTTAATTGATGTTTTGTTTCGTTTTGTTTTTTTTTTTTCTTGACAACATGTGGGATGGGGGGATTCGAACCACGGATCTATTGGTCATTAGTACAAGATTTATCCTAGTTGAGCTACGCTCTTGTTGACCTTTAATGTTTTGTTTCTATTCACAACACTATTAACAAAATAAAATAAAATAATGACACATCCTCCCCACTAGATTAAATTTTGGTTGAGTAGACATGAGAGTGACAAACAACTATATACAAATTAATTAATGAATGAACACGTCATGTCTCAACATTTTGTCAAAGGTATCCTTGGCAAAGCCTAAATAAACTTAGGTATATTTTAAAGTTTATAAATATAATTGAAACTTCAAAGTTTTAAGAGTAAATACACCTGAGACAATACTAATTGTTGATGGTCGATTTTGGTCAGAGGGAACTCACCCGACCTTCACGTGCCACCAACGGTAAATTTGTAGATGAGGGGGGAAGACGTGGCCTGCAAAAGAGGGAACCTGCACATCGGTGTGGTGCTAGCCACACCGCCTCCGATGCTTAAGTCAGAAAACGGAAGGGAGAGCTAGAGAGTAAGAGTTAGGGAGTCGAGAATAGAGTTCGGGTCCCCTTCTTCAGTGGCGAAGAGGGGTATAAATACATGTTCATCCTCCTAGGGTTTTTAGGGATTCGGAGGCGTTTTAGGTCAAACTAGAAGGAACCAGGACGGCCAAAGGCGGTAGGGACCAAACGGAGTCAGACGGGCTCGGCCTCGGCCCATGGCCGGGGCCGAGCAGGGGGTCAGGCCAAAAACCCGACCCCTTCGGTCTTGGCCCGTCCCACTTGCCGATTTCCCCTCTTGTGTCCATCTCCCGACCCGATTTCTCCCCGGTTGTCCTCGTCAGCTCCTTGTACATCGGGGTGGTCCAAAATTGCCTATAACACTAATCTTCAAAAGGGAGAACAAAAAGAACTAGAAAAACATACACAATACAATGTAGGAATGATACAATTATAATTTAACCTAATGGTTTTTAAATTATAATCCTTTTTCAAATTTACCTTCTAAGCTTTTAAAACTATTATTTAAAAAAAAAAAAAAAAACTTTTAAAACTATCCAACTATATACCTCAATTTTTAATAATTTTAAAAATCATTTTTCACGTAACTCTATTATATAACAAATGTATGATATGAAGATTTGAACTTCGACCTCAAAAAAAGGAATACACACTTAATTAACGGTTGAGCTATATGTTCCTGTTGACCATATAGTATATATACTTATTCAACAGAAAAATTGAAACATACATTTTTAAAGTGCATATTCAAAATGCAATTTTGAAATAACAAAAAAACATTGAAATTTTTACACTTAAACTTGAGGGGAAAAAATTATATTGTCTTCTTCTCTTTTTTTTTTTTTTTTTTTTTTTTTTTTCAAGGAAAAATTATATTGTTATTTAGCTAATGTTTATTCCTTCCCTAGTTTTATTATTTATTATTATTCAATCCTTCACAAATTCTTTTACAAGAACAAAAACCCATTGGGTGTCTCTTCCATTAGTTCTATGTTTTCAAAAATATGTTTGTTAAAAAAAAAAAAGTTGTCACAAAGTGAGAAATGGTGAAAAAGTTGTCCCAAAAGTCCAACCCCCAAATGATTGATTTCTCAAGTTTTGGTAAAAAAAAAAAAAAAAGAAAAATACAAGAATGAATACATACATATATACATATAAAAGAAATAGTGAATAAAAAAAAAATAGAAGAAATTAGAAAGTGAGAGTGAGTAATGATATATAAATGTAGGTGGTGGTGGTGTTGGCATATTCCATTCATATTATTATCTTCATATATACATCCAAGTCTCTTAGTCTTTCCCTTCTCTCTCTCTTTTGTTTCTCTCTCTATAAGAGCCTTATTATTCTCTCTCTCTCTCTAGGATTAACATAAAAATTTTAAGAAGAAGAGGAGAATTAGTGGGAAAAAAAAAATGGGAAGGCAGCCATGTTGTGAGAAGGTAGGGTTGAAGAAAGGGCCATGGACAGCTGAGGAAGACAAGAAGCTGATCAACTTCATCCTCACAAATGGGCAGTGTTGTTGGAGGGCTGTCCCTAAACTTGCAGGGCTATTGAGGTGTGGAAAGAGTTGCAGACTTAGATGGACTAATTACCTAAGGCCTGACCTTAAAAGAGGCCTTCTCTCTGATTTTGAGGAGAAAATGGTCATTGACCTCCATGCTCAACTTGGAAACAGGTGATCTCTTCTTCATCTCTACCATTCTCTCTATATATAATAGAATATTACCGCTCTTTTCCGAATGAAAAATACTTAACTGCATATTGGTGTGGGTATCTGTTTCCTTACACACGGCCACCGTTAAAATGTTGACAATTAAGAAAGGGAAATGTAGAAAGTCAATGAGATTTTTTTTTCTCTCCTGATTATCAACGTTTTAATGGTGGTGTGTAAGAAGATACATATATACTGAAGTATGTGATTTTTGGATTAGGGATTTTTTTCTCTATATAATATGTCTAACAATCACCACTTATAATGGTGATTTTTTTTTTTTTTGACAATATGTGGGGACAAGGATTCAAACCATAGACCTTGTGGATATCAGTACAACTTTATACCAATTGAGCGAAACTCTTGTTGGCAAAAAAAAAAAAAAAAGTTCTTGACAGTGAAAAGTAATAGATAAGACTCTGGTCTCATAAAGATTTTAGGTTCAAAGCTTTATCTTTAAATAATGGTAATATCTAGGGAGAAAAAAAAAAGAGTTAAGAACTAATCTCCCACCTCTCATTTGTAAAACTAAAAAATAAATATAAAAGATGAAGTATTAGTGAGTTTCTTTGGTTTTTCTTAAAACATTTTACCAAATAATCTCTTGATTTTTGGGTGATATTTCAATTATTTTTAGCATTAGTTTAACGGTTGAGTATAAATGTAATTACTTTCTATTTTACTTTTTTTTTTTATACAGTGGGAGATTTGAACTACAGACTTCTTGATTATTAGTACGGCTTAACTTCTAAATATTTACTTTTACGCTATTTAAATTTTTAAGTTACTGATTTTATTTCCTCTCATTAAAAAAATTACACTGCAGTCATTTTTATTAATTTTAAATAAATTATTTAATAGGAAATTGATAGGCAAAGACTAATATAACTTTGTGCATGAATGTTTAAAATAAAATATTTATTTTGAAAGTTAAAAGACTAAAATATAGTATTTGTAGATTTAAATATTAAGAAATAACAAGTAGGAAATTGTAGTGTCCAAAATAATATTATTTGTTTCTAATAATGGAGTTTTCCACTATGCATATGGCTCTTATACCTCTCTCACAGCAATATATATATATATATATATTTTTTTTTTTTTTTTTGAGAAGATAGATGATATGTAAGCTCTTTATGAAGCTTCCCAAATATTTTTTATTATTTGATTTTACTTTAATCAATAGTTCTCTTTGACTTCTAAGATTTCCATAATTTCAATCCATTTTATTATTATATTTTTCATCTCTTTTGAAGGGTTCAAAAATCAACTTTTCTCTTGTATTTTTATTTTCAGATGGTCTAAGATTGCTTCACATCTCCCTGGAAGAACTGATAACGAAATCAAGAACCATTGGAACACCCACATTAAAAAGAAGCTAAGAAAAATGGGCATCGACCCTCAAACTCACAAACCAATCTCCATCCCAATCGATCAACTCCAACCACATCTTCCCGACACAGAGACATCACCCAACTCATCGGTTGTCACCGAAGCCGAAGAGGTACAAGCAATAACCTCCATGAATATCATGGAGCCTCAAGCAACTCCAAAGTCTTATGTTCCTTCTTCATCAACTTCATCTTCTTCATCTTCATCTTCATCTTCTTCAAACTCAAATCCGATCGGGTTTGACGATCTTGAGTTCCCAGATTTTGATTGGGCATATAGCAACGACACGAGTAATAATGACATCGGTATCGGATTTTGGGAAGATGATTTTAGTAGTTGGGATTTCTTGGTTGGTCACGAGGATGGTGAAGTGCCAATTTTCCAAGAATCTTGGCCTTGTGGATTACCTTGATTCAGACAATAATATTCTTGTCAAAATGTTGTGTTTTTTTTTCTTGTAAAATGGTTGGTCATAGAGAGAGAGAATAAAATATTTTTAAAAATGATATCATGTGATTTTGAGAGGAGTTCCAATTAAGTTTGGCATATTCAAATTTGTTAATCGTCAAAGAAAAACGATTTCAAGATCTCTTAATATAAATTATTTGCTTGTAATTTTTTAATTTCTTTTCACATTTTGACTTCCTAAAATTTATTAAGATATGCTTATAATTTTATTATTTTAGATATGTCTTACCCTATTTTTATATAAGTATATTTTAGAACAACAAAAGTGAGGACGAAGATTTGAACGTGAAACTTCAAGGAAAGAAATAAATGTCTTAACTGTTATGTTATATTTATTTCTGCGTTTTATTAATTCATTAATAAAAGTTTTGAAGTCAAAGCGAGCATAGCTTAGCGGTAATTGACATGTACCCTCGATCAATAGGTCAGAAGTTCGAATCCCTTAACCCCAAATGTTGTTGAACTAAAAAAATAAAAATAAAAATAAAGTTTTGAAAGTTCATAGAACCATATCACAAAGTCAATAGTTGATCCTAACGTGAAAGGTCATAAGGTGACAAATTCTCGTCATTATATTATTTCTAGTTTAAATCACTAGTTACGTTTCTATATTTTTATACCATGTTCATATTGTATTTTATATTTTGCGTGTATATAATATATATCTTTAGTATAATTGAAACTTTTACAACATTATACAGGTTCGAGACATTTGGTATAATTTAATTGGTTTCAATTTTGCTCCCCAATCTATAGCTTCTTTCAATTTTGCCCCAATACATTCCAATAATTCTACCCCAATTATTTAACCAACTTTGGGAAGCATATTAACAAAAATAGTTAACATGCATATAGACTTGTTTTATTCAAAAAAAAAATTAGAATATAAATTTAAACTTTTAAAACTTTAAAGAGGTAATATTGAAATCAGATCAAGAATCGAATATTTTGTATAATTCAACTGTTCAGAAAAATAATGATGGTAAAAATAACATTACCTATTGATAAATTTAATCGTTGTACAAGAATATTGTAGTTTGACAGAGGATGAAATATATTAGTTCACTCATAACTATTATTAAACATTAATGTCTTTTACGAAATCTCAACATAAAAATAAATCATTGTCAAAAAAAAAAAAAAAACAAAAAAATAAATAAATAATGTCTTTTACAATAATGTCCATGAACAAATATGACTTTTGAGCCCATCATTTCTCTTTAGAAAGCCCAAAATCCATTGGACCTTTTGTGAAACTTTTTGTTCGTTAACACAGCCTACTAATAACTAATAGGTTATTGATGTACTAAATAATAATAATAATAATAACCAGGGAAAAAATCAATTTTGACCCTTGAACTTTGCAGGTTGTAGCAATTTTAACCCTAAACTTTCAATTTTAGCAAATTGAACCCCAAACTTAACAAATTGTATCAATTTGAACCTCCAACTTGCATAAATGTTGCAATGTATACCTTTTGTCAACTTTTCATTTGAATTGCTATTAAAATATGTAATTGACAATTTCCTTTTATTTTTTTTAATTTACATTACATATGAGTTAGTGTTTTGTAAGAAATTTGTTGGAAAAACTCTTTAAGAAATCAAATATCTCAGACAATTCTTCTCATTGTTATAAAAAAAATAAAAAAAATAAAAGTCAAAGAGTTATTGGCAACAAGAAAAATCTAGCAAATATGAGAAATAAAAAACTCGAAATTTCTTTATTTCTGTTTCCTAGATTTGTACATTCTTCTAATTAGCAAGAAAATAAATATTAAAATAAAGAAAAAATCCCACAAAGTTCTCAGCAACAAGAAAACACCAGCGAATATTTGAAAATAAAAAACCTCCAAAATTTCTGTCTTTTCGTAATCTTAAATAGTAGCAAAAAACCCTCTCATAAAATCCTCAACAACGAGAAAAAGTCTTCTAAAAAAAGTTTCTTCAATATTTTATTTGTAAGAAACCAAGATGCAATGTGAATTAAGAAAAAAAAAGAAATAATCAATTACGTACGATGGTTAAAAAAAAAAGTTAACCAAAGGTATACATTGTAACACTTATGCAAGTTTAGGGTTAAAATCGATACGATTTGATAAGTTTGAGGTTCAATTTGATGAAATTAAAAGTTCAGAGTTAAAATTGATACAACTTGTTAAGTTTAGGGTTCAATTTGATGAAATTGAAAGTTCAGGGTCAAAATTGATACAACCCCCAAAGTTTAAGGTTAAAAATGAAATTTTCCCTAATAACTAATAGTAATAACTAATAGGTTATTTCCTTTTTTCTTATTTCATGAAATCACTATAGTTGATTGATTCGATGTCGAATTTTTTAATAGGTTAAATTACAAGTTCAGGCCAAAGCGAGCTTAGCTCAGCGGTAATTGACATGTATCCTTGACCATGAGGTCAGAGGTTCAAATCCCCCAACCCCCAAATGTTGATATTAAACTTATAAGAACTTTCACATATTCAATATTTTTAAACATTCACATAGCTATTGGAATCAAAATTGAAAATTTAATGTCCTGTTAGACACAAAATTCAATTTTATCTCTAATAGATTCAGACACAAAATTGATAGCTCAAGGGCCTATTTGACATTTTTATAGTTTAGAAATCTATTAGATACAAAGTTGAAAGTTTAATGGACAATGTTTAAAGTGCAGAGATCTATTAGTCACAAAGGACTAAGAGGTTTGAGGTTTGAATCCCTCACCCCACAATATTATAAAAAAAAATAAAAAATAAAAAAACTTACGAAATTAGAATGGTGGCAAGATTGATGGCAAATTTTGCAAATAAATCCCTCAACCCAACAATATTGTAAAAAAAAAAAAAAAAAAAAAAAAAAAAAAAAAAAAAAAAAAAAAAAAAACTTAGGAAATTAGAATGGTGGCAAGATTGATAGCTAAATTTGCAAATAAGTCACTAAGAAAAATAATTTACAAATATGGATTTTTTTTTTAGTTGTAGGTATTTTTTATGTAATTTTATTTTTCCTAACTATATCATTGATAAACTAATTTTATAATGTATCATTGAAAGACGTCTAGTATGATAAATGCAAATCAATTATAAACATATACAACTAATAAACATGTGGGGTTGAGATATGTTGATGAGCCTTTTCAACTTTACAAACGTACACTTATAATGTGAGTTAGGTTTAAAATTGTATCATATTTGCAAATATTTTAATCTGCTGCTACTATTATTTTATGTCAGATTGTTATATATGCAACTACTCTTCCTTTTGAGTTGTTTGAGAAGATGTTGAATTTGTTTTTTGTTTACCAAACTAGTTTTTGTTTTTTGTTTCCAATTTTTTTTATAAAAAAGTGATTTATAATTATTTCTATTTCTTGTTTCTCATTTCCCCAAAACGTTTTTAAAATTGTATACAAAATTTGAAAACAAAAAAATCAAGTTACTTGTTACTTTGTTTCTGTCTCAAGTTTTCCCAAGACATAAAGGCATTATTTTATCACTTTTTGACTTATAAAATGCATAACAAATATTAACATAAGAATTTGAGATATTTAATTTTAAAAAATAATTTTCACATAAAATTTTTAATTTCTTAATTTAAAAATCAGAAGTAATTGCTTATTTATTTCAAGAAAAAAGAAAGAACAAACAAAAAAAAAGTAATTAAAATAAAACGAAAACGTTACCAATCAGATCCTAAACAAAAATCATTGGACTATTTTTTTTTATAGAAGAATCATGAGACTATTTTGAAGATCATAATTTTGTTTCTAACCATAGATTGATATATGTATGTTAGTGGAGGGAAAAAGGAAAGTGTAAATTTTGAACTCTTATTATTCCCTAAAAGTTTGTTAATATGAACCATTCCACCAAACTAATTAGCACCATCTATATATATATACTTCAGTGATCTAAATAATGGTCTCAGGGGATTGGGAAAACATTATTATAAGGGTTGAGATCATCATTTTACATATTAATTATTAGGTAGGAATATTTTCTCCTATAATAGTTAAATGGGTCCATTTTTTAATTTCATTCAGTGTTAAAATTAATATACATCAATGTTCAACCGATAAAACACACAAAATCAAGTCATAGAAATGTCTAGAGTTGATTAAAATAGACAAATGCTACCAACAAAAATAAAACAAGTGAAAAACAATAATAATAATAAAGCAAGTAAAAAAAAAAAACACTCAAACTCAGCAATGCAATGTTGAAATGCAATCAAAGGTACTCATAATTAATACCTACAAAATCACTCCACACAAATCATTAAAAAAATTATTAAAAAAAACTCAACTGATTGATGTTGAAGATACTCGTTTTAAGCTTTAGGGTTCAATTAGATGAAATTGGAAGTTTAAAGTTAAAATTAACTCACTTGTCCAAATGAAATTCGGGTGAAAAAAAATGGTCATTTCCCCTAAACATTCCTTCAAATCACAATTAGCTATGTTTAAACCTATATTTTAATTAGTTTGATTATCTTTGGCTTGATTCATAGCTACATGTTTGAAAATGATATCTCCTCTAATGTATGAAAGAATGATTGGATTTGGTAGAAAATTCAAAGGCAAGAGATCACCCTCCATTAACCCTTTTTATATGATTATGCAATTCAAGCTAACCTAAACAACAAAGTTTCAACATATATTCTAAATTGCAATGAAAGCAAAAGCTAGAGGGCTTTGATTAATTTTCCCCCTATTTTTAACTAACTAATTATGCTTAATTATTAAATTGACATTTTACCTAATTGAACCAAATAAAGGCATATGCATCCAACTTAAACCAACTAATAAATCATACAAAATTCAATCAACAAGACACTCAAGATCGAGCAACAACATATAAAAAAGTATAACTAACAAAACGTACGTCTAAAATCAAGTTGTTCTAATGCTCAAACTCACCCTTTTATATATATATATATATATATATATATATATATATATAAAAGTCCAAGGTGAACATTAAAAATATCCAAACTCTCGGTCAAAAGGTCTAATAAAATTTGAAGAATCAATACATACAAAAATAGTTATATCTAACTATAAAATGCACTTCTAACTCCATAAAAAAAAAAAAAAGAAACTTAACTCTAATAGATGGATATTAATTCAAATAATTACTTAAATTTAGTATTGAATTTGATGAAACTTTATGCTTAAATTTAACTCACTCATTATAGAATTAGAAATTAAAAAAAAAAAAAAAAATTGCCAAAAAGTTCCAGTGTCTTCCATTATTGAAACAGAAACATGTATCGATGATATTTAGCTAAATCATTTGAGTCCATTTATTCTTCATAAATCATTCATCATAAACACGATGCGACTTGTCTTTAATCTCTTGTTCATTCACAAGATGAGTATACATTTCAAACGACAAGATACTTGAAACCATATATAATGGATTATTAGCATTATTCAATGTAATTTTTTTTTTTCAACAAACCTAAGTTTAGTTCAATAAGAAACTCTTTTCAAAAAAAAAAGTTCAATAAGAAACTATCACATCTAAGCAAAACTTTAGTGATATTGACAAACAAAAAAAAATGGAAACATCAACTAGAGAGCTTCATTGACTTGTGAAGATGGGGAAAACAATAAAGACAGTGTTATTCACATTGCACACAGCAAAGAAAAATATAGGTATTGTCATTTCCCTCAACATTGATCAATAGAATACTTTTACAAAGCTTTCCATAAAAAAAATGAAGGAAAAAAAACAAATAAAAGTTACATCTATATAAAAATTACAAGTATAATATAAGAGAAAAAAGGAAAAGGTATTATATGAAAAATGAAAGGAAATAAACCCAAGAATAATAATGAAGAAAAAAAAAACCTAGATTTGCCATTCTTCGTTATTACTTCAACTCTACCTGGTAGATGGTGGATCGTCTAAGCTTACTGAATGAAACTGTGTGGAAATACCATTGTTTCCATCATTGTCAATTGTTTCACTTTGTTTTTGTGAAGTCAATTGACAGAGTTCTTTGATTCGTCGGACGACCTCCTCCATTTCCGGACGGTTGTCGGGATATGGGACTGTGCATTGTAAAGCAAGTTCCAAGAGTTGAACCATCTCCTCCTCAACATTTTGGTACCTTAGAAGTTCTTCATCAAACACTTCTGCTGTCCATTCCTCTTGAACCACCGATTGAACCCATCTAGGAAGGTCAACACCTTCCTCGTTCAAGATAGAATGTGTAGGAGCTTTTCCTGTTAGCACCTCCAATAATAACACTCCAAAGCTATAGATGTCTGCCTTCTGCGATACCTTTCGAGAATCAGTGACCTCTGGAGCTCGATACCCAGCGACACGACTTGGAGCTGAGGGTGACATTGCTAGTTGTGCAAGGCCAAAGTCGGATACACAACCTTCGTATGATCGAGTGAGGAGAACGTTTGAGGACTTGATGTTGCCATGAGAAATGGTGGGGCCTTGAGAATGAAGGTAATGAATACCACGAGCAACTCCGAGAGCAATGCCAGTTCTTGCTTCCCAATTCAACGGAGTCCTTCCTGACTCTCTACTTCCTATTTCAATGCAAACATGCAATCATTAAGAAACTTCATGAACCTAACCTAATTACTTGAGTTATAAATTTGTCAAAACCAAACAATATAATACACTAGAAATTAAATTAGTAACTCAATATCAATTTTTATTTTATTTTTATAAAAAACTATATCTAAAAGTAGGAAAAATTGATTAATTATAAGTACAAGTTGACTCTTTTTTTTTTAACATTTGGAGTGGGGATTCAAAAATTTCATTTTTTTTCTATTCAATCCAACTCGAGCAACCTTCTATACTAGCTTGACCTAACTCAACGCAACTTATATACTCAACGAGATGGATCAAGTTGATCAGATTTTTCAGGTCATCGAATTTTTCGAACGTCCCTAACCGATATTATGTCAAACACTTGGAATGCATCAATGTACAAGAAGAAAAGCCTAAAAAGGGAGTGAAAGATCAAAAGAACTCACCATGTAAAAGTGCAGACAAGCTTCCCATTGGCATGTAATCATAAACCAAAAGCTTTTCCTCTCTGCTGTAATAATAAGCTCTAAGAGAGACCAAATTCTCATGCTTCATCCTCCCCACCTCCTCCATCTTCTCCCTGAACTCCTTCTCCGCCGCCGTCATCTCCTTCAACCGCTTCACGGCGACGACCATCCCCGTCTCCAACGTCGCCTTATACGCCGTCCCGAACGTCCCCTTCCCGAGAACCTCCGCCGACGCCCTCAACAAATCCTCCAAATCAAACACATTCCCCACATTCCCAAAGAACACCAATCTCTTATCCTTCTCGCCGCCCTTCCCCGCCGCCGATTTCGGCGCAGTCATTAAATGATCTACATTTATGCTTTCGCTACTCTCCGCCGTCGCTGCCGTCTTATCCCCTGACACCTCGGCCTGACCGCCGCCCGGCCGAACCCCCTCTTTCGACTCCGATTTACTCTTTCTTTGACAGACAAGAATCAGAACAACCAAAATCAACACCAACAAAAACAAACCACCAATCACAATTCCGGCAATCGCCGCGCCGGAGAGCTTCGACTTTCGACCGGGCTCGGGGGCGGTCGAGTTGCAGAGCAGCAATGGCGCCCCACAGAGCAAATTCCCCTCAAAAGCACTGGCCGGAAAGCCAGAGAGCTTCGAGGGAATCGAACCATTCAATTGATTAAACGAGACATTAAATTGGGCAAGAGGGAGATTCAAATCAGGAACAATTCCAGTAAACTGATTGTTCTGTAAATACAGAGTAGCCAAACGGGACAAATTGTTGAACCCCGATGGAATCTCACCTGAAAAATTGTTGTCCGCCATGTTCAACCGGACCAAGTTCTGCAAATCGAACAGAAACGCCGGAATCTCGCCGGAAAACGAGTTCCCCTGCAAGTAAAGATTCCTCAGCCCTCGAAGATTCGCAAAATCCGCCGGAATCTGACCGGACAGAGCATTAAACCGCAGAGACAGAGTTTGCAACTGCGTCAAATTCCCAAGCCCCACCGGAAGCTCACCGGAAAGCCCCATTGCCGGAAGCCGAAGCTCAAAAACCCGATTCCGGTCACAGTTAACACCAGCCCAAGAACAGGGAGAATCATCGGAGAGATTCCATTCCAATCTGGGCCGGCCACCCATCGCCGCCCGGAAACCCACCAGCGCCGCCCTGTCGGAGGCCAGATCCGGGCGGACAGAACCCAGAAAGGCGAAACCCAGAACCACCGCCGTGAAAAATCCTCGCCGGAAGCAGTTGGGGAACTCCATTTGTGGCAAATTGAAGAGAAAATCGCTAACAAACCCACATGGGTGTGGTGAAAAGCTTGTGGAATGGCTCCAATGGAGGAAGAATAAAAATGGTTTTGCGTTTGTTTGTTGAGCTGGAATGTTGAAGGAGCTTGTGGGGAGTGGTTTAATATACAGGCGAATTTAATGTGGATTCAATGAGCTCGCTATTTGCAAAACACTGCAACTTTTGGAAGAGGAGGGAGCTTTGTCTTTGTTGTTAAGCTTTCAAATGGATGGTTGCCACGTGGAATATTTTAACTTTTTGTGATCAATTCTTTTTTTTTTGCCAATGGGATTGCTTTTTCCTATGTGGATTGCTTTTTCTTTTCATAAAATTCCACATGGATTTATAAAAAAAAAAAAAAGAAAAGAAAAAAAGGTGGCCAATTTGTTTTATAGGTTATATTTAAAATTTGAGGCGAACTACATTTATCTTTTAGGTAATTTTCAATTTTGACAAATTCGAGTATTAAGTTTTTATGTAAAAAGAATTCTTAAAGCTCGATACTAATTTTTTCAAAAATAAAAAAGTTCGATACTAAAAGTTGTATTTTTATTATTATGTTATTGTTTATTAACATATTTAAACTTTAGACATATGAATTTAATGCTACTTGACACGCTAAAACAAACATAGCTTAGCGGTCCAAAAGGTCAAAGGTTCGAATCACTCACCCTCAAATAATGTTACTTGACATGTAAAACCTTTTTTTCAAGTGGCATACTCTTTATGTGTTAGTATATTAATAATATAATAAATAAATGACACATAAGTTTCCTATCAACAAGTTTAAAAATGAAATTGAGAATTTTTTAATAAAGCGATGGTAAAATTAAGAATTCAAAAGAAAATTAAAGACCAAACGAACAATAAACTCAAAATTATGCATCATTTGGTATATTTAGTCTAAATTTAAATCTATGAACTTTGAATTAAAGTTTTTTTTTTTTTTGACAACTTTGAATTAAAGTTTCAAGTATGTATATATTGTTATTAAGATTCAATTGATAAATAGATCAACAGAAACATAATAACGACCTAACAAGGTAGATTTTAGTTAAATTGGTATAATGTGATAGATAACTAAAAAAAAAAAGTAATAGATAACTTGATAAATAATGAATACGTCACATCAATATTTTGTTGATATTGTTAACTATAAAAACTTAAAAGTTGATAGTGTGGGGCATGATCTTGCTCTATCATATTATAGGAATATTGAAATTTAGGGATGAAAAAGAATAAACAAACACAATCTTATCCCACTAAATTATAATTTTTAAATAAATAAAATCACAAATCACCCCTAAACTATGAGGTTTGTTACTATTACACCCATGAATTTTAATTTGATCGATCAACCTCTTGTACTTTGTTAGGTGTTGCAATCAACCTTTTGTTAGTTGTTGTTAAATTACCGTTTAATTGGGCTTCACATGTGTGACTTGCACGTGAGTAAGGAAGAGCAAAATTGTTATTGAAATTATTTTTTAAAAAAAAAAAAAGGAAAATGAAGAAAAGAAGCATGTAAGTTTTAATTTAGTGAGTGTTATTTATGCGGTGTGATTTTTCTCTCTTTCTCTCTCTTTATGAAAGAAGAAAACTCAGAAGACCAAAGAGATTGAGCGGACATAATTGAAACTTCCATCTTCAAATTAGTCGATATTGGCGCTGCCTAATTCGTATAGCCCAGAGAAGTCACCCTCGTAAGATCCTCAATGACAAGTTTGTCATCAGATTCACATATGACTCACCTGTAAAGTTCAATTAAATGGTAACCTAACAACCAACCAAATAGGTTGATTCTGACACTTAACAGTTAATAAAATACAAAAAACTATGATCGATCAAATTAAAAAACAATGAGCGTATTTACAACACTTAACAAAGTACGAGGAGCTAATTAATCAAATTAAAAAATTAGGAGTGTAATTGCAACAAACTCCATAGCTTGGAGGTGTTTTGTGCAATTTTTCCTTTTTAAATACTACGGATATTTAGTTTATTTTTTTTATCAAACTTTTTTTTTCTCTCTCCTTATTTTAAAGATGAATTTGTCATTTATAAAATGACCGTTGATGTCATCTTTTAACAAAGTTTCCGCTATCATTTTCTTGGAGCGGAATGAGCCAAACGTTTCTTTAATCATCCCCATTGGTGTAACCACTTGATTGCAATTTTAATTTAAGATTCCACCCAAAATAAAAATTATTAAAAGAAAAAAAATCATTTATTTTAGATATTTTACAATTTGTTAAATCAATTATGTACTTTAGAAGGACAAATGTACTTATATTCATTCCTCTTATAAGATTTAAATAAAAAAGATTAAGAAAAAAAATGTGACCCAACTAGAACGAGAGATTTTCACCGACTAACTATGTCTAAAGAATATGAAACTCGTATATTTTTTGTCTAATAATATTTCAAATTGTCTTCAATATTGAAATATTGATGTTTGACTACTGGAACTACTAACGTTTAAACAACTTAAAAAATGAAAAATATTTAGTTTGTATAGGCTCTATGAGATCTAATGTTGACATGTATTGTTTCTTTTTTTGACAATATGGGGTGGGAGATTCGAACCACAGACCTCGTGGTCATCAGTACATCTTTATGCCAGTTGAGCTATGCTCTTGTTGGCCATGACATGTATTGTTAGGATCTTAATTCTTTGTTCCTCGGTTGTTTTCTTTCTTTTACTAGTTCTAACTTTATTATTTACAATAATTGTGATGGTGGGGATTTGAACATTTAACTTACAGGAAAAACTATTGATGACTTAACTGTTGAGTGCTCAAGTTAACAAATCGAAAATATCCTTAGCCTATTGAGTCCAGCAAAGGTCT
This sequence comes from Luffa acutangula, assembly GCA_036850905.1. Lineage (NCBI taxonomy): Eukaryota > Viridiplantae > Streptophyta > Magnoliopsida > Cucurbitales > Cucurbitaceae > Luffa > Luffa acutangula. The sequence continues at coordinate 2,750,801 of CM072097.1, forward strand.
AACATTTTAAGACTCTTTAATAATTAAATCCCTAAATTGAAGTTATACACAACTTTAAAGAGCGTTTTTTTAAAACATCAACTTTAAAGAACGTTCTATCTTTTTTTTTTTTTTTTTGCAACATCTCAGGATGGAGAATTCAAACCACAAACCTCTTGGTCATTAGTACAAATTTTATGTCAATTGAGTTATACTCATGTTGGCAAGAAACATCTATCCAACACAATATTGTACTCAATTAATTTATATTGCTATAGTCTTGTACTAAAGAACTTTCATAGTGTTAAGGACTTATATTAGTAGCAACATGCAAAGAAGAAACATAACAATTTTTTTAACACAATAATCAAAATAAACATTTGAAAGTACAAAATTGAAACAGTCAAAAGTAAAAAATATTGAAATCACAGTAATAGAGATTTTGAAAATATATTTAAACCAAGAACTAATATATAACTAAAAAAATGATCTTTCTTCTCACAAAATTCAGATACTTAAACCCAACGTCTGAAAATTTAGAGACTAAAATTGAACGATAATATTCAACCGAAAAATGAATAAATCTATATCTGTGTTTTTTTTTTCTTTAATAAATAGTACTTAAGCTTTGGAAACTTCCAAATTGCAAGGGAAAAGTTTGTACTAACTACTAACAAAGAAAGAGGTGGCAACTGTACTACAGACGTCAAAGCCAAGACGACTGTTTGACCAAATGAAAAGTCAACATTACGAACGTCACTGATTGGGCCTCACACGGACCAACCGTCTGCTGTACTGTAGGTGATTACTTTAATCTGATTGGCTGATAGTTGACATCTGGTTGGCTAAATGTCACCGTACAAGTCTTAATTTCATTGGTTGAGCTAACGGCGGGCCCCACTCTTTGCTTTAGAGTATTGATTCCATGGGTATCTCCTCATCAGAATTATTATGGAATCTCTCCCGTTTAATTTTGTTTCATAATTCATTACACGTCACATTCGTATTTTTAAATGATTCTTGAGTTAATTTGAACGTTAGTTGAATAATGGAAAAATGACATGGCATGTTCAGATAGAAAATTTAGATGAGGTGGATAAATTTTATTATTTTATATTAATTTGTTCGATTACATAGTCTTTCTTTCATTCTTTTTTCCTTCACCAAATCATCATCCTTCTTCCCCCATTTTTCTCTCTCTCTAAAACGTCCACTCCCTACAAATCTCTCCGTAGCCAACAATTTCGTCCTCTCCGTGCTCATTCTCTTTCGTTTCTCTTCATTCTCTCTTCATCTTTTTGGATTGGTGTAGCTTTATGGATAAGCAGAGAACAAACTTCATTTTGCACAAAAAAAAAAAAAAAAAAAAAAAAAAAAAAAAAAAAAAGACATAGCAAAGAAAAAAAAATCCAAATCCACCAAATTTAATTGTTTAATAAAAACTATATCTGGTTAGAATTCTATCCATTGATTTTCAAACAAAGAAACACATGTTGGAAAAATCAACAAAGAAAAGGGAAAATCTAATTTTTTTCAAAACTTTGGGAGAAAAGTACAATTCCATATACCTAAAACTTTTTTCTCTCTAAAAGTGTCTTGATTGTGTCTATCTTGTCTCTCTAAAAGGCTTTCATCAATCTCTTTAGAATAAGAAAATTGGAGTTGCATTGCATTAATTCGAGATTAAATCAAGTCCAACTTAGCAAATCGTCTAAAACTAGAAGAAAAATAAAGATGAAAAAAGCTCATAAATTACCATTAGTGGAGGTGAATCAAATGAGAAAAAAAGGGTGGGAGAGAGGAAGGACAATGGAGAAGGTTAAAAAAAAAAAAAAAGAGAAATGTCATTTAATCTAAAAAATTAATATAAAATAATAAAATTTGTCCAACTCATTTAAAATCTATCACCTCTGTTATAGGCAATTTTGGACCACCCCGATACACAAGGAGCTGACGAGGACAACCGGGGAGAAATCGGGTTGAAAGATGGACCAAGGAGGCAAAACCGGCAAATGGGACGGGCCAAGACCGAAGGGGTCGGGTTTTCGGCCCGACCCCCTGCTCGGCCTCGGCCCATGGCCTCGGCCGAGCATATGGTCGGCCTCGGCCATGGGCCGAGGCCGCCCCTCGGCCCGCTCGTGCGGGCCGAGTCCGTTTGGTCCCGTCTGGTCCCCACCGCCTCTGGATGCCCCGGTTTCGCCTGGTTTGACCTAAAACGCCTCCGAAACCCTAAAAAGGCTAGGAGGATGAACAGGTATTTATATCCCTCTTCGCCACTGAAGAGGGGATCCCGAATTTGATCCCGAATTCTATCCCTGAACTCTACTATTGACTCTCTACTTTCTGCTCTTGCTCTTACTTTTCCACGCCCCTCCGTTCTGCTTTCTGACTTAAGCATCGGAGCCGGTGTGGCGAGCACCACACCGGTGTGCAGGTTTACTGTCTTGCAGGCCACGTCTTCCCCCCTCAACTACAAATTTACCGTTGGTGGCACGTGAAGGTCAGGTGAGATCCTCTGGCCAAAATCGACCATCAACAACCTCAACATACAACGTCATTTTTCGTTAGTTAATTAACGGTCAATTTAACTCAGGGACCATTTAAAACTATTGTTCAAACTAAGCAACTAAACTTTTGAAATCTTGAGAACCAAATAGACATCAACCTCAAACCTCATGAACTAAATGTGTATTTTTAGTTGCTTAGTTTGAACAATAGTTTTAAATGGTCCCTGAGTTAAATTGACCGTTAATTAACTAACGAAAAATGACGTTGTATGTTGAGGTGATAGATTTTAAATGAGTTGGACAAATTTTATTATTTTATATTAATTTTTTAGATTAAATGACATTTCTCTTTTTTTTTTTTTTTTACCTTCTCCATTGTCCTTCCTCTCTCCCACCCTAAACCCTAAACCCTAAACCCTAAACCCTAAATCCACTCATTTAAAATCTATCACCTCAACATACAACGTCATTTTTCGTTAGTTAATTAACGGTCAATTTAACTCAGGGACCATTTAAAACTATTGTTCAAACTAAGCAACTAAACTTTTGAAATCTTGAGAACCAAATAGACATCAACCTCAAACCTCATGAACTAAATGTGTATTTTTTCCTTTATTTTAAATTTGGGAAAAATACACTTTTAGTCCCTGAGGTTTGGATTAGGTTTCATTTTGGTCCCTGAGTTTTCAAACTCAACAATTTAGTCCCTGAGGTTTGATTTTAGTTTCAATTTGGTCCCTCCATCCAATTTTTCGTTAAAAACTAACGGACGGATGACGTGGTACTATTTTTTTATTTAAAAAATCATTTTTTAAATTTTTAATTAAAAATATATTAAAATAATAAAAAATAATATTATTTTTATTAATTTATTTCTCCCACTTTCTTCTTCTTCTTCTTTTAACTTCTGGCCACTGGCAACAACTTCTTCTTCCAACCACCGGCGACGGTACCGTCGCCGGCAACCGCCGGCAGACCATTTTTTTTCCCATTCTTTCGCTCCTTTTCTTGCCCTCGTCTCTGTGTATTTAGTCGTCGAAGTCCCGCCGTTCAAGCCCCTTGTCTGCATGTTTTCCGGTTGGTCATGAAATCCAAGCGAAAGTCGATGAACCCACGCGAACGCCGGTAAACCCACACCTCCCTCCCTCTCTCTCTCGTTCTTTGATTTTTCCAGCCGGTAATGAAACCCACGTGAATGTCGACGGTGTTTCAGATCCACGCGAGCTTCGACGGTGTTTTCAGATCTGTTCGTACGTAGCCCAAATGCGTCTTCAATCGTCGAAGTCCCTCTGTTCAAGCCCATATGCGTCGTCAGTCCTCGAAGCCCCGTCGTTTGAAGCCCAGATGCGCCATATTTCAGATCTGTTTGAAGCCTAGTCGCGCGTTCAGACGCTCCAACCCAGATCTGGAACGAGTTTAGCTCCGGGCGTGTGAGCTGCAAGAGAAGACCTTGTCGTGGATCTGCTCACCGCGGCGTGGATCGTCTGCTCACGGTGGGTTTGCTCACGAGCTACAAGCGAAGACCTCGCTGTGGATCTGCTCAAGATGGGTTTGACGATGGGTTTCGCGCGCAAGACCTCCTACACAGTGAAGGTCGCCGAATCCAACCTCGTTGTGGAACCCAGATCTCGTTGCTTGCTTGTTTCCTCTTTTTGCGAATCCTCTGTTATTTTTTTTTTTAAGAAAAAATATGGAGAAGAAGGGAAAAGAGAATGAGGAAAAAAAAAAGTCGTCGACAAGCGGTGGTCGCCGGCCGCCGACCATGGCTGAAGGTGGAGGAAGAAGAGGGAAGAAGGGAGGGAAGTAATAAAAAAGAAATAAAAATAATAATATCTTTATTATTTTAATATGTTTTTAATTAAAAATTTTAAAAATGATTTTTTAAATAAAAAAAAAATAGTGCCACGACATCCATCCGTTAGTTTTTAACGGAAAATTGGATGGAGGGACCAAATTGAAACTAAAATCAAACCTCATGGACTAAATTGTTGAGTTTGAAAACTCAGGGACCAAAATGAAACTTAATCCAAACTTCAGGGACTAAAAGTGTATTTTTTTTCTTTAAATTTTAATGTCTCCTTTGATAATGATTTCGTTTTTATTATTTTTATTTTTAAAATATTATGGGCTGTCACAATTTCTTTGGTGTAATATTTTTAGAAAGTGCTTTTGAATTAAAAGAAATAAAAACCTTCTCAAAAAAATTCAAAGAAATAAAAAAAATATTTTAAAAATTATTTTAATCTGTTAAAAAAACAAAAAGGTAAATATAGAAAAAGATCTTTAGTGTTGGAATGCAGACGTAAGTCTTACATTGACTAGTAGAGAAAAAGATATTCATGAATCATGATATATAAGTAAAAAATAATATCTTTATTCATATGAGACATTTTGGATGAAATTAAAAGCAAAGTCTCATGTGGGTTTAGACTCAAAATAAACAGTATCATACTATTATGGATATAAGGAGAGATTTATTACCTAAACATCTTTTTTATCTTATTGACATTTTCTTTTTAGAATAAAATCTTTTCTCAAGTAGTTTCAATAATTTAAATAATCGAAACTTCACTAGAAGTTAAGGAGGATGAAGTCGTCAGGTTCCTATCTTTAAAGTTAGGGTTCAAGTAATTGAATCGAACTCTTACCACTATTGAACCAATTCTTACTCTCGATATACCCTATTAAAGAATCTACTATCTTAGCTCTAGAATAATTTTGGGTTGGGAGTAAAACTTGATATCTACTCAATTTTATTCTTCATATATATTTTTAAATTTCAATAGTAATTGTTTTTAGCAACCAAATGCTATAAATTCTACTGAATCTGTCAGTGACAAAATTTTAAGTCGTTCATCATATCTCGAAATATGATGAGTTGGAGTTCAAAGGGATGAAAATTTAAACATTAAAACTTCAAAAAAAAAAAAAAGTTTGATGGAAAAATTATTGAGACCTCACTCTTTCAATTCAAGAAAAATAAAATAAAATAAAGAGAGCATTAAAAGAAACAAGAGAAAAGGAATTAATATTGTGGGATGATAGAAATTTGCATGTGAAGAAGTTCACATTAAAGTTGAGTTGCATATGCATTTTTTGGCTGCAAGTCAATGTGATGATATGTTTGGACTTCAAAGATCTCTCCTTATCCATTTCTTCTTTTTCCAATAAAGATACTTTTGTCATTACTCTTTTTCAAGTTCTAGCAATTGTCTCAATGATATATATATATATATATACCCATCAAGCTTAGCCAATTTTGGATTGCAAAATGAAAATAATAGCATATGATATCTATGTAGTTTGCTAATAGGTAAGGGACAAAGAAAAAACAATTCTACTTATATTTGTAAAATAAACCGTCGTCAAAGAGTTAAGTGAAAAACTTCCCGTTGCTGGTTCTTATGTAGTTGGATTCTCTGTAACTACAAGAATTCTTGGTTATACAATACAATATCTTATTAGATTTAAAAAACATTAAAGACATGTTTTTTAATTCATTTTTTAAGTTTTGGATTTATGTTTTAAAAGAAGTTAAAAAGACATATATCATAATAATAATTACATAAATATGTTTTCGAACTCTTGATTTTATTAATAGATCCCTAAACTTTCAATTTTGTATATAATAGGTCCTTAATTAATCAATGAAATATGTTTTAAAAGTGTCTAATATATATTCTTGAACTTTCAATTTGACTAATAGGTCCCTAAACTTTCACTCTTGTGTCTAATATAGGTCCTTAGTTAATCAATGGAACAAGTTTTAAAAGTTCAACTACATTCTAGAAACGAAATTAATAGTCTAGAGACTTCGTGAACAATTTAAAATTCAGAGACCTATAATTAGAAACACTGAAACCTGAAGCTAAGTATCTATTAAATATTTTTTTAAATTTTAAATACCTATTAAACACAATTTTAAAAGGCCAACACCAAACTTTGTAATTTAACTTCCCAAAAAGTATTTTGAAAAAAAATCAAAGAAAAAAAAAGTTTAACAAAATAAATAAAAGGTTAAATTAGAAGTTTAGTCCCTCAACTTTCAAATCTGTATGTACTTGGTCCCTAAACTTTAAAAAGTGTCAAATAGACCCTTGAACTTTCAATTTGTATCTAATAGGTCTCCAAACTTTAAAAATGTCTAATATGTTCTTAAACTTTCAATTTTGAGTATAATAGATCTCCGATATATTCAAACTTAAAATAAATAAATAAATATAAAATTGTCTCATAGGATTTTTTTTTTTTTTTTAAATATGTCTCATAGGATCTTAAAATCTTGATTTTGTGTTTATTAAATCTGTGAAATTTAAAAAATGTTGGACAAGTTAAGGACCCTATGAGACATCCAATTGAAAGTTCAGTAACCCATTTAATATATTTTAAAGTTCAAGGACCTATCGAACACGAAATTGAAACCTATTTGACATCTTTTAAAGTTTGGAGACCAAATAGACACAAACTTAAAAGTTTAAGGACTAAACTTGCAACTTTACCTAAATAAAAACAAATCCATTACTTGGCAAGATGGGCCAAGCCCAAGAGAGTAGAAAAGTACTTTTCATTGGACAAGAAATTGCAGAGAGAGAGAGAGAGAGAGAGAGATTCAGCCCACAAAACTCATTTCTTTCTTTTCCTTCTTACAAACCCATTTTCCCAAATCCCACAAGAAGAAGGCTTAGAAGAGACATGGACAACAACAACAACAACATTGCAAGTGCTTTTCAGAAAACCACTCCTTTCTATCATGAAGAAGCTTTCAGTTTTTTCACTCAGACTCCCCAAAACTACTTTTTTGGCCTCCAAGAAGCTCCCTTCAATGGCAGACTTAACAAAGCTACTGATCAAGAACTCAACAACTCACAACAATGGAAGAACTCAGCCAATGAAGACACAAGATCAAGAAGAACAAGAAGAGATAATGGTGCCATGGTGCATTGTTCATAGATGGAATAGAGAAAAGATCTTGAAAAGAGATACTAAGAAGAAGAAATTGTGTGCAGCTGTGGTGAAGAACAACATGAAGGCCTAGTGGATTTTTTTTTTTTTTTTTTTTCCATTTTTCTTTAAAGAATTTGTGTGAAAGGAAGAGGCCAAATTGCAATTGTTGTTTCAATGGATTTAGGTCTTTGGATTTTCTTTTGTTGAAGAGATATTAATGGAGTTGCTCTCTAGTTTTCATGTTCTTTTAAGTTCTTTTCATTTTGTGGCATTTATATTGGGCTTTGGAGCTAATGATAATTTGCTAATATTTTGTCAGGAAGAATTGTAGAAATAAAGAAAAGAAAAAGGGCATCAAAGAATGGAAGTATGATCTTATAAATGGATACTTAACGCTTCATTTGATAATCATTTTGTTTTAGATGTTTTTTATTTTTGAAAATTATTTTTGTTTTTTTTTTTTTTTCTATTTTCTTACATTGGTTTTCATCTTCGGCAAGGAATTTACATTTGAATTCTTAGCCAAATTTTAAAAATAAAAACAAGTTTTTGAAAACTACTTTTTTTTTTTTATTTAGTTTTCAAAACTTGGCTTGGTTTTTGAAAACATAGAAAAAACGTATATAACAAAACAAAGCAACTTATAGGTGGAAGTAGTGCTTATAAGCTATAAGCTTAAATTTCAAAAACCAAAAACCAAAAATCAAGGCTCCATTTGATAACCATTTGGTTTTTTGTTTTTAAAATTTAAGCTTATAAATATTACTTCCACCTATAAGTTTTTTTTTTAGTTTTAAATCTACCTTCTTCTCATGTTTTAAAAAATTAATTAAGCCAAAATTTTAAAACTAAAAAAAGTAGTTTTCAAAAACTTGTTATTGTTTTAGGAATCTGGTTAAGAATTCAAATGTGTCCTTAATAAAAATGAAAACCATGATAAGAAAATTAAGAGAAAATAACATAATTTTTAAAAATCAAATGATTATGATCAGATTAAATGATTATCAAACCTTAGAAAGAGAATTATTGTTGAAACTTGAATTATGTCATTTTGCTTTAATAGTGTCATCCTTTTGGTTCTGATAGGGCTATTACCCTTTTGGCTTGCATGGCTATTTTTGAGTCACTAACACATGTGATTTTGGTTCACCCTCGTGATTCATAGCTATGTATGTTAAAGAAATTATCATTTTATCCCTATTAAGATCTTATATCTTCTCGAGTCGAATCTCGTCGATCTTGCAATTGATAACTTAAATGATAACACCATGTTAGATATCATTCTTGAAGAATTTGAAGAAGCGATCGAGCATTCTACTATCCCAATTTAATGAACAAACGCTAAACGGAATCAATTGATTAGGACTTTCTTGATGTGAAAAAGTATTGCACACTTTGCACTTATCATAATTAGGAGGTTGTAAATTTTCATCTTATGTATTAATAGTGGCCCTTCATTTGGTTATGTGTCAACAAAACGGGAAAAATCATCCTCCCCAAACTTTTGGGGTTGTACCACTTATAAACTTCAAACTAATAATTGTATCAATTAAAACAACTCTTAAACTTTCACAAGTGAATCAATTTAGACCCTTCATTAGGATTTTCGTTTTAAAATTGTTAATGCATAATTTTCACACACATGTATAAGACTTTTTTAAATATAATGAAGGAATCAGCGCAATGTTAGAGAGAGAAATGCTAGAATCAAACAGATCATTGTAGTGAATTCTCATTAATAGGAGTGACTTTTCATCTTCTCTTTCTTCTTCTATTTTTTCTACTTGTTTAGATGGTTTTTGATAAATCACCGATCAACTTAAAAGCTTAAGCTGATGGGTTGTGGCAAATTTAATCTTAAATTGATACTTTACCACGCTCCCCCGATGCCACACTCACACCTAATATAAACTATATATATTGATGATACTGTTTTTTTTTTTAAAAATACACTTTTGGTCCTGAGGTTTGGGTTAAGTGACAGTTTGGTCCCTGAGTTTTCAAACCCAACAAAAATACCCCTGAGGTTGGAGATAAGGAGCATTTTAGTCTCAATTTTTCTGTTAAATCTTAACAAAAATTATTTATTTTTATTTTTTTAAATAAAAATAGTAAAATAATAAAATATTAATATTTCATTTTTTTTATTCTTTTTTCTCCCACCCTCTTTCTTCTCTTTCTTTTTCTCCATCTCCTTCATCTTCCTTCTTCTTCTTCCTAACTCCGGCGACCGGCGGCCACCGCCCGCCGCCGCCGGTCGCCGGTGACTTTTTTTTTTCTTTCTTTTCTTCTTCTCTTTTCTTCTCTTTTCTTCTTCTCTCTTACCCCATTTTTCTTCTCTAATTTTTTTTAAATAAACAAGAGGAGGAGGGAGGTCAACCTCCCTCCTCCTCCGTTTCCGGCGAGAAACAAAGGAGGAGGGAGGCCCCTCCTCCTCTGTTTCGCGTCGGAAAAGGAGGAGGAGGTCTCCTCCTCCCTCCTCCTCTTGTTTATTTAAAAAAAAAAATTAGAGAAGAAAAATGGGGTAAGAGAGAAGAAAAAAAAAAAAAAAAAAGTCACCGGCGACCGACGGCGGCGGGCGGTGGCCGCCGGTCGCCGGAGTTAGGAAGAAGAAGGAAGATGAAGGAGATGGAGAAAATGGAGAAAAAGAAAGAGAAGAAAGGGGTGGGAGAAAAAAGAATAAAAAAAGAATAAAATATTAATATTTTATTATTTTACTATTTTTATTTAAAAAAATAAAAATAAATAATTTTTTTAATTAAAATAATAGTGTCACGTCAGCAGCTGTTAAGATTTAACAGAAAAATTGACGGCAGAGACTAAAGTGCTCCTTATCTCAAACCTCAGGGGTATTTTTCTCACTTAACCCAAACCTCATGGACCAAAAGTGTATTTTTCCCTTTTTTTTTTATATAAAGTTCAACAAAATTTAGAGGTGGGGGATTCAAATATCTGACCTCTTAATCAAAAGTGCATGTCAATTACCGTTCACCTATGCTCACTTTTGAATTCTCTTTTCATTCACTGTCATCCGTGTTGGATTTTCGCTTCTTCCAAAGAAAGTGTCCATGAGGCCAAGCGAGAAAATGATGGAAGGTATTTGCTATTGATGCATTAAATTTGTTAGGGTTCAAGTGCTATTTTTGTAATTTATAAATATTGAACCTAGATTTGAATTTTTAAAATATATATATATATTTGTAATTTATTTATTTACCTTTAAGAAAAAATCGAGATTATTAGACGTAATATATTGAAAAATAAAATATAAAGTGCCGCCTCATATATTGATATAAATTAAAACATTATCCATATGACCTACCCTTTGTAAAAGTTTTAGATGATTTTATCTTTATCGTTCATATCGAGACATGCAATATTCTTATTTTTTAGGGTGTTCTACAATCAATCCTTTTAAAAAAAATAAATAAATAAATAATGTACCTAAAAAATAATGTCCAAGAAACTATTGTTTTCAAACCAAATAAGAAAGTTGGTTCTTTCTTTAATAAATCGTATGTCGATGTCCACAATCTAAAGTAAAGTCATGATCATGAAAAAAAGTGTTATCCTTTAATATCAAAAGAAAACTTTGGAACTCCACATAAACAACGTTCGTCTTAGAGAAGTGATATATTAAAAAAAATTAAACAGAAAAGAACAACAACATTTAGAGTATGTAATAGTGATAGCTTTTAACATTCTCATTCGAAGAAAAAAGAATGATAATAGTGATAGATACAATCGAAAGCAATCAAAACTAAAGGTATGTTTGGTTTAACTTTTTAAGTGTTTAATTATGGAGGGAAAAAAAACATTTTGAAAAAAATTCTAGTGTCTGGCAACCACTAAAAATGACTTATTAAAAAAAATTAAGAGTTTTTACCTGTATAATAACTCGTGTATAAAAACATTTATGAGGATTTCCTCACAAAGAAATCTCCAATTTGAAAGGATGTGGAGACCCTAGTGATACCAATGTGGAATTTAAGCCACTCTTTCAGTAATATTTCTTTCAGTTTTGCTCCTAGAAAAAACAATAAAGTGGCGTATGAATTAGCTAAGCATGCCAGGTCGTCGAGAACTAATAATTCTTGGGTTGATCAGATCCCAAGATGATTTTGTAATTGGGTCAATTCAGACTATCCAATTTTTGCCCTAGTGGCGTAATAATATTTATGAGGAAATGTCACCAAACATCTGAATGTTTAAATTCTAAACAATTTTTCTAAATCTTTTTTAAGAAACGCATTCTTAAAAAACATTTAAACTAAAAAGGTATTTCAAACGGACCGTTAGTGTTGTTTGTTTTTATTTTAAGTATAAAATATGCAACATAGAAGAAGTGGATAGCATCCAAAGTGTTTGAAAAAAAGTCCCCAATGAAAGCCTTTATGCTTTGCTTTCACCACCAAAGCCAAGACGTACGAAGCTGGCATAGTATTGTGTGTGCTGTGTCAATATGCATATATATATTAATCAAACAAGTGAAATTTTCTAAGTGATGCGTTTCAAACAAGTCATTTTGTGTTTGTCTCCTCCATTATTGTCCCATCTTCCCATAAGCTTTTGGGCCATTGCATGATGTTTTATATGTGTCTCGGTTGAATTACAAGTTTAGTCCTTAAATTTTAAGGTTTGTGTCTATTTGAATTTTGAGCTTTAAAAGATTTTAAATAGATTTCTAAGGTCTCATTGGATGACTAATTGTTTTTTTAAAATTAAGCTTGTTTTCTCCCAATTTCCTTAGAATGGTTTTCACCTTTGTCAAGGATACATTTGCATTTCTAGCCCTAATTCCAAAAACAAAAACAAGTTTTTGAAACTACTTTTTTTAGCTTTCAAAACTTGAGTTGGGTCGTTTTTGAAAACATGGGAAGAAGAGATAGATAACAATACAAAGAAACTCATAGCGGTGGAAGTAGTGCTTATATGCTTAATTTTCAAAAACCAAACACCAAATGGTTATCAAACAGGACCTAAAATTTCAATTTTGCGTCTAATAGGTCCATAAACTTTAAAAAGTTTCTAATGGTTCTTAAATTTTCAGTTTTATATATCCAATAGATGTCTGAGTTTTGAATTTTTTGTTTGACATTTTTTAAAATCTATAGACCTACTGGACATAAAATTGAAAGTTTAGGATCTTATTAGGAAAAAAAAAACCAAGATCAGTTAATTTTAAAAGTTTTCACATATATATGTCAAAAAAATCTATATACTAATTTAAAAGTTTAGAGATTTACTTGTCAAGTCGACCTCGAAAATCACAATAATGCCACTAGAAATTATGAAAAAAAAATCTATCACCATGAATTAGATGTCATTAAGTCAGCAAGAATCCTAAAAAATCAAGGTGATAGGTGACTCCCTCTAAGGAGATATCTCACACATGTGACTATGTGAGGTATTTTCTTGTTTAGTTTAATACAAACTCTAATCCAACTTAAGTATTGAAGTATGTCAAGAAAGCACCATACCGATATCTTAATTCAAGTATAGACACTCGTTCTTCCTTGAAATAACAATTTCAACTCAGCTATTCACCTGAGCCAAAATCTTTTATAAAGTTTAAGGACCAAAAAGATCATGCAGCCATTGAATTTCACAACCCGAATTTATAATTTAACATTTTATGAACCATACCAATTTAATCTCTTTCCTTCGTTATCACATTTATTAATTAATGTTGCATGTTAACACGTCACCAATGACATGTTAACTTGATTATACACACATACAAAAAGTCGAAATATAACCCTAAGTCAACTTCTATTTAATTTTACTGTCTACGTCGCTCCTCATTATTAATATGATTAAATAATTCACGTTGTTTCTAAACATATATCGATTAAAATGAAATAAACAAACAAGGGCACAAAATATATTTAAAAAGTACAATAGGAATAAAATTATAATTGAGCATTGTATTGTATATGCCTACATATATCATTAATTAAAATGTCGCTTTTGACTATTTCGTATGGGCAACAACAATGTGATGGAGAGAGCAACAACTTGGGTAATAGGCCAATTATTGATATTGAAAAACTCAACTCATTGGTCCACATCAATTTAATCTAATTTAATATGTTTTTTATCGTCGTCATCGTCGTCATTAATAATATTTATTTTTAAAATATATTTCCGAGAATTATTGTTGTAAATTATTTATGACGATATAATCTAGATCGGTTAATCCTTTTTTTTTAATGTTTGTGTTAGTTTGAATATAAGGGTCCATTTGAAATATCTTTTAGTTTTTTTTCGAGAATGCATTTTTTTTTAGAACATTTTGTATAAAAATTGTTTAGAACTTTTTAAACATTTTGTATAAAAAAATTATTTTCGAGTGTTTTTCAAAAAAATTGTTTATTTTTCAATCTCACTTTTTAATAAGTCATTTTTAATGGTAGTCAAACACTATAATTTTTTTCAAAATGATTTTTTTTTTACAAAATTAAACACTTGAAAAATTAAACCAAACATACCCTAACTTGATTAGTTAAGACATTAGAAACTTTTCCAACTTAAGTATAGCTCATATCCCTCAACCAAGGAATTAGAGGTTCAAATAATCTCTATCGTTGAAAAATAAATAAATATTTATACTAATTCATAGAAAATGTCCTTAATATATGTATTAGTTTTAACTATACCCTCGAACAAAAAAAGTTTATCAACTATACCCTCAATTTTTTAATCTCTTTTTTGGAACCCTTTTCGTAAGCAATTTCTATTAACAACCTAATGAAAATTAAAGATTGGGAGTATAATATGAGTTTTTCTAATGTTACAAGCAAAATTTAAACTAACTATATAGTTTATAGATATTTTTAGTGAAGGTTAACTTATAATAAAATGTTCATGACCGTCAACATAAGTATAATTTAATGGTTAGAAGATTCTCAAAAAAAAAAAATTAATGGTTAGAAAATGTCCTTATGACCTTGAATCTCAACTTTTAATTTGTTTTGATTTTGTCCAAATTTCAACTCCTATAATATGATTTCCTTTTCTCTTCTAATTCTATAAATAAATAAATAATTTGGAGATAGAGTTGAACATTTTAAAATATCAATGGCATTGGATGATCAGTAAAAAATTTAACAAATAATATAGATAATAAAATACTTGTAAGTTTTTTTTTTTTTTTTTTTTGAAACATAAAATACTTGTAAGTTGTAGCTTTATCTATCCAACAAGGCATGTGAAGCTAGGACTAGAAACAGCAAATTGGAAAGTGCTATTTTTAAATGGAGTTGAAAATTATGAAAACAACTCTGAAAATTAATAAAATACTAACTAAACTACATGTTTCAATTCGAACCTGGTTTTTCTTTTTTTGGGACAACATGTGGAAGGTGGAAGATTCGAATCAAATACCTCTTGGTCAATAGTACAAGTTTTATGTCAGTTGAACTATGTTTATATTGGTCAATTCAAACATAATTAAGATATAATAACTTTTTTTAGAAGTCAAATGTTCAACTTAACATCACCATACTCAACGGTTAAGACATGTTCCCTTCTCCTGGACCAAATTAAAATTAAAAGATTGCAACTATACTTGAAATGTTTTAATGTTAGAGACAGAATTGTGCAACAGCTATCTATAGGATAAAAATTTTCTTAATAGAGGTTAAACTATACGTAATGTTCATAGCCGGACATGAACATAACTCAAAATGATAAGATAGCTCTACTTCTTATATGTTGTAGGTTTGAAATCTCAACCCACTCGTAAATTAGGTAGTTTATTTTAATTTTGTGCTTATTTAGCCAATTAGGAATTTTAACAAAAATGGATAGCAAGAGATGTGTAAAAAATAATAATAAATGATTATAATATAGAGTTGAAAATCTTAATATATTAGTGGCAAAATTAAAACCAACTACATATGATAAGAAAAGTTTATATAATTATATTTAGTACATATATTTCAATTTGCATTGGTTGAGTGTGAATTTAACAAAAAATAATGGTAATAAAATACTTGTAGTTATTTGTAACAAGGCATGTGAAGCTAGGACTAGAAACAGCAAATTGGAAAGAATTTTCTTTTTTTTTTTTTTTTTTTTGGGAGTTGAAAATTATGAAAAATAACTCTAAAAATTAATAAAATACTAACTAAAAACTATATGTTATATCCAACAAGACAAGGCATGTGAAGCTAGGATTCGAAACAGCAAATGTTGAAAGGGACCTTTTTTTAATTGAGTTGAAAATTATGAAAATAACTTATAATTAATGAGATAATGATGAATTAAGCTCAAAATTAAATAGTAATGGACCACAAAAATAATGAATAAAGTCAAAATAGATGACATGTCATTTTTTTTTTCTTTTTTGTTCTTTTATCTCTCTTATGACTTGTCCTTTAATTTCACAAAACATTAATTGCCAAGTTGGAGTGACCTTTATGGATTTCAAAGGAACACCACACAAAAATACAAAATAACAATAATGAAAAATTGGGAAGTATTTAGAAACAATGATGAAAAATAATGTTGGTAGTTTTGATAATTTGTTTAATTTCATGTGTGTTTTTTAATTGAGTTCAAAGAATTGTCAAACTTTTACCTTTAAAAATATTTTAATCAATTGAGTTATACTCTAGTTGGTAAATTAAAAAAAAATTAAAACACCTTTAAACTTTGAATTTTCATTGTAATGAGTCTCCATCATTAACATCGCTATTAAGATGTTGATATGACTTAATGTTTAGATTAATAAGTGATGATTTAACATAATGTGACAATGAGTGATATGAGAAAGTAAGTCAACTAAATAAAATAATGTGTTGATTCAAGCATAACTTAGTGGATAAGATATCAATTATTATCCTAAAGATCAAATAGTTTGATCCCCAAACTCGCAAGTGTTGAATTCCAAAAAATAAATAAATAAAATAAGGTGAGTAAACAAAAAAGGAAAGAAAAGAAAAACCAATTTAAAAACTAAATAAAAACAACTAACAAAAGTTTACGAACTAAACTAATAAGTTAACCAGTAATGTTGTAATGACTTTTATATATGTCCTAAATTTAGGCATGTCTTGAATGGTTAAATATTAGTATTTTCTCTAATGGAGGGTGTAGATTCAAATCATTATTGTCAATAAGACCATAGTTCAACCGGCATAAAGTATGTGCTTATGACCAGTCTGATCCCCCACCCCGAATGTTGTTGAACTCAAAAAAAAAAAAATAATCAAATAATTATTCCTTTGTTTTTTTAAAAAAAATTAATATGGAGTTAGTTTAAAAAAAAAACAAATTAATTTAGAAAAATGCAATAATAATTCAATTTTAACATGATTAAGACATCATATTGCTTTTTTTTTTTTTTTTTTTTTTTGAAATTACATCATATTGCTTCTTTTTCACTTTGTATGATAAGGAGAAGACAAGTCAACGAGATTAATATATAATATTTTTTTCCTTTAAAATCACAAATACTATTAAATATAATTTTCTAAAAAATATATTAAATATAATTAATTATGTTGTTCTAAAGTCATTATCCATAAGAAAAAGATATAATTAATATGATTTTTTTAAGTCTAATAAAAAAATATCTATGATATTTTTTTAAAGCAACTCTAACGATAAAACCAGAAAAACCATACCATATTACATAAGCATGGGCTAATAGTATTATACATATTCTTTACTTAAACAATAAAAAATAAAAAATAAAGGTATATCGTATTCATATTCCAAGAATCTAAGTATGACTCAAGTATATAATATTGGTTGAAAAAAATTAATTAATAAAAAATAAAATAGTAGAGAAAAAAAAAGTACAAAAATCAAATAGAGAATATACAAAATAATAATGTTGGTGGTTGCAAAATTTAATGACTTTGTATTGGGAAACAGTGGGTGTGACATAAATGCAACTTTTCAACTCCATATCTTCAATTTAATATTTCTATTTCTTTTCTTTTTAGGGAACAATTTAATATTTTCATTAAAATAACATTTTAATAAAATTATAGGAGGAACTTGCTTTTTTTATTCTCCTTGATATGTAAGGAGTCAAATTAACTCTAAATTTTATATTTTATATTTAAATAAGGTGAAATTAGCGTTTTTAGTTTTATTTTTTAAAACTTGCATTCGAATATTTTTTAGACTAGATAATACTAAATTTGGTTATTTTTGTAGGTATTGGTTATTTTAGTTACGTCACACACTTTTTAAATTAGATTGGGAGTACATTTTATGGTTGAGTTTATGGTATCGTTTAATTAATTAATTTTGTGATTTTCAAGCATTTTCTTTTGGTGATTTTTTACATTCTTATAATTTGGTTTTTGAATGATTTTATTTGTTTTTTTTTTTTACAACATGTGGAGGTGGGGGATTGGAATCACAAACCTCTCCGTTATTAGTATAAACTTTATCTCATGTTGGCTTGAGCGATTTTGTTAATTGGTTGGATTGTGTGATTATTATTTTGTGAAAGATTTTTTTTTTAATTTTTTAAGGCTATGAATTTTACCACTAAATCAATTTAAAGTTTAATTAAAGGTTTAAGGTTAACATTTATGCACTCCATACTTTCACAAGGAAAATATCGTTTCTCTACGATAAGGTGCGTTTGGCGTTCATTTTGGAGGGAGTTAAAATGATTAAAAAAGAATCTTGACCGTTTTTAGTGTTTGGTAAAACAGATTATAAATTAATTTGTATAAAAGTACTTTTTAAACTACATTGATTTGCAAAATCCAATAATTGTAACTTTTCTGTTTAGCTTCCCTACAAATCTAATTTGTAATTAACTATTTATCTTCTTTACACATGGTTGAGATGAGATTCATGTCAATCATTTTTTTTTTTAAATTTAAGTTAAATATTTTTATTTTATTATCTTATTCTCAATTGAAATTATTTGTTTTCATTTTTATTTAAATTGAAATAATATTTTTTTTCAATGCAAGTAGCAAGTTATATTATTTAGAAAAATATACAAATATCTTAGATTCAACATAAAATTATATTTTAAATCATATGAGAGTTAAAATAATTATCTTATATGTTTAAAAAATATATATAGTTATCTCATAATAATTTTGAAATTATCTTATAATATCAAGGCATTAAATTTATTTATTGAAAAAATATAGTTAAGTTGCAACAATTAATTTATCAAACATCTCAACCTATTTTTTCATCAACTAAAATTTATCAAACACTAATTTACTCCATAATACATCTGATTTTCTTAAAAGCACATTTAAAACAATTATTTCAAGAGCTACAACAATCCCAAACGAAGCCTTAGTCTCATGTACTAAAAGGTAAGAGAAAAATAGAAAACAATTTCACCTGAACTTAGCTTCAATTTTGTTTTTACATTTTTAACCGTTTCAATTGGGATCTTGATAGTTTTAAACTTTTCAATTTCAACCTTCAAGTTTGGTCAAATTTCACAAATTGTCTTTGTTTATTTTTTAGTACAAAAGATGAGAGTATGGAGATTTGAACCTCCAACTCTAAGGGAAGGAGTACATGTCAACTACGGTCAATTATGCTAACATTGGAAAATTGTCTTTGTTGATGTCTTCAATTATTTTTTTTTGTACAATATTATATTACATGAGAGGATGAAGGGATCAAACCTTGCCAACATGAGCATAGCTCAACTGACATAAAGCTTGTACTAATGACCAGGAGGTTTATGGTTTGAATCACCCAACCCCACATATTGTCAGAAAAAAATCAAACCTACAACCAACCTCTTGGAAGGGTGATACGCAAATTTGCTAACCGCAAGTGTACGAGTCAAGTAATAATATAGTGTTTTCGTGTAAAACGAGTGTCGTCCTCTGGATTGGTTTTCTAGCAAATTAAGTATCGCGAATACTTTTGTTCAATTTTATTTAGGGAGCAAAACTCAATGATAAAGATAAATCTAAAGCTAAGACAAAAAGCATAAAATAAAAGTTGAGACTCAAATGGAAAGATTCTTAGGGAATTGATTTCATTGATTAAGAATGAGGATTGATTAATATGAATGAATTGACCGTGCAATTATTCTACAAGCCAAGGAAGCTTTTATCACGATTACCTCTCCCGAGTATAATTGATTCTCATGCATATAAACTAACTTGATATCCCTATCTAAGTTCATTAACATGCAAGGCATTATTTGGTTCGGTCCTTGTTATGCTTTAAAAATATTCCAAATCCCGTCACAAACTTAGAATTTCTACTTTAGTCATGCAATTAAATAAAGTAAGTCTTAGGCCAAATCCTCTCTCCCAAGTTAGATTCAACACTTAAATCATTCAATTAGTGATCAAGTAATTGAAAGCATTAAACACAAAATTGCATGCATAGAATAAAAGCACATTCATACCAAAAATTAATCCAACAAACTTAAACAACTACATCAATCCCTAAGACAAACAACTAGCAACTCATAGTCTTTAAACTACAAACACTAATTGAAAGAAAAGCCATAAAAACTACAAAAGGTAAGGGAAAGAGAAAGGAAAACTCGAATCCGTCGAAACCGGCACGTCCCCGTCACGATCTCCACGTCTTCTCGCTTGATTCCCGCTCCTTGGCCTTGCTTTAGCTCCCACCCAAGGTCTCTAGTCGAAATTAGGGCTAAAATCTAACCAATTGGGCTCCAAAAATCCGTAGCTGAAAAGAGGAATTTATAGAAAATCTGGCGACAGCGTCGAGACGCTATGGACAGCGTCGCGACGCTGTCGCGATACCGCGTTTTTGGAAATTTTGTCGATAGCGTCGCGACGCTATGATTTTTTTTTTTTTTTTTTTAAGATTGGAAGCTTCATTTGACTCCAATTGCTGAATTAAGCTTCAAGCACATACTTCCTACAAATAAAACATAAAAATGCATAAATTTGGGCAAATAATTGTAAAAGACTAGCTTAATTAATCAGAGAAAAATAGCTAGTTATGCTCGCTATCAAAAGGGAGAGAGAGATATCTTATCTTACTACTGAGTTTATATGTTCATGTTGTCTATACCATAATGAGTTGGTATGTTATGTATATTTGATCGACCATGTTAGTTAATTATATATATTGGGACTATGATAGTGAAAATAAAAATAAAAATGGGAAATCGATGGTTTTGGATGGGTAAAAATGCTTAGGAATAATTTGTGATATTCAACTAGACTATATGACAAAATAAAAAACAAAATGTTAAAAAATTTAAGGACATATTCAAGGTAAGCCAAAATCATGGCGATTGAGGATTTGTTTGGATTAACTCAGTGATTATGAATGATCAAAAATGTTCTTTTAAAAATCTAGATTGTTTGACCAAAAAATCACTTTCAAAACAATTAGATCCATTAACAATGATTTTCTCAATAGTTAATTTAAATATGATTATAAGAAAAAAAATATTTTAAAGTGATTTTCAGTTAACTATTTTTAAATCACTTAAAAGTAAAAATATTTTTTTCATTAAAATTTTCAAAATTCACATGAAAAATCTCAATCAACGCAGAAAATTCTCCTTAAATTTGTGATTAAAATAACTTTTCTAAAAGGTAACTAAACACATATGTCTTTAAATTAAAATCACCTTAATGAAAAGATTTAGAAAAAAAACATTTTTTAAAAAAACGTTTAAAGGAGTAAGCCTATCAATCTCACTTAAAACAAACAAAAGAGAAAAAAAATTAAGAGATGAAATTATGATCCTACTATAAAGGTATAAATTTGACTGTGGTCAAAAAAAAGAAAAAAAAAGTATAAATTTGACCCAAAATTTTCAATGAACAATGAGGGGCCTAGTAATTAATGAGACAAATTAATAGCCTTACAATTTTGTCAATATCTTAAGTAAATAGCCACCTATTTTGAATGGAAGGAGGTGGTTGTTTTACCAACTTTTAAAAGTTCTTTTTATTTATTTATTTTTTTTTTAGAAGTCTTTAAAAAGTTCTTTTTGGAAAAAGAAAAGAAAAAAAAAAAAAACAATTGATGTCACAAGAGCATAAGATGGTTGTCAAAATAATAATAATAAATAATAAATAAATAAATATCATAAGATGAGAATCTTAGCACGTGGATTACCTTTTTTAAAAAAAGTTAAGACTTGTGCAAATCAAACACTTTAATCACTAAATAATGTTTTTTTTTTAAATTTAGGATCCCAAATTAAAAATTTTAAAAAAAAAACTCCTTTATGCTTGTTATGGTTTGAATTGTTTTAAAATTTTTTTTTTTTACCAAAGCGAGCATAGCACGACAGTAATTTACATGTACTTCCGACCAAAAGATTAGAGGTTTGAATCTCACATCCACAAATGTTATTGAACTCAAAAAAAAAAAGTTCAATCACTAAAAAAATGTTTAATCAATCAAAAAGAGTATCAGTAAGAGTATGTATTAGCTTATCATTTAATTAGCTTAATGAATACATTTTGTATATTTAATGTTGGCAATCAAATAACTATTTTAGCCAACAAGAGGATAACTCAACTGACATAAAGATATAATGTGATAACCACGAGTTATGAGGTTTGAATCTCTCACCTCCATATTGTCAAAAAAAAAAATCAAATAATTAGAGTATTAAAAAAACCAATTAATTAGAGATTTGTGAATTATGACGTCATTGCAATATTTTTGTAAAATGTGGAACTATATATTGGTTTGAATATAAACTAGTTTGTTGAATATTTTGAAAAGTATGATAAAATGTTTCCATATAAGAAGAATGTATTGAAGATTCCAATATTTTGAAATTGGAATGTTGAATTGAAGATTCCAATTATATGTTCTTTAAATGAAATTATTTGTTTGACATATTTTTTTTATTTAAAAGTAATTGTCTCAAATATAATTTCAAACTAACTTTAGGGGAAATAAAGTGTGTTCACTAAAGGATGATTTTATTCCTTTTTTTTTAATTGATCCATTCATTGAGTAACTTTTAAATTATGCAAAATATAGTATAATTGAGATATATAAAGTCTTACAAAAATATAGGCTAAAAAGTAATGACAATTAACAAATATTGATAAAGGTAAAATAATTATTGATTGTTGTCATCAAAATCAATGGTTAATCAAGTTTTAAATTTAATTAAGTTACATTTTCAATCTCCATACTTTAATTATAGTTTCATTTTTTTTTTAGTTTACATTTGGGGTAGAGGGATTCAAACCTCCGACTTTTTGATCACTTTTTTTAGAGAATACATGTCAATTATCGTTGAGCTTTACTCGCTTTGACAATTATAGTTTCAATTTAGTTCATATTTTTTAAAACTTTCATTCTCATTCTTATGTTTTAATAAAAATTTAACCAGACATATGAGCCACTAATACAACAAATTATTTGTGGGTATAATAAATGGTTTTGATTGCATGAAATTCTTATTTCAATAGCATGAGAAGGTAGCAAATTACATCCTTTGAAAAACTTAGTTTGTCAAGTTTTAAAAGCATTATTTTAACATTTCTCAAAAAAAAAAAAAAACATTATTTTAACCTAAAAAGTATACATAACCAACCTTTATTTCTAAAAGAAATAATGGGATTATATTTAGATTCTATAACCCAGAAATAATAATTTTAAAAATGACACATTCATGCATGTTTAATGTTGTCAAATTATAATTATTCTATCAAATAGTATTTAAAAATAATGAAAACATAAAATATAACTCTTTTTCTTTTTTTCTTTTTGCTTTTAACTAAAATACTATTTTTTCGAGTATTTGTTTTTAGATCACGAACCAAATACACCCTTAACTACTCAACTTTTTCTTAGTTCAACGATAGAGAGATAGAGGAACGAAGTGAGTCAATATTTGAGATGGTGATAAATATCTTATTTTCTAATTATACTTGAATTAGAAAATTGAAACATATACTAGATTAAATTACAAGTTCGATCTCTATACTTCTAGATTTGTGTCATAGGTCCTTGAACAAAAATAATGTCTAATAGGTTCTTGAACTTTCAATTTTGTGTCTAGTAAGTTCATAAACTTTATATATATATATATATATATATATCAATAAGTCCATAAACTTAATTTCTATTTTGTATCTAATAAGTCTCTAAACTCTCAATTTTGTGTCTAACAGATCCTTGACCGATTCATTTTTTAAAAAGAAAAAAAAAATACAAACGTCCGATTAGACACAAAATTCAATTTTATGTCGAATAGATTTACTAATTTTAAAAACTATTGAATGTGTTAGGAATTTAATACAAAATTGAAAGTTTAAAGACCTAGTTAAAATTTTACTAGTTCAAAGACCTATTAAATATACTTTTAAGTTAATTTTAATCTATCAGATATAAAATTGAACTTAAATTTAGATCTTAAACGTTTAATTTCGTCTCTAATATCTTCTAAAAGAAAAAAGAAAAACATGTCAGTAATAGGCCACTTTTAGAATTTTAAAGACCAAATAGATACAAACTCAAAAGCTCATAAACTAAATTTGTCCTTTAACCATCATTATCTTTTTCTTCTTATTATTATTATTTGAAACTAAGAGCTAAAATGTCGATATCGACGGAAATGTTGAGGTCTCAAATTTATGGAAATGTCGATGAAAATATCGAAAAAAATGTCAATATTGATGGATATTTCTGAAAAAAAAATTTGTAAAAAATTTTAAATCAACGAATAAATGTTTTATATTCTTAAAATAATTCAAAATACTTATTATAAATATTTTTTTATTATTTCATCGATTTATTTACTATACAATGAAAATGTCAATTCACCTCTAATTCCAATGTTGAACACACGACCATATAGAAATGTCAAAGGAATTTAATACATTGTTTGAAGCCAACTTAATGTGGATGCCTCCAAATTTGAGAACCAGAGCTTTGGAGGAATAGGTTGGACCCTTTGTGACTCCTCAAGATCTTCGATCTGCATGGGTTACAAGAAAATCAAGAAGAACTGGTCAATGAAAACTCTTGAACTCAAAGCAACTTTGGAAGGAATTCGTAGCATACCTTCTGTTAGAGCGACCCATCCTGATTTGATTATCCCGCTCATAGTAGTTGAATCGGATGTGGCTAGTGCAGTCAATCTCCTCAACAAAGACTCTGAAGACCTCACAGAAATCGGACGTCTCGCAAAAGGAATTCTCCAACTGAAAGAAGTTATTGGCGAAATACGTTTTGAATTCTGCCCAAGATCGAGGAATTTAGCTGCTCACATTTTGGCGCGCATCGCCACCTCCCCCCTCCCCCTCCTCCTTGGGTTGGTGGGCTCTTTAAATGGTGTATTAAACTCTTCGTCTGTTTGTTATTAATGCATTTCCTTTTCAAAAAAGGAAATCAGATTTTTTTTTTTATACAACATGTGGAGGGTGTGAGAATCAAACCACAAACCTCTTAATCTAAATAATATTATTATATATAACCCTACCAACAAAAAAAAATATATTTATCATTGAAAAATGAGAGAGAAAGAATGCATTGATATTATAAAGTCAAGGTTGCTCTTGTAAGTCTCTAAAGAAAAAAGAAAAAAAAAGTCTAAAGAAAAAAAAGAAGGTAGGCCCCACAAATGATGGGAATTACCACGCGTGTCCCTCCTTAAAAAAATTCAAAAATTGATATTTGAGCGGCTTCCCTTCCTAGAGAAACACACCACTTTTTTTTGTCCTCCACCGTACAATCGCCACGTCACCATTCCCATCCCCTTCCAACCGCTTGACCCGGTTGCCTGTCACCTTTTCCACACTTTTCTTTTTAAATTATTATTTCTTCCTCTCTTTTTTTTTGAGAAGATTATTTCTTCCTCTCTTAACTCAATGTATTAAATTTTCTTCGATATTTTCATATGTTCAGGAGTTTAACAGATGAAAGTGAATCGGCATTTTTATTGTATTATAAAAATGAGCAAAATATAAAAAAGTAACAACAAAATGTAACTAATGTAGAGATTAGATTGAACTGAAAAAAACGTGGTGATAATATTTATAATAAATATTTTATCATATTTTATAAATGTAAAATACAATATCCACGGACGATCGATTTTTTTTTTATATTTCTATCGATATTTCCATAAAATTGAGATCTTGACATTTCGGTCGATATTGATATTTTAACATTTGCTATTAAGCTAGTTGGTTTACATGAATTATAATAGATTAAATTACAAGTTTAATCCTTAAATTTTTAATTTTGTGTTTGATCTGTGAAGTTTAAAAAGTGTCTAATAAGTTCTTGAACTTTTAATTTTGCACCTAATTGGTCTCTAAAACTTAAAAAATATCTAACAGATCATTAAACTTTCAATTTTCGTGTCTAGTAGGTCTTCGACGCATCAAAAAATTTTAAAAATTAATTGATCTATTAGATATAAAATTGAAATCCTTAAGACCCTAAACTTTCAATTTCATGTCTGGTAGGTTGGTGAATTTTAAAAAATCTCAAGTATGTCAAAGACCTATTGGACACAAGATTGAAAATTCATAGATCTATTGGACACAAAATTGAAAAATTAAAGACCTATTAGACACTAAGTACATGGACCAACTAGGCACAAATATCAAAGTTTAGGAACTAAACTTGTAATATAACCATTATAATTCTAGTTCCCAAACTTTCAAGTTCGTGTTTAAAAGGTCAAGTTTTTAAAAAGTATCTAATAGGTCCTTAAACTTTCTATTTTAATCCACCCTAAATATTGAGTAAGTCAATGACCTATTAGACGCAATTGAAAATTCAAAGCTCTATTATTGGACACAAAATTGAATGTTTAAGAATTTGTCTAACACTTTTTAAAGTATAGGTACTGCTGATGGTCAAATTTGGTCAGAGGAACTCACCTGACCTTCACGTGCCACCAACGGTAAATTTGTTTGTGAGGGGGGAAGACGTGGCCTGCAAGACTGTAAACTTGCACACCGGTGTGGTGCTTGTCACACCGGCTCCGATGCTAAAGTCAGCAAACAGAACGGTGGGAAGCAAGAAAGTAAGAGCAAGAGGAGAAAATAGAAAATAGATAGTAGAGTTTGGGGATAGAATTCGAATCTTCTCTTCAATGGTGAAGAGAGGTATAAATACCTGCTCATGCTCCTAGGGTTTTTAGGTATTCGGAGGCGTTTTGGGACAAACCAGGCGGAACCGGGGCGGCCAGAGGCGGTAAGGACCACACGGAGCCAGATGGGCTTGACCCGCGCAGGCGGGCTGAGGGTCGGCCTCGGCCCAAGGCCGAGGCCGAGTAGGGGGTCGGGCCAAGGCCCAACCCTTTCGGTCTTGGCCTGACCCACTGGCCCGTTTCACCCCCGAGGTCCACCTCCAGTCCGATTTCTACCCGGTTGTCCTCGTCAGCTCCTTGTACATCGGGGTGGTCCAAAATCACCTGTAACATGTACCTATATATTGAACATAAAATTGAAAGTTCAAAGACACATTAGATATTTTTAAAGGTCAATGATCAAATAGACATGAACTTGAAAGTTTTAGGATTAAACTTATACTTTAACCTATCTGGTCATGTTCCTTTACTCATCTAAAAATGAAATCAAGTATGTAATAGTAATATTAACAAGATGTTGTTAACCGAATAATACGCTAATATACATCCTTTTATTAAAATAAAAATTACTTAAATCTTTTCAACCTCACATTTATAGGTCATCCTAGGTTAAAAACTTTCATCTCAACCTAAATATAGTTCAATCGGTTAAATATATAGTGTTACAAAACAAAATAAAATTAGCATTCCATCAATTATACTGCTAAAAAGAATTTAGAACATGTTATTTATCAACACCTTGAAGGAGATGGGAATTAAGGAATAACATGTCAAATCCAAAGGACAACTCCTACCAATTTAAAG
This sequence comes from Luffa acutangula, assembly GCA_036850905.1. Lineage (NCBI taxonomy): Eukaryota > Viridiplantae > Streptophyta > Magnoliopsida > Cucurbitales > Cucurbitaceae > Luffa > Luffa acutangula. The sequence continues at coordinate 2,778,065 of CM072097.1, forward strand.
GCACAATCTTTTCTTACCTATTTAAAGAAATTACAACGTTATATTTTTAGATTCAGTTTTATTAAATTAAGGTGCGAGCTAATTATCGACATCGAGTATCTTATCTGCTAAAAGTTAAGATATTAAAAATAAAAATAATGTCATCAAAAACATAGTTCAACTAGCATCAAGTTTATACTCTCGATCAGAGGGTCAGACATTCAAATCTTTCACTCCATATATTGTAAATAAATAAATAATACCGAAAAATTGTAACAACATAACAATTATAGGTTGAGAGTTCAATTTGTCGATATGAATCAGCAATTGGAGTACTAAATGCTTTGAGCATCTAATTCTTGGTTCTCTTTTTTAAATTGTCAATCTAATGGTATAAGTTCCTTTCACAAGCATCATATCAATAATATTTCCCAATTGATCATAGGACCTTTTTTTTTAAGGATAAAAGATCATAGGATCTTTTATTTGCGTATAAATGACACACTAAAATCAACAACTGATATCTATATTTTTTTATTTTTTTATTTTTAATTTTTTAAAAATTTTAATGTACAACATTTAGATTAATTTATATTAAAATAATTAATAATTATTTATGATTAGTTATTTTGTGAACCAACTAATAAAAGAACAATTCCTGGCTGCATATCGTAGGGATAATACCTCATTTGATTTTAAGGATGGAGAGATTCAAATTTCTGATCTCTTGACCGATGATACATAATAATTATCACTGAACTACGTTCACTCTGATAAAAAAAGCAAAATAATAATATAAACAGGGCTAAATTATAAAAATGCCCCTGAACTATGGGGTTTGTTTCAAAAATACTCCTGAACTTTAAAAAATGTTTCAAAAATACCCTTGTTGTTAATTTTTGGATGGAAACCATTAAAAATTTTAGTTTCATTAATACTCCTTAACTTTCAAAAGATTTTAAAAAATAATCTTTTTAGAAAATGCTTCCTTTTTTTTATCTTATCCCCGTAAGTTCTTCTTCCATGAAAATTAATGAGAAACTTTACCTATTTTTCATGTATTCATACACTAGGAGATTTTCTTCTCTTTCAACACATCATCCCGAGAGTTTGACTAGATTTTCGATAATGATACTTTCAACGGTTTTAACTGTTCCCATCCAAAAATTAACTGCAAGGGTATTTTTGAAATATTAAGTTCGAAGGTATTTTTGAAACTTTTTAAAGTTTGGAGACATTTTTTAAACAAACTCTATAGTTAAGGGGTATTTTTTATAATTTAGCCCAAAAAGAATACTAATGTAGGAGAAATCTATATTAATGGAAATAAAATAAAATAGCAATGATGTAAACTTTTACCGACAATAATTAAAGGAAAGTGTCCGTACGGTAATTTGTGTAACTTTGACGTAAAGTTGTTAAGGAAAATATCCATTTCCCCACAACAATTCATTGTCAATCATTAGAATGATGGTGATTTTGTTTCTAAAAGTTATTTATAAATTGTTTATAAAAAAAAAGGTTATTTATAAATATCTTCTTTTAGTTCTTTGTTTTTCTTAAAAGTATAATTTAATTTTAAAAATAAAAGAGATAAATCTATTAAATAAGGTAGAGAGTGATTTAATAGCACTAAATGAAATGAAATAGACAACACTTTATTTGTTTTTAAAAAATATCAATAGGAAATAAGTAGGAACATAATGATTTATCATCAAAAGAAACATATTTGAGGATATTTTTAGGTTTTTAAAAATCTTATTGGCATTGGGCCCATTGGTGATCGGTATGGTTTATGGAACGACTATATTCATCGAAGAAGTTTTGATTTGGGTCTAAGACGACGTCCAAATTAAAGTACACGAGAAGCTAATTTGAAGTCGAGCAAGAGGTGTATAAACGTCATTATACACTCAGAGATGTGCACGTGCATGCACATGTGTGAACTTAAATTCATTAATCTATATACTTATTATATGTCAAATAGTCGTGTTTTCATGAAGGACAGGGAAGCCTAAAGTTAGACTTTTTTTTTTTTTTTTACAATAGAGTTAGACAAGTTAAGTGAGTTGAAAGATAAGTTGTAAGATTTTTTCTAGGGTTCTAATCAAAGAGAAAATAGAGGTCTATTTTTTATGTTTTTTTTGTTGTGAGAAGTAATATTTTATCATTTTAATGGAATTTGGACAGTATGTAGAATTTTAGAGGGTCAACCTTAAGCATAATGCTTAGAGTTTCATTAATATCAAATCTCATTCAATATGAGAAATTTGTAAGAATTTTTGTCCAATGAATCTTTTTCTTTCATAGGAATTTTTTCAGTCTTCTAAATAATTTGTCTTCTTTTCCTATAATTCTATGAGGTCATAATCATCAATGACTTGTATAACATTATTAAGGACCACATGTACAATTTTCAACATCAATCTTTTAGGATATGACCCGTATGATGCATCGACGAACAAATGTAAATTAAAAGAAACATGTAATGACTATTTATGAAATGAAATGTCACAAGTATTTAAAAAAAAATATATAATGACTATTCACCCAGAAAAAACATCATTCATTCGATAAAAGATAAATTTATATTTATGAAATAAAATTAGGCAAACTATTACAAAAATAAAATGATTTTTCTTGAAAAAAAAAATCACAATCATTCCATTAAAGAAAAACATTAAATAATATTACCATTCATAAAAGACTTGGACTTTTCAATTTAGACTAAGAGACATGTCTTTTCATTTTAGAAAAAGGAAAAAGAAAAATATGCAGATTTTCCTTTAAAATCTTTTTTTTTTTTTTTTTTTTTTTTTAGTTCCTTTTAAAATCCAAAATTAATATAACTTTCCAAAAAATAAACCACATTTTCTTATATTCTAATTATCGACAAAAAAAAAAATATATATTATATTATAATTAATTTAAAAAAAAAAAAACATTGCGTAACCATGTGGCGAATGACATATAGCATCTGAAAATTGTTACCGACACGTGGCAGTCACCCGGTGGACGTTGATATTTGTGCATAAAAAAATAAATGCTGATCTCATTAGAGATTCTCTTACTTATTTATTTATTTTTAAATTTTGATTCGGTCGCTCAAAATAAATAAATAATTTTCTTTTTTTTTATGAAATAAAAAAAACCACAGATTCTTTTTTTTTTTAGGTGTATTAATCGCCATTGGATTTGGATGATCTAATTTAATTTTTATTTCTCATCAAATAACACAGAACAGGGCTTTTTCAAAAAAATAATAATAATAATAATAACAACACAGATCAGGGATCATTTTTTTTATTACTCAAATAATTAATGATTGAATTATTTTAATTATTATAGATTATGCTTTAAAAGTAAAAGTTTGAAGAAAAGTACAGGAAAAAAACATGTCAGTAGCAAAAATACTTTAACCTGTAATAACTATTAATTTTTTAAATATATATATATATATATATACACACACACACAGTTTCAAAATATATATACACACACAAAATGGTCTATGTCAATTTTAATTTTAATATTTAAGAATATTATTTTTACATTTTTATGCTTTAAATTCTCGATTTTACCATTAATTAATTAAAATATCAACTTTTTTTTTGTTTAAATCATATTTTATTAACATATTTAGATACGTGTGTATACTGTTAACATATGAACTCGATAAAATTTTCAAGATTATGAGAATATGAATATTCATCTCGTCTATTATCATTTTATGTGTTGTGATTATTTAAAAATGGTCCAATGACTTTAAATAATTCTTTATGAAATAAAATTCATAATGTGAATAAAGGAGAGTAAGAGATCCTTTTCTCATAGGGCGACCTAACAACCCATGAAAATTAAAAGTTGTTTTTTTCCAAGTTAAATGACCATATTTTCAAATATGCTAACGAGTCAATAACTTAGGCTCCATTTGATAACAATTTTGTTTTATTCAGTTTTTTATAACAATTGTTTTTCCTAAAATTTTATCAAATAATTTAGATTAAGCCAAATAACTTATTTAGATCATAAAAATTTATAAACAATTATTTTAAAATAAAATAGATGTTAAATATCAATATAAAAGTAATTGAAATAATATGTCTACTTTGGTCATTAGAGTTCAATCACAACAATTGTATATTATATTTTATCAAACGCTATACTTTTGAGGTTTAAAATTAAAATATACTAAACACTAATTTACTTTAGGTTACAACTGATTTTTCTAGAAGCAAACTTGTCCGCAATTATTTTAAAAGCCAATCCTAAATTAAGTCTAAGTCATCTCTCTTTTCTCTAAGAAGCCATAATTTTGAATTCTCACTGCTACACATAATGTAATATTTAAAAAAAAAAAACATTTTTTATATAGGAAAATTCTAAGGGGGTGTTTGGAGAATGGAGTTGGAGTTATGAATTTGGAATTGTTTTGATTGAAGTTAGAGTTAATAAGCTCGTGGGACCTATAATAAAGTGTTGGGATAAGAGTAATAACCTTGTGGGGCCCACAATAAAGTGTTGTAATTGCGGGATAAATTTGTAGGTCCCACAATTGAATGTTTTATGTATTTGAGCCAAACAAAGAGTTTGGTGGAGTTATTAACTATATCCTACTCTTACTTCACAACTTTTTACCCCAAACACTCCCTAATTGATTATTTTGTAAAAGGTTTTTTTTTTTTTTTGAATCATTGTCCAAGGTTCATATCTCCATCTCACATTTGATGTTAATATTCTTTAAACGAATTATTATATACAATATGGTTCAACAATATATGGGATGAGGATCTTAACACTTTTTTTTTTATCAAAGTTATAATACCTTAACCTGCTAGACTAGCTTGAAGTTACAAAAAAAAATCGAAATAAACTTGTACTAACGACCAAGAGAATAAAGATAAACTTAAAATACTGAAGGCAAAAACACCTTATAATCAATTTGCCAACGTGAATATAAATCTATAACCAACATGAGCATAGAAATAAACTTGTACTAACGACCAAGAGAATAGAGATATCCGATCCGAATCTTCGTTCTCGCATGTCAAAAATAAATAAATAAATAAAGCATCTATAATTATTAAAAAAAAATTAAAAAGAAAAAAAAAAGTCTACAATCAACTTTTTTTTTTCAATAATTAAAAAAAAAACTTTTATTTTTATTTTTTTTAAGTAAACTTAATTTGAATAATAGTTCCAAAAGTGTGGCACTGCCATTGTCTCTATAAAATCCACGCTCTGCTCTTCATTTCTCTGCAAGATTTCAACGTCGGCAAGCAAGAAGAGCGGGAATCAAAATCATTCCCTCTCGATCTCATTGATTCGTTTCTTCTCTTTCGATTTCAAGAACAAGAAGAAAATATGTCTCTGCTCTCAGATCTCGTCAATCTCAACCTCTCGGACTCCACCGAGAAGATCATTGCAGAGTACATATGGTCTGTTCAGTTCCCTCTCTTTTCTTCCCCTTCCTTTCGAGTTTTCGAGCCCCAGTTGTTTCTTTTAGATTCTTTCCGCTGATTCTGTTGTCGTGATTCTGTGTCTGAGCCTGGAAATGCCCCTGTTAGGCTGTTACGAGTGGCGGGTTTCCTTTCTTTTTATCTGTTTTGCTCTTTTGTGCTGTTTGTTTCCCGAGAAAGATCTAGCGAAATGATTTGAAGTTGAGAGGTTGTGTTGTTTGAGCTTCGGAACTTCGATTGGGGTAAATCTTGTTGGTGATTGTTTGTGCTCTGTTTATTGCTTGTTGAACTCTCGATTTGAAGTTCGTTTTATGTTCTTGATAAATCAACTTTAGTTACTCAAATTGTTCATCGATGGTCGTGAAAGTTCTGCAACTAATTAGTGTACTGGCTGTGTTTTTTCTTGTTCTGCAAATCGTTGAAGTTGAAGGGTTATCATATTTACTGGGATTTCTTCTGATTTTATTTTGGTTTTCCTTTTTGATTTTGGGCTAATCATGGAAATTTGTTTGATTATGTTCCATTTGAACAGGATTGGTGGGTCAGGCATGGATCTCAGAAGCAAAGCGAGGGTAATTTCTTTTTGTTGTGAAGGAGAAGCTGTTTTTTTAAGCATGAAATCTTTCTTGGTTCTGCCTTCCTTTTTAATTATTGATTTCCTTTGATTATATGTTGGGGTTTTTTTTGCATATGAAGACTCTTTCTGGCCCTGTAAGTGATCCTTCAAAGCTTCCCAAGTGGAATTATGATGGATCCAGTACTGGCCAAGCCCCAGGAGAGGACAGTGAAGTGATCCTTTAGTGAGTTCATTATCTCTTCTTCTTTTTCCAATAATCTGCATAGATTTCAACAACTGATTGGATTTGGATCTTAACATCTGTTCTTGTTGTTGAATGATGAAACACAGCCCACAAGCAATTTTCAGGGACCCTTTTAGGAGAGGCAACAATATTCTTGTAAGTTTTAAGTTTTCAATGGAATTCATTTGGATTACAAGTTTTTATCAAGTGTTGTTATATACTAGCTTGAAATGGCTTGAGCTTGACAATGATAATTTCCACGGCTTCAGGTTGTGTGTGATGCTTACACACCCGCTGGAGAGCCAATCCCAACGAACAAGAGACACGCTGCTGCTAAGATCTTCAGCCATCCTGATGTTGTTGCTGAAGTACCATGGTGATTATCTAATTTCACCTCATATTTCTGATCATGAGAGAAAATCCATGAAATGATGTAAAATGTTAATATCTACGAGTGCCATGTATTGAAAGTGACCTTTCCCCGATGAATAATGCTGACAGGAACATCAAAACACATGTTGATATTATATAATGGCAGATACTTATAGTCTTAGTCCTACTTAGAATCTCCATGCTGACTTGGGCTCATTTGTTTTGAAAACACAGGTATGGTATTGAGCAAGAGTACACCTTGCTACAGAAGGACGTAAAATGGCCGATCGGGTGGCCGATCGGTGGCTTCCCTGGGCCACAGGTAATTGAAACTACTCTCTCGTCTCAAACTTCTTAATTGATCAGATGAAGAATGGAGATACTTGAATGGAATCAGTAAGATAGATTATATTTCTCCTTAATCAAAGTTTCAACTAGTACATGATCCTGAGTTTCATTTGTCGATAGGGACCGTACTATTGCGGTGTTGGTGTTGACAAAGCCTTCGGCCGTGACATCGTCGATGCCCATTACAAAGCCTGTTTATATGCCGGTGTTAACATCAGTGGTATCAATGGAGAAGTGATGCCAGGGCAGGTATAGTTTTTTCTTTTTCCTGGTTCTGAAATGTGTTTGATTACGGTTATGTTCTTATGTTAACTTGTGTGATTTCTTCTGTACCAATATAGTGGGAGTTTCAAGTTGGTCCTTCAGTTGGTATTTCTGCTGGGGATGAATTGTGGGTTGCTCGTTACATCTTGGAGGTAACTTAAGTTGCAAAAGATTGCTTCAAATACCTATATTTTCGATGTTTGATGGTTTTTACGGTTTCGATTTTGTATTAACAGAGGATAACAGAGATTGCTGGGGTAGTCCTTTCTTTTGATCCAAAACCAATCCCGGTAAAAACCTCTTGTTCATCATCTTTTCTTTTGGAAAGTACTTTAGAAAAAAATCATTGTGGCTTTTCTTTCTTGTTTTATCATCTTTTGCTTATTCTGGTCTTTCTTCTTTCTCAACAACACCAGGGAGATTGGAATGGTGCTGGTGCTCACACAAACTACAGGTAATGAAACACTAGCTGTATGTTAATTGAACAGTAAACTGGGATCGGGCATTGAACTAACATGTTTGGTAATCATTTGTCAGTACGAAGTCGATGAGGGAAGATGGTGGTTACGAGGTGATCAAGAAAGCAATCGAGAAGTTGAAGCTCAGGCACAAAGAACACATTGCAGCATATGGAGAAGGCAACGAGCGTCGTCTCACCGGACGACACGAAACAGCTGACATCAACACCTTCTCATGGGTACAACCTATTCCTTTTTCCACATCTTATCAACACACCTATACTTTAGGAAAATTTGCTTGTTCTGATAATCACTTGGAGGTCAAAATACTCATACCTTTGGATAAAAATCCATGATACAGGGCGTTGCAAATCGCGGTGCATCCGTTCGAGTAGGACGAGACACCGAGAAAGAAGGAAAGGGATACTTCGAGGACCGAAGACCTGCATCGAACATGGATCCATATGTTGTAACTTCCATGGTTGCTGAAACCACCATCTTGTGGAAGCCATGAGGAGGAAGATCAGTACTTGCAAATTCAGAGTTTCAAATGGGATACTAAAATTTGAAAGGGGAAGTGGGTGTTTCATTAGAATCCTTTTCCATGTTTTTTACCTTCACAGTTAATTCTTATCCTTCTGTATCATTGTTATTTTTACTCTTCCATTTGAGCTCTGCAAGAGAAAGTTTACCACTCCCCATTGCTCCATTTTCTGTATCAAGTAATAAATAATAGATGGTTTCTATTACTGATAAAATTTGTTAGCCTTTGATTTTCTTTCTTCCTTTATTGCTATTTGGTCTCCCTTTGACTCTTTTAATTAATTGCAATCAATTTTAGATAATGAAATTAATAAATGAGCTAGCTCTAATTTCAATGATCAATCTCTTAACATTTGAAACCAAAATTTGGTCAAATTTCAGATGACAAAACCTACCTCAATCAATGGACAAAATTGACCAGATTAACCACTTAATTGTTCAAAATTTTAAATTAAGCCATCAAATTCAACAAACCTAACCTATTTAAGTGTAGTTTAAACTTTTGCTTCAAAAAAAAAAAAAAAAAAAGTGTAGTTTAAACTCTTGAATTGGTGGTCAATTTTGTCGGGCTTTAGGTTGCAGCTTGCGTAATGTAGTGTGAAAATTTAGAAAAAGAATTAGATGCATGTTTGGGAGTAATTTTGAAATAGTTAAAATCACTTTTGTCATATTCAAAATCAAAAACATGTTTTTAATAATTCAAAATTCATTTTGATGATACGAAAATCATGTTTTAAAAGTGTAAAATCAAACATGAAATTGATTTTGAATGATTAAAGTATATTTCAGAATGATTTCAAACATGACAAATGTGATTTTAGTCATTTTAAATTCACTCCCAAACACGTTGTAACTCTAAGAGATAATAAATAAATTTGAATGCTCTAGTTTCAAGAATCGATCACTTTTGTTCAACGTTGGAGTTCAAATTAGGGTACGATGGGTTGGATTTTTGGTGAAAACTAATTACTTAAAAAAAAATGGTCAAGTTGAACAAACAAAATCAATCAAACCTACCATAAAATTGACCAAAATTGAATTGGACCCAACAAAATCAACTCACCTACCCAAAATGACAGTCTATTTTGTCACATTGTTCATCTTCCATCCCAAAAAATTAAAATAATTACAGTCAAACTTTAAAACAAACAATTAACTTTTTTCCTTAGAAAATAAACAATTAACTTGGAAAGATAATAATTAATAGCAAGTATAAGGTAACTGCTACATAATTAATTATTCAGCATTTGGGGTTTGTGAGGAACTCATTTCTCCTTTGGCTATGGGCTTCCGACGACAGTGACCACCAGTGCTTTCGACGACGTTCGTCGGAGGAAGGAGAGATGAAGAAAGGAAAGGTTAAACGAGCTCATTTACCATTTAGAATCATTTCTCAAACGTAAGGGATTAAAAGTATCGTTTTTAAACTTTAGAGACCAAATAAACGTCAATGCTAAACCTTAGGAACAATTTTTTTTTTCATGTTTAATTCTCACTTTAGTCTCCGAACTTTCAAACGTAATTGATTCTAAATTTTCAAAATGTTCATTTTAGTCCCTAAACTTAAAAGAAAAAATCATTTTGGTCCTTGCTATATTACTTTTCTATCTTAAATCCACTTTGCCTAAGTTTGTCTCTAGTTTATTTGGCTTTAAATCATGCTCATATTAACATGCTAATACACATACCCAAAACTACGTCTTTAAATTTTGTTAAAGTTGAAATAAAAGTGAGGACCAAAATAGGTATTGTTTGAAAGTTCAGGAACTAAAATAGACACATTTTAAAAGTCCAATGACCAAAATAGAATAAACTTAAAAGTGTTGGGATTAAAATAGGATTTAAACCTTTTTTTTTTTAAAAAAAATAGGTTTCATTTTATAATCATATGGTTTTTGAAAATTATATACACTTGTTTTCTCCTAATTTTCTTACCATGGTTTTCATATTTGTTAAGGATACATTTAAATTCTTAGCCAAATTCCAAAGACAAAAACACGTTACTGAAAAATACTTTTTGTGTAGTCTTCAAATTTTGACTTGGTTTTTTAAAACATGGAAATAAGGTAGAAAAAAAAAAAAAAAAAAACCACCTCTCATAGGTGGAAGTCATGTGTATAAGCTTATTTTTCAAAAACCAAATGACTCATATCTTGGGCATAAGTCCTCCACTCCCAAATGTTGATGTACTAAAAAAAAGTGAAAAAATAAATAAGTTTTATCCTCACCTTTCAATTTCATGAAATTAAAGTTTAAACTTCGATAAATGTTGCAATATTTACCTTAAACTTGAATAAGTATGATAATTTGTAGCTTTCAGTTGACTTTCATTAATAAATTTGTCCATAAAAATATGGACAAAAATCAATTCATACCCATAAACTTTAAAAGTTGTTTCAATTAAAACCCTAAACTAATAAATATATGAATTTAAATCCTAACTTTTTAAAAGTACGTATCAATTTACACTTTTTATTAGATTCTAGTTGAAAATGATGTTACTTCACATGTGTATACTTATAATTTGTATCAATTAAACTCCTTAGCTTTTATAAGTGAATCAATGTAAACTATTTGTCTCAAATGCATGGATGGTATTGAGATAGATGGTCTAAATTTTTAAAGAAGTTTACACACACGTGTGAGAATTGATGTATAGATGATTTTCAAATTGAGGGTCGAAATCGATCTACTTATGAAAGTTTAAAGGTTCAATTGATACAACTATGAGTCTTTGCATGTGTGAACTAATGTTTTCCAGATGGAATCTAATGAAGGGTGTAAATTGATATAATTATTAAAGTTTATGGTGATACAATTATTAGTTTAGGCTCCGTTTGATAATCATTTGGTTTTTATTTTTTATTTTATTATATTATTTTTTTTTTCCAAATTATTCTTGTTTTCTCTCCATTTCCTTACCATGGTTGATAGTAAACCAAAGATATGTATAGGTGGAATATGTGTTTATGAGCTTAATTTTCAAAAACAAAAAATAAAAAATAAAATGGTTATCAAACGAGAACCTGATGTTTTAATGTGATACAACCTCCAAAAATTAGGTAATATTTGCAATAAATGTTCGAGTTTGAGGTTTTTTTTTCTTTTTATTTTTTTTTTCTTAAAGAGTTTCACGTGAAATTTGATGCAACTTGTCAAGTCCCTTTTGTTTTTTGTTTTTTTTTTGTTTTTTTTTTTTTTTGTTTTTAAATTATTTTTTTCTAACGAGATTTTAAGCTCTTTAATAAAGGTTTTATATAAAATAACAACTTTAAAATTTCATAGGAACTTGATTCCCACTCAAATAATCAACTTGCCAAGTGTGGTGCTTAATATACCCGTGGGTAGGAGTATCATAGTCTCTATGTAAGAGAGCGTCATGATAAACTTCATTGAAAATTGTAGAGTTGATAGAGGTCAAAAGTTCCTTATGTTGATGCCAAAATTTCGCTTAGGGACTTGCCCCTCACTCCACGTGACGGTCAACAGTGAGTTTGTAAGGAAGCGGGAAGAGCGTGACCTGCAAGACGAACAAACGCTGCACACCGGTGTGGTGTAGACCACACGCACTCCGATGCTTAAGTTAGCCCTTGGCCGAAGAACAAGTAGAGCGCATTTAGGGTTGGATTTTTGCATACCTGAATGCACCGGTGGTCTCTTCTTTTATAAGCCCCCCTTAGGGTTTTGGCAGCTTCCAGTCAGCATGGTGTTGGGCCTTTGGCCGACCATATGCTCAGCCTCTCCCGTGGGATGAGGCCGAGCATTACTACTGAAGGGCCGAGATGGGCTCCGACCCTTCGCTATTCTTCAGCTTGGCCTCCCCTACCTTTTGGGCCAGCTCACCTGGGTCCATCCTGCACAAAATATCATAGAACGATTTTGCCCGTAACACATCACAAATGAAATTAGAGGAGATATTATTGTTAAAGAATTATGGTCGCATTATTTAAAAAAAAAAAATTATGGTCACAAGTTAAAACGATCATAACTCATCGGTAATTGACATGTACCATTGATCAAGAGGTCAGAAGTTCGAATCTCTCAACTTCCAAATGTTGTTGTACTAAAATATATATATAGTCATAAGTTAGAGACTTATTGAAGGTCAATTTGAAGTCTAAATTGAGGAAATAGAAAATTTGAGTAAAGAAGTGTTACAGTATGTATGACACATAGCTATGAACCTGAGAAGGGAATGGATTTTGGATGCTTGGACGTTTTCCCTAGAGCGTTATAGAAATAGACATTAAGCAAAACTTGAATTTGGGGCAACATGTTGCTTGACACATAGCTAGTTGAGTGATGTTTTCCCACTCATTTGTAACTTTATGGTGTGGAAAATAGAGAGAAATGAAAATGAAGATTATAATAGAGCAATTCTTTAGAGAGTATATATATATAAAACACAATGAGATTGTGAATTCAAACTATAATATTCTCTATCATTTTCAGAATCTCAAACATAATTGGGGACAAATCAATGTAAATTTTATCATGTCTTTTTTTTCTACTATTTATCTTATTTCCTTCGAACGTTCCCTCTATTTTATGGAAAAAGAGATTTTAGGTGTGGTTTGGGAAAGCTTCAAAAAATTCATAAAAAATAGTAATAGAATCAAAACTCAAAGAAGGTGATCTTCGAAAATGTTCACAAAAGCAAAGTAATATATTTTAAATAATAATTTGAGAAGTCAAAGTGAACATAACTCATCGGTAATAAACATGTACTTTCGACGGAGGTTTGAGGTTCGGATCCCTCTACCTCGAATTTTGCTGTAGTTGTTATGTTCATATCAACAATGACTCATGACTGAGGTCTATGGTTTGAATCTCCCACCCATATATTGTAAAAAAAAACAATATCCCACATAAACAGATATAAACAGATAAAAACAATAAAGAAATAACATATCATATCATGAGAACTCTTAAAAAAAAAAAAAGAAAGGAAAACATATCATGAAATATATTTTTTCAAAATATATAAAATGCAACTCATGCAAGAAAGAGCGAGGGAAGGAAGGGTTTTCGTCGTCGGTTATCGACTGAGCAGCACCATTCACCAAGTTGGAGAACGAAGAACACAAAGAAAACAAAGCAACAAAGATGTTTTCTTCAATCCCATTTCATTTCTCTTCATCTCTTTCAAGGTAACCCTAATTACCCTAAAACTCTCTCCCTCTCCCATCTCTTTTCCCTTCAATTTCTCGAACATTTCGTAGATCTTAGGGGCTTACAACTCGAATTCGTTTGAGGGTATTCGAAATCTCCAATTTCTCGGCGAAATGTCATTGACCCAGAAGCAATTCTCTCCCGGACATTCGATTGGCCGCTTTTAACTGAACTGCTCCTTATCTGATTGTTTCTTTGCAAGTCTCAATTCTCTCATGGATGTTTAGATTTTCGTTGTTTTGATGGAGTGTAGGGCTTAGCGGAGTGAGCGGGACTTGATGGCGGCCAGTGGCGCGGTTGTGGCAAATATTTATTAATTGTTGTTAGGAGAAGTCCAGCGGCGTGCTAGGAATGTTTTATCATGGCACAGCAGTCGTCCCGACTTCATCGTCTTCTGACTCTCTTGGATAGTATCCTTCTTCTTCATGATATTGTTGTGACGAAACTGTGTTCTTAGTTGTTATATATGCATTAAATTTCATATTTGAGTCGGGTTTTTTTTTCCTTAACGGAATCCTAATAGCTGGTTCAACTCAAGCAACGAGATTTACTGCAGCTCGTCAGTTGGGGGAGATTGCAAAATCCCATCCTCAGGACTTAGCCTCTCTTTTGAAAAAGGTTATTATTATTATTATTTTTTTTGAGGTTTTATTTCACCTTTTAGTACTATTACTATTGTTGTTGTTGTTGTTTTTGGGTTGCATACTTTCTGGTTTCATTTAAAAAATGGTATGTGGTAGATTTTAATATGTTAAGTCAATCATTAATTGTAAGTTTATGTTAACAGGTATCTCAGTATTTACGTAGTAAAAATTGGGATACACGGGTTGCAGCTGCACATGCGATTGGGGCTATTGCGCTGAATGTGAAGCACACATCTGTGTCTGAGCTCATTGATTGTGTTGGATTAAAGATTTCTGAGGCTGGCTTGTCTGGTACTATCGAGGATGTCCTGGCAATGCCTGATTTTCAGTCTGCATTTAAAAGGTTTCTCTTTTCTTTCAGAGTTTCTAATTTGTGCAAATGCGCCATGTCAGTAGTTTACTGATTGAATGCTGCATTTTCTCCATAACAGTTTTGATATCAATAATGTGCTTGAATTTGGCGCTTTGTTGGCTTCTGGAGGACAGGTAATCCATCTATTTTAGTAGGTTATTTTGCTCTACATATGCTCTGGTACAAACTCACGAATATGCGCTTTTGTGCAAATATATGTATATTTCTATTTCTTTTTTATGAATAATTACAAAAGAGTACCAACATATTACAATGGAACCAAAAATTGGAAAATTTACACAACTCTAGACCCAAAACACTTGAGTGAACAAAGGGCCATGAGAAAAATAAAGGGCTTAGAAGAAATAGGTTCAATTCATGATGGCCACCTTGATAGCGATGACTCCACTTTTCCAAAAAACTTTCAAATTGACAACTTTTCTAATTAAAATCCACTTTCATTAAGAAAGATGAGAGAATACAAAGGGGCGTACAAAAAAAAAGCGGAGAAGGAGCCAAATTAAAACAAAAAGGGACTCCAATCTAACAAAACATGACCAAAAAGGTAATTATAGAAAACCTTGGTCACCAACACCCAAAGAGAAGCATGGAGCCCAACATGATACCAAACCTCTTTCCAAGAACTTTTTAACCTTCTAAAAATCTTGTTATTTCTCCTAGCCCCCACAAAGCCCCCACAAAGCTCCCACAAAACTGGAAATAAGCCAACATGTTATAGAAAGCAACCCTTAGGGTGAGTGAAGAACCTCCTCACTATTAAAGCTCCATGGTGAGCCAAATAAACATCAAAGGTCTCAAGAAACAATTGAAGAAGTGAATTGACAATTCTGAAAGAGATGATCAAGGTCCTCTTCTACTTCTATAAAGAATACAATAGTACGACTCTTTGAAAAAAGACACCAAAAAAATGGGACAATAGTAGGGGGAGAAGGAAGGATCCACCAAACAAAGGAAAAAAGATCTGCAAGAAAATTTTAGAAGAACTTGGGGCCAAAGGCAAGCATCCCTTCTACTCAGACTAATGAAAAAAATCCTCCAATAGAGATCAAAAGGCCATAATATCTGTCGTCTTCCTATTGGACAACAAATGACAAAATCACATAGCAAGAGAGGAAGAATTGTCCAAAGTATGTAAAGATTAAATCCACAGAACAACCTCACATAGAAGGTAGAGGGTATATGGTAAGGGAACAAGAAGCAAAAGAGTTTCCTATGCCAAAAAAAAGAACAAAAAAAACTAGGAGCAGAGGAATCTCTCTCAATCACCTATCCTCCCAAAAATAAGAATTAGACCCATCACCCATAAGAGTAATGAACAAACTGAGAGGAAAAGTAAAATTAGAGGAGATAGCCTTCCGTAGGTTTCTAAAAGTGCCTTTTGTGAACCCCACCCAGAGGTTCAATTCAAATTGATGGGGAGTGGGGAACCATACTTGCTCACCATAATCCTATGCCACAAAGTATCAAGCACACCAACCATTTGGTCAACAAGGCCTCGTTATACAACCTCAAATTGCCAATGCCTAGACCTTCTAGATTCAATGTTTTGGACACCACCTCCAACTTGACAAGATGAGAACCCTTCCTCGCAGCAACCCCTCCCCAAGAAGAAGTTCCTCTTAGTCTTCTCTAAACTCTATGTAGTGGAAATGGGTATTCTAAACAAAGGAAGTTGGTCAAAATCCCACTCAAAATGGACAAGATTAGAGTAACTCCACCCCTTGTGGAAAAAGCATTTCTCAAAGAGTAGGGACACTTTTGCACCTTTTCCACGACGGATTCTCAAAATGACATACATCTAGGGTTGCTACCAAGGGGAAGATCCAACTAAGAAGAGGGGAAAGATCCAACCTTGCATTTTCTCTGATTCTATTAATATTTTGACTAGAAAATGACTTGAAAAATGATAGGATACAGGTTAGATTAACAAAATACTCATCCTTATCTGAAATGAAAAAGATAATGTCATCAACAAATTGAAGATGAGACAACAATAAATTATTCCCTCCACCAAACTCCTTTAAAATATTACCCTTCACACCTTTCAAAACCACTCCAACTCAAAATCTAGGATCCCCATTTATAATCAAAATGGTTAAAAATCATTTTTGGTCCCTGAACTTTCATGAAAGTAACAATTTAGTCCCTGAACTTTGATTTGTAACGATTCAGTCCCTATACTTTTAATTTTGTAACAATCAGTGTTTTCATTGCGCAAGGCGCACCTCAAGGCGACAAGCCCCTTGATCGCCTCAAGGCGAGAGGCGACAAAAAGGTGACGCCCGAGTGAAGCGAGGCGCAATAAATAGAAACATAAATAAATAATATATATAGAGCATAAATTTCTATAGTAAATATAATTACATAAAGTGTCAAATTCTTATCCTCCTTACACATTAATATTGAATAGTAAAAACATATAAGGGCCAAAACATCAAACAAGAATCAATTTCTAGTAGTTCCAAAACACCATGAAGACAAGACTTAAGAGTTAAGAGTGAACAAAAACTAAAAGTCCAAAAGCCAAAAGTAAAACATTAAAGGTCAAAATCATCATCCTCCTCTCCTTCTAAATCTAAGCCTCTAAGGCCTCATCTACTGCTCCTCTTTGGCCATTATCCTCTTCAATATCCAACTCTTCTTCATCATCGTCATTGTTGTCACTAACCACCTGTATAGTCGGTGGTCGACTTCTAGAAGTTGTGGGAGTTGCACTTGCCGGTGCCTTTCCTTTAGATCTTGTGTACTTTAAGGGTTTTTTTTGGTGGGCTATTATTAGGGCTTTTAAGTTATGTTAAACATAATAATAATAATAATAATAATAATAATAATATATAAAAAAAAGAGAGATCACAAACGACAACTTCAATCAGGTGACCGCCTGTGTCACAGGCGACAGGCGCACAAAGGCGCTCGCCTGATTGAATCTACTCGCCCCAGCTACCTACGAGGCGCATAGGCCCCTAGGCGCCTCGCCTCTCGCCATAGGCGAGCGCCTGGGGTCGCCTCAATAACACTGGTAACAATTTAGTCCCTAAACTTTAATAAGTAACAATTTAGTCCCTAAACTTTAATAAGTAACAATTTAGTCCCTGTATTTTCAAATTTGTATCAATTTAATCCTTGTCGCAAAAAATTTCATCAAAATTAAATGTCAATTTTTATTATTTAATGACTAGACTTTGTGGTTTATAAATATATTGGGTCCCAAATTAGTTTATAAATCTATCTAGGTAAGAAATTTCATTAAATCTTAACATTAATTTTCACTATACAGACTAAATTGTTACATATGAAAGTTCAAGGACTAAATTGTTACAAAATTGTAAGTATAGGGACTAAATCGTTACAAATCAAAGTTCAGGGACTAAATTGTTACTTTCATGAAAGTTCAGGTACCAAAAGTGATTTTTAACCTAACCAAAACCTTTCCTCTAGAGAACTTTATCCTAAAGGTCTCAAACCACATGGTCATAAGACCATAATACTTCTCAGAATGGAACCTCTCCATGCTTATAAATTCTATAATCTTGGATAGCGTTGGTAGCTATAAGAGTTTGATTCAAAATCTGTTATCTTCAATGACGACACCTTGGAAATTAGAGAATGCATCAGGGAGGACCTTTCTTAATCTATCAACCCATCACCTTGACAATGATTTTATATATACTAGTAACCAAACTGATGATTTAGAACTGTTCAAGATCCCTCCCTTATAAAACTCATAAAAGACCTTTTAAAGTTCACTCTTATTACAGTCCCAATTATCCTGAAAAAAAAAAACGATGGTAAAACTATCTGGACATGGGGCTTTATCCCTATGAAACCCAAAAGCCTCCGTCCTAATTTCTTTTAAGAAAAAAAAAAAGGAGATTCCAACTCCAACCAATTTATCCCTCCAAGAGATAAGATGCCAATCAAGGCCTTCTACAAAAGGCTTGGAAGAAACCACCCAAGCATAAAAAGACGAAAAAGGACTTAACCTCGATCCCTTATCCCCACCCAAGGTTTTGCCATTAGCATTTTCTGGAGAAACTATGGTGTTCTTGCTCCTTTTCCCATTTTCCATTCTATGGAAGTGGGGTTACAGTCCCCTTCTTTGGCCCATTTTACCTTTGCTTTCTGTCTCCCGCTGAGATCCTCCCTCCTCACCAACTCCTCAAAACCTTCAACTTAAAACTTAAAAAATAGACCATGCCATGGCAACATTAAACATGGAATCAAGACTTCAAGTTTGGAAACATCAACCAACAAGAAGAATCCCCAAGAGCTGCTTACAAGCTAGGAAACTATTCAAACACCCTTTTTAACCCCAAAGTCAACACCATAAACTTGGGAACACAATTGAGGAACAAAACACCCGCAGGAGATCACATTCTGAAGTACAGAACCTTGAAGACCACTGACTTTAGAATCCAGAACTAGCAACATGTCTTGGAACCACAATATTGATTTCATTACATCATAATGCAATCCAATTCAATAGAAAAAAGTTTGTATCCATAGTGCTAGGAAATTGACACTCAAAGAATAAACTTCGACCATTGATGCTCAAGGTTGACACCGTAACGGATCGAGAGGGAAAATCATTGCTACGAGAGGCCTAAGGCAAGGGGACCCCTTATCCCCTTTCCTTTTTACCATCGTTGGGGATGCTGTTAGTAAATCTGTGCAGTATTGTCTCGAGAAGAAATTCTGAATGGCTGGTTGATTGGTAAAAATAAGTTAGTGGTTTCTATGCTTCGACACCCTCATTTTCTGCCTGAGCAACGAGTTAGACATGGCTAGATGGAAGGACATTATTAATTTGATCATTGTGGGCTCGGGTCTGGTGTTGAATATGGCAAAGACCTCCATGATAGGCATTAATGTTGACATTGAGGAAACGACCAAATGGGCCAAGTTTTTTGTGTGCTAAAGGAACTCTCTGCCTATTAAATATCTTGGCTTTCCGCTTGGGGGTAACTATCATAGGAAATCCTTTTGGGATCCTTTATTGGAGAGGTTCAAGCGGAAGATCAACAAGGGGAGGAGATTCCCCATTTATAAAGGGGGAAGAGTTACCCTTGCCCAATCAGTTCTCAATAGTCTCCATTTGTATTACTTCTCCTTACTCAAGGCTCCCAAGTCCATAATCAAGGCCATGGAAAAAATTGTTAGAGATTTTGTTTGGAGTGGATGTCTGTACAAATTGGGAGCAAATTTAGTTAAATGGGATTGGTCCTTCATCTAATGGGGTCTCCCCCTTTTTGTGGGCTAGTTTTTTTTTTTTTTTTTGTTCGCCCGTGTATTCTTTCATTTTTTCTCAATGAAAACATGGTATTTCATAAAAAAAAAAAAGTTCAATGGGAATGGTCCTCTTTGCCGATTCATCATGGTGGTTTGGGAGTGGGTTCTCTAATGCAAAGAAATTTCGCCCTCATGTCCAATTGGCTATGGAGGTTTATCCAAAAGGAGAACTCTTTATGGAGGAAGGTGACAAAATTTATGGGATATCTCCTTGTGGGTGGAAGTCCGACCAACTTGAAGGAAAAAAAAAGGAACAAAATTTGGGTGGATGCCGCAAACTACCCATTTTTGAGCAGTTCACTAAATTTACTATCAAAAGTGGAAGGTGCCATCAAGTTTTGGGAGGATAGATGGTGCGATGATCAACCCCTCAAAACCCTCTTCTTAGACTTATTCTTCATTTGCTGCCATTGCAGATTGTTGAAACAATGAACTCGGCTTTTAGAAGGGGCCTTTTTGATAGGGAGCTTAGCAGTTGGATGACCTTGGTGAAAAATAATTAAGGATGTGAATCTGGTTAATGATCATGACTTGATAAGTTGGAAGCTTGAAGGGTTAGGCAAATACTTGCGAAATCTATGTTCCAAAAGATGATCACAACTTCTCCTAAAATCAATCAATCCATCAGTAGTATGATATGGAAGCACAAAAGTCTTAAGTCCTAAGAAGGTTAAAGTTTGTCTGTGGTCTCTTGCCTAAAGAAGCCTAAATACGGATGATAAACTTCAAAATAAATTTTATTAGTGGGCTCTATCCCCCTCAGCTTGTAGGCTTTGTCTTCAGTCAGCAGAATGCATAGATCATCTCTTTATCCATTGCAATTTTGCGGGGAAAGCTTGGAATTTTATTGCAGGCCTGCTAGGTATTTCTTTTGTGTGCCAAAGTGGATCGATGAGTGGTTAAATGAAGGGCAGGCTGGGTGGAATCTTAAGAGGAAAGGCAAAATTATGGCTAGTTGTGCCTTCGGGGCTACTCTTTGGCTTTTGTGGAAAGAGAGGAATTCTAGAACTTTTGAAGATACGTCTGATAGCTTTGATTTTTTTGTGATAGTGTACAAAACATGGCGTCTTGGTGGATATCTTTATACAAAAATTCTTTTGTAATTATAGCTTGCGATTAGTAGTGATTGGAAGTCTCTGTTAAAATAGTTTCTGGGCAAGAGTTTCCTCCACCCTTGGCCCTTAGGCCGTTTGCCCCTTTTGTGATTAATATATATCTATGATGTTTCTTGTCATAAAAAAAAAGGTTGACACTGTAACGAAGATCAATCTCTCTTTTTCTTCTTCTTCTGTCTCACTATCTTTCTTTTTCATGTTTATTTTTTTCCTTATTCTTTTTCTGTTTTATTATTTTTTATTCTTTTTCATTTGACTTCTCTTCCTTTTCTCTGTCTGAATACCCTCGGCTCAATTTGAACCCAAAACCCCCTACCCCACCATGCTTTCTTAGTATGAATAAGCTCCCCGCCTTTCAACACTGTCTAAACCACCCTTTGTATCTTGTACTCATTTATCTCCAATATATATATTTCTATTTATTACTTGTTGGTTTTGAGTGCCCGTCGTTATCTTATATATTTTAATACAATGAGTTGCCAGTTGTTGGTCCTTGAAGCTATACTTGGATAGTTGTTTTTTTTCAATAAATGATAATGTTAATCTTTATATTTTCAATTTGTATATTAGAAGATAATAGAGGATATTCAGCAATTGGCCTGATCATACTATAAATCGTTTACGTAGTTCTACCATATTTTTCAATTTATTCAAAAAGACCTAAGTTGCCCAAAAAAATCTAGAAGTTGAAAGTATTGAAAATTTAGATTTCTAAACAGTGCATTGTAATGAAGTATGAAAGACTCATGAATTTAAAGGGTCTATGGATTGATTTTAAAATATTACCTTGCAGGAGTTTGATGTCACCAGTGAAAACATCAAGAACCCGAAGGAGCGATTGGCTCGTCAAAAACAAAATCTTCGTCGTCGTTTAGGTTAGCATACACACACACATTTGAAAATGATATATTATATTGGAGTATGCATTATTTACAATCTGTATTATAATATAGTTAAGGATTTATCTTGTTTATTTACTATATTTCTAGACTGTTGCATGTATTTTTTTTATTACAATTACTGGTCCTTAGAAAGAATTGGAGTTGCCAAATTGAGCATACTTGGTAGATAAAACACCTACTGTCTTTCCTTGGGGGGAATGTTTAAGTTTAATCCCCCACCCCACATTTGTTGAACTAAATAAAGAAAAAGGAAAAAAAAGCGATTCGTGCTTTTATAACTAATGTATTGATTTCATGAATTGAAAATAAGAGACTAGGTCAAGTATGGGACTTCTTTGAAGATTTTTGAAGAAAACCTAGAGGATGTTGTTGTCTTTTGAAGGCTTTGGTTAGAGTTTCATGGGTAGCATTTCATACCTCTATGTAGAACAATCAATAACATGCAGTATGGTATGGTTTTTCTAATTTCTTATCATCTGGTTGGTTATTAGTGTAGAACAGTTTGAATAAAAGTTGGTTAAAATAGATTCTTTGTGGGGAAGAATTTTTTTTCCCTCTATCTTTTTGAGTCTTCTAAATGTTGTCATGACCCGTTTATTTCTTTAGAATTGTAAAGTGTTGTTTTTCTACTATAATATCTTTGGATTCCTTGAACTCCGTAACTCCAAGAAAAATTATTCCAGAGATATTTATTAGGATTCTCTTGGGTCGGCATAATAACTACAAATATGCTGATTGGCTTTGCATGCTTGATTTTCCAACCTTTCACTAATAAAATAGCTTTCACTTGAGGAAATGATAAAAAGACCCTGAAAACCTCTTTAAGAATAGTATCTTAGCTACCATGAGTTATGAATCATAGCCTCCCCTTAGGAAATGGCAAAATGCACAAAAAGATCAATATCCATGAGATAGTACTATAGATCCATAAGATGCTATTTAGTTGTGCCTTTATAACTCGTATTCATGTTTGCTTTGGGTGTCGGTATCTAAGGCTTTTTGTAATTATCCGTTTGGTCTCATGTTGCTTGATCAGAGTCCCTTCCTGTAGTTCT
Organism: Luffa acutangula; assembly: GCA_036850905.1. Classification (NCBI taxonomy): domain Eukaryota; kingdom Viridiplantae; phylum Streptophyta; class Magnoliopsida; order Cucurbitales; family Cucurbitaceae; genus Luffa; species Luffa acutangula. The sequence continues at coordinate 2,800,838 of CM072097.1, forward strand.
TTTGAGCTTGGTTTTTTAGATGTTTTTGTATTCTTTCATTTTTCTTTTTCTCGATGAAAGCTTGATTTCTTATAAAAAATAGCATTGAAGTTACTTTAGGAGCATACATTAAAATCAAGAAGGTCAAGAAGCCTTAAAAAGTCTCATTAAAATCATGAAAGTCGAGAAGCCTTAAAAAGCCTCATTAAAATCAAGAAAGTCAAGAAGCCTTACAAAGCCTCTTGTAATGAAAAGGTAAGAAGGGTATTTGGTTGTGCTTTTGGTGGAATAGGTTTTATAATTGTTGTATAAATGCACATACACATATTTGTAAGAAACTAATTTTCATTAAGATAAATGAAAGTTGAAAAATGAGGGCCTACAAAACAGAATAGCTTGAGTAGAGGGTGTTGAAACCACATATTTTCAAAATGTGAAAGGATATGGGCTTTAGGTGGTAGCACCTTCACTACGGATATAAGTTTTGTTGCATTCTTTATCGAATAGCGAAGGAAGACCTTGACCATATCTGTAGAGCTGTGACTTTGTTCGATCCGTTTGGTGTTCCTTTTTCAAGCTGTTTGCCTTGCAGTTTGCTAGACATAGAGGTCTTCGGGAGATGATTGAAGAGTTCCTCTCCCATCCTTCGTTTCGGGAGAAGGGGAAGTCCTTGTGACATGTAGGGATATGTGCTGTCTCGTGTGTTTGTGGGGTGAGATAAACAATAGGACTTTTAGGGGGTTGGGGAGGGATCCTAGTGAGGTGTGGTCCCTTGCTAAATTTCATGAGTCTTTTTGGGCCTCGACAACACGGTTATTTGGTAATTATTTGTTAGGTCTGATTTTGCTTGATTGAAGCCCATTCCTATGGTGGGTTCCCTCTTGTGTGCTTGGTTTTTTTGGATGTTCATGTATTCTTTCTTTTTTTTTTCTCAAGGAAAGGTTGGTTCTTTATTAAAAAAAATGATCTAATGTCATCCTCGGGTGTAGAGGTTTTTCAACTTCCTTACAAAGTTCCTCAAAACCTTTAGAGAACCTATCCAACTAGCAATATGCCGTAAATCTTGAAGATTGCACCACCACCCTTGGGAATATGCACCTTCCAAGATCAGGAGAACAAGAGGAAGCAGGAGGATGGTACCTACATAAAAGAGAAAAGATTGAGTTGCATGAGAACCCTTTAGGAGAATTAGGAGACGAGAAATGAGTGTCCCTAGCCCCTGGGCAAAGACAATAATTGTTCAACAAAGAAAGCAACAAGGAAACTTCCAAGGGTTCACAGTGAAATAAAGGTCGACTAAAGTTAGATGGGGACAAATGGTAGGGATAAAGGAAAAGCTGACTGTGGGAGCTATCCCCTAACCATCGATCTTCCCATAAACAAATCATAGTCATAGCCATGTAAGATTAACTGTTGTGGAGAAGGTGGGGATAGATTCAAGCTCTTAGGGGAAATAAGCATGGATGTCTTATCCCTTCCCCCTTTTGCCCCTTGAAAGGGCGGTGGATTGTTTTAGTGGTTTCCTTTTAGGAGGTCTTGAGAACGGCATGGTAGTAGGCTTATTATGGGAAAAGGCTCACTGGCGATAGTAATAATTTCTAATTTGTTTCTAACGTGTATTGAATAGAGTTTTTAATGTGTTTTTAATCTGTTTTTAACGTGTATTGAATAGAGTTTGTCTTTGCTACTTGGGACATCATTTATTTTGATCAGCAAGTGATATTATCATTCAGAATGATGACTTATGAGGATCTTTTGGGCTTGGTAGATGATATGCTGTTCCTCGAGTCTTGGCCCATGTTGCTTGTTTTCATGTGTACGCACCAAGAAATTTAATTTCCATTGACATGTCAATATTTTCTCTGTTTATAAAAAAAATCATTTCTAATTTGTTGAAAATACAAGGAGGAAAATTTAAGCAACGTCCTCACTATTATTAAAAATATTATTACAAATTAGGGGCTGAATCTGAATTCCATGTCAACCTTATTAAGTCTAAAATTGCTGGCTGCCTGTAATTGCAATGCCATGGAGGTAAAAGAGATAGCTGAGTGGGGTGTTGCATAGAACATCCTAATTTTTCTTTGATATGAAACAAAGCTATTTTATTGGAGATAATTAAATATACTGAAGGAAGTAAAGAAGTTACAAAAAGAATCTCTAATTAGTTTGCATGGAAGCTAAGAAGCATGGATATAAACATGAGACACGGATACGGTGACATTGTCATTCTTTAAAAATCTAGGACACGGACACGACACAAACACGTTTAGAAAAATATACATTTTTAAAAATATATATATTGTTTTTTTTTTCAAAAAGGAAATTCAAAATCATTAAGTTTATGCATTTGTATGCTTAAAAAAATGAGTTTAATGTATTTCACTCTTAAAATTTATTATTTTTGTCATTTAAGTATTGTGTCTATTTACACGAAAAGTTCTTTTGTAATTATAGTCTGCTTATGATTATTAATGATTGGCAGGCTCTTCTGAAATAGAGTTTTGGGAGGGGTTTTCTCTACCTCAACCCTTAGACTGTTCTCCTTTTTTTGTGATGTATATATATATATATATCTATCCCCTAAGAAGCACGGACACTTCATTTATGTGTCTGACACGTATCCGACACGGATACGCTCTGACACGTGGCTGACATGTGTCGGACATGCAAAATTGCGTGTCCAATTTTTTTTTTTTTTTTTTTTTTTTTTTTTTTTTAAATTTTCGGACATGTCCAGACACGTGAGGGACACGGTCCGGACACGCCAAGTCGACCACATCTTACCCATAATGCTAAGTTTTTTTACTTGTAAAAGGAAAAAAGAAAGAAAAAAAAAGAAACTTACCAGAGTCGTACACGGGAGAGATGAGAGAACGAAGGAGGAGAAAAAAGGAGGAGAAATTGGAAGGAGGGAGATGCAGTCGGTTGAATAACTTGAAGGAGGAAGAAACCACGAAGGTGTCGACGGCAGCAGTAGATATTAGGGTTGAAAAACTTGGAGGGATAAAAAAAACTGAGTTGTCGGCTCCCAGCTATAGTTTAGGGTTTTAAGTTTTAACTTTTATCTTTTAAATTATAAACATGAGTGGGCTTTGGGCTTTTTATGATTTAAATCAAAATTTCAAAAGTTGGGCTATGGGTTTTTATGATTTAAAATTTCAGGGCCATGGGTTTTTTATAATTTAAAATTTCATGGACTTTAAGTATTACCTATTAAATTATTAATTAAGCATATATTGTTTGACAATATATATACATATAATATATTTTTCAATATATATATATATATATATATTTATAAAAATTATTAACGTGTCCCCAACGTGTTGTGTCCTATATTTTTAGAAATAGTCGTGTCGCCGTGTCCGTGTCGTGTCGCTGGTGTGTCACGTGTCTGTGCTTCTTAGTATATCCCTTTGATGTTTCTTATAAAAAAACAAAGTATTGTGTCTATTTAGTATACTTAACCAGTGTTCGATAAGAACCTACAACTAGTGTTTGCCACATATTAATTGTGCTTATAAGTGTTCAATACATGTCCAACAAGAGAGTGTCCAAGTGTCCGACATGTATTGGACATGGATACGCTAGCCAAACAAATATGTTCGTGCTTCTTAGCATGGAAGTATGGGAGCACTGACAAGATGACTTGGATTTAGCACACTGATGAGTAAGAGGAAAAATAATGACACCTTGAAGTAGGTTTAGATCTTTGTCTTCTCCATCGAAGATATGTTTTGTCCTTTTAATCCAAACTTCCATTAAACTCATAATGACACCTTTAATATGATGTGTTTCTAGCATATGACCATACAACTCTAGGGAGATCAAATCTTAGACACTCCTTAGGAGGAAGAGTCGACTTCTAAAAGGCTCGAAGAATCTGGGCGAAAGAGGCCAGAAAGATCAGAAAAGAAAAAGGTGATTTGAATCCTTTGTGCTGCCTTTGCCTTTGCACTTGCAACACTGATTCTACTGACTAGGGCTATACATGGGTCGGATTGGATCAAGTTACGAGATTTTTTTGGACCAACCTGATTCAAGTTGGTCGATTATGAAAACTGAAAGAATTGAAACCAGTGTGTAACCCAACCCAACCCAACCTGACTTGTTGGGTTGATGCAGTATTTGGAGAAAACAACAACACACTCGAAGTACAAACAAAACAACAACCCACGTGTCATGATTCATGAACGTAAAAGTAACACAACAAGAACATGAGACCCACACACCATATGAACATAACAAAGCAAAACAACCCACCTAAAGCACAAACACAGGAACTTCAACAATGGAAAGCGACACGAACACAAGAATGAGAGATTTGAAACACAAGCATAATGGATTTGGCATTACCATATAGAAAAGGGAGCTCTTTGGCGTCAAGTTATTGCTACAAAATATGGGACCACACATTTTGACCTAAAGCCAACTTTAGGTCATTAAATTCAACCAGAGGTCCCTGGAAATCTATTGACAATATGAAACTTTTGTTCTATTCCAATATATCGACCATGGTTTAAAAATACCTCTTTTTGGAAAGATGTATGGTCGAGGAACTCAACCTTCAAGATATATACCCTTGGCTATATCATTTATCGACCACCAAAAAAGATGCTCCCATGATTGATTTTTGGTGCTCGCAATCCCAATCATGGATGCTATATCCAAGAAGAAACCTCTTTGATATTGAGACAGAGGAATGGATTTCTCTAATGGCAAACTTGCGGTTGATGATCAATAACAACATAGGCAATTCTTGGTGCTGGGATCCTGAGAGTAGTAAATCCTTCACCTCTAAATCTCTATCGAAGCTATTATCATCCACGATGCCTCGTGATTTTTCTGAATTATACAAGCACATTTGGGTGGGCTGTATTGCAAAAAGGTGAAATTATTCCTTTGGGAGGTTAGTCATTCCTGTATCAACACGTATGATAAACTCCGAAAAAAGGTTCCCTTGGCTGCACATTTCTCCTTCACGCGGCTCGATGTGCTATAGAGATGTTGAGTCTCATATTCATTTATTCTGCAATTGTCCATTTTCCACCAAGTTTTGGAACTTGCAATCGGCATTTGAATGGGCCTTCCCTAGATCGAGTGATATTCTTTTCCTTTTATCTCTTCTACTTATGGGGGATCCTTTTAAAAATGACAAAAAGATCCTCTGGCTTTGTCATGTTCGTGCATTCTTTTGGAACCTTTAGTTGGAGCGTAATGGTCGCATATTCATGGATAAGAAAAAGGATAAGAACATAGGCTACTTTACGGAATCTACTTCCTTTTTAGCTGTATCTTGGAGCAAATTGTCTCATTCTTTTTGTAATTATAGTCTTACTACCCTCGTTGATCAATGGAGGTGTTTTTTGTAAATAATATTCGATAAGACCCTTTTGTATTCCATTTCATCATACCAATGAGTGAAACACAAGCATAATCTCAAATAATAGACCTTAAGGTTCTTCCTCCATTGGAGTTGCTTTTGTTGACAATGACTGAAAACTTTTGCGCGTCATGGAAATCTGTTTTTAAATATCAGGATCTCATCACTAATAGGATTAGTAATATGTGGAAAATGGGGGTGCACCATCTTCTGGTCTGATCCATGGGTAACAAACCAATCTTTGGCAGTTTGCTTTCCCCTCATTTACAAACTCTCGAGATGCAAAACAGCTTTGGTAAAGGATGTCTAGAATGCTGAAAACGGTTGCTGGGACTTATAGTTGGGCAGGAACTTAAAAGATGAAGAAGCAGAGAGGGGGGATTTGAGTGTTATCCTCGAGCTGATTATCCTCTCTCAAGGAGACGACACATGGAGGTGGCTCCTTGGCACTAATGGTCAGTTTTCCACGAAATCCTTGATTACTGATATGTCATACTCACCTTTCATAATCGACCTTTTTTTGGACAGGGGTATTTGAAAAGAGAGGTATCCCAAAAAAATCAAATTTTTTCTTTGGGATCTGGCACATTGAGGTATCCATTCAAAAGACTATCTACAACGTCATATGCCCTACTTAGCCTTGTCCTCAAGTTGGTGCCCATTATGCAAGCGAAGTGACAATACCAGTGGCCCATGTTTTCATTCATTGCTCCTTTGTTTGGTCTTTGTGGAGTAAATCTTTTTTTCTTTCAACTGGCATGCGGCCCTCCCATGAAATGTTAGAGATCTCCTTGCTTCTGTTTTGTGAGGCCATCCTTTCAAGGGTAACAAAGCACTGATTTGGGAGCACTTCATTAGGGCTGTTCTCTGGCTTCTCTGGAAAGAATGTAATAATAGGGTTTTTTTGGACAAAGAGTTATCCTTTGATGAGCTCTTTGATCTTGTTATTTATTATGTTATTTCTTGGTGTAAATAGTCTATCTCTTTGCATCTTATAGCTATGCCTCCTTATCTCTTTGCATCTTATAACTATGCCTCCTTAGTTTCAAACTGGGAGAGCCTTTGTAATATCCATGGATTCTTTGTCCCTTTTGTAAATTTCATACATCAACAAAATTGTTTCTTACAAAAAAAAAAAAAAAAGAAGGAAATTTTTGTGGGGTTTTTCCATTGTTGGGAGCTATGATGGATGTTTTCTTCCTTTTATAATGCAAGACAAGATGCTTTGCATCAATTCATTGTGTTGTAGTGTGAGAATGAGAGATGAAGCAACTGGGCTATGGTTTGGGGAATGAGAGAGATGAGAGAAAGTTACCCCACATGAACCTTAGGTCCTCAAATATAAAACATATTTTTATTTAATATATGAGGTCGATTCAAGTCGAGTTGAACCGAACCTAAATAACTTCAACCCACGAACTGAACCGAAAATTCGATTATGCTAAAAACCAACCCAATCAAAACAAAAATTTACTAATCCAACCCTAAAACCTAAACCCTTACCGTTTGGTTTGGGTGGTTTGGGTCATCGAGTTATTTGAACATCCCTAATTTTGACTAGGGGAGAAGTGAGAGTTTCACATTTGAGAAAGCTAAAATTGTAAATACATTCTAAATTTGAATTTCACGTATGAGTCCCTTTGGGGACATCCAATAAAATTTCATGTATGAGAATTGTAATTTATTATTATTATTATTAAATGTAAAATCTCCTGGCCTAGCATGCTACATCAACCAGAAAACCACAAAAAATAATTCATGCTGTGTAATCATGGTATGCGATACACATATCACCTAGTAAATTTGATTTTATTTAATTATTATTATTTTTTGTCTGTCTTTGTTAGTTAAGATTTTTAGGGGTTCCCTTTTATTGGTTCAGTGGTTCAGTATGCTACATGCTTCAAGATTTTTGAAATTTATACCTTATTTTTGGTCTTGTTGCTCCACAACCTTATATTTCATTTCCATTAATTAGTATTTGTTTTTCTAGGTACAAGTCCTTTATCACGTTTTCTTGTTAGCAAATCATCTCTGTCCCTTTTGCACAGGTTTGGATGTGTGTGAGCAATTCATGGATGTCAATGACATGATAAGAGATGAGGACTTTATTTTGGACAAAGTTAACATGCACGGTAATGGTGGAGACAAGCAGATGTATCCATCAAAATCAATACATAATATCCAACAGTTTGTTGCTAATATGGTGCCGTATATTGTAACCAAAAGGCCAAGTGCTCGGGAAATGAACCTTCTGAAACGGAAAGCAAAAATAAACTCCAAGGACCAGACAAAGCACTGGTCTGAGGAAGGAGAGACAGATGTAGCAAGCACCCAACTCGTGGAAACACCAAGGGGATCAGGTCCGGACTTACTAAGTTCACAGAAGGTACTATCCTTTTATTATATCTTTGCATGGCTTCCTGATATGGTGGGCAGATTTGTTTTGCTTTGCTGGTACTTCGAGGCTTCTGGTGCTTTTCTTGGTCTTCTTTGCTGGTGTCAAATGCATGTATCAGTTTATTGTTTGTTTTGTATGCTTATTCTGGTGTTTGGATGTAGTTATGTAATTTACTGGGTCATTATTGTCACAAGGGGATGTTGGACTGGTGTGGATCTTTTACCTGCAAATTGATGTTTTTTTGGGCCTCCTTGAAATGAAAGGAATCCTTGAGAACTCCTCGGTCAAGGCTACTTAAAAATCTAAGATTCTTAAATAAGTGAAGTTCTTTTTGTGGATATTTTCTCAAGATTGGTTGAACACGTGCAACAAAGTGCAAAAAAAGGTTCCCTAACCATGCATTATCTCAGTTGGTGCTCTTGCTTGTAAAAGCTCCTAGGAAGACCATAATCACCTCTTTTTGAACGCTTTTATAGGTAAATGATTATACAAATTCTGTTCTGTTCCCTGTAAAAGATCACTGTCAAAGGAGGAGAAAATTAGGAAAGTTGCAGTAATGCAAAAATATCTGGTCTTGAGTGGGTTCAGATCCTAATGGAATAAGTAGTGAATTTTAGGGTTCGTTTGGCATGCAAGATTGAGTAATGAGGAATGAACATTTGTAACCATTATTCATTTTTTATATTTAGAAAATAATTAATTTTGAAATTTTGTGTGAAGTAATTTATTAAACAAAATATTATAGATTAATTTAATTTGACTTTACAACTAGTTCAATTTATAACAAATAATTCAATTTTAGATAGATAGTAAATAAATAAAAATCCAAATTATATTTTACAAATCTCATTTTTGCATACCAAATGCAATTACCCTATTCTCAAGCATTACATTTTCATATCTATGTACTGGATGTTTGCTTTTAGTGGCCTGAACTTATAGTCCACTTTAAATGTTCTGGCTTAAGTCTACTAAGATTGGATAATTAGCATATTTCTTTCAAATGTAAAGACAACTTTTGGGGGATTGTCGAAGCAATGGCCTCTCCTTGGTGTCCTTTTTGTAATTAGTTTTGTAGTTATTCTCATTTTCTTTTTGTTTTTTTTTTATGAGAGTGCTTTTATGTAGGATAGACGAAAGAAAATTGGGGGAGTACAGAAGATAAACCAACCTCCAAAAGGAGTCAAACTAACATAATAAAGGGCTTCACAAGCAAAATAAGTCCTAAAAAATAATTATAAAAAACTTTACACGCCTATGCCCACAGAGAGGTATAGAACCTAACAAGGGGCCAAATTTCTTCTCAAGGTCTCTCAATCCCTCTAAACATTCTATAGTCCCTTTCAACAAGGCCCATAAAATAGCACAAAAAGTTGACAAGCCACATAAAACAACCCAATAAGGGTGAGTGAAGGATTTCCTCCACCATAAGACTACACCATCTTGGCTGGTCCAAGCTAATGCCAATCGTCTCAAGAAAACAACTGCACACCAAGCAAGTGTAATCATTAGTGTATAGGAGACGTTCAAGTTTCTCTACTGCCCCTACAAAGGATACAACACTATGAACTTAGCAAGCAACATGAGTTCACCATAACCCAATTTGGGAATTAACTGTCAGGAAGGACTTGCCTCACAAACTTGACCTTTTTGGGAATTATAAAAAAAAGGAGAAAGCAGGAGGCAGAGGGATTCATCGAACAGTGGAAGAAAGAACAGTATGAGAACCCTTTAGACGGACTGGGACTCCAAAGGTGAGAATCCTTTCTCCCCATAGGAACAGAAAAATCCCATGCAGAGGTAAAAGGCTACAATGTTTGTCGTTCCTTTTTTGGATGAGGATAATGGAGACCAAGAACAAGGGAAAATGAGTTCCTTGAGGTGGGATAAATAAAAGCCACTAAATGAATGTTTCATGGAAGCCCAGTGATATAAACGAAAAAACAAAGAGCAGAAGGGTCTATCCCCCACCCTACCTATCAGAAATAAGTATCCAATCCATTGTCTGGCAAACATTGAACAAAATGAGGGAGGAAAAGGAGCCCATCGAAAATAGCTTTCCACGATTTTTTTGTAGTACCTTTTGAGATTCATCTCGAAATCCACTCAAAAGGATGGGCTTGTAATTGCTTGTAGTAGCCTTATGTCATAAGTTGTTAGATTCTTGAGGGAAGTGCCACAACCACTTAGCCAACAAGGCTTCATTTCACGTCCTTAAATTAGTTATACCTAGATCCCAAGATCCATCAACTTGCCCACCACATCCCATTGAACTCCTCATCAATCTCCTTCCATAAGAAATTTCTCATAAGCTTCTTTAGTTAGTAGCGACTTACTAACTGCTGCATGGATCCTCAACCATTGGAAGTAAGTAGTGATTCTACTCAGACCAGATTGTATCAAAGTAAGTTTTCTTCATTTGTATGGAGGGAAAAATGAAACAAAATTCAAACCTCAGGACTAAATTGTTGAGTTTGAAAACTCAGGGACCAAACTGAAACCTAACCCAAACCTCAGGGACTAAAAGTGTATTTTTCCCTAAAATAAAAGATGCCAATTAAGATAAATGAACCATTATTGGTTAGTTAGGCTAGTAACCAATTACTTCCTTTTAACACTATAAATTCGGGTCAGTAGGCTGGACTGACGACTTTTGAGAATTCAATAAAGAAACTTTTGAAGTAGCTGTGTCATTTCCTTTATTATTATTATTTTTTTATATTCTCTCTTTTGTGGATGTTATATGTCTTTAGCATTAGTCTCTTTTATGGTATAAAATTCCATTATTGGAACATAATAAATGTGGCTGTTCGTGATGTCTATGATTTATATATTACTGTGTGCTTCCATGGCTTGTTGATAACTGTGATAGAAAATTCTTAATATATGATGGTTGCTCGATTGTTCTGGCTGAATTAATAATTAATTTATGTTTTCTTATTTGGATTTTTTTTTGTTCATCAACTGTTCCATGATATTTGTTTTAGTTAGCATGCTTTCATTGTTCCCTTGTAATTGTTGTTTGTTTTTTACTGTAGTTTTCTTCTTCTCACCCCTCTGTGGAGTTTTTATCTAGTCTATTTTCATTATTTCGATGAAAAGTTTTGTTTCTCGTCCAAAAAATTTAAAAGTGAAATAAATGTTGGTGATCCATCTGCAGGCTTCCGTGAGTGTAAATAATGATGATGATTCTGGTGATCATGATGGTGATGGACAATGGCCTTTCCATAATTTTGTTGAGCAACTCCTCCTTGATATGTTTGATTCTAGTAAGATTTTGGATATTACTCTTTAAATGTTGGATATACTAATATTGTGTGTGCGTGTGTGATGAGTTATCATATTTTTTTTTTAACTTTCTCCTTATAAAATATCAGATTGGGAAGTCCGTCATGGTAGTGTGATGGCCCTTAGAGAAATTTTAACTCATCAAGGAGGCTGTGCTGGCGTACTGTTGCCTGACTTGAGCTTAGAAGACAGTGCTCCATTTACCACGTTAGAAGATAGAAGTGTGTCAAATAAGCTAAAGCGAGAAAGGGATATTGATTTAAATACGCAATTGACAGAAGATGAATTTGAGTTAAAACTGAAAAGACCGAAGTTTGAAGATGCATTATGTCCACAGGTCAATACGATAGTCAGTGCCCATGAGGACATTAAATTGGGAATCAGTGTGAAAGTTGAAAATGATGATAGGATTTTGCCTGATGATCAGTCTGGAGTTCAATTTAATATCAGCTCTGTAAAGGTCGAGGATCATCCTAATGGTTCATGTTATCCGCATATAGATACATCTGTTGCAGCAGTTGAGGAGGAGTGCCCTGATAATAAATTATCTTCTGAGGATACTACTATGCTGTCAAACTTCTCTGAAAATCGTGAGCTAAGGAATCTAGTTAAATTGACTAGGCATTCTTGGCTGAAAAATTTTGAATTTCTACAAGACTGTGCAATTCGTCTATTGTGTATATTACTTCTAGATCGGTATGATTTTGTTGCTTACTTGACTGTAATTTTCTATCTAAGTTTATGTTGTCATTTTTTTTTGCAAGTCCTTTGAATTTTTTATATTAGAGACAGGTATTTTCCACTTGCCGAGGGATACCTTTCTTCTTCTTTTTTTTTAATTAAAATTATACATGTATCTTGCAGTTTTGGAGATTATGTATCAGATCAAGTTGTTGCCCCTGTGCGTGAAACCTGCGCACAAGCATTAGGTGCAGCGTTCAAGTACATGCATCCTTCACTAGTTAATCAAACACTACACATCTTGCTGCAAATGCAGGTAAGTTTCATGTAAGTACATCTTCAATTGCTAAATATTGTATTGTTGCTTAGGCGTATGTTTGGTTTTGTGAAACAATCCAACTTTAATGCATCTGTATGTTGTATTAACGTTGGTTCTATTCCCCCATTCAGTTCAGACAGGAATGGGAAATTCGTCATGGGAGTCTTTTAGGCATAAAGTATTTGGTTGCTGTCCGGAAGGTATACTTTTCCTACTACTGCTTCTACTAGCTTTTTTGTATTATGTTAGATTTCATAATTTAGCATTGTTCATTTTATCTAATAGAATTCCTAAATCTCAGTATACTTTATGCATTTGAGGGGGGCTTAAGGGTAAAGGTTAGATAGAGGTTAGTTTTTTGGTTTGAAGTTAGACCTAAAGGTTAACAAGTTAGAGGGACTTAAGCAGAGGAAAGACATCTGATAAGGTCATTAGAGTATTTTTAGTGAACTTGTAGGGGAGAGACAGCATGGGACTAGTATTATTTCCAATGACATCGTTGAGCAGCTAATAGTAATAAGAATGCACCCTCAGTAGGTTTTCTAATGACAAACCTCCTTGGTCAGATTGTAGTTGGTCCCACCAAGTTGAGGTTTTACACACTTTAAGCTTCAAAACAGCCAACTTAACTTTCTTTCATTTATGTGGCCCCATGTAATCAGAGGGTTTGTGTACATTCATTATTCGATCTGAATATTCTTCCATGTCTAATCTCTTGTTGCGATTGGGTAAGTCCACAATTTGCTCCTTCCCCATGCTCAGTTGTTGGAGCTTGTTGTCTTTCTTCTCTCTTAAACTTGGCAAGAGCCTGCACCTTTTCCCTTGACCTCTCTAATCCTCTAAAAAGATATTTCATTCGTTCCCAGCCAATTACTCCAAAAAACTAGCATATTCCAGACCTCTTATCTTGAAAAGGTGGGTGGAACAAAACATTTTGTGACAATTGCTGATTCAAGCCATGCACACAACATCTCCCAGAGGTATTTGAAATCGAGAGAGCAAACATGCATCTCCAAAGGATATGACTAATATCCTCAATACGCTTCCTTATAAAGAAAGCACTATCACTGCCCCAACAAGAAGAATAAGTGCCTCTAAATACGGTCCACAATTTTGGCTCTCCCATGTAAGACCTGTCAAACAAAAAATTTAACCTTCTTGGGGAATACTTACCTCCCACAATGTGGAGAACAAGGGGTCTCTAGTTGTATGGTAGTTGCTCAAACAGAGAAGAGAAGAATGAAAAGAAAACCTTTGAGAGTGGTTGGGAGCAAGGTTGTTAACTCGTGAAACGGAACAATATTGAAATCAAATTTTAGTGTATCGTGTATCGTAACATATCGTGTATTGTAAGTTACAATTTGATAAGTAATATTTAAATATAAATAAAAATGACATAGCTTAAGCTTAAAATAGAAAAATAAATAGCCAAACATTAAATAAGTCAAAAATAAATATAAAAACATAAACTAACTTCAAAGTTCAAAAAAAAAAAAAAAAAAAGAGCTTCACTTATGGTGGGAGAATTAGTCATTTGAAAAACGAAAGAAAATGAAAGGGCACACTTAAAGGAAAAATAATTAAATTGGGTAGTTTGTTAATTTAAAATTTTCTCTAGAAACGAGGAGAATTGATGCATATCTCATATCAAAGAGAAGTCTTTTCACATTTCCTCATCTGTTTTTTATTTAATTTCTCTTTCTTCCCACTTAATTTCCTTTCAATTCATTCACGCTTTTCCATGAAAGACATGCAAGACATGAAAGACATGCAAGCGCTTCAGCCTTTTACACTATACCTCCTCTTCAAGCTCTGAAATTTCGAGCCTTTGAGTTTTTGAGTTCCAACCTTTTACACTCTCCCTCGTCTCACGCAAGCTGCAACCATTTATTGTTTCTCTCTCTCTCTTCAGCTTCTTCAAGTTTTGGAATCTAACGAACTTCTTCATGAGGGGTTTCTTCTCGCCGCGCGAACTTCTTCACAGAGCGTTTCTTTTCCGCCGCTTCATGAGAATTTGTTATTTGACGCGGTCAAGTAATCATAGACCCAAAACGCTGTCGAAACGTTTCAATTCAACCATGATTCTCATGATTTAGAAACGTGAATTGTACGAGACATGAAATTTTTTATTCAAAACCACGTTCTGAATCGTTTTCCTCCCGTTTCGATTTGAATCGTACAATTCTAATCGTGAAACGTATGATTTTAATAACATTGGTTGGGAGACAAAAAAAAGAATACCTCTTGTACCTGCGGCTGCCTAAAGACGAACATCTTCCATCTTCTAGAAGAGAAAGGAGAGCAGACACGTTTAGTGCCTCCCCACCTAAAAGATGGTGGGCAAAATCATAGTTAAATGAGTAAGAATTGCCTGAGTATGAGATGACCAACGTCACAGGACATGATCTGAAAGAGGAAAGTTGGTTTAGACAAGGGGAAAAAAGTACTAGGGGGTCTATCACCCATCCAATGGTCCTCCAGAAATAGTTTTTGAGCCATCCTCAACAGTACATTTTACAAAGTTTGAATATAAAAGAATAAGGATCACCCTAAGTAAGATAAAAAGATCACCTGCAGAAATAGCTTTCCAAGGGGTTTCTGAGCATGCCTTTAAACCTCCTCAACTGAGGTCCACTTGAAAGTGTGGGGACTACACTAGCTAGAAGGACAGGCTTCATGGTGCATTGCCCTCCTGTGATAGTTATGGTTATGGTTAATTGGAATGGAAGAATTTTCAGAAAATTGAAGCTTCTGATGACTCTTTCTGATATGGGATGTTTCAAATTCAAATTAGAGCTCTCTTTTTAATTCTTTTTGTAGATTACCCGGTCAAAGTTATCTGGTCAACTGCATGCGCTCTTGTAATCTTGTTGGCTCTTTGATGACTTTTTGTCCTCTCTTTTGTATCCTTTTCTTTTTATTAATGAAGGACGTTTCTTTTAAAAAGAAGAGTTTTTTGGCAAAAGAAAATATTATTCATTGCAATATTTGGAGCTCTAGTATTGTTGTTTATGCTTCAATCTATCATCTTGCTGCTTTCATGTTTGTACCAGGAACTTCTTAATGATTTGCTTTCACGCATTCTCCCTGCGTGTAAAGCAGGGCTTGAGGATCCAGATGATGATGTTCAGGCTGTTGCAGCTGATGCTTTAATACCAGCTGCTGCTTCTATTGTTGCTCTCAAGGGTCAGACCTTGCATTCAATTGTGATGCTGCTCTGGGACATCCTGCTTGATTTGGATGATCTGAGTCCATCCACCAGCAGGTAACATTTAGATATAAACCCCATGTCTGTCTTGGGAGGATTCATATGATTTAAAAAAAAAAGACGTTACTGTTCACACATTATTGCTGATGTATTATGTGTATTATTTTTTTAATAAGAAACCATGTGCTTCAATGAGAAAATACGGAAGAGAATTTGTTGACCAATGGTGCAATTAAAAGTCTATTTTTCAAGTTTCCTGGCTATGAGCTTTGGGAAGGTATCTTATCCTCCCTACCATCTTTTGTACTTTTTGAAAAAAAAGAAATTGTTGGCTTTTCTTTTTCCCCTTATTGTAGTTGTACTCGTTCAATCTTGTTTCAAAATTGAGAATTTCAGCCACTATGGTGAGATATTGAGGGGAAAAATTGAGAGTTTGGGTCACTGGGATGATACACAATGATGTTGGTTGATGTGTTGGTTATGGATTGTTTAGAAGAAGAGCATCTGAATAAATGATCTTTGTGAGTGCATGGTATTCTGGCTATATTATATTGTGGATACTTTGGATGAACAGCATAAGAGAACTTTTTCCTTGATAAGAAACCACGCTTTCGTGATTCATGAATGTCATGAATTAACTTGGCTCCAAATTTACCAATTTCATTGCCATCAATAATTGTCTTAGGGCTTTCTATTTATTTTGCAGTGTAATGAATCTATTGGCAGAAATCTATTCCCAGAAAGAGATGATTCCAAAGATGTTCGAGGCATTAACCTTAAGAGAGACCCAAGAGTATGATCTAAATGAAGTTATTCCTGTCCATGATACCCCAGAAGGAATACGTTCGCAGGAAAATCCATATGCATTAACATCATTGGCACCAAGGTTATGGCCATTTATGAGGCACAGTATCACATCAGTTCGTTATTCAGCTATCCGCACTTTGGTACACTTTCTCTGATGTTTCCTCTCTAATTATTTTTCACAGAAAATTTGTAAATAGTTAAGTACAATGTTGATAACTTCTACACATTCCTGCATTCTAAATTTATGATAACTCTTTCATTTTCATCGTTAATAAATATTAATTTTTACAGGAACGGTTGCTAGAAGCAGGATCAAAACAAAATATTTCTGTGCCTTCTACTACCATTTGGCCAACTACCATTTTGGCCGATACACTTAGGATTGTGTTTCAGAATTTGCTTCTAGAATCAAACGATGATATTTTGGAATGTTCAGAGCGGGTTTGGAGGCTCCTCCTCAAGGTTTTTTGATTTTGCTTTAGTTCATTATTATTGTTATTTTTCTGTCTTTAAAATTTTTTAAGTTCTTTACAATTATATTTTCTCTCTAATCACGAATGACTAATTGCATAGTAATTGACTATTTGTATCTTCTTTTCTTAATCGTTATATTATCTATCATGCAAATGAATGTTAGCGCACATTCTCTTACAATATTAGAAAAGTATGCAAGTTATGTGAGAGTAATAAACACCATCGTGGTTTTATTGCTGGCTGGATTAGATTCTACCTTGGTTTTTTTTGAGAAGGGAAACAATTTCTTTGATAGAATGAAATAGGAACTCATACTCCAAACACCAAAGGGTGAATTACATAAATGTTTTCCAATTAGCAATTAAAGATGAGAAGCTAGATTAGATTTTACCTTAGTAATCTTATATTTTTACTTTTTATCCAATTAATCTTCAAATTCTTGGAAATGGCTCTTTATTTTGCATGGTTGGTTTGTATTTTTGCATATATTTAAACGTGTATCTATGCATATATATTTTTTTTTTGATAAGAAACATCAAGGGAATTTATTCCACAAAAAGAGATATAACAGCCTAGGGGCCGGGTGGAGATCACCCCTCCCAAAAACTATCTCATAAGGGCCTGCCAATTGTTAATAATCATGAGCAGACTGTAATTAAAAAAGAAATTTCTATGTAAAGAAACCCACCAAGAGGCTGTATTTTGTACACTAGAGCAAAAAAGTCAAAAGAGTTGGACTTATCTTCGAAGGTCCTCGCATTCCTATGTGTATCTATGCATGATTAAAGGCAGTTGTAGTTGTAGGTTTATAGCTCTGAAGTAGGCCAAACACACAAACACACACACTTCTAGTGGGTTTCACTGATGTTATCAATGCTGCTCCTGAGAAATTTGGTTAGAAAAAAGTAGAACTGTTCAAGGAATTTATTGGAATTATTTGACATTATTAGGATTTTCACCTCCAATTGGAGTGTTTTAGATTGAATTTTGGTAATTTTGCTTGTATTTGTAATTTTCTATGGCCTTTGGTTACTCTTGTATCTTCCTTTTCATACTATTTTGTAGGTCTAAAAATGTTTAGTCAGATATTTGTGTTATCATGGACTCCTTGTATTATAGATGGTCTTTTCAATTATTTTTACTTTTCTTAATTGTATGAAGGCAATTTCTCATCCTCTCTGTCTCTTGTATGTTCCTCTTTTATCCATATATAATGTGTTTTTGATCATTGATTGTACAAAATTTAAAACTGCTGACAATATTTTTGTTTCCCTGGTATTAGTCTCAAGTGAAGGAATTGGAACTTGTGGCAAGATCGCATGCATCATCCTGGATGGAGCTTGCAACAACTTCATATGGTTCTGCATTCGACAGTTCAAAATTATTTTGGCCAGTAGCACTTCCTAGAAGAAGTCATTTTAGGGCTGCTGCTAAAATGAGAGCTGTAAAACTTGAAAATGAGTCTTCCAGCAGAGTTGGCATGGAGTTGGCAAAGGTAACTATTTCACATGAAAGAAATGGAGATTCTTCATCCAGTTTTTCTAAGATCATTGTCGGTGCTGATGCGGATATGTCAGTGACTCATACCCGAGTTGTCACTGCAACAGCCTTGGGAATTTTTGCTTCCAAGCTGAATGAGGGATCTTTGCAAGATGTAATCGATCCATTATGGAGTGCTTTTAAATCCACTTCTGGAGTCCAGCGGCAGGTACTTTGGAGTTTTGATCTCAGTTTTTTCTTGCCTGTTTCTGCCCCTTCCCCGCACAAGAAAAATTATCTGATTGCTTACATCCCATTAGGTAGCCTCCATTGTCCTTATTTCTTTGTTCAAAGAGATAAGGTACAAAGAGAACTCTATAGATCATGGAGTTATGTCTTGGCTGCCCAATTATTTAAAAGAATGGTTGTTGGATCTGTTAACGTGCTCTGATCCTGCATTTCCTACGAAGGATTCACTACTTCCTTACTCTGAACTTTCAAGGACATATTCTAAGATGCGTGGCGAGGCTACACAATTAGTGCGGACTATTGAGTCAACTGGGATGTTGAAGGATTTCTTTTCAAGTACCCAAATTGACTTGGAAAACTTGACTGCTGATGATGCAATTAGTTATGCATCGAAAATTCCAGCACCCATTGGAGATATTGATGGAAATGGGTTGGAGGGAAGGCAGGCAATTGATGATATAGAGTCATTGAAACAACGTCTCTTGACAACTTCGGGGTATTTGAAGTGTGTTCAGGTATTTAGAGATTTTAAATTGTATGGTAGTAATTCATTTCACTGATCTTGGAATACTTATGATGTTGCTTTGCCCTCCATTTCACATTACACATTTCATGCAATTAATTGTAGGTGAAGTTTCCATCATAAACATGGGTAGTCTAACTATGATATTGTATAAGCAAGTGCATCACATTGAATTTATGTCGTTCGAATTAAATCCTTTCCATCAGTATTGGAGGTTTTTCCCTAAATGTGCTTGAATCTTAGCTAATGGTGTTCATCATGCCACTTCATGATTATTATGGCTTTATAGATTATTGTATTTTCAATCTTTCTCAACATTCTATTTTTCCTGTCTGGGAAAATTCCCAGAGTAATTTGCATATCTCGGTCTCTGCAATGGTTGCTGCTGCAGTTGTTTGGATGTCTGAACTTCCAGCGAGACTTAATCCAATCATTTTGCCTCTGATGGCTTCCATAAAAAGAGAGCAGGTAAATATTTCCTGATGTAGAAACGTAACATTCGGAGACACTTTAATTAATCATAATATATCATTTGGAATTATTTGAAGGAGGAAATACTACAACAAAAAGCAGCAGATGCACTAGCAGAGCTAATTTGTCAGTGTGTTCTACGTAAACCTGGGCCAAATGATAAGTTGATTAAAAATATTTGCAATTTAACCTGTATGGATGCTTCTGAGACACCTCAAGCTGCAGTTATTTGCTCCATGGAAATAATTGATGAGCAAGATATTCTTTCCTCTGGGACTAGTACGAGAAAATCAAGAGCAAAAGTTCATACGCTGTCTGGTACTGATGATCGATCGAGAATTGAGGGCTTTATTAGCAGACGTGGTTCTGAACTTGTTTTGAGGTATCTCTGTGAAAAGCTTGGGGATGCATTATTCGAGAAGCTTCCTAAGCTTTGGGATTATCTTACAGAAGTATTGTTGCCTACTACTATTGAAAATGCTACTGCTGAAGGCGAACAGAAAATTATGCACACCATTGAATCTGTGAAGGATCCTCAGACCTTGATAAATAATATCCAGGTTACTCTTAAAACTTAACTAATGCCCTGTTTTTAATGATCGAGGAAAGTCTACTCTCCTTTAGAATGAATATTTTTGCACTTGTCTAGTTATTTTCTATTATTTAAACCATTTTCTTACAGCTTACAGAAATTATTTGCTTTATTATTTGAGGTATGTAAAGGTAGGAGATAATTTCAGGTTTTTCTGAAGGATGATAAGGTTAAAAATAGCCTAGACTAGTGTTTTTGAATTATCTCATTGAGTATAGTATTTTGGATTTGCAGGTTGTTCGATCTATTGCTCCAATGCTCAATGAGATGTTGAAACCAAGACTACTCACCCTACTTCCCTGTATTTTTAAATGTATTCGACACTCTCATGTTGCTGTTAGATTAGCAGCTTCTAGATGCATCACTTCCATGGCCAAGTCATTGACCATAGATGTCATGGGAGCTGTGATAGAAAATGCCATTCCTATGTTAGAAGATATGAATTCTGTAAATTCTAGACAAGGTGCTGGCATGCTTATTAGCTTGCTTGTTCAGGGAATGGGTGTAGAGCTGGTTCCTTATGCTCCTTTATTGGTGGTTCCACTTTTAAGGTGTATGAGTGATTGCGATCAGTCTGTTAGACGGTCTGTGACCCACAGTTTTGCTGCTCTTGTGCCTCTGCTTCCATTAGCACGTGGTCTTCCACCCCCTGTTGGACTCAGTGAAGCTTTTTCTAAAAATAAGGAAGATGCACAATTTCTGGAACAACTACTTGATAACTCTCATATTGAAGATTACAAACTCTGTACTGAACTTAAGATGACATTGAGAAGGTAAGCTTGAAATTGTTATGTTAATAGTAAAGTAACAATCGCATGCTGCAATGTTTCACTGGGGAAAATTACTTGTACACCCTAATGTATTTTGATTTGACTTCTGACACTTCTGTTATTATCGAGATTTTAGTTCACCATAAACTTTTCTGGGTTTAAATGATCCTTGCAACATTTTCAAGATTTGATTGATTGATAAACTCTGCCAACTTTCCCCCTATTACAATGATGTAGATTTCAACTGTAGTTTTCTATACTCTATAGTTTGTTTTGGGATGAATTTCTAATATTTTGTCTGGATTTTATATTAATCCTTATCAAGGTCATTAGTGTTGTCAATTTATGAAGTTAGGACCGTAGAGGTACTTTCTGATTCTTATTTTTTCCCTCATCCTGTCGCTTTTTTTGCTTTTAGGTATCAGCAAGAAGGGATAAATTGGTTGGCATTCTTAAAACGTTTCAAACTTCATGGAATCTTGTGTGATGATATGGGTCTTGGTAAGACACTTCAAGCATCAGCAATTGTGGCATGCGACATAGTTGAACGCCTCACTTTAAATAGGGAAGACATTCCACCATCTTTAATAATTTGTCCATCAACACTAGTTGGACACTGGGCCTTTGAAATAGAGAAGTATGTTGATGTCTCAATTCTTTCTACTCTCCAATATGTTGGTTCGGTACAGGAGCGGATATCTCTTCGAGAGTGTTTCAACAAGTATAATGTCATTATAACATCATATGATGTGGTGCGTAAGGATATTGAGTATCTTTCACAATTTCACTGGAATTACTGCATATTAGACGAAGGACATATTATTAGGAATGCAAAATCCAAAATAACCCTTGCTGTAAAGCAATTGAGATCCCAAAATCGTCTGGTACTAAGTGGAACTCCAATTCAGGTTGGTTTGTCCTATCAAAATTATAAATTTACGATAATTGAAATAGTGTTTTGCTGTCATTTATGTCTGATGAATTCTCAAACTTATGTGGCAGAATAACGTCATGGATTTATGGTCTCTTTTTGATTTTCTAATGCCCGGTTTTCTTGGAACAGAGAGACAGGTAATGGCTCCATTTGGATATGTTTTTTTAAAAGTGTAGTACTTGTCACGTTCAACAATGCAAGGTGCCTTCTGCCAATGCCTAAGCACCGAGTACAACTTCATGCTTATTTGGTGTTCATTTTTTAGTTTAACAATGTGGGGGTAGTGGGGATTTGGACATTTGACTCTTAGGATAAATTTATAATAGCTTGATCAATTGAGCTATACTTAGATTGACACTATCTAGGGTTCTTTAGAATAGTAGTTATTAGTGGGGCCTTGGAAATCCGATCCACTCAAACAAAACAATCCGACGTTCTACTTCTATAACAGTATTGTTTGAAAGATTGTTTAGATCAGTGGGTGAATATGCATCCGTCATTCTCAATTACATAAAAAAGTAAAGATTCCTTCTTTCTCCATTAGCCTCTTTTCCCCATAACTTCGAGGAGGAATTGGAGGACAAGATCTTGTCCTGCAACAGGTTTCTTTTGGGACCTCAGGAATCCAGTCACTGTTTTCAAACACCCTGTCCAACCCTTCATGTCTCCACCCTTGGTGATGAACGTATTTGTTTTCCTGCCATCATTGGAGTCTAGCTTACTAACTTTTAGGATGGAACGTCGTTTGTTTGAGGCTTTTTCTACTATAGGCCATAATCATCTCATCTTAATTCTCAGAAAAAGTCATTGCGTCTGGGCTGTCTAATATCCTTAAACAATCTCCATACTATCTGCCAAAACCAGCTGAATCAAAATGGAATTTTTCTTTTCTTCAAGCCTTATTTTACCGGGCTACCCCTTGTATCTTTCTTCTAAGTATATGCTAGGCAGAGAATGGAGGATTAAGAATTATAAGCCTAATTTTCTACAACTCTTATCGGGATCTGATAGCCGGGATGAGCAGAGGATGGCAATATCCTCCTTTCTGTTGTGAAAAGCTTTGTTGCTGAAAAAAAAGGCACAGAAATTGAGTTCTACCTGTTTCTTTCACTATTACATATTTTTTTTGCTTTTACTTTTCTTGTTTGGGAGTGTGTTTGGGATGGCTTTTAATGGCATCTTTACTTGAAGCACTCTTGAAAAGAACACTAACCTGATTCATTGTTTTTAAACTTTTATATGTACTGTTGACCATGTTGTGATTTTATTTATTTATTATTATTATTTTTTAATTAAAAAAAAAAAGCACTTTTCACTTATTGAAATGGCAAATGCACTTTTATTCTAGTTTCTTTTTGCCGCTATCATTTGTGCGAAAGTTGGTAATTTGGTTTCTGCATGCAGTTCCAAACAACCTATGGGAAACCACTACTAGCAGCTAGGGATTCTAAATGTTCTGCTAGGGATGCAGAAGCTGGGGCACTTGCCATGGAAGCATTGCACAAGCAGGTTTGCCTATTTCTCTTTCTTGTATTACACTCGTATTAGATCATTGCCGTTTGATTTCTATATTTCTTTCTATAGGTCATGCCTTTCCTTCTTCGGCGAACCAAAGATGAAGTGCTGTCTGATCTGCCAGAAAAAATTATTCAGGACAGATACTGTGACTTGAGCCCTGTACAACTCAAATTGTATGAAAGATTTTCTGGTTCTCATGTTAGACAGGAAATATCAAGTATAGTCAAATCAAATGATTCAGAAGTACCGCAGGAAAGCAGTGGTTCAACAAAGGCATCTTCACATATTTTTCAGGTATGCTCTTTATTTCTCTTCTTGTTTTCAGTATTGTATCATTCTGATGCATATATTGTTTTCCTTTCTCAGGCACTTCAATATTTGCTTAAACTTTGTAGTCATCCTTTGCTTGTCAGTGGAGAAAAGATGTCAGATGCGATGAAGTGCCTCTTGACAGAACTCTTACCCGACTGTTCTGACATAATTACCGAACTTCATAAACTGCATCACTCTCCTAAATTAGTTGCTCTCCGGGAAATTCTTGAGGAGTGTGGAATTGGTGTTGATACTTTGGGTTCTGATGGAGCTGTCAGCTTTGGCCAGCACAGGGTCCTGATATTTGCACAACATAAAGTATATTGATTCATATTGATTATTTAATCAAGAATTTGAGCCTCTGTTTTTTACTAAACGATTATTTAATATCTGAGCTCTTTCTGCAGGCCTTATTGGACATTATTGAAAGAGATTTATTCCACGCTCACATGAAGAAGTTAGTATACCATCTTTCATGCATTCATTAAAGAAATTAGTATGAGATTATGAGGTTAAGTTTTGTTGTTCTCAATTGTAATGGAATGCATTAAAATTATAACAATAATGGGCTTTTGTTTCGTTTGTAGGCTATTGTTTATTTTATTTTATTGTTTTTTTAGTTCAACCACATGTAGTGGTGGGAGATTTAAACCTCCGACCTCTTAGTCAAGACATGCCTTCTTGACCAATTAAGCTATAAGTTGGCTGGAGGCTATTGTTTATTTAACCAATTAAGCTATGCTCAAGTTGGCTGGAGGCTCTTGTTTATTTATAAGAAAGAATCTTTTCTTGCATTCTTAACTTGGCAATCTCTTGGTCATTACCTCTTAAAATAGTATTATTAGCTCAAACTAGCTCCGGTTGCATCCCAACTATTATTTGGATTTTTCACTTTCAAACCACATGAACCAAAATGTACAGAGGCACCCACGAAGAAGGCTTGCCAGTGTTTGTTATATCTCATGTCCTTTTGATGTCCTCCAATTCCTTTTAACTTCTTTTTTTGTGCAATTCGAAAGCAGTGTTACGTACTTGCGGTTGGATGGTTCCGTTGAGCCGGAGAAACGTTTTGACATTGTTAAGGCCTTCAATTCTGATCCTACAATTGATGCATTGCTCCTTACAACACATGGTTGGTTCTTGTTCTCCTCACTTCATTTTTTGACATTTAGTTTATTTGATTGCATATGCTAACAGAATCACATCAACAGTTGGTGGTCTCGGATTGAATCTGACATCTGCTGACACCCTTGTTTTCATGGAGCATGATTGGAATCCAATGCGGGATCATCAGGTAATCCTGTGTGCATGTGTTTCACAAAGAGTAGAGATATAGAGTGAGAGAGCTGCCGAGGGAATACGTAAGAAAGAGAGTGAGTCTGAAAGGAAAGCGTGAGTTTTGGATAATACAATCTCTGACAGCATACCCTTCACAACGGGAGATTTATTACTCATTTTGTATGGAGTGTCTTGGGGTAGGGACTTTTTTTGTTGTTTTTTTTTTTTGGGGGGGGGGGGGGTAGGAAGCACGATATCTTATAGAAAAAAAATACACCAAAAAAGATGGAATGAAACATAACACTTAACAGCCTTGTGGCCGGGGATTAGAGAAAACCCTCCTTCAAGATCACAAATGAAGACCCTCCCAATCACTGATAATTGTAAAAAGGCTATAATTTCACAAGAATTTCTAGTGATTATAATTTTTTTTATACATTTGATTTATTCAATTTTCTTTCTTTTTCTTTTTTTTTAATAACATGTGAAGTGGTAGATTTGATCCTCTGACCTCTTGGTCAAGAGAACAAGTTTTATGTCAGTTGAGCTATGTTCTTGTTGGCATTTGGTTCTTCAATTCATTAAGTTCTTTTATCACCCCTAATGAATATTGGGACAACATTTTTGTTATAGTTTCAAAATTTTGTAATATGTGGGAGAAAATTAAAAATTGAGTTGTGTTATCATATCATATTTTATTTAGAAGAATTATTATATCACATTTTTTGAGAACTATTTCAGAGAACAACCTTAGGTTTAAAATAAACTGATTTTAATCAATATACTGGATTATTTTACAGGATTTTAATTGAAGTATTAAAAGTCTTTGTTCTCATTGCTAGCTGAAATTCTTTTATCATAAACCAAATGGGTTCACAGTGTATTCACTTTGTTCTTATTGTCAGATGAAATACGTTTATCAACTAAATGATTCTTATTTTTTTGTCTTAATCTATGCAATTATTTCTGCAGGCAATGGACAGAGCCCACAGGTTAGGCCAGCGGAAGGTTGTAAACGTCCATCGTCTCATAATGCGTGGAACTCTAGAAGAAAAAGTTATGAACCTTCAAAAGTTTAAGGTTTCAATTGCTAATGCTGTCATCAATGCTGAGAATGCCAGTATGAAGACCATGAATACCGATCAATTGCTTGATCTTTTCACATCTGCTGAAACATCCAAAAAGGTATTACTGTGTGTATTAGCTGTGGTTTATTCTTAGCTGCAAACTTTACACTTATGAATCTCAACAATTATTCCTTCTCTGTTTATTGATGAGCAAACCTATGAAACCTCTTCTTCTCTCTGACTAAATCATCAGATATTGGAATCTGATAGGATAGTTCTTATCTCTCACATTTTTCTTTTTTCTGGGAATTGGTGGTTGTTGATTAACTCGGTTTGTATAATCTAGGCGGTGGCGTCGTCGTCAAAGCAGGTGGATGGAAACTTTGATGGAGAGGTTAAAGCAGCGGGTGGAAAGAAGGGTCTGAAAGCCATCCTTGGAGGACTGGAGGAACTTTGGGACCAATCCCAATACACTGAAGAGTACAACCTTAACCAGTTCTTAGCAAAGCTTAATGGCTGAAAGTCCTTGAGCACATAGCATGTACAAAGTGTATATAAAGTGGGAGATGATTGAAAGGCCCAAATTTTGACATTTTAACCAATAGGTTTCAGTCTTTCCTAAGACTCTCTTCCATTCCACTCCCTCCTTTTTCCCCGGGGGCTGCTGCGGCTTTGCTTTTTCATGAATGGTTGGAGAGTATAGGACGACGATTTTCGGGAGGTGTAACGTAACGTCTCACGATTAATTGCACTTTCGGGATTGGGAGGGAAAGAGAATTTGTATATGTCGGATATTGTATATACAATTCATTTCATCTTTTAAATGAAATCGATTCTTCCTTATAGGTTATTTTTAATGGAACAATGTTAGCTTTTGTTTGCAATTGTAAGATTGTGTTATATTTCATACCCCAACAATCTATTCAATCATCTTTTAAATCTCCAAGAATATTTCCTTCTTGGTGGGTAATAGAAGTAGTTTCTAATTCTGCTCTTAACCTACCATTTTGTTCAAAATACCAATGCATGTGAACTGGCAGGAAATTAAGGCATTGTTTGGTAACGTTTTGGGTCTAATAAGTTTCTATCATTAACTCTATAGTTTAATTTTTAACGATACACCTACTGTATTATTTATGGATAACAAATATTCACTTGTGGTATACTATACTTCATTGATTGGTTATCTTGTAGAAGGTACTATGCAAAAATCATCGATTACTAATGAAATGAATGTAGTGGTTGCTTGCTGGAACTCCAAAGTCTTCCTTTGATTCATTACGCATTTTTTGGTGTAATTAAATCAATGTAGTTAACAGTAGACATATTCAATACAAAATTGAATGTTTGAGGGTTTATAAGAATCTTTTTAAAGAGTAAGAGTTAAATAGATACAACTTTTAAAGTTAAAATAAAATTATTTATTTTAATTTGTTATTACGATTGAGGATTTGAACTTTCAATTTTAAAAGGAGATAAGATGATTAAGCAATGTTGATGTGGACTATTTGAAACTTATTAAAACACATTGATCTACACTTCAATTTTATCTAGAATTAATTATGATGTCATGGAACAATATACAAACTAAAAAATTATTTTCTATATTTATCTAAAAAAATAATTATTATACCTCTAAGTTCTTGAATTTTTTAATATACTAAAATTGTAGTTTAACCTATTTTTCATAAAGGTCCATGAACCATTTTTACCAATTCTGAATGCTAACAATGTACGAATGGGATGATATGGATTACTGGAATTATTTTGGAAAATAGTCGATTTTGATCCTAAACGTATTAATTCAAACTCTAAACTTTCAATTTCATCAAATTGCATCTCAAGTTTAGATAAGTATTGCAATCTTAACTTTAAACTTTAAAAAGTATTGCAATTTTAGCCCTCTAATAAGTTCTCGCTCCAAATATCTTTATAAAAAGTTCATGTGTCTAATGAACTATACACCATACGTACAATATGAACTCGATAAAATTGTAGAGAAAAACAACATCAGAGTAAGATTTTATTTTATTTTTTGTTGAATTATGAATTTTGACAAAGTTATTCACTGTTAATTTGTGCATTGGTAACTTTTTTCAACTTTCATTGAGAAAAAAATGAAAGAATATACAGGCATACAAAAAAAAAAAAAAACTAGCCCTCAAACGAGTTTCCCCTCTAAAGAAAGGGGCGCCAATCAGACATAATAGTACCTAGAGAATAATTACAAAAAGATTTAGAAACCAAGGCCCAAAAAGAAACATAGAATCTGGAGAGGGCCCACACATCATAAGGGTCCCTCTCAATACCCGAAACACTTTATTATTTCTCTTGTCCCATAATTGCCACAATAAAGCACACACCTCGGTAAGCCATAAAAACCTCCCTTTTATCACGAAATGACAGATGGAGGAGGAACTCTTGGATCATCTCTCTGTAGTCTCCAAACCTCCTAGCCTGAAACTCGAAAGCGTCGAAAAAAGAGCCTCACACCTATCTTCCAAACTCGCAGCTCCACAAAATATGGTAAAGATCTTCCTCTATCCTCCGACATAGAATGCAACAAAAAGGACCTACCATAGAAACCATCTTCCTCGCAAGTTAATCTATCGTATTGACTCTACCATGGATAACTTGCCAAGTAAAGAACCTAACTTTCTTCAGAATTTTAATCCTCTACATAATAGAAAAGACAAATTCGCTCTGGAGAGAAGGATCGACACAAGAAAAGCCTCTAGTAGGATTTAGACTCCAACAATGAACATCCCTTCTTCTCTCCCTAGCTTGCCAACCACCTATCAAATATAAGAGAATGGAGACATCTCTCATTTTCCTATTGGTCAAAGAGCGATGAAAACCCAATGAAAAAGAAATAGAGCTCTCTGGAAGCCTAAGCACATCAAAGATCAAACGGATATTAATGAGTTTAGGAAGATTTTTACATTCATCTTCTTGTGTTAAAATTAGGATCCAGAGAATAAAAATTATAACACTTGTTTAAATTTAGGTCAAAAATTGGTTAAAAAAAATTAGGTCAAAAACAAATTTAGGTAAAAATTGATTTTTTACAATTATTATTTTCCTCCCAAACCCCGCTGAACTCTGAAGTCTAAACCGTTCCACAAATCGTCGAGTAGTGGTTTCGATGGTTTGTGAAATGGAAACTGAAGGAAGTTTTGAAAGCCTGCTGAGATGGGCGGCGGATCATGGAATTTCAGATTCTGTCGACAAACAGAGTTCACATTCTTGTCTGGGTCGTTCTTTATGCGTCTCTTTCTTCCCTGATGCTGGCGGGTATGCTCTGATTTCTCGCTTTCTAGTTACATCACTCGTTTTCTTTCTTTCATCTCATGTAAGTTGTGAATTTTGAGGGAAATTTTGCTTCAGGAGAGGTTTAGGGGCTGTTCGTCATCTTAACAAAGGAGAGTTAGTGCTGACAGTTCCAAAATCTGTCTTGATGACGACCCAAAGTTTGTCCTTGGAAGATGAGAAGCTCTCCATGGCTTTGAAGAGATACCCATCTCTTTCTTCTGCTCAGGTTCTTTATTTGCTAACATGGGCTTTTCCTGTTCTATTCACACTTGATAATGCATAGTTAGCAGGAAATTTTTTGTTGAGCTTGAGATGATCACTTTGGAGGTGGGTTCATGGTGAGAATAAGGTGCAAGTACGAGTGATATAAGTTCTAAAAACATATCGGAAAAAGGAAAGATTATGACACATTTAACATGAAGAGCATCTAAATAATAATATGTAAAATTTGTGTAGTTCCAAGATCAAATAATATGTGATGTATTAAATATTAATACATGCCACATATTATTAGGTTGCCTTAGCAGTATGATCACAAGACATCCATTGGAGGAAGGAACAACACCTATAAGTCTAATTGGATGAGAAAAGAAGTCCTCCTATTTGTTCCATTTTATTCAAATGAAGAAGGAATTTAGAAGTGGAGTTGTTTGGGCCTTGGTCATTACACTAAGGAAAAAGAGGCAAAGGACCAAAGTTAGAACCAAAAGTACTAAATTTTGTTATGGAATCTCTAGACCTCACTAGCATAGCACACCCAAGGATTTACCCCCTTGGGGAGTAAATACTTATATTAGCCTAATTTCTGGCTCTACCTTATCACACCTGACCTACTGTTAAATAAGTCCTACATTCCTAATGAGTAACAAATAAAGGACAGGAGGCCATGCGCAATCTCAGACCTATAAACACCAAAAATGGATGGAACTTAGTGCATGTGCATGGATAGCACAAGCATAAACCGAAGTACGATGAAATGTAGGTTTCTAGTCCCTCAGTTATTAGGTTTGTTAGACGAAAGAGGAGGTGCCAAGGCCTTTTCAAGGTAGATATGAAAATGGTCAAATGGATACCACTTGGTTCACTTTTGGTCTGGGTATGAATAGATGATGGCTTTCATGACTAATGAAGGCTTAGAATGGATGGTGATGCCATTTGAGCTATCAGGTACCCAGGGACATAATTAACTAGGTTTTTCCAAGTGATTACAACCCAAAAAGTGATTTCATCTCAAAGTAGGAGAGACCTGGGAAGAAACTTTAAGAATTACAAGCATGCCTCTCACTTGAAATGAAAAAAGAGAAGGGGTGTGGGTGTCATTCGAAGTTCCTTTATACTTGAATGAAAACTTTATGTATGCATGATGTTATATATTCCATTCTTTGTTAATGTTTAATATTCCTTAGTGCAACTGCGACAAAGATAATGGAGATTGAACTGATTATAATTCTTTTTTAAATTTAAAGTTGATGGTGTGTTTATCTGAGACATTACCGTTTTCCCTGGTTAGAATGTTTTGAAGGTGTATTAATATTTATTCCACAATGTTTTCCCCTCTCAAATGGCAGAAGTTGACCTTCTGTTTACTCTACGAGATTGGTAAAGGAAGCAGTTCTTGGTGGTTCCCTTACTTCAAGCACTTGCCCCATAGTTATGACATACTGGCAACTTTTGGAGAATTTGAAAAGCAAGCCCTGCAGGTTCAGTTTTCGTTTTCCCTGGTTAGAATGTTTTTGACATTTTTTTTTATAATAACATAGTTGAAGTCATTAACAGGTGGATTATGCTATCTGGGCAACAGAAAAGGCTGCTTTGAAATCTCGCATGGAGTGGAGAGGAATTAAAGGACTGATGGAAGAATCTAGTATTAAAAACCAACTCCAAACATTCAAGGCATGGCTTTGGGCTTCCGCAACTGTAAGCACACTGGACTCATGCTAGAAGATTGTACTGCATGGTTAGATAAGACCTGGGTTTATACAAAGTAGTCAAACCTACCATGCCATTTTCTTATTTGGTTTCAAGATCTTTTTCATTTTTCATTTTACTTTTGTTTGGTGAAATTTCTTTTGCATCATTTAGAGGTGATTTAGCTGGAGGTCTAGTATGGGTAAATTATGCAAGACAACCATCCAAGATCGGTGTGAATATATATATTGAAGCAAAGACCACTAGGATACACCCATTTGCTGATCATCTTTCCTTCCATTACCCATTACTCTATACACATTACATATTACTAGCAGTAAGCATCATTAAGAATCCTACTCTCTAATGGTGCTCTCTCCCATCCTCCCTTGCCCCCCCCCCCCCCCCCCCCCCCCCTCCCTTCCATCCTCACTTGTGTCTATTCTTTTAATGTGAATACAATTATTTGGTTCTTATGGAAAACAAGTGTTGCGTTGCTTGTCCTATACATTGTATGATGAATCTAAACTTGAGAATGTTTAGGTCCTAAGTAAATTTCTTCGATCTTAATCTCAGTTTGTTTCACTTCTTTCTACATTTAGCAGTGTTTTTTTTTTTTTTTGAAAAGCTACATTTAGTAGTTAAAAGCTAAAAATATATGTTACCCTTTGAGAGATATCATCTAGGGCATTGTATGTACCATGGGATGAGGCCGGATGTCTATGTCCAGTTGGTGACTTGTTTAATTATGCTGCACCTGAGGGGGAGTCCCTTGATATTAGGGACGTTTCATCTTTTTCACAACATGCTTCTTTGAGTGGAAACATGACTGCTGATGAGTTGCATGAAGAGCAACAAGATTCTCAGCGGGCTTTGACAGATGGCGGATTTGAGGAAAATGTTTCTGCATACTGCTTCTATGCAAGGGAAAGTTATAAGAAGGGGCAACAGGTACTTATGTTTTCTTTATGTCATTTAATATCTTGCACTCGTATGCATGTGGAGTTGATACAAATTACGTTAATTGGAGGTTTACATTTAATTAGTTGATTCCCTGTGATAGACCCCCATTAAGTATGTATACAGCAGGAGAAGGAAGAAGAATAGAAGTGGGGATGAGTAAGGGTAGTTAGAGTCTGTTATGAGTTGTTACTAGAGTCTGTTATGGGTTGTTATGTCTATGTGTATATAGTTAGTAGTTGTAGAGAGGTGAAGTAACTTTTTGGCAAGTGAAGTGTAAGAGGTCAAGTGGAGAGATAGGGAAGCTCTTGAATCCTTCCCAAGGTGTAACTACTCTTGTTTCATAAATAATACCTAGATCCTATCACCCTGAGATGAAAGTTAAAACCTACATTAATCTTTTTTATTTGTTCTCTGATGCATTCTTGTTTATATGTAACTTGAGATGTTCATGATGGAACTAGAGTTTGTTTCCTTTATGTCTCAGAATGTATTAACACCGATCTTTAACATTTGCTTTTTTCAGCTTTTTATTTTCGTTATTATTGTTATTTTTTTGCTCCAAATGTATATTATGCTCATTATCGTTCCTAGGTTAGTTGCATTTTCGGTCTTATCCATCTTTCCAATTCTTTGTATCACCAACAGTTTCATAACCTTTTATGTTAAATCCCAAACGTGACTCTATACCTCACCTTCAGTCATTACCCTCTTTGGGATCTAGTGGAAAGGGGACTTCCAACAGAATAAGATTTGATTTGATGTTAGTTGGTGGGTAGCAATATTTTCAAAGTGCAAGTTGGCCTCTGAAGTGACTCATCTTTCCATTGCTTGGAGGGAGTGATGCAGGAAAGTGATGCCTAAGTGAAGCAAGGGTACTTAATAGATTAATAAATAAATACTATCTGTAGCAATAATTTTTAAAACTATAAATTCACAATTCTTAAAAGACATGAATATAAAGCCATTTTTAATTTCAAAAGGGAAAAAGAAAAAGGAAAAATCTGTGCACAAGTCTCTTAAAAAAAGAAAAAAGAAAAAAGTTGTGGATGTGTAACTATGGAAGCCTTTCTATTGTTTGCTGCAGGTTCTTTTAAGCTATGGTACATACACAAACTTGGAGCTTCTTGAATATTATGGATTCCTTCTACAGGAAAATCCAAATGACAAAGTTTTCATTCCTTTGGAACATGACATTTGTAGTTCCAGTTCTTGGCCCAAGGAGTCTCTTTATATTCATCAAAATGGAAACCCTTCTTTCGCTCTACTTTCCGCTTTGCGATTATGGGCAACCCACCCAAACAAGCGTAGAGGTGTCGGACATCTTGCTTATGCCGGGTCACAACTCTCTGTCAAGAATGAAATATTAGTCATGCAGTGGTTATCAAAGAACTGCCATACTGTTTTGAACAATCTGCCAACATCGGTCGAAGAAGACAATCAGCTTCTATGCAACATGTGCAAAATCCAGGATCTGCAGGTACCAAGAGAACTCGGGAAGATACTATCGACTTATGGAGGTGAATTTTCTGCTTTCTTGGAGACCAATGGTCTGATGAATGGAGATGAAGCTAAGTTGCATTTATCTGGGAAAATTACACGTTCTCTGGAGAGGTGGAAACTAGCAGTCCAGTGGAGGCTGTTGTACAAGAAGGCGTTGGCTGATTGCATCAGTTACTGCACCAGAACTATTTGTTCTCTATCTTCTTAATCTGATCTAGTTTGTGACTGTTAGGTTCTAAGCTAACATATCTATGAAATAAAATTTATAGGAATGAAGAAGTTAGAATTCTATGAAGATGGAAGCAAATTAACCTCTTGCTTTTGTTCTCAATTGCTTTTACACCCTTGATTTGTGAAGATTTAGGAATTTCTTCCTATGAGAAGTATCTTCTACAATGGGCTGCGATGCAAGAGTTTATATGTTGTAACCAATTCAGATTATTATATATGTATTTTTTGTAAAAATCTTTAGGAGGTGAAAGGAAGACGGCAAAAACACAATAGCCTTTGTACCTTGGTTTTTGCATGATTTTTGTTACACTTCTATTTGTAATGTTAGAAATCTTTTTGTTATTGAGTTGTGCGAATGGACAAGTAATTGAATAGTTTTTACTTTTGGTTGTAGGTTTATTGGCTTCATTCACTTACACTCGCATTTCATGCATGTTTTCCTGAAATTTCTAATGAAAATTTGAACTCTGATTAATATCAAGACTAAAATGTTTAAAATAGAAGTATGAAGACCGAGACAATATGGAGATTAATAATACATTTTTCATCTGGGTAAAGATTAAATAGAGAATGTGTAAGATTAGTAAAGAGAAAATATAAGGCCGACATGAGCATAACTCAATTAACATATGATATGTATTAATGACCGAAAGGTTTGTGGTTCGAGTCCTCCACTCCACATATTGTCTAAAAAAATAGAAGTGGTAAATTCATTTCCGAACTTCACTCTCTCCCTAGCTGCCTCCCTTAGTTTTTTTCTCCTAATGTTGAGTAATTGGTCTCATGATAAATCGTGTTAACATTGAATGATTGGTACTTTGATGCCGAACTCTCTACATTTTAAAAGTGGTCAACTCATGACTTGTCATATTGATTTTTTTTTTTTTCAATTCTTATTGGTTCTCTCCCTACTAAATAACCATAATCTAAGCAAGTATGTGCGAGTGTAACACATACAATATGCTAGCAGATACTTGTAAACTTAAATATTTGCAAGTCTTGAAAAAGAGGATAAATGTCTGTAACTAAAAGAGAAGTTCGTATCATAAGATTAAACTTAGGCCTCAAAGTAGGAATTCAAACTCAAAAGGGAAGGATTATATATAGTTATAAATCTTTTTCAGTCCCTAGACTTTTATCTTTATTTCATTTTTTTAAAAAAAAGACTTCTTTGTTTCATTTTGGTTCTTATACTATCAAACGTTTTAATATTTTGTTTTGATCTCTAAACTTTCATAAATATTTATTTTTGCCCTTACATCAAATTTTCTTATGGTATTTAACCTAAAGCTATCTATTTCCTATTTCAATAACAAACCATAGCTTGGAACATAAACTGGTAATGCAAAGCAACAAAGGTTTTGCTTAATTCAATATGAGAACTAATATGAATTTTTCTGTCCAGTTCAGTGGTCAAAACAAAACATTTAAAAGTATGATGACTATGACTAGAATTCCTATGAAATTACAAAGACTAAAATAAGGTTTAAAGAATCCTATAAATAAAACAAACACAAATATTGGGAAGACTTGTGATGTATATCATAGACACCCATTCATATTACCCTTAACATCTCATTATGGTTTCATTTCCTATCCTCTTCCCACATGTCCTATCTCTCATTTGTAAGATATTGTCCTCACTCTTCTCCATTAAACTCCACTCTTCCCCTCCCTTCCCTTCCATCACCACAACTTGTGCAAAGCCTCCAACCTTCCATCCATTTATCCTCTAGTTCCCCTCCTTTCTTATGCTGTTTCCGTGGTCACCCATTGCCTCTACTCTTACCACAAAGCTTCAACCCTCCTTTGACTACCCTTTCGATGGCACCCCCTTTGGCACCTCCTTCTATTCGCCTCCATTCTCGATCACTACCAGTGGAAATGCCCTCTCAATCTCAATGTCTTGTACATAGATTCGAAGAGTTTCAAATTTGAGCCAATCAAATAATCAATTGTTGTCCCATGAGATGATCTACAGATAGGTACGTGATGAACATGGTCGGTCATCACTTAGGCTGATACTAATGTGGTTATTGTCACTGTTGGCTTTGCTGGGCTGCTGCCATGTACCTATATACCTAGCAAAAGACTCTATTTGAATCACCAGAATTGAGCAGCCATGAGCCACCCGGTGACACAGCATGACACTGGCAAGCTCTTTTTGGCTATGGAGTTCCTATACTTAAATGACTGATCACTGATGTCCTTTTCTAGGATAAGAGAGGATATATTACTCACAGAAAGGGCCCTCGACCGAAGGCAAAAATACAAAAGACTACAAAAGAAGATCCTTCCAATCATAATCACAAGAAGATTAAATCACTGATGTCTTTTTTGAGAATGGTGGGCGCTGCAATGCAAGATGCCTCCTGTTTTTTTGAGAAAGCACACCCACACATGCTTTACAAAATACTGATGGCATGAACAACAATTATGAAAATGTACATAACAAATGAATTCTGAAATCCATTCAGCTGAACTTCAGAAGAAAGCTTCATAAGATAGACAGATAACAGCCTTCATCTTCTTCTTCAACAGTATAAATCTATAAAAATAAGTGTTATTTATTGATTGAAGAAAAAAAATGTCACTAAGAATGCCACATCTTGTCCAGATATATACAATTCTCCAAGAAATAGAAACCAAATAACAAAAAGATAGAGTGAATCGAAACTACCATTGCTTTGGCAGACTCTATTTTCATGTGATTTATCAATCAAACATTCCTAAAGAATTTGTGAATTATGATCCCATTCCAAAGCTATACAATATAAATGTTGTGGCCTGTGATTTATGCAATGAGATTCTATGTGTTATTACATTAACCGGAGGGAAAAAACAAAGAATCATGGAACTCCTAATCTCATCAAATCAACTAAGAAAACCGAGAAAGGGGAAAAGGGTAGAATTCACCTCTCATCTTAAGAACGTAGTGTTAGAGAATCCTGAAAAACGAACTCTTCTACAAGCATCAGTGGAACCTCAACCTCCTCTTCACAGCTTCTGATGAGATTCAATAAGCAAAGCATTAAGCATAATATGAATGGCAGCTTCATATACAACACCATCATAATGCATCCCATCCACTGTACATCGAACCCCACAATTCCAACTCAAAGTTTCAATGTCCAGCAACAAGAGAGGACCACCGGACGAGCGCAAAAGCTTGCTATCGCGGAGAGCTTCATCATACGCCACCCTCGTTGTATCAGTCATCTTCTTCCTCTTCTCCTCCGTGTTCAACATGGAGTTAATCAGCGTTGGCATTCCGATCCAGAAGAAATGTGGGGTTCTAATGGAGACAGAGCCCGTTAGAGGGCCTTCAGAACCCAATTCTGGAGTCAATGGAATCAGTGAAACAACAGAACTCCTAAGTGATTCCAAAGAAAATCGAAAATCTGATGCATTAGTAAAATGAAGCATATGCCATAGCCCCGACCCCATGATTATAACATCAGGGTAGCTACGATTTTGCTTAAATTCCCCCATTAAATCAGTCAAATTAGAAGCATAAGGAGCCCAAATGAAATCCAATTTCATCCCAATTTCACTAATCAGAATCTGATAATTGCTATGCCGCTTGAACAGATCGCCCCTAATGGCCTCCATTCGTTGAGAATCCAACGTCAAATCCAGCAGTGACAGAGCCATCAATCTCGCCTGTGAGTCACCGGCGACAACAACCCATGATCCATTAAGCAAATCAGCCACATCCATGGGAGCCAAT
Organism: Luffa acutangula; assembly: GCA_036850905.1. Taxonomy (NCBI): domain Eukaryota; kingdom Viridiplantae; phylum Streptophyta; class Magnoliopsida; order Cucurbitales; family Cucurbitaceae; genus Luffa; species Luffa acutangula. Next base: position 2,838,218 of record CM072097.1, read on the forward strand.
TTCTGAAAATCACAAGCGATAACAGAAGCAGATCTCCCCCATTTCCACGATTTCTCATAATTAACAGAGTTATTACTCAAAGGGTTAAATCCGTCGCTCTGTTTGACTTCCCAAACAACTTCATGTAACTGAGAAACACACGAAGCTCGACTATCGAAAACGACGACAGAAGAAACAGTAGTGACGATATCAGAAACGGAAGGAATATAGGGCGTGAGATGAACACCGATTGCGAGTGTGATGAAAAGGGCACCGCTGAAGAACAGCATCTTATTGCGGCTCAAATGCCAACCCGCCATCCCCATCGGCACAAACAACACAATACACGCAGCTAAAACACCCAATTGAACACCGCCTAACATAATAAAACCCCAATTTCCAACTTCCCCCTACAAAAATGGCCTCAACAGAACCAAATGATCCGGTTTCAGAGGAGGATTTCGATGAGAAAACGGAGATTTGGGATGTGGGTATTTCTGGGTTTGTTGTGTTCATGAAGAATCTTCGATTTCTTTGGGAGAGAGATCCATAAAATAGGTCGATGGATTGAGAAAGGTTGGTGGGGAGGTTTTTGGATTGAAAAATAAGGAACCTGTCAATTTCGAAGATCAAAAAATTACGTACCGTCGGTCCTGATCCAAAGAGGAATGTATTGAAAATGTTCGTCGGTGGCCGGTGGGGTCGCCGGAAGGCTGTGGCAGCTTAGAAACGCCGGTGGGGGTTTCTATATGTAGGCTTTAATACGAAGGGAAGTAAAAAAGAAAGTTACTTTTTGTATTAAATTGGCCATTTATCTCATTTTCAGATTTTGTTTTCTGTTTTGCCCCTAACCAAGTTTTATTTTTCTTGCATGTTTACCCTTTAGCTGCCTTTTGATCTTGTCATATTTTTGGTAATTACAAATTGGTCCTTGTTATAGCATTTGCTAGTTTGGTTAAATTTTAAGCATAGTCATTGAAAGATTAGTGTTTTTTTAGTTCAGGAATTGCGAGAGTGAAGAATTGAACCATCACTTTTGAGATGATAATTAGTGTTTTATCCATTGAGTTATACCCGGATTGACGGACGATTAGAGTTGTGTGTGTCTATGAAGTTTTTGAACTTTAAAGAGTGTGTAATAGGTTTCTAAACTTATTAGACGGTCTATAAAGTTCTAGCAACATGTAACATGATTCACCTTGTCCTACTCAAGTACTCGTTATACAAAGAGTGCTAATTTTGTTTTCTGTTTTGCCCATAACCAAGTTTTGTTCTTCTTTCAAGTTTACCCTTTAGGTGGCTTTTGATCTTGTCATGTTTTTGGTAATTACAAATTGGTCCTTGTCATAGCATTTGCTAGTTTGCTTAAATTTTAAGCATGGTCATTCAACGGTTAGTGGTTTTTTAATCAAGCAATTACGGGGGTGGAAGATGAAAAATACTTGCTACATATCGGTATGTAGGAATCCATACCACCAGTAAAATGTTGACAATTAGGAGAGATAAAAAAAAATTTCATTTTCTACCTTTCTCTTTTTTAATTGTCAAGATTTTAATGAAATATGCAGGAAAATCCCTACATACCGGTATGCTGTCAAATATTGTTCGTGGAAGATTGAACTATCACTTTTAAGATGACAATTGATGTTTTATCCATTGAGCAATACCGGGATTGACCAATAATTAGAGTTGTGTGTTTATGAAGTTTTTGAACTTTAAAAATGTGTAATAGGTTTCTAAACTTAGACTATGTTAGTAGATATACACCAAAATTGATAGTGGAGAATTAATGCTCTATACGTTAGCTCTCCCATTTTTTATTAATTGTAATTTTCTTTTAATTTCACAAAATGAATGCAATAAAAGTTCTCTTACTGTAGAGCCTCAATTTAGTCTAGAGTAGGTTTAAAAAGTCTGAACTACCAATAGAATAGTAGAGTTTACTTCAAAAAAAAAAAAAAAAAAAAAAAAAATAGAATAGTAGAGTTTGAGTTTGAGTTGTTTTTTTTTTTTTTCTTTTTTTAATTTTATTTTATTTTTAAATATGAATAAGAGAATTTGAAGAATTTAGCTAAGGCATATTGTGTGTATGTTATACTTTGACAATAAATATTTCAAAGAGTTCTTAATGTAGTAGTTAAGTTCTTAGTTGTATCAATATATATTTCTTTAGTAATACAATCGTGAGATTATAAATTTGAACCTCTAAGTTATGTTTTTATTGGCAAATATTTAAGTTCAAGCAAAACTTAGCTTAGTGGCATGAATTTTCAATGCCGTTGATAGTTCCTTCAATGACATGTTAACACATGTCGATATCTATTAAAGGAGCTCTCTATTTTCTTTTATTATTCCAATTAAAGTATATTTGTAAACTCTCACCAAAATCTCTTAGATTTATCACCCCACCTTGTATAACACCTTTTTCTTTTTAATCTTGAAAATTGAGAAAGTAGGCATATTTTCTTGTTTTCCATTGTCAATCCTAATTTGGCAATGCCTCCAGCCTTTGAGAGTCTATAAAAGACACATTACATTATTTTAGAGATGATCTTTAGGTCGAGAATTGAAATTACATCATTTTGGGGAGGATCTTTAGATCGAGAATCGAAAAAAGTGTGAGAACATGAATCCTGGATTCCGATCAAGGAGTGAGAACCTATTGCAAAATGTCCAAGTCGTAACTCAACCACCTTTTCAAAAGAATAGAGTTTATAAAGCTTGATTCTCCTTGAAAGAGAAAGAGTTGAGATAGACTAAGAGGTATTCTTGTGAATGTTCTACATTTCCTTGATTATAGCTTGTTTCACTTGTATTTTCAGCGTTGTTAGCTTTTTAGTTATTAGTTACTATTTTATTCTTTATTTTTGTTGTAGACATGAGTTTCAAGTTAATAAATTACGTTTCTGGTTTTTATTCTATCATGAGTTAATCCATTTGTATTCTATTATAAGTTAATCCATCCTTTGGGATTAAGTGTATGGATGCGAGATGCATCAAGCTTAGTATTAGCTACATGTGTTTGTCCAGTTTAGTTTTATTGAAGTTATTTTCATTGTAAACCTAAGCTAGTCACCTAAGGTTGCATACTTTGTTAAAATTCAATACCGAAAAGGTTGAATAATAATGGATCTCACAAAAACAATATTGGAAAAAAGGCTAGACATAGCCTTTTGTTGATTGGCCCTAGACATATGGTGACAAAACCTATAGAACTAAAGAGATCTTGTGCTAATTTATCTAAGTTTTAATTAGTCATAGACATAAGCGAGCACAAGGTATTATACGATGAGCATGACAAAAATACATTTAAATTCCCCATTTTCCATCATTATCCATTTGAGGAGAATTTTGCTTTAAACTTATATTTTTACAATTACAAACAGTTTCTTGACACATTCAATACTTGGAATTCTTTCTATTTTACTACTTGTCAACACTGTGCCCTTGCACTAATGTTGAACTTTGTTTCAATAGATTTTCCTAATGTGTTGGAAACACTGCCCCTACCAAGCATAGTTTGAAGTTGTAATCTTTCAAAGGTAACATTTCTCTGTGACTTCACCAATATCCATTCTGACCAAGCAAATACAGAAAAAGACCTTGAAGTTATTTGTATGAAATTCTTAAATAGAGTGAAATTATTGGCATTCCCTCTATTCTTATCAGTTTATTAAGTTCACTTATATATCAACTCAAATCAAGCTCAACATGACGAACTATTTAACCCGACACAATCTAAATGTTCGTATTATGTCGAGTCAAACTCACTTCTTGGCATGCAAGATTCACGAGTCGACCTAAACGCCTTTCGAACAAAAATCAATAAGCACACATTTCTCATATATTATATCTCACTTCGCTTATTATGTATATCTATTAATAGAAACTCATTTGGTTTTTAATGCCAACAAGTCCATCAGAGTTCATGAGATCCGAAAAGAACATTGCCCAAACTGGACACATTACAGACAAAACTGCATGATTTTGTTGGTACTAAAAAAAAAGTACTCAAAGCCAGAAAGCTTCTGCTCTGAAAGAGTTGTGAAGTCAAGCAAAGGTTTAGATATCTTCTGGGCCATTGATTTCCTGGATATGAAATTTAACAGAACAACATTCAGGTCAGTGTATCCACAGCACAGAAATATGATCTTTGTATAAGAGATTCTAACTCCTTTTTCGTTTACCTTGTTTTCAATTGCAGCGTTATCGGGTACTGCCAATTTTGCCCCAGGTTTAGCTGAGATAGTCACTTTCCCCTGTAAAATAGGGGCAGGTTGTCAGACGAGATGATTTAATATGGTATAAAAGTAGGAAGTTCGAAGTTCTATGTTCAAACTCCTGAAGACGTTAATTCTTTCGTTTGTAATAATAGTTCTCACATTGAGCTTCAGTAGTCATGTTAATATCTGAATACAAATATGAATGATTATAAGAGTATATATGTATAAAAGATAACGTTTATGGGTTAAAGATGACTCTGGCTAACAGGCTAAAATGGGAGAACGCCAAATCAATGTAAAATCACTGTACAAGTGAAAATGTAAATTTCATTTTTCTTCATTTCTTTCGATTCAGAACAGAAAGACCCAAGTTCTCAATTAAAGTTCTTGCATACGTATGATTTGAAGTATATTGGTAGGTTGGTTTGATTTCTGAAGTACAAAATTGAAAATAGTTAGTTTGGTTTGATTTGGATAAATTTGAGTTTTGACCGGTTTGGTTTATATGTCGTCGGTTTTATCAATCTCTTAAAAGGGGTGCAACACGAGAACTTCTCAAGTGGTCACCCGACTTAGTACTGCTCTCATCCAAACACGCTTAACTACAGAGTTCAGATTAGATTTGATGCATTAGTGCTAGTATGATCACACCCGTCAGTTTGATCAAATTTCGATTTGTTTGAGTTGGGTGGTTGGTTCATTCTTCACCCAAAACAACAACCTGAACCAACACACTCGCATTCTTAATCACAGGGTCATTATGTTATAATATATCTGCTAACTGGATAATCAAATCTAGGAAGGAGAAATGGAAGGAAATCAGAAGACAGAAGCAGTTTCATACCTTGAGAACGACACCAGCCCCAAACGAAACATCACCGACCACTTTAAGGCTATCAAGTTCAATGATGCTGGGAATTGACTTGAAACGGCTCAGGAAGTCACCAACCTGTGAAAGTAAAAGAAGTACAGTAACTAACATATTCAATACACCACATGCATTTAAGACATACCAAAAGTCAACAGAAAAAATCTTACCTTCTTGAATTCGGGCCCAAGTTCAATAGAAGGATTGGAAGGATCTTTTCTAGCCTTATTGCGAATGACAAAGCCATCAACTAGAGTATAAAGATCAGACTGCAGAAAAAAACAAACCAATATATTAGTTTGTTAAGAAACATAAAACCAATGCAATAGTAGGCTGTAATGATGGATGAAAGAACTAACCTGGACAAGAAGCAAATCTGAAGTTGCCTTGACGGGAAGAAAACGCGATCGTGGTACATTAATACCAATGGCATGATCAAAGAACTATTTGGCAGCAAATAGACAAGTGTAAGCCATTAACATCCATGTTATAACGACATAGCAGACACAAAATCAAGAATGAACTGTACCCTGATTGCTGCACCAGCTGCTGTTTCAAGCTGAAGAACTTTAATCCCATCAACTTCCTAGAATGATGACAGTATATCAGTACCTGACCATTTAGAAACAACACGAGAAATACCTACTGAAGTGGTTTATTTCTATTGATTTATGTAGTTTATATCGATCTATTTATATTGCATTTAATAGATAAGTGGATCCCACTAACATCTTTTAACTGCCAAAAATAAAGCACACCTAAGAACCTATGGATCAATATGCAGACAAATATTATTTATTTAAAAATTAGCCAGATGCATTGGCCCGACATTACAAGGAACAGAAACTACCTTGGGATTTGGAATGATCTCCATCTTGAGTGCATTGGCTTCCACAAGCCTTTTAATTGCTTTTAGGTTCACCCACCTGAATCATACAATACCAATAGTTTATTAGCAAGGCATTCTTAGAGATTGTTAAATGTGTGTGTGGGACTAAGGGAGAAGAAGGAGACAGATTGGCTAGACAAGGGGAAGACCATGGGTATATAAGGGAGGATAAGTTCTCCATTGGTATGAGGCCTTTTGGGGTGATCCAAAAGCAAAGCCATGAGGGCTTATGCCCAAAGTGGACAATATCATACCATTGTGGAGATATGTGGGTGTCCGGTAGTCCCTTACAAGTGGTATCAGAGCCATGCCCCTGACGTAGTCGTGTCGTAAAACTCCTCGGGTGCCGAACAAAGAATTTGTGAGCCTTGAAAACGTAGTCATGTTGGAGATCCGTCGTTAGACTCTATAAAAACTCCTTGGTATAGGAGTGTTGGACGGATAAAAATGACGATTTGAGGGGAGGCTCGGTGGTACTTTGTTCGAGGGGAGGATTGTGGGAGAATGCGACCAAAGTCCCACATTGGCTAGACAAGGGGAAGACCATGGGTATATAAGGGAGGATAAGTTCTCCATTGGTATGAGGCCTTTTGGGGTGATCCAAAAGCAAAGCCATGAGGGCTTATGCCCAAAGTGGACAATATCATACCATTGTGGAGATATGTGGGTGTCCGGTAGTCCCTTACAGTGTGTATCAAGAACTCTCCAGAAACATGACTTACAAATTATTAGTGTTGAAAATTTTGAACTTCTGAATGGACTTGAACTCATTGACCTGTATCAAACAAAGAATCGGTTGTCAATTTACAAACTGATAAAGAAAATATCAATGTATTGTAAATTCCATTTTTTTTTTTTTTGTTGAAAGAGAACAACTTTCACTTGTAAATCAAACTGATAAAGAAAATATCAAGGGCCAGTCTTTTTTGGATTCTTTGCAATAATCCATGTTTACTAGAACAATAAAAGCATCTTTCCATAATATGAAAAGCATCGCTAACACTTGAAAAACAATAGTCCTACCAAACGTGAAATAACATAACCTCACTGATATACTTACGTGTTCATCGGGCACCTGAGCAATTTCGAGTAGCTGCATCATGAGATGAAAATAATGTTATAAGATGAAAAAATGTTTCGTCTGCCGACCAACTTAACAGTTGGTGGAATAGAAACGAGGATGGGGAAAACTAAGAAGGAAGCACAATTGAAAAATTGCTCAATCAACATAACCTTCATTAATATTCTGCAATATATACCTGAACCTTCCCTTCGTAAGAAATAAGAGTACCACCCTTCACATCAGCCAAGGTTTTGGGTGTAACCTGAATGTAATCAATGACAAATGTTATAAGCACGAGAAAACTGTGAGAATAATAAATGAATGTGCAAGAAAATCTTTTTTCACTCATAAAATGATTGAACTTTATTTTCGTACCTCCATGCAGTACTCATTCTTGTTCCGAATCAAATGATTTAAAATTTCTATAATATCCAGAGTCAAGGAAACTAGAAGCCCAAGGAACTGACTTCATGTCGTGTAGTAAGCAACAAGCACAGTAAGAAGCAAACTAGAGGCTTAAAAGAAACTAAGGCCTCTGAAAAATTAAATATGGATACGTAAGTCCACAATTGCACCCAAGTTGTCAGAGTTTGCAACAAATACATACTCCTTACCCTGCACAAGCAAACATGGAAAGTAAAATACGAGGAAAAAGATATACAACAATTCACCTAAGTAAACATGTTCAGAGGGATCGTGGTCAAACACCTGAGATATCAGGGCATCAAGTTTGCCACTGTTTTTCAAGGATGGGAAAACATCACCATGTCCAGGAGGGTACCTTCACATGTACACAAGTACCACGAGTGTTACAATAAATTAAAATTAAGAAATACTAACAGTATTTAATAACTAATTTATAAATTTTAATGATCTTTTTTATTTTATAACATTCAAAAAGAGGTGTGTGTTTTGAAATTAGAGAATGAATCAGAAATATTCGTTAAATTCTTTTGTCTTAATAAAAATTTAAACGTGAAGAGGCATTAAAAATCTACTCCATTTGTTGATCAACCGACATAAAAATAAAGACATGAAGCACATAGGCACGTAATGGCACCTCAAATCAAAACAAAAGTGGTTCTAGGCAAAAACACAATATTAATTTTAATGAGAAAATGTCCAAAGAGACAAGTTGGTCAAATTATTGTGTACTAAACCGAGTATTTTAATCATACCATCCATCCTTGTCAGTACGTCCTTTGCTAGGAAGTGGAAGATAGTCCTCTGCAACCATACGTGGATACTGGCTCTGTTTATAATCAAATGAGAGGAAAGATAAACAATTTATTCCAAAGAATAAAAAGAAGACATGAAAAAAGCTGACCTATCTTGTACACACCTGATTAAAAGTATGAATCTCCACATTTGAACCCTTGTATTTTTCAATGATCTGATAAAAAGAAGAGTTGGTAAAGCACAAGATATTGAGGAAAACATGGGAAATAAGCATACAGATTCTAAATACCTTTTGGGTATCATCATGAGTGTTAAAAGAGTTCATCAGAAGTAAGGGAACGTTGCACCCATATTTGGAATTGAGATTCTGCCAAAAGTGACAAGGATGGTTCTCAAAATCAAGTATAAAAACCAATATATATAAATAAAAGAGGGAATGTAAATATATTCATGAAAGAAAGAATAGGATGAGTAATAAAACCTCTATTTGGATAACAATCAAGTCAAGAAATGTCAAACCATTCCGAACTTCAATGACTGACCTGCAGCACAGAAGATAAACAAAAATTAGTTAATATGTTTACCTACCTAAAACCCTCATGGCGAACATTTAGATGACTAACAAAGTAAAACATTAATTTCTTCAAAAAATAAAATAAAATAAAATAACAAAGTAAAACATTCATAAGAATAATGCAACAGTCGACTAAGCAAAGATTAACAAAGCCCCCAGACCTCATGGTTTTAAAGCCAAAATTTTCAAATATTAATGCTCTCCTTCTAAATCTTTATTCTTTCTTCAATTATTTTGAAGGCTAATTATATGGTTTTAGTTCCCAATATTTGAGTGTATTTTCAATTTAGTCTCTATTGTTTAAAAAATTCAATTTAGTATCATATGTTTTCACATTTTTCAATTTGGTCCTTCAGTGAATTTTTAAATTGGCTCAGTTAAACTTACATGACATGACACGGCGGAAATTTGGGGGGGGGGGGGGGGGGGGAATCATCTAAGAAAGGAAATTTTGTAATTCTTCTTTCAAATTTCTAAGAAATATGCAGAAATTTGAAGTTTTCTTCGCTTAAATAACTCTTTTTCTCCTCTAAATTTATGCAGATTCACCAAGTACTTATGTAAGTTTATCACCAACCAATTTTAACATTCACCAATAGTGAGAGACTAAATTGAAAAGTGTTCATACACAAGAGACTAAATTGAAACATTTTAAACAATAGAGACTAAATTGGAAAGTATTCTACATTAGGGACTTAAACATATATTTAGTCCATTTTTAACAATAAAAAAACTGGTGAAACATATCATCCCTAGAACTTAATATCATTATCGTCCCCAAAAAGAGTAAGAGTGGATTTGGCATACCTTTTAAAAGTGCTTACTGCTTGTAGATTACTAAAAGTATTCTTAAAATTTTAAGAATTAGTAGATTCAGTTCAAATTTTAAAGTGTATTTCTAACCAATTAAAAGCACATTTTAAAATTTTTGATAATCAAAAGTAGTTTTAAACATAAATAAAAATTACTTAAAGTGCTTTTACATGAAGAATTTAATTAGTTTTCTTCCAAACAGTGCTATTAAAAAAGTGTTTCACGTAAAAGTACTTTTTTTGAAAGGCATCTCAAACTCACATTAACGTATTTTCAGTGGTAGCTTAAAAGTCTAATCAGTTTAACTACTCATGTCTATAGTTTCTTCAATGATTTTTTATCATAATGCATCAGAGAACACTAACCTTAATGAAACTTAAATCACTCTCTTCCCCAAGTATAGTAATGCAGTTTTGGCAGCAGATTTCAGGCCTATGGGTTGAACTACTTGTGTATAAAGTCCTTGTAAACGTTTTGTTTTTTTATTTTTCATAAATAACCAACCTTTCATTGAGAGAAAAAACTGAAAGAATACACGGGCATCTAAGCTTATAAAAGGGAACCCTGTTAAAGAAAGGGTTCAAACAGCCTTGAAAAAGTCCTACAGGGTACAAGTTTTGAAGGTCAAAAAGCCTTTGTTGTGGGGACGCAAATAATTGATCCTATGCTCATTGAAACTGAAGGTTTAGCCTTCAGCACAAACTTAATACCAAAAATAATAAAATGAAACAAATTGATAATCAAATGCATGATAAAAACTTCAGCACGTGCAGAAGATGATATAAGAAAAGAAAAAAAGAAAGAAAATGGGTTGAAAATGACATACTTGGGACCAGTGCAACCCATCGTTGTCCCCAAACCTCCATTAAGCTTCAAAACGACAAGCTTGTCCAATAGTTTCTTGGTTTCAGCAGGATCTACATTTACAAAGATCTATATAAGCTTTTACAAAGAAAATATCACATGAATCCAAGAAGTAGATATTCCAAATAATGGTCCTGTAAAGAAGTGGAAAGAAGGATAAAAACACCAAACAGAGGATATTTTTTCTAATTAATTATAGAAGTAAAAGACCGTTCATGATCGATGATACCATTAGGTACTGGTGCCAAGGAATCATAAGGAACCACTACTTCATCTGTTGGAGTTTGGATCTTGCTCCATTCAACATGTTGTGCTTCCCCACTTCAACCCGAAATTCAGAAAAATAAGAAAATGAAATTAGGCTCCAGCTGTTTCGATTTAAAAAAAATACCACACTCAAGAAGAAATCAATCAATCAATTTACTTTCACAAATCTCTTCAGTTTGGGACTGAGATTCAGCGAAATTCCACATGGAACTCTCTTGATTCAAATGGGGAAAAGGACATCCATCTAGAAGGTACAAAAACCTCCAGAAAAACAGTAACTAAACATTTGCTAATCAAAAAGTGATTCTCAAATCATATCAATCATGACTCTGAAAGCTCTACTAGGCAATTAGAACTTCTTAGGATCAAGAAATGTTACATCCTCTCCCATTGCAATGAACAACAATACGGATTAGAAATTACCTGAGATAGCGGGAGACAAGGTTGACAAATCCCGATTTCTCATTCTCACTGCCAAAACAAAGAAAGAATCAGATCTAATAACCAAACCCCACATTCCACAAAAACCCATTACAGCTCCAAGCCATCAGAAAAAGAAACCACAAGCCACAACCCATTTCTCAAACAGATCCCACAGATCGAAATCACAACAACAAAAGGCCACAAACACACACAAATACAAATGGGTTCATGCCCACATTTCCATACCTTATCTGGCTGAGACCAGAAACGGCATCTTTAAGCTTGGAGAGCTTCTCGCTGTCAGCAGGGCTAAGAGTAGCAGCAGAGGCCATGGGAGGTAACAAAATCAAGCTTCCAAGAAAACAAGAAACGCAGAGCGAGAGAAAAGAGATGAAGAGGACGACCCAATTGAGAAAACGGGGGATTTATATGGAAAAAACAGGAAGAATCCTCTTCTAGTAACACAGAATGCGATGCAAAACGTGGTGCCAGATGGGCGGTTAGAGGAATTGGGTAGTGAGTGAAGGGCGTTTATGTGAAATTGAAGACAAGTGTAAGAAACGGGTTGTTCGGATTTTGAGGCAGAATTATGCGGTGGGGACTGAGAGAGAGGTGGGGTAGCGCCAGTTTTACGCCATCTATGGAATGGCCTCTTTCCCTTTTACTACGAATCTCTTCCCCATGTTAAGGAAGGAACTTTGAGCTTTTTCTACTGTGGAATGGAATGTGTATTTTTGGACTGACTTCTTTGAGGGAAAAAAGAGTGGGAATCGATTGTGGCTCTCTATCATGTTTCATTGTTTGAATGAAGTTTTAGTGTTCCAAAAGCAATTTTTTTTTTTTTCTTTACAATATGTGGGGAGGAAGATTCAACCACAAATTTTGTGGTGATTAATACAACTTTATGCCAGTTGAACTAAGTTCTTGTTGGCAAAGCAAATTCATCTCTGTGTCGATGTTTCGATGAATTTGAATGTTTTTCTGTGAGGATAGATGTGAAAGTGGATGAATTTGAACCTTTGGCCTCTCGATCATAGATATGTGTCATTATGTCTTTAACTATTTGAGTTATGCTTAGATTAGTAACAATAAGTCTAATGTTTTGGTCCTTTGTACTTTTGATGAAGTAATGATTTGAACTCTGAATTTTTGTATGTACCTAGTTTAGAATTTGCAAATATTAATATTGTACCATGTAAAATATGGCTTGGATTTAACATGGATTTTTCTATGTATTTAGATTCATGGAATAATTAGGGACCAAATGTGTATATAAACTTTATGGATAGATCGTTTTATAATAATAATTGACACTTTGACAAAAAAAAAATTATGGTAGCAATTGAATTATTACAAATTTGAGAATACAATGACCAAATTGCTACAAATCTGAAAGTACAAGGACTAAATGGAAGTTGAGTAACTGAATTGTTACTTTCATGAAAGTATACGGACCAAAAGTGTTCTTTAACCATTTAGTTATATACTTTAAATTTTTGTATAACAAGTCTCAATTTTTAGTTCATATATTAAAAATAATTTAATTGGTTCGTGGACTTTCGATTTTGGGTCTATTAGATCTTTATAATTAGGTCCATCAACTTTATGCTCATGTCACACTTGCTTGAACATGACTAAGATCAACCCACCACATAATTTTAAACAATATAGTCAATATATCATGAAGCACAATTAGTTAATGCATATGTTTTTTAACTATAAGTTCATGGACATTCAAAACTTTTTAAAATATTTAGACTCAAATAAATACAACTTTAAAAATTTAAAAACACATTAAAAATTTAGACATGTTAGATGGAAATTAAATAGACAACTCCAACAATTTATGAACAAAAATTATAATTTAACCTCAAAAGAAATCTTATAAGAAACTTCTCGAGCAATCAATATTGTAGTTGTCAAACAATAATGAAAGAAAATGAATTTGTGCATGTTACTCTTTCATTAAAAACTATGAATCTCAAAATAAAATCAGGACTTTTAAATGTTAGAAACCAATAGAATCAATTTTAAGGGAAAAAAAAAAAAAACTTTTAAAATATTAGAATCAGTGTGCTTCACTAGAATAACAATTTGAGAATATTTGCATTCATTTAGTTGAATTTATTCATACAATAAAATGCATATTGCATTACATGACATCACATGTCCAATATTAATTTTGTCCAAGTAGATTCTTATGTCATCCATTAATTAGTTCAAGTATGATAAATGTTATTAAATGTACTAGAAACATTTGAGAATATAATTGTAGTGGCATCTATCTTATAGCACTTAAAAGGTCTATTTGAAAACAATTTTTTTAAAATTTTTAAAACATGACTTTATGTCTAAGCAAATTTTTTTATGATGAAAAGAAAGGGAAAGATAACATAAAGGACAAGAGAAATAAGAAAAAGAAAAAGGAAACAACGAGACCTAACTTAGTATATTCGAGGACGGGACAAAGTAGAGAAAAGAAAAAAGTGGTTTGGATGCTTGAAGATGACGTGTAGGGGCCGTTTGTTTTTTGGGAATCTAGATAACCGGAATATTCAGATGCGTGGAATTATAGATACCCAGAGATATAGATGCCCGACATTTTAGATAACCGTGTTTGGTTTGAAGGAATAATTTATAAGAATATATGGGAATATTCAAATAACTATGTTTGTTTTGCAGGATTTTTGTACGGAAAAATTCTTAGATTATGTATAATACCAATAATGTCCTTACTAATTTTTAGCTAATTTAGCTATTAGTTTAATATAGTTTAGTATTATTATTAAGAGAATAAATAAAAAATAAATTAAAATATTATTCAATATAACTATCATTTAGTTTACATCTCAATGTAAAATTTAAAAAATAAATGGTTATTTCTTAGTGTATGAATAAATTAATTTATTTTTAAATAAAAATACAAATTGTAAAATGGAGGGGTAAAAGTGTCATCCGAAGATGTCCTCAACATGGGAATCTTTGAAACCCATCTCTCACGAGGGCATCAAAAGCTCCTCAGATGCCTCCGATGCCCGGGCATCCCAAATTTCCTAGGTATCTAAAACAAACGAGGTAATCCAGATGCCCATTCCATGGACATCTTGGATTACCGTCAAACAAACGGCCCCACAGATTTTTACAAGTTGGATAAAAATTATAAAAAATGTGTCTTATCTTCCGACTATAAGAGAGAATCCTAGAGTTGAATTTAGAGAAAGCAATAATACAATGAACAAGTTGACAACCACCTATGGAGATATGACGAGATACTCAAAAAGTTTAAAAAAGAAACCAGACTTTTTATATATACAAAAAAAAAAAAAAAAAAAAAAAAAAAAAAAAAAATCGTCATACCATATAGTTTATTCTATTCTAAAGATTACGGTGAGAATAAACATAGGATATCCATTTCTAAAAAAAAAATGGCATCCATAAGTTAAATTAGGTTAAATTACTATACTATATCCATTTAATTCTTCATGTTGAAAAATAGATTTGGACTAAAGATTAGAATGAACAAATAGATTTGTTGTTTATATTCAAATGTTTACAAATTAACCCACCACGACCTTAGTCCACCTTCATCTTACTTTGCTAAGAGAAGATCTCAAAAGGTAAAACTGACAACATAAAGCAATCACTTCCAACCAGTAACTGATATCATTAGCTCGTCCGTTAATCGTTTGATTCTCCCCCTAACTATGACTTGAATGGAGAGCATCATGGCCTTGGTCAAGAAGAGGCGTTCACCCCATTTCTCTAATGCCACCACATCCTCATGAAAAGATAGCACATACCAAGAGATGTTAAAGCATTAATAAGAATATTATAGAGGCAACTTCATCTACATTCAAGGCAAAACGCTTCCCTCTAGGCCCTAGCAATAATAAAAATGAATTCACACCCACATCAACACAAGTAGCTCTCTCACCCTAGAAGCTTATATTTCAACTAATGCCTTTCCTAGAAGCACCATTGGGACCCTGAGCCTCTTTGATCAAAATGAGAATCCTTCATCATTCTACTAATCAAAATCCATCTCTTCTCTTTCCTAACTTGTAGTTAGTAGATTAATGATTGACATGAGACTGACAAAATGGACCTAAACGACTCGATATCAAACAAACTAACCTCCAAACATAGGGTAGAATGCTTGTTCACCTCTTACTTTGAGTAGCCAAGAAAGCGCCTCATCATCCTCAATTAGATCCTCGTCTAGCAAGGACAACACACAAAATTCATAATAAGCACAACTCGTAGTAGGCGTTAGAAGCATATGCTCGTCTCAACTTAACTGTGATTTGAGCCTAGCCCTTCAAATGTTTATCGCACGTTATGGTCCCTTTTGTGATCTTTCAATGGTGAAAAGTTGTTGATATGGATCCTTTGCAAGCTATGGTTGGTCTCTTTGCATAGTGTAACATGCTCCCACCCTGCAACAAAGCAGCCCTTTTCACGGGCAAACATCACAGCAAAACCCATCAGAATTAGCCACGGTTGGACATGAGTTGTACCATGGTGACTCTCAAGCAAACATCAAAGCAAACTCCATCAGAATTAACCAATAGTTGGACCTGAGCTATCCCTTGATGATTCTCAAGCAATTGAGTATTGTCTTCTTCTGAAAGAATATTGAAAGCAAAGAAAGTAAACATAAGTTAAAACAGAAAATGTAGCCCCAAGTTGAAGGTAATCTCAAAGATAGAGGTCGAAACCTTGTAGTTCGTCTAAGACAACTCCAAAGGAAGGAACGTCTCAATTTCTAGCAATATAAGAGTTACCCATTGAGGAATGTCTATTGAGGTCAATTTGAGATGCCTTATGCCTATCATCGACTAATGGAGCAATGTTCTTGCTTTGGCCTATATCATCAATTTTGATCCGACTCTTGGCCACTTGGCTCATACCTTGTTAGTCGAGACAACCGTGTCATCCCTGCTTGATATGCTTGCCTCTCACCTCATCTCAAGGTACAATCGTTCGAAGATAACCCCTGGATAGTTGACATTCTCATGCATTCCAAATAAGAGGGAAGAATTCAAGCTAGCATCAATTAGACCCTATGCCACAACGAATGTCTGTTAATTACAAATAAAACCCACATCATTGAAGAAATTCAAAAGGCAACATACAAGCCTAGTAAGCGTAGGACAAGAACTTACAAATGAAGGTACAAGTAGGGAAAGGGTGCCACTTAAAATAACCTTCTAGAGCTACAATCACTTTGTTTAACCTTGATCCAATAGGGGCTAGAAACCTTATACCTAACCCCATAGCAGAAGTGTTCCAAATTTGGGACATAGTGCTTTGCTTCTTGTTGATGTTTCAAACCTTGTGAGAGACGAAACTCGCAAGTCGCAATATCCATGAAGCCTTCTTTCCCACACTCTTGCTCAATCCACCAAGTCAACTGCTTATTAAAGAGCAAGAGTTGAGTTAATCTGTTCATATATTTATGGACCTTCATCCTTGTAGAGATGAGAGATCCTTAGGTGTCAAAGCTTCACTACTTTGACAGTTTTCATACCACAGATACCATAGACTTGCTCTATCTTAGGTAAGGCAACACAACCAAACACGATTTATAAAGTCGTCCAGAGACCTCGAAATTTCATTGTGCCAACCGTTCAACACCTGGTTGGTCACAACCTCATTCATGGCAAGGACAGTAACAAAACCATAGAACAGTCATGATCAACGAATCTCATGAAGAAAGCCCATGAAAATAATTTAGATTTAGGAAATGAATCCCAAACATTCTTGATGATTAGTTCACCTTTGAGAATGATAGTTGTTTACGACTCTGCTCATACAAGCTAAAGTGCAAGCACAAGATGTTCATAGTATTTTAATCACAAGTTTCTCAAACTAAAACAAAAATTATAAGAAAGAGTAACTCAGGAGAAAGCTAGGCAGAATGAGTATAAAGTTTTCTTTTCTCATTGAACTGTGTTTTGTGTATCTATATACATTTTTTTCACTACCTAAACAATAACAAAAAAAAATTGTGATTCTTACAGTAATCAGAACGATTTCTTCAAGTACTTAAAATGCATGGATGAATCAATACAATCTACCCTATCTTTGTACAGATTCAACAATTTCAACATCTCGGTGACCTTGTCTTTCATGTAACCACCACAACCAACCTGTAAAAGAACTAATATCTTCTGGAAAGCACCCAATTGGGCCGCTTCCACCCTCGCCTCATCCTCACCCTCCTCTCCACTCTTACAAAGCTTCAACAATATTGACAGAGAATATTCAGTGGCTACCTCTGAAACTCTTAGGATCTTCTTGACTAAGAGTGGAATGGTTAGTGCATTTTGGTAAAGCTTCTCTCTTCCTTGTTTGTAATCACAGATTCCATCCAAAATTCCCAAAGCTTTCTCACATAGACTTTTCTCTGCATCTACCAGAAAATCTAGTAGCTGAGAGACCAAGCCCAGTTCCACAAATTTCAATGCCATTTTCTCGCTGTGTTCTGATGGTAAAATCATGTAGAAAATGGCTGTAAGGGATGATTTTGTAGCTGAAGGGCAAAGAGGCTCCCTTATGATGCTAACTAAAGCTTCAGATACTCCTTCAATGGCATCCAATGAAGCCACGTATCTTTGATCAGCCAACAACAGTTCTTTCAGAACAAAAACTGCGTTTTGTTTTGGAGAAAGATCTTTCCCCATTAAGAAGGAAACCAAACATTTCAATGAATCCGCAGACCCGAGCTTAGATAAGCCTTCAATGGCGATTGGGAACACACACACCAAAACCAACAAAATCTCCTCCAACAAACCCACATGTTTCTCAATCGAAACACCGGCAAAATGCTCAAACGAAGCTGCTAAAACATTGCCGGCTCCTCCATTCACAAGACACCTCCGATTCCTCTCGCTCTCTCTCGCCCAATTCCTCATCTTACCCACCAAATCACCGCACCTCTTCGAATCGCCCCTTTGAGTAGCGACGGCGATTCTCGAACAAACCTCCTTAACTTCATACGGCGTGACCGGAATCCGCGGCGTCGGAATCCGCTCGATCCCGTAAGAACGATTCGCAACGCACCAATCCTGGATCATCCTCCTCAACGCGTGATTAGGGATTAGGTCGAAAGTCGTCAAATCCTGTTTCGTCACAGGACAAGAAAATTTCCCCCCATCAATCCACTTCTCGATGCTCTCTCTATCATAAGTAATCCCAGTGCACAAAATCACAGGGTCCTTCATCAAATCCAGCGAAATCGGACACAAAAAATGCGAAGGAATCACGATTTCCGAACCCGAATCGACGCCCGGAACCTCTTTCTTCAACTTGGGGAGAAACCCTAATTTGTTTTTCCTCCATGACAAGATCATTGCAGCTTCCGCAATTGAAATCAAACGAAAACGCAGAAAAACAATGAATGTGAAGTTCAAATCCTCTTCTTCTCCTTCTTTTTCTTCTCTGCTGGTTCAGCTGATGAATGAATCAATTGAGATTTGATTATATATCGAAAAGAAGAGAGAGAAAGAAGAAATTGTTACGCGGGTCAAAATTCAACGCCGAGGAATTCGAAATTGAAAATTGTGATTCATAAAAAAGTAGCTCCTAATTTAGAATTGAGTTGCTTTTTGAGCTTTGACTGGTAATTTGTTGGGTTGTGCGTGTTGATGGATGAAAGAGACGGAGAATTTAATGATTTTGAAAATTAGGGTTCTTCAAATCTTCACAAATTTGAAATGTAGCTCAAAAATGGAAAATTAATAATGTAGCCCAAAAAAAGGAAATTATGAGAAAATTAAATATTTCTCACCCAATCAAACCCTAAAATTAGGTACTTTCTCTCTTTTTTTTTATCCATTATTGGTTTTATATATATATATATATTTGGGATGAGTCCCTAATTTTTTAATTAATTTTCAATTAATTTCTTAATTTTTAGAGTTTTTTTTATTATAATCTTATACTTTTTCTTAATTGGATTGTTATGGTAAAAAGTTTCGTAAATTCTTCCTACACAAAATTGATATGTCAATAAATTATTCTTTTATTAACCTTTTCTTTTTTAGAAAACTTTTATTAACATATTTAAACATGAAAATTGTCACTTTTATATGTTGCTTGATGCATGAAACCCAACTACCTACGAGTGAAATCGAACTTCATATATTTCTTTTCTTTTTAATAGTATGTTTATATATCTAAAGATATAACATAATGATTTGATAGTACTTTTTTTTTTTTCATTATTGACAAATTAAAGATTTACTTCAACTTTTAATACACTAACATAAATTTGAAAAAATTTAATACATTAAGGGTAAAATTGAGAATTACCTAGCCTATTTTTCTTTTACATAACAATTGTGGGAGTAGAGAGAGTTAAAACTTTTTTTTAGTTTGAGTAAAACTTTCAACCATAAAAAGGCTACCAATATCTTAACCTAGCTATATTCAAATTAGCTATGTATAGTACACAATTCTTAAAATAAAAACAAACTTTAAATAGTAAATAATATAGATGGCTAGTCGATAACAATAAATGTTCTTAACTTGATTTCTAGGTACATGATTTAGGTACATTTATGTAATATACATAATGCATAATAAATCTTGGTGACTTTTTTTTTTTCATTCATAAATGGGTGCAAGTGAGAGATTATAGAGTTGGGCAATTCGAACTTTCAACGTCTAAAAAGGATAAAGGATAATTGTATTTTAACTAAATTGAGCTATGTTAATATTGGCAACGATGCGACACTTATTACCATCTATAAGGTCAATACTTTGATCATCAACTCCTACAATTATTGAATTAAAAAACAAAATAATAGTAACGATATACATATCAACTATGTACACACAATGCAAATACATCAAAATATGCACATTTTCATCCCATCAACACCCAAACATATCCAACGTCTCACGAATATCCACATTGTGGGATTTTTTTCGAGAATCATCTCCTGGTAGAAAAAAATATTTCTTGTTAACATTTTTTTTTTTATATCTGTGAGTGTCCGGGCTAGCTTACGCGCACCGACTAATCTCACGGGACAACCGTGAACTCATTCCCTCTAAGCCTTTTATTTTTTCTATGGTCCTTATTGACCATTAGGACCAACCCTTGATGATTTATTTATTGTTAACAATCTTACATATATTAGGAATCGTCGAATTAAGGTCAGAGTCCAAATCAAGGATGCGATGCATTCTTCATCCTCGAAATCAAAATGGAAAAAGATATATATATTCTATCTCCAATCTGATCGTCATCATTCAAAATAGAGAATCTCCATCTCATTCTTAGAAAATTTAAGGTCCCAAATTTAGGGATACTAAAAATCAAAACTACACATGAAAAAAAGCATAATTGACTAGCCAATACCATTGTTTCTACAAATCAAAATTAGAAATTTTATTAGTTAGGAAAGAGAAATGGAATAATGAGAGTTAGCTAAGCTTAGCTGGTTATTTATTGTATACATCCAAGTATTTTGACCGTTGACCGTTGAATATTGAAAATTGTGATAATGATGGCAGCCAAAGTCTATATTAGAAGGCCAAAAAATAAAATAAAATAAAATAATAAAATAAATTCTAATTTTCTGAATATTATAGTTTGACCGGCTGACTCGGTTATAGGTCGCTACACCGACTTACTGTACTTTTGGATCAGGTGCGGGCAGGTGTAACTACCGATTGAGATTCTTTGTTTGTGGACCGTTGGATCATCGATGTACTATTTTGATCGTTGTCTTGGTGTTTGTTTGACCGTTGGATCGATGGTTTCGGTGTGGCTGTGGGTTCCCGTGATTTCTGTTTTTTAAAAGGAAAAATTGGTGGTGATTAGTTGTACCCATCCCTTTTTTCCTCTTCTTGCCTAACTCTTTAAACTTTTTTGGGTTAATAAAAAATATTTTTTTGTTCTCGAATTTTTATGAAAATAATAATTTAGTCTCTAAAATATATTTTGTAATGATTTACTCTATCATGTTTCAAAAAAAAAATGTTTATTCTGTC
The DNA here is from genome assembly GCA_036850905.1 of Luffa acutangula. NCBI lineage: Eukaryota > Viridiplantae > Streptophyta > Magnoliopsida > Cucurbitales > Cucurbitaceae > Luffa > Luffa acutangula. Next base: position 2,859,365 of record CM072097.1, read on the forward strand.
ACAGTAGAGTCAGTGATAATTGACATATATCATCAGCCAAAAGATCATATCTAAATATTATTGAACTAAAGAGATTAAAATAATGGTTTGTCCTTATATTCTCAAATTTATTACAATTTAGTATTTAACAATTTAGTTTTTAGAATTTGTAACCATTATAAAAAATATTGTTAAGATTCGGTAAGATTTCTGATCTATATAGATCTACAAACTAACTAGGGAACAAATGTTATAAAAATTGACACTCAATTTTGATGAGATTTTTTCCATGGTATGGATTGAATTGTTTCATGAAAACGAGTGGGAGTGAGAGAATTCGAACCTCTAACCTATTGGTCAATGACAGATATTTTATATTGGTTGAGTTATACTCACTTTTGGCTCTACCACCCAGTTTTGAGAGGGTGAAGAAGTTGGAATAAGTTTATAAAATTGAGGAATGTGAAGCATGATGAAATAGTACCAATATCTTTAATTAGATGGAAGTATAAGATTAGTTTTATAAATAAATCATCTTTGATTCTTTGATATTTTAAATAGAATTTTTAAATGTGTGTGAAAGAGAATGAGTTGTCCATTCTCAATTTTTTAAAAAAATTAGCTTCGGAAGTTGTATTTATTAAGTCCCTAAACTTTTTTTCTTAAAAAAAAAATCAATTAATCTAGTATAACGATAGCTACACAAAATATAGTAGTACATCAAACATCTAAGTGGGATAAATGTTATAAAACGTGTCACTCCATTTTGTTTAGTTGTTCACCTTATTTTGTCATTGGTTGGTCACGTTGTACCAAACTAACGAATGCTAGTTCATTATTCATATCATAGCATTATTTTGTTTATGCAAAAACTATAAATCACCTTTTGAAATTTAAAAATTAAATAGGTATCATCATCAAAATATTAATTTGGTAATTTTCCTTCTAGTATACAAAAGCGAAGGAGGACTTCTTTTATTTATTAATATTATATATTTCAATAATGTTTTCTTAGAAAACATTTTATTTTAAAATATTTTTTTAAAAAAATATTACCTTTGAAAAATATTTAGAAGAATATGGTAATTTTCATGATATAAGATTTTATGTAGAGAAATTGTCTTTAAAAGACCTGGTTTCCATGACTTTTACTTTCAAATGGGACAATTGATTTATATTAAAATTGTCCTCATCATTTCAAAGAAATGTCCCTTATATTTTTTCCATACACGTGTTTTCTTGTTTCCATTGATCAATCTTTTTACTAAGAGATCCATCCATGGTAGAAAAAACTTCAAGTCAAACTTGAAATTATCTTTCAAAAAGATGATTCTAAACAAATGATTTAATACGTGGACAAAAACTACCACAATTTTACAAATATTTTCAAATTTTACATTTTCAAATTAAGTTTGAAAACTACCGAATGTTTACAACAGTTTTCTAAAACTAGAATGTTTCTTCACGATAGCGTGAGAGAGGAACTTAGTTTTATACTTCAAACCCTTTGAATACTTTTCAATCACACTTGATTGAAAGCACTCTATAAGTGAACCAATATTTTGCTTTTCATCAAAGTGTTTATGTTACTCTCAAACTTAACGATTTTGAATGAGAAGTACTTTTGACATGACCAAAAACACTCAAATATCAAGGTTCTAAACCAAACGATCACAGTCGCTTAGAGACGAACGGAAGAAAACAATGAAAACCAAAAGACACATATATATTGACTTCATAGTTTAAAGTCCTTGCACTATGCATACATCACAACAGCCAAATTAAAAATTAATTACAAAGTTAAAAGAAATGTGGAGGTTGGGAGGTTGTAAATGAGAAGAATCAGTATCTCAATATCCCAAAATTTCCCATAGCATTTTCTTGCAAAAAGTGCCCCTCTTCCTTGTGAATCCACAAATACCGACCGAGAAAAGACTAAACTATTTCAAGCACCGACAGAATCAGAAACGTCCCTTGTTTCAAAGAGAGGAAGACGAGCTATTCACGATCTCATTCGATGGCGAGAGGCGAGCACGTTGAAGTACTATAATTAGAGAGAGGGGATTCTTTGATGCTAAGCTAAATACCTGTTTCTAAGAACGAGTAAAGAGCTGTTGAAGGGAACCAACCATTCCTCGTCGCCTTCCCTAAAATTTGGTTTAAGTTAAAAATGTATGTCCTAACGCATGCCTGTGTATAACTTGTGATGCTAAAATAAGGCAAAAAGACTAACCTTCTCGTTATTAAACAAGTCTTCAGATATAGCTTCTATTTCCTTGCGCTTTCTTTCTTCTTTCAAGGACTCTGCAATTTCCTCCCTTCCATCACCATTATCCCTAGAAAGCCATGAAAGAATGTCAGGTGATGTTTTTAAAACAGAATAAGATTCTGAGGTGGAGGTGCGCGATTTGAAAGGTATGAAGATACTATCTTAATTTAACGTGAGAAACGAAGCTTTCATTGAAAAACATGAAAGAATATACAAGGACGTACAAAGAAAACAACCCAACCAGAGGAGTCCAACAAAAAAAAAATGATTCCAATCCAAAAGAATCAAACCCGCAAACAATAACAAAATGCTCGAGAGACTAGAACCTCAAAAAGGCATTGGATCTAATATTATCTCAAACCACTCCCCAGGGCCTTCACAACTCCTCTATAAATTCTATTATTTCTCTTCCACCAAACACCCCGCACAATGACAAAGTTACAAGCTTGTCAAAAGACCCTGATCGTCCCGAGAAGGAGGATGCAGAAACACCTGCCTCAGCACGGAACGACAGTCTCTATTACACGCCAAACACGTCCCAAATGACTTAAAACCATCTCTCCATCTTAAACCTCTTAAAGAGTTCAAGCATCAAGTTCAAAATTTACTAACTTAAAACCATTATTTTCCTATGGTGATGTCCTTGAGTGGGCGAAGCTTCTTAAGTTTAGTGCGCTTTGAGTATCATGCAAAGAGTGGGCCCCGTTTTAAAAAGAAAAGAAAAGAAAGAAAGCAAGAGAAACACTTGCCTGTAAGGATACTTATCAAATGGAACAAGATTATAAAAGCTATTCCCAGAGTCAGTTTCTCTCTGCAAAAAAAGTAGAAAGGACAGTGTATCAACCGCCGTAACATTTTTCTCCATGTGCCAACAACACAAGAAACTTTCCACTGCTAAGCGTATTTAAGCGAATAATACTCTGTTTCTACATAAATCCATATTCTAACAGTTGAATGCTAATATGATCATGTTCATCATTTGGTTCATCGTTTAAGATAGCAAGAGCATACAATGGTTGATCAACGTGCATCAGTGTTGATCTAATGGCATAATAAGAGGTTACGGTTAAGATTTTCTCAATGTCGAGCAGAAATTTGTACACCAGTAAAAACGAAATGGTGCAGAATAAGACATTCAAAGGCTAATAGCAATACCTTTCTAAAGCGTTTGAAGTTTGTAATTCCACTGTTTTCTGCAGTAACTATAGAGGAGGGTTTCGTCGCACGCTGCACAATTAAATTTTGACTGTATATAATGTCTATATTTCTGTTGTCGGATTCATTGACCTTGTCTTTTCTCATTTCGACATCACTGTAACTATTTTTGAACGTTTCATGGCCACCTGTTGATCCAGTAGCAGCATTGTCAATGGACACCTCTGGTTTGCTTAAATATTCATGTGGCCCTTGGACATCGGAAACAACTGGTTTATCTGTTTCTGCTTCGAGATCGGATTCTGCTACCACGGTTTCATCAGTGGAGCATGTAGAGGAACCTGGTTCTGCAAGTAAACTTTATATTCAGTTAGATGAATGAAGTTAAAATGAAGAAAAAATAAATTCTTTATCAATTATCACAATGAGTAATATACTACATATGAAGCTAGTATTGAGGAAGACTACTGACCACAGGGTGATATCAAATTGTCTCTGTCCAGCTTTCCACTCAAAACAGAAGATATTAAAACCAACTCAGTTATTTTATAATAAGAATCGACCTTATAGGATGAACCCAACTTTTCTGCTGATCCTCCAGGAATAATGAACACTACTCGAACATTTTCTCCATTACCAAAGTCCTACAATAGTTAACATACAAATCAATTGCCCAACAAACACCAGGTTCACAGAGCTGAGATAAACAAAAAAAATGAAATAAAGACCTCAAGTCGTTAAATTTACTCTAATCAAAGACCACATAAAGCACCATTGAGACATATTTTCAAACACTGTTCACACCTTAAGCCTTGCCGTTTGGATTGCAATTATTATTCAATTGGTATGGATATTATATATATATAAAAATATATATATACATATATCTGGTTTTTATAATCAATAGTTATGGCCCCATGTCATGACAGTTACACTTTATTGCAATATTGAAACATCTAATCATATGCTATTTGACTGTCAACAAATTGATGACAGTCCTAGAATTCATACGCTTATAAGTATGTAATGCAGTTCATATTGTCAATCATAAAACTATATTGGTGTCAGAAATAATGTGAATTAGCATATTTTTACATGAAATTAGTCCAACAATTAGGAAAGAATGGATACAGTAATACGTGAAAAGAGATAAAGCCTCGTACTTGGCTATCTGAAGAGAAGTCCTCGATAGACAAAACATTTGCACCGCCAACTTGTTGCAATAACATCTTCAACCGATCCCCATACTTGTACTGCTAAAAGATGGGAAATTGAATATCAAAAGTAATGAAAGACTAACCAATCCACCAAAAGAGTTATTTCCTAAGTTTCAAGAAATAAGCAAACAGAAATCTAAAGAATAGTGTACTAAATACCACTTGCATCCGATAAATTTTGATTTAAAATTTCCCTTTTTCTTTCCTTCATTTATTTATTTCAGAATCCTACTTGTTGGGTTAACTAAGAATAAAAAGAGCTAATCTTCTTTTTTCAATAATTCATTCATCAAAGGTTGCCTACACACACCAGCAACTCTCAAGGAATGTGACAATGGAAAGACATAGATTGAAATGAAAACACAGAGCATTACCAACACAGAGCATTACCATATGTGCCGACCCTAATAAAAAAGTGTATCCACTCAAACAGTTTCTACGAGTGTTTGGGTCCACAACTTTGACATGCATCCCTTCCACAGTCAGGGTTGGATGATAGCTGATTCAAAGAACAAAGACAAAAGATTCGGAGTGAAATGCAGGAGTTCAAAAAAATTTTACTATTACTTGATAATAATGAGTTCCCAGCCAAACTTAAAAGGCAGCACTTACGAATCAAAGCATGGAATCTCGTTATAGGAGGTTCTTCCTGCAAATAACTAAAGTGTAACAATCAGTAAGAATGCAGAATCTCGCTTTTCTCATGTTTTTGTTGATAGCATGGGTCTAGAAATAGAAAGTATCAGAAATATCATCGCTACATCAGTGCAGATATTAATAATGCTTGGCGCAGTGGTCTGTGCACAGATTAAAAAAATCCAGAAGTATCTTCTTTACTCAACAAAGTGGTAATCAAAATCATTCTTGGTTCATGATGACGGCCAACATAAACATAAAAGCATAAAAATCTTCAGATCTCCATCAAGTAATTTTATTGATGGTTGAACTAAAGTTAGTTAAGTGAGCCAGAGCAAAAGAAACTAATAGGATTGTTGAGTCATGAGGATGCACCTCCAAGGATCGCTAAGAAAAAAAATCTATTTATTCCTGGTTTTTTCTGTGTTCCATTATTTGTATTTACCATATAGGTGTACACTTTCCTAGCTGTAAATTTTGTTTATCCTTGCTAGATTTTAACAATGATGTACCTACAGGCTACAAATTCATCAAGGATACACATAACAAGAAATCGAAAGGAGAAAAATATTTGAGAGTTATTTATTTGGTAGTTGTTAGGGTAGGGTAGTTATAAATAGAGGGAGTTATTTAGTTAGAATTTTGGAGTGCAGTTTTCTTGGGAGCGTAAGATCTATAGAGGTGCTTGGGGTTGATATTGTTATTTTCCTTTCATGTCTTAATACAATTTCAAAGTTCTTTCCTATTCTCAAGACCAGGTTCCTACCATAATATGGGTGTGAACATGACGATAGAAGTTGACATCACAGTAGAAACAATTAATATATGAAAGCACATTTTTACCTCAACCCAACTTGTAAGAACAAAAGGTTTCTCAGCCACGATGGCATCAACTAGAGCTTCATTGAAAGGCATCAGTTCCTCTACAAGCACATGCGTACACTCCTTAATATCATCAGAAGTAGAAGCACCTACATTTGAATATATACACTCATTAAATTCAACCAAAACTACAAATTCATTCACTTTCTTCAATGCAGATTTAACTTGTACAATGAGTAGATGTTCATCATCATAAACCATGTAATAAATAATGATGAACTTGATTGACGGCTTGCATCACATTAAAAAAAAAAAAAAAAAAAAAACCTAATAGAGACATCTGTCAGAACAGCAATGCAGAGCTCATTCATAAAAGTGACCAGTAAAAATTCATAGTATAGTAGCTAGAAAGGTTAAATTAGGATCTTCTACTTGTTCTGAGCCAGATGATCATGGAAAAATGCATCAATCACAAATTATTCTATGTTTTAAAACATCAAGATGGTTGATTTATATATATATATATATATATATATATATAAAGTGTAAGGATGTATATATGTAGCTGGTTATTTGTTGTTCTTTTGCATTATTGAGGAATTATTTAATTTACTTTATTTTATTTTATCCTTTTTACAGTGTATTGATAATTTAAACAAACCTCCCTTTAGTTAGTTGCCGTTCTTTATTATAATTTAACATCTATTAAGTTCAGAATTCTATGTATGGATAAGGTTAAGGATTCCCTTCTGTTTTGCCTCATATTCTCGAACATATTCAACACCATGTCTTTAAGGTTGTATTTAGAGTTCTAGGACATGCTAACATAAAGTAACCAAGTAGTTACATAAGAAACCTTGGGAAATTGAAACTTATAATTAATCAGATAAGTTCAGAATTCTATGTATGGATAAGGTTAAGGATTCCCTTCTGTTTTGCCTCATATTCTCGAACATATTCAACACCATGTCTTTAAGGTTGTATTTAGAGTTTTCAAGTGTTTGTTCTAGGACATGCCAACATAAAGCAACTAAGCAGTTACATAAGAAACCTTGGGAAATTGAAACTTCTAATTAATCAGATAAGAATTCCTTTTGTAGATAAAACAAAAGAAGATCGGCAACTTCTCTATGGCTTACCGATGGATGAAACCTTGTCCCTAAGCAGTTGGAATTTGAAGGACTCTGAATGGTGAACGTAAAACAAGAGTTGCACAAAGGAGAACCTGCAAAATTTGTTTATAGGCTAATAAGGTCTACAAGAATGGGTGTTAGAAAATCTTGTTGAAAGTAAAAATGCTTCGACAATAAAATGGTAATGTCTCCTCTCAAGAGGTTTTCTCTTTTTCTTAAAAAAAAAAGAAACTGAAAAGTCTATTAGCATTAAAATATATCTATATATTCGCCAAAGCAAAAAGGGAAAGGAGATCTTCTAGCTTCAAAGAGTAAATTTAAGTACAAATAACAAGAAACTTTGCATATTCATAAAAGCTAAATACAAAAACACGGAACTTTTGGTCAAAGAAAAGAAGACAAATTATAACAAAAAATTGCTCTAGTTTTTAAGAATCGAGAATAAAGGAAAGTTAGAAGAAAAAGAGAGGATGTACGAACATTAGAAAAGAATTTAGCCATAGAAGAAAACAATCACTGATTCACTGAATAAATAGAAAGAAACAGCACCTCATTTAACTGAGAGCCCTGGATTTAATAATGAGTCTAATACACCGTATATAGCATATCCTACTTCAAATAAAGAGATAGGCAGTGAGAGCAACTTGAAGGATAAATCTTATCACTATTTTAAATGTTTCTCAGATTACCTGTAGGTTGCATTGCCAGATCCAAATGAAACCACATCTCCATCGTACAAGCTTGCTTCTTTTTTTGGAAGCTCGTGAATTTTCTCCTTCAACCCAGAATTCCTGCTAACAAATGTACCATACTTGGAGCAATCGCTAATCCTCACTTTAGTGGAAACATTAGACAAATAACTCTTGTGGTAAGAGATCATAGCATCTACAACTATTTCTGCATGGATGCGGGAAACTCCTTTATCTTTTGTTATGGTCAAATCGCAGCCTGCGGGACAAATAAGATCACCAGAATGAGCAAACAACTGATTTGATTTGAAAGACCAAAGAAAGTGGATGTTAAATGGAAGTAATTAAATGTTTAAAATATTTTTTCCCATGAAGATGGCAGCAAAAAGGCAATACAAAAAGGAAGGCCTAAGAAAACAGGAGCAAAAGAAAAAGAAGCTAAAAGAAGCATTATGTAAAATGTTAATAACATTGATCAAGTCATTGTTTTAAAAAGCTAAAAGAAGCACGTGTATGAGGAACCTTGCCCTCACATTGGCACAACTTTATGTGTGCCTACCTGCTTAAGCCCTGAGGCGTCATGCAACCTGCCTGAGCACTTCTGCTTTTCTTTAAAAGCATAATGTCAAATTTGGGCATATTTGGTTGGAGAAGAATCTCCGGACTTTTGAAGGCTTCTTCTTTTGATGCTTTTTTTGTAGGAATATAAAATATACCTCTTCTGGGTGGTGTTTTAATGAGTGATTTCAAAGCGCAAGGCGCACCTCAAGGCGACAAGCCCCTTGATAGCCTCAAGACGAGAGGCGACAAAAAGGCGACGCCCAAGTGAAGTGAGACGCAATGAGTATATGCAAAAATAAATAATATATATAGAGCATAAATTTATATAGTAAATATAGTTACACAAAATGTCAAATCCTTATAGATTAATACTAAATAGTAAAAACACCAAAATGGCAAAAACATCAAACAAGAATAAATTTCTAGTAGTTCCAAAACACCATGAATACATTAAGAGTGAACAAAAACCAAAATTCTAAAAGTAGAACATCAAATGTCAAAATCATCATCCTCTCCCCATCTAAAACTTAGAAAAAAAATACAAAATAAAACTAAAACCTCACCTCACACCTCATGGATAAGTGATGACCAGAAAGGAGAAAATTGAAAAAGAATGGCTCAAGAACGAATATGAACAATATGAATAATTGAAGGACCAAAGGAAAAGCCGAATAAGAAGAAGCAGCAACAATTGAAGTTCAAAGAAGAAGCAGAAACGTCTTGAATAAGGAGAAGTTCAGAACAACCGAAGAGTTTTTTCAATTTTGCATGAGAAAGCAAGCTATACCAATTAAAAAAAAAAGCTAAAGCGGCTGAAAACCAGCTCTCTACATGGCCTTTTAGTTTCTCATGGGCATTTTTTACATGGGCTTAGGTTTTCGTTTAAGTTAGTATAAGTTAAACCATAAAAAAAATAATAATAATAATAAATAAATAAATAATAAAAAAGCGATAATCAAGGAGGCACTCGCCTTCATCAAGGAGACGAGCAACGCCCGACGCAAGAAGGCGGAGTTGGGCGAGTGCCTCTTTGAAGTCGCTCGCTTGGCCAACCTACGAGGCGAAAGACCCTATGATCGCCTCGCCTCTCGCCATAGGCGAGCGCCCGAGGTCGCCCCAACATCACCATATGGGAAACGACGGAGGTCGTCAATCTCTTATGTTTGATAGGGGATAGCCAGTTTAGGGAGGGAAGAAGGGATGTTCGTTGTTGGAGTCTTAATCCTGCCGAGGGATTTTCTTGCTGGTCTCTTTTTCGGTGGTTTCTCAACCCTTCTTCCCATAGTGAGTTCATCTATTCTATTCTTTGGAGAGTAAAAATCCTGAGGAAGGTAAGGTTCTTTACCTGGCAAGTTATCCACGGAAGAGTCAATACGTTCGATAAGCTCTCGAGGAAGATGACTTCATTGGTTGGCCCATTTTGTTGCATCTTATGTCGGAAGGCTGAGGAAGATTTGGACCATATCCTGTGGAATTGTCAGTTTGCCCGTTCGGTGTGGAGTTTCTTTTTTGATGCTTTCGGGATTCAGATGAGACGTTTCAGAGACTACAAGGAGATGATCCAGGAGTTCCTCCTCCATCCGTCGTTTCGCGATAAGGGGAGGTTTTTATGGCTAGCTGGGGTGTGCGCAGTTTTATGGGGTCTTTGGGGTGAGAGAAACAATAGAGTTTTTCGTGGTACTGAGAGAGATCCTTCTGATGTATGGGCCCTCACTAGATTCTATGTTTCTCTTTGGGCCTCTATGTCCAAGGCTTTTTGTAATTATACGCTAGGTTCTATCATTTTGAGTTGCCGGTCATTCCTTTAAGGGAGGCCTTTTTTTGTGGGCTGGTTTTTTTGTATCCCCGTGTATTCTTTCATTTCTTCTTAATGAAAGTTGTTTTTTTTTTCATAATTTAAAAAAAAAAAAAAAAAAAACACACACACACACATGAAATTATTTTGTAAGTGCAGCCTTTCCATGATCATGAACAATGGGAAAGAACCTAGAAAGCTTTTCTTTTGTTCTTTTGTGGATGGGATCCCCTCTTCCCCAGCCCTTAGGCTATTTGATTTCTCTCTTTTTCAGTTAATATACTCTAGTTTCTTATAAATAAATAAAAAATTAAAAAATTAAATGCCTCCCTCAAAAGTCAAAACACTCTCCTCCTGTTCACCTGGTGATAGCCTCAAACTTTCTCAACTTATCAAAGCAACAAGTAAGCCCTCTATCTTAATCTACCTCTCCCTCTATAGAGTCTCTGATCTTCCCTCTCCCTCTCTAGTCTCTCTAACCCTCCCTCTCTCTGTCTCTCTCCATTTGACACACACTTTCTCTCTCTAACAAATTTAGCTAAAATGGCAAATTCTCGCTGGAAAGGAGAGAGGAATAATAATAAACTTCCCAGACAAATAAGGAAGGTCTAGTTCTTGATGATTGGTCTTAAATCTAGTGTGCTAATTACAAAGAATATACAAACAATTAAAGAAGTATAATACATGATCGATCCACAGACCACAGCTGAGAACAAAAAAAAAAAAAAAGAAATCTTGTACTTTCCTTGTTGAGACCCTCAGGTTTCACTCCGCTCAAGTTGGTGAAGGGATGTTTTACATTCCCAGCTTATTGATAAAATGTAGAAAACTGAACCCATTCACCATTTAGTTAAGATGCCCACAACTAGACTATTTGTGAGGAACAACTGTTGTACAGATGAGCCCACTACCCACAATTTCTCTTTTTTGAAATATCTATCCGCTTCCCTGTGGTTGGTTCTGTCATGTTGAACTACATTGTGAAATATGTTTATAATTGATTTGTCATCACAATAAAGCCTCATATGCTTTCCTTATTTAAGATTTTTTGTGTTTTAAGGTTTCCTTAGTGGATTATCTTGAGCCAAAGGAAGCTACAAGTCCTCTAAGATTATTCTTATACTGAGAAGTACAAATATTCCTAGTGTTGTTGCTCTGAATGCAACTTCTAAACTTGATCAAGTCACAACATTTGCTTACATCTCCAAATAGTAACAAAATTTCCTCCTAAAATAGTAATATATGGATGTAGATCTTCTATCATCAATAGACTTTCATCATCTTCATTGATGTAGACTTTCGATTCAATAGGCCTCTTCTCCTTATTCCTTTCGAATATTGCAAATTTTGATAGCTCTTAGGAATATGCCCCAGTTGTGAGTAAGGAAGGAGGCTTCGGCATCTTTTTGAGAAATTACATGCAGCTCGGAAGTCTTGCCTTCTTGAAAACACATTCAAAGGACACGGATTACTTGGGATCATTCCCTCAATAAGGTCATTAGGACACTCACTCAGTAGGGCCATTAGGGCACAAATTAGGATTGATAAGGTTTCATCAGGACATTGAGTACACTTATAACTAACCGATTAAGATTGTAATCTAATCATATATCCGTTTCTTAAATAATTAATATATGGAATAACAAAGACAGACATATAGAAACACACACACAAACACACAGAAAGAGAGAGAGTACAGTCAAAGAATCGTGATAATTAAGTTTAACTAAATTGAAGAAATCAAATTCTTTGTGAAACTCAAGGCCTCATACATGGGACTGGGAGTAACCAGGGCCTGGGCCAGAAATTTAAGGAGGGACAAAATTTTACCCCCTAACTTCTTTGCATGTATAATCCTTCCATTATAATAATTTAGGTAACAAATTAGAGAAAAACTACAAAACCTTAAGGTTTCATAGTTATGCTTGTTTCTTCTCAATTTCCTTCCAATGGTTTTCATCTTTGTTCAAGAAACATTTGAATGCTTAGACGTATCTCAAAAATAAAAACAAGTTTTTGAAAACTATTTTTTTAGTTTTTGAAACTTTACTTGATTTTTGAAAACATAGAAAGAAGGCAGATAATAAAACAAGGAAACTAGTGTTTATAAGCTTGATTTTCAAAAACCAAATAGTTATCAAACGGCCTGAGTATTTTATGTAGGGTTTGAATTTACGTCAAACCAAAGAGTGCCCCCCACTATCCAATGCCTTCAGCGTTTCCATAAAATCAACCGTCCTCTATGTCTATAGCTACCACAATATCCACTCGGGAATTGCCTAGTAAAAGAACCATCGCTTCTACTAACATGAGAGAACAGAAAAAAATCTAAATGCAGCATAGACCAAGAATACACCATAAAATTCATCATTTAGAAGAAAAAATACTGAGTCGAATGTGACTACTAGCAAAAGCGAAGTACCTTTACGACCCACTTTATACTTCCCAGGTGCAAAAATGTAGAATTTCTCCTCGCCTGCGAAGGAAAACCGACGATTCCTCAGACAGTAAGCATTGAAAATCAATATTGAGCTCTTAACAGCTGACTAGAAGTTATCTGACAACAGCAACAAGAAAACTACTTTTACAGCAGCAAGAAGTAATTTGAAAATCAAGAAGAACGAAAATACCTGAAAGAGGGTCGACGGGGAAAAAGCCCCAAACCATGTTTTCTAAGACAGTTTTCTATTGTTTAACAGTTGGTGTGCAATTCCATGGAAGGGGAGAGGAGAACAGAAAAAACGAGGAAGGTATTCACAATGATCAAGCAAAGACCTGGTAGAGTTCCTGTGTTTTCAGTTGTGAACCGGGTTTTATATAGTGGAGACTTGGAGGGGATTATGGATTTTTCTTTGTTTTTAATATTATTCAATCAAATTTGAAGGTAAGGATTCGAACACTTTTCGTGGTCAAAGTACAAGTGAATTACGAGTGAGTTATGCTCATTTTGACGGGTACAAATCTAGTTTATGAATTTTTTTAGATTTGTGATGGATGGATTCTTGAACTAATTTCAAATCATGTTAAATAAAACTTCAATTTTTCAATTTGATGTATAGTAAGATCAAGGATGTAAATTGGTTTAGGTCAAATTAGTTAATATCAAGTTAGATCTAGGGATGTTCATGGGGGTGGGATGGGGACGGGGATGGTTTCCCCATTCCCGTCTTTCATTTCAATTTCCATCCCCACAAAATTTCACAAGGAATGGAGTGGGGATTCACCGTAGATAATTTGCGGATATTGGATTGTAGGTAATTTTTATATATAGAAAAATAATAACAATAATAATAATAAGTAAACAGGGACGAGAACGAAGAACGAGAATACATTCTCCATCTCCATCCACATTTAGCTCTTAGTGAATTTCTCTACCATGTTTCCCGTCCATTGGGGACAGGTTCCCACTTGCAAATGGACATCCATTTGGTAAATGGTTTTTAATGTGGTTAGGTATGGTTTCTTACATATTTTTTTTAGTACATCAACATTTAGGAGTGAGATGATACAAACTTCTGACCTCTTGGTCAAGGCTATTTGCAAATTACCGCTGAGTTTCTTACATACTAATAGGTTGATGATGGATTTAATATTTTTAAAATGTATAGATTTATCAGACACAACATTAAATTTAAAATCTGTGTTGGGATCTATCAAAAAAGTTGGGAGACTTATTATATATTATATATCAAAAAGTTGGAAGACTTATTATATATTATATATTTTTTAAAGTTTAAACACCGATTAAACACCATTGAAAATCCAAAAACTTATTAGACATTTTTTAAAATTTAGGAAACTAAACTCGTAATAAAACCTTTCTAAAACACCATTCAAATTATTATTTCTTTAAATTATAAAATTGTTTTTTTTTTAAAAAAAAATTATATATATATATATATATATATATATATATATATAATTGAAAAATGGAAAAAGAAAATCTGTGAAGGGACGTGGTCAATTGGTGGAAGCCGAAGCAACGATCACAAAAAGAACAGAGAAAGAGAAAAGAAAAGAGACGACTCAGAGTCTTATTCGTTCCCAAAATTCTTCCCTTTCGTCGTCAATTCAAAGCTTCATCAATGGCGTCAACAGCAATGGTACGTCTCTCTCTCCTCTTTCTCCTCTCAATTTCCCTCTCAATCTCCTCCGATGCCCGCCCCTGCAAATCCCTCTTCGTTTCCTTTTCCCTTCACCGCCACCGAGCCCTCGATTCCCGCGATCCCTTCTCCGAGATGGCCATAATCGTCGACATCACCGAGTTGAAATCCTCCGCCCCCGCCTCCTCTTCCGATCCCCTTTTCCCCTCCTTCGCCGACGACATCCTCCAGTTCGATCTCGCTCGCCCTAGGGCTGTTGCAGCGGCCCAACCCCACTCGCTTCCGGAGCTCCCTTTGGGCCTCTCTTATGACTTCAGCTCTCTCCGTGATCGCACCAAGGATATCCTCAGCGTTGTTGTTGCTCTGCTTTTCGGCGTTGGCTGTGGCGCCCTCACTGCTGCCACCATGTACTTGGCGTACTCGTTGTGCTCCACCCGATTTGGGTATCGCTCCTCTGTGTATGATGAGTTTGAGGAGGAGGAGGATTTCAGTGATGACAACAAGGAGAACGTTAAGAAGATGGGTTACGTCAAGATCCCCGACGATGTTGCGCCGGTTAAATCAGTGGTATAATGGTTTGTAACTTTGTTGATGTTTGTCACTTGTGGTTTTTATTTATAATAAAAATTATACTTATTGCTCGTCTCTGGATTGTAATTGTCTTAAGTTTCAAACGTAACTTCTGATATATTATGTGAAAACTCTGTGGTTAATTATCATTTTCTCTGAAAAATGTGTTTGTGAACGTTGTGTTTCCTTGTTGGATTTCAATGGGACGTATCCATATTTTGCATTTTACATGCCATTGGCTTTGATCGAACAAGGGAGGGTGTATATAATAAGCCTACAGGTTTTAAAATCTATGTTGGCCGATTAAACTTTAATTTGGGATTTTCCATCTTGTAACGCCCACCCCTTCATTCTTTATATAGTTGGAATTTATTATTATGTTACTCTTACAGTGTTACTGGTTTAGGCTTTGAACCAGTTAGATTATGTTCATTGTTCCCTTTTCCAGGGTTGAGAACAGCAAACTTCTTGTGCTTTATTTGTCTCATTCCTCATTCCTCTTGTCTTCCTCTTCTCTCATATTTTTTTTTTAGTCAAAGCTTAGTTTTTTATAAAATAAAAAAAACATCAGTCCTCTTCCTTTTCCAATATTATTCCTTTTAAAAAAATTGGTACTTGTTTGCTTTATGTTGAACAAAGTCACTGGGTGAAAATTTTTGGGGAATATAAGATTTGAGTAGATGTAGTGATGGAAGGAGTAAGCTTTAGGTTTAGATGCTGTTGAAGTTATGGTTCAAATGATGATAGCTACCTATTAAGATTTTTACAATTTTTTTATTGTAATTTCAAATGTTGTAGAGTTTGATGGTTGTCATACAGGGTTAGAACAGGTGCACGATGTGTGTTGCAGATATTTTAACTGGAGGGCCGCCTACTTAGCTGTTGGTTAGTGTTGGACTTCACTTCATCAGCCCTTCCCTCTGCATATGTTCTCTTTTCAGTTCAATCTTTTTAATTGAAAAAATGTTTTAAGCTATTTACAGGGACTTGTATTTTTAGACCTCTCTAATGTTTACTTATTCTCAACATTGTTAATTTACACTTAAGTTTTCCTCATGCGATGGTTTGAAGCAAGATTCATTTCCATTTATACTGTCATAGTAGTTATCACTTCTTGATTTCTGAAAGGTTGTTAAATGCCACTATTAGGTGATACTTTATTGATATGGTATTGCAAATGAGTGCCCTTTTATGTTTTTGAATAACATGTGGAGCAGTTAATGCCGGGCTAAAGAAAAGATCAACACCTTTACTGATGATTATACACTAAGACTGAATTATTTTGAAGTTTGTAGATTTGGGGATAGGAGAATTCAGAAAAAGTTTTTTCCATGAAAAACATATTTTAGCTGTGATAAAAGAAGTTAGTTGATGGACTAGGGGGGCATACTTCTTGAATTGTAATATTTTGAAAGAAGTTAAATGTCATGTTCAATGAGACGTCTGTCATCTGCACACCTGCTACAGCCTTATAGCTTTCTCTGCTTCCTTTTTCTTTTTGTCGTCTTTTTTCTTCTTTCTTCCGTTCAAACTATTAGTTTTTACCCTTTTCTTTGAAATTATTTCAACTTTTGTAGGACAAATCATTGGACAAGGCCACTTTGGTATCCATTTTTAAACCATATTGTCATAGGATTTTCGTCTCTTGTGTAGAATGAATGATATGGAAAGAGAATCACCTTAAGAAGCTTAAGGCTTTTCTGTGAATTAGGTTGTAGGAAGGTGATAATCATCACACAGGATAAGATCCAAGCTGAAACATCCCTTCTTCTTGGTGTGTGTTCTGCATAAAGACTCTTAAAGTGCAGGCGCCATCCATAATAGATGAGAAATATCTTTAGTTTGTTTCCAAAGATCTTAGAGGACAATCTCAAAAACCCAAACCAGTGACAACATTATCTTAGCCTCCCCTTCCTTCAAGGCCGTTACCCTTTCTATCCATATCCGCGTTGGTCCTTCAGCTTATAGAAGCCTAAATAAGGAGGATAAACTCCAAAAGAACCCAACTTGCGCAATTCCCATAGTGTTTGCTGCCTATGTCTTCAAGTGGAGGAAACTCTGGAACATATTTTTCTCCACTGCCATTTCCCTGCTAGAGGTTGGTTTTTCATTCTGAACAAATTTTAGTTTTACCATTTTCCTCACTGTGAAAGTTGACTTGTGGTTGTTTGAAGTGCTCGTGTTGGTTATTGAAAGACAGATTAAATGCCATGGAAGGGTGGGGCCAAAGTTTTTTGTGGCTAAAAAGGAACCACAGGAATTTTCAAGAGAGTTAAGTTCTTAGGTAGATTTCATGATCTTATGTACCTTTCAAAGATAAGGTTCCTTTGTATTCACATTGTTTTGCTTACTAACCTCGATTAAAGGTGTTACATGAAACAAAAAAAGGTTGTTCTGTCTACCCTGAACGTTTGGTTGTCTTTAAAAATTCATAGCTGAAGTCCTTGTTGAAAGAATAAGGGGGTGATGGAAGAAAGAGTGGACCTTCTCACAAGTTGCCTTTGTGAAGGATTATGCAGAGACTGTAGAAGCAATTATTGTGGATTATTGATGTGATTCTAATTGCTAAATGGTTTTAGGAAGAGATGAAATTAATAGGCTTTTGGATAAGATTATGATGACATTAATAGGGACTATTATTTATTTATTCATTTCTATCACATCCTTGGAAACCCAAAAGGATTCATTTGATGTTGAATGGAGGAGTTGAATCTTCAATCCTCTTAGCTCTTCAACATCTTGAATAGTAAGGCTAGATAGGAATGAATTGCCCTTCAACAGCTTAAAGTTTGTTAAGGGGTTCTCCTTTGTTGGTTTCTGTTTGTATTTGTGGATGACGTTGGAGTTTTGATTGAGCTGATTAGAACAATGTATTGAGAATTGCATGTTTGGAGCGAATAATTTTGGTTTAAAGTATGTTGGATGGTTCGGTTTTCAAAAATATAAAATTGAAAATAGTTGGTTAACTTGATTTAAAATGAATTTAGCAAATTCGTTTGGTTATGTTTAGGTTGATGGTTTAGTCCACTTGGGATGAAAAAGAGTTCCAATCAAAATGAACTATGGATGGTGTACATACTTTTCGTTAGTTTATTGGAGTAACAATTTAATCCATATAATTTTATAATATGTAATGATTTATTTCTTTAATCCTAGTGTAAAACAATTTGGACTTTTGTGCCAAGTTTAAATGGTAGCCACTGAAATTCCACTAACTTTCAGTTTTTCTTAATGCAACTTCGAATCGGTAGCCATCAAAATTCCACTATCTCATTAGTCATTTTCCAAAAAGTCTATAGCTTAGAACAAATTTCCATGAAATTAGATAGTGATGCTAATGGAAATGTATACTTCTTTTTTGGGTATTGATATCAAACCCCTTGGCTCAAGTGGTAAAAAATGGTAAACTTTATGTTTACCAAACTTTGGTTGCTGTCATTAATGAATTTCCCTTTTTAAAATACAGATATAAATAAATAATTATTAAAATAAAAAAGAAAAAAATGAGAAAAAGTTTTATTTATACAAAATATCCAATCAACTTTGAAATAGGTTTTGATTGTCCTTAGATTTCAAAAAGTTGACTTTGACTTTGTTCCAAAAATCTTTCTGAACATTTTTTTTACTAAAATAAGATAAAAATTGAACTGCAATATCATTTACAACACATTCATGTGTAAAAATTGATTATGCAAAGGATTTAAAATATATATTTTGAGATGAAAAAAGCAACCATGCTAGCATTCATATGTAAAAATTGATCATGCAAAGGATTTAAAATATCTTCCATATAGTTGAAAATAACATCAACGCTAGCATATTGATTTTCATCCTTTTATTCTAAGGACATGATTTTTGTAACCATTTGAAAGTTCAAGATATTTTTTAGAACAAATTTCAAAGTCCAAGAATAAAAATAAAACTTAACTACCACGTTCAAGGATATTTTAAATAATTGACTAAAAATATAAACTACAAGAAACAATTACCAACATCCAACATGGACTTGGCTTAGTGTCATCATCAATATAGTTTCAACTGTTAAAATCATCTACTTGTTCCTTTTAGGCCAAAATATCAAATCACTGCCCACCACATTTATTGTACCAAAAAAACAATAAACTTTGATTATCAGTTAAAAGCTCTCTACTTTGAAGAAATTATAGGCTCAAGTCATCCACCTGAAGGGGAAAAAAAAAGAATAGGAGCAAGAAACAAGACACAGAAATGAGCAAATTTTTAAAATCCATGAGTTAGGAAAATAAAGCCCTTATCCATGAGAAAGAGAATGAAACTTATCAAAGGCAGTCTTATCTTGCATTCCCACAAATCCCAACCAGCAAAAACAACCCATCAGAGCAGAGAAGCAAATTTAGCCCCCATAAAATCATGGCATCTATATTTCAGTCTCCATCATGAAGAGATCCATATATTCAAGATAAGATATAAAGGAAACCCCTACATTTCTCAACCAACAGATGAATCTTCTGGTAGCAGTGTTGAAAAGAAATTCAATGATCTGAAAAATCAAATCAAATCCAACCGAAACCGACCAACTCAACTTTTTTTCTGTTTTGGATCTCTGCTTCTCGCCTGTGGGGTGAGATTTCTATTCTCTCCTTCTATATTCTTTCATCTCAGTAAAATGGCAAAAATGAGAAGAGAAAGTAGATCTATAACAAACTCAGACTTTGGTTTTTTGTGTTTTGGAACGTACAGTTGAGAACAAAACTTTCCACTGTGAAAAAGTACTGTCGACAAGAACTTTGAAAGTATCCTCTGAAGTCTCTGGTTTCCATTTTTCTTCTGTCCATCTGGTGCATTGCTTCTTCCTTCGCCTTGAAAATATATATTAGCAACAACTCCGCAAGCTATTTACAGAGTTTGTATTTTTAAGAGGATATATATATATATACACAAACAAGCTTTCCATACAAAACTGATAAATGAAGCCAACCCAATCAATTAAAATTAACAACGATTTACAAACCATCCAAAATCTTCGAAACCACCTGCATGGAAAATAAAAATCATAAACAGGAAAATCAAACAGCAAGGAGAGGCAGAAAAGTAATATGCAAGGAAAATTCCAGCCAGACAGATCCCAGTTAAACAACCTCGATTTGATTTTATATAAAAACAAATGGGTTCAAAAAAAATTTGTGTATAAGAAATTGATCATCGTCCTTCCAGCATGCCTTCGGGCGTGGCCCAGGGGAAGGCTGTAGGTTAGAAAACTTTTGCACTATTTATAAACAAATTGAAAGATTGTGAAGAGATTTTTTATATTCAACTGAATCTGAACTATCAATATTTGGAAAGAACAGTTATTATTTGTTGACAGTCTATTCTACAGTGATTATTGTCCAGAGGCATTCAGAGATGGTTGAAAAGCTTGGGATATGTTTGGTTTAACTTTTCAGGTGTTTAATTTTGAAAAATAACCATTTTGAAAAAAATTATAGTGTTTGACAACCACTAAAAATGACATTAAAAAATGAGATTGAGAAATAAACCATTTTGAGAAAAACACCTAAAAGAAAATTTTTTGAAAAGAGTTTTTAAGTATATAATAACTTGGATATAAAAACACTTGTGAGGAAATGTAACTAAAACATATGAGTGTTTAAATTCCAAACAATTTTTATACAAAATGTTTAATAAAAAATGCATTCTTGAAAAACACTTAAACTAAAAGGTTTTCCAAACGGGCCCTTACTCTTTTTGTGCAATTGGACAACAGGAGAGGTGAAGAGCTCAACAAGTAACTGTCAGAACATCAATTGAGAGGAAAAAATTAGGGCATCTTCAAGGCTTGTTTAAGTTGTGCAAATGCTGATGGATGCATGCTACTAATGGCTGCATTAAAGGAATCTCCATGGAGTGCAGCACAAGTTTGAAGATTTCCCCGTACAGAATCCTCTAGTGACAACTGATTAATAGGATCTGAAGCCTTGATCTTAATAGAAGAACAAAAGATGCATAAGAAAAGAGCTACTATATATATATATATCATCTAATAATTTGATCACTAGAACTTAGAAGGTTAACCTGTCGTCTTCTAATCTCCTTGCTTGGAATAGTTTCCACACCATTGGTTGAACTAGTATAGTCATCACTAACATTAATTATAAGAAGGGAACATTAGGAGTAGGAACTAGTATGCAAATATATTATTCAATACTGGAAAAGGCAAACCAAAATCATCAGGTGGCCACACCTGGACTCCTCTGCTTGGTCATCAACTCCACCCAAAATGACGGTGGTACATACACTGGAACACAGTTATTAAAACATCAGCACCAAATGAAAGAAACCTTTACACTAATCATATTGCAACTATGAATAAGATTCAAAGGAAGATTATGTACCTCAAGATCTGATCAAGCTTATCAAGGACTTGGGGCAGTCTTAAAGTTAAAATTATAGAAAGTGCCAAGCCATACATTTTCTTTTGAACAGAGGAAACATTGTCTACCTGTGACCAAACAAAAAATTTGAAAGTTAATGCTGAATCGCTGATGCCAAACGTAAGGCATTTAAGAAGTGGGACTGTCCCAACTCAACCTTTTTATCAGACCTTAGAATTTATAACATACGTATGCTTCAGTTTGAGCCTAATTCCTAAGAGTACAGATAATCAGATCATCATTCTCCTAATGATGCAACCATGTATCAAACGAGTCTAAACTCTAAGAATTTTCAGTGGAACTTTTATTCTGATTCAAAAAGCATCCATACGAGAGATGAACCTTCTAACTACAAACTAAAACAAAGAAAGATATCCTGCCACCAACCTTGTCAAGCCACAAGTCAACCAAAGAAAGAAGAATATTTTCTTCAGTTTGGATTCCTTCTTTTTGGAGGAGCACTGTAAGAGATGGTTCAGTCATCAACTGGGCAAGATAGTTCGTATTCATCACCAAAACCCTTGCCAGGATGGCACCTGAAGATGCCTTGACCGATGTCTTGGAAGGATCACATTCGTCTTTCCCACTCAAGCATATAACAATCAATTTCTAGCACCAATGTAAAAAAGAAAAATTTAAAAGAGAACACAAACATCTAGGAAAGCCTAACATTATTATAAATGGAACAAATGAAAGTTTCAGAGAAAAAGTATTGAGCGTACTTGAAGGGTGCTGCCTATCATTGGGGGCACGACCACAGGAAAGCACTGCAAAATAAAGAGAGTAAAATTTTGGAATTGTGTAGATTAACAAGGCTCTTAAAACTTTCCACTATAGAGAATGATCTGAAATTTGAGAAAGTTGATGATAATTTATTGTCATATAGACTAGAAAATACATATTAAATGAAACTAACAGAATAAATAACTTAACAATGTGTCATATCTTTCGAGTCTTCAGGGAGTTCTATGAAAGAGACATTCTGGACAGTTCTTTGAAAGAAACCTTCATGTGTCTTATCTCCAAAAAGGAAAGGGTGGTTAGGGTTAAGGATTTTAGACCAATCAGTTAGAGAAGGGTTCTACCCTCCACGATCTCTGAGGCTCAGGGTGCTTTTATTTCGGGAAGGCAAATTCTTGATCAAGCCCTCATTGCTAATGAGGCTATTAAGGACTATAGAAGTAGGAAAAAGGAGGGTGTTTTATTTAAGATTGACTTTGAAGAAGTGTACGATCATGTGGATTGGAATTTCTTGGATAAAATTTTGGCTAAGGGTTTGGTTATCGATGGAGGTCCTAGGTGTGGAGTATTCGATCCACGTCAATGGTTTCCCTAAGGGTAGGATCATTGCCTCTCGAGGCCTCATGCAAGGTGATCCTCTTTCTCCTTTTCTCTTCCTTCTTGTGGTGGATGTTCTAAGTATGATGGTCTCAAAAGGAGTGAAGGGAGGCATTATTGAGGGCTTCAAGTTCGGTGGGGAGAGAGTTTCTCTTTCGCATCTTTAGTTTGCCAACGATACTATTTTCTTTTGCCAGCCAAGGAAGAATCCTTTCTTATATCCACATGTTAGCATTCTTTGAGACGATGTCTAGGCTTAAGATCAATAGAGATACGTGTCAGGTGCTGGAGTTGAATTGTGATCGATCTAAGGTGGATGGATGGGCTTCTTTGGTAGGATGGGTTGGTGATTTTCTAGTGTAATACTTAGGCCTTTCCCTAGGTCATAACACCTAGGAGTCTTTCCTTTGGGAGCTTTGTGGAGGATAAAGTGAGGAAAAGATTGGCCTCCGGGAAGAGAAGCTTCTTCTCTAAAGGGGATACATTAACCCTTATCCGCTTGGTGCTTAGTGGGATCTCGACGCACTTCTTCTCCTTGTTTATAGCTCCTAGGGAAGTGTGTAAGAATCTCGAAAAATTTGATGAGGGATTTCCTGTGGGAAGGGAGTGGGGAGGGCAGAGGTGCTCACCTGGGGGGTTGAGAAGTGGTGGGTAAACCGATTTCCTACGGGGTCTAGAAATAGGGAATCTTAGAGTTCGCAACAAAGCTCTATTAGCTACATGGCTCTAGCGTTTTCCCCTTGAATCTACTTCCTTATGGCACAAGATTATTGTGAGTAAATACGGTCCTTATCCTTTTGAGTGTTTGTCAGGCAAGGTAAGAGACACTTTCAGAAACCCACGGAAAGACATAGTCCTTGAGCTCCCCTCTTTCTCGGGCCTTGTTCATTGTGAGGTGGGGGATGAGAGGAACACGTTCTTTTGGGATGATAAGTGGGTGGGGGATAAACCCTTGTGCTTTACATTTCCTTGTCTTTACCATTTGTCTTCCATGAGAAACCAATCAGTAGTTGATTTTTGTCCAATCAGGGAGCTCTCATTCGTTTTCATTTAGGTTCCATCACACTTTGTTCGATAGGGAAACAATAGTTCTCATGGCCCTTCTTTCTTTGACTGAGGGGTTTGAGTTCAAGGAGGGAGGAGTGACAATAGGTGTTGGAGCCCTAGTCCTTCCGAGGGGTACTCGTGTAATTCTTTCTTTCGTTGGTTGGTGAACCCTTCTCATCATAGGGAGTCTATTTTCTCTCTTTTGTGGAAGGTGAAAGTTCCAAATAAGATTTTTGTTTAGAGAAGAGACACATTTCATTGATAAATGAAATAAACGAGAAAAACTCCAAACACCTAAAGGTGAATTACAAGAAAACTTTCCAGTTTGAAATAAAAAATGACAAACTATAATCAGAGAATGGGTGTTTACATTTACACTAGTATACATCATGAAAAAGAATTAAATCCATGAAATTTGAAAAGGAAGAAAAAGAATCCCTAAATATTCTTCCTTTCTCCCCATAAGCACCAAAGAAAGACCCTGTTGATAGCGAGCCATAAGATTTTCTTTTCTCCATGAAAAGGGTGACCCACAAAGATAAAAGCAAGTGCGTCTTGAATATTGTTGGGTAAAACTGGGAACCACCCAAAAACATCCAGAATGGATGCCCAATAGTCGGATACAAAGGAGCAGTGAAAAAATAGATGTCCAAGATGCTCAGAACGAGCTACACACATGATGCACCAAGATGGAGAAAGATGGAAGTGAGACATACGTTTCTGAAGACAATCAACTGTGTTTATTGCCCCAAGACTGCGCTCCCAAAGAAAATTATTTGTCAAGTTATCCACAGTAGAGTTAACACTTTCGATAGGCTCTCGAGAAGGATGTCCTTGTTGGTGAGCCCGTTTTGTTGCATTCTTTGTCGAAAGGTGAAGGAAGATTTGGATCACATTCTATGGAGCTGTGACTATGTGTGTTTGTGTGGGGTCTTTTCTTTGATGCATTTGGGATGCATGCGCTAAGTTACCTGAATTATAAGGAGTTGATCAAGGAGTTCCTACTTCATCCGTCTTTTCGTGAGAAGGGGAGATTTTTGTGGCAAGCTAGGATGTGTGCCTTATTATCGAGTCTGTGGGGGGAAAGAAATAACATAGTGTTTAGGGGGTTGGAGAGAGGTCCAAGTGATGTGTGGTCCCTTGCTAGGTTCCATGTATCCCTTTGGGCCTCCGTTTCTTTTTTTTTTTCGTAATTATCCGTTAGGTCTCATTTTGCTTGATTGGGGTCCCTTCCTTTAATTGGACCCCCACTTTTTGTGGGCTCGTTTTTTGTATGCCCTTGTATTCTTTCATGTTTTTCTCAATGAAAGTTGGCTCTTTTAAAAAAAATAATAAAATAAAATAAATGTGTCAAAACACAGAACATCCTTTGCGCACAACTGAAAATATAATCATCTAACATAACAAATTTATTCGTATTCATGGTATGGTATTTCAAAATTATTTCAATTAACTCTCCTTTCTGTCTGTATGAGAGGTCTAAGCAGCCAATACTCATTTAATTGAGAGTGTCGAGAAAGAGGACTCGTTGATTTTTTATGTCGGAAAAAAGAAATTTGATCTTGGAACTTCAATATTATTTAGGGAGGTGGAAAGTCCTATTCAATGAATAGATTGCCCTAGAAATGAGAAAAGATAATTCCGCCAAGACAGACAGTTAATCTGGCGGAAGGTGGACAGTTTTCAAACGAATAAAAAGAAGTCCCTTTGGTGATTCAAGTTGCCTCCTAGATAGTGTCCTAATTAATTCAAGAAGAAAGGCTAAGAAAGAGAGGAAGTTCACCAGCTTCTACGTAATCAAGGCTCATGAAGAATGTGAGAATCTTATGGTATAATAAAAATACAAATTACAGTTTCAGTTTCTTTTACCAGAGAATTTTGTGATGTATTCCGTTGTTTTTCTATTATGGTTTATTGGAAAGTACTTTTGTAGTCTCCACAGCATTGTAGGTTAGGATGATATCTTCCTATCTTTCATAGCCCGCCTATCATATATATATTTTTCTCATCGACAAATATATTACACATCTTAATAAAAGGAAGCAACTTCTTAGAAAAAAAATTTGCGAAGAAAATACAAAACAAACTAAACATTAAGATCAAAAATTGGAAAAAAAAAAAAAAAACTATAACAATTCAATTTTTAAAAAAGAAAACCGTTAGCATTCAAAACTCAATAACCTCCCTAGATTTTCATGACCATGGGTTCAATATTTGAAATAGAATTACTAAATATATACTTCCATATCTCAGAAGCATCTGGTAAGAGTCCAAGCTTCAAAGTGAATGAAAATACCAAAAGAAACTTCCCCTTTAGTTTGTCTATATAAAGAATCGGAAATAAGGGACAAAATTTTGCTGGTATTGGTACTATTTCTTATCTTAAAAATAAACATGCAAAATCATACCTGCACCAGAAGGTCAATAATTGGAAAGGTTGAAAGCAGTCCTCTATCATTGACATTGCCAATAATTGAATCAAGAATTCTTGCGATGCTAGAAGCATGCATGCTTAGAAATTCATTCCCCCCCAAGAGGATGTAGGTCTCAATTATGTTGATGGCAACCTGATTTAAGACAATGCAAAATGCTTATGAAGTGAATAAAAGACTGAACTAACACAGGAAACAAGGTAAGAATCTGCAAACTTTCTTTATAGTCACTTTCAATTACATGACCTAAGCAACCAAAAATACTTTTACTCGAGCTCTTCTCAGGAGCCTAATGTCCCCCTACTCAAAGTCGCCTCAAGGTGAAAATGAGAACATTGCTACTCATTTATCTTGCAATCCCTTTCACTTGACCAAATTCTTTATTGGATTGGCCCACTGGCAATTCCAAGACCCAAATATATCCCAAGAATAGGGTCTACTTTAGTACATGGGACACAAGGGTTGTGTGTTGTAGATTATTTCAATTTTAAATTTATGTTTTTCCTTATTTAGATTAGATTTTATTCTATCTTTATAGTTTCCTTTTATGTATTTTTATGATGTATATATCTTCTTGTATTTTGGGTAATGAAAAGAAGAAAAAAAAATAATTTTCTCCCAAAACCACATGGTATCAGAACAACTCTCAAATTAAAACCCTAACCCTAACCCTAGCCGTCAGACTTCACCGGCGAGCTCTCCTTCCGGCAACCCTTCGGCGTTTCTTCTCCGGCGAGCTCGTTCCGTTCGCTCGTCGCTCGCCGCCCGTTCGCAGCTCGTTGCTCGCCGCCCGTTCGCAGCTCGTCGCTCGCCCTCATCCGCCGCTCGTCGCTCGCCTTCTTCCACCGCTCGTCGCTCGCCCTCGTCCGACGTCTTCTCCCTGGCGCCGCGACACTTCTCCGCCGTCTAGCCCCTGCAGCGGCACGAACCGTGCAGCCCGAATCCCAGCGCGAGCGCCGCCTCCTCTCACGGTGCTCTCTCCATCTCCGCTGCCCAGATCCGGCCGCACCGCACCTCCCACCGTGGTTTCTCTCCTCTTCAGGGCCGATTTTGCTCAGTTTTACCTCCCGCCGTGGTTTCTCTCCTCTTCAGGGCCGATTTTGCTCAGTTTTGTTGCTCGGTTTTTGGTCTGCTTGTTTTTCAGATTTGGCTATTTGGTTGTTCGAGGCCTTCAGCGATTTCAAATGGTGAAACATGGGTTAGCAAGTGTCAGTTATGAAAACTCCTCTCAATCTCACGATTCCTCTCCTCAAATTGTGACTAATCATAAACTTCAAGGTCACAATTTTCTTCAATGGAATCAATCAGTCTTCATATATATCTGTGGCCGTGGTAAAGATGGTCATCTAACTGGTGATACCCCTGCACCGGATGCTAAAGACCCGAAGTTTCGATCGTGGAAAATTGATGATCATTTGGTCATGTCTTGGCTACTAAACTCTATGACTCCAGAGGTTGGAGAGAACTTTCTATTGTTCAAAACAGCAAAAGAGATATGGGATGCAACCCGTGACACCTATTCTAGCTCAGAGAACTCATCTGCTCTATTGGCTATTGAAACCCGGTTGTATGATTTACGTCAAGGAGACCTCAATGTTACTCAGTACTTTAATCTTCTTGTTCGAAACTGGCAACATTTGGATATGTATGAAACATACGAATGGAAGTGTGGAGAAGACATGACTCTTTACAAAAAGATAGTTGAGAAAAAGAGAATATTGAGGTTCCTTCTAGGACTTAATAAAGAGCTAGATGACGTAAGGGGAAGAATTATGGGAGCAAAAGATCTTCCCTCTCTTAGGGAAGCTTTTGCTGAAGTACGACGTGAGGAAAGTAGAAAACACTTGATGATGCCTGAGATTGGGTCCTCTACTAGACCAGAGGTTTCGGCCATGTTGACACACAGTTCATCTCAAGATTACAAATCTAAGAAAGGCAATCGTCCTTAGTGTGATCATTGTAAGAGAGTGGGACATGTTCGAGATACTTGTTGGAAAATTCATGGCAAACCAGCGGATTGGAAACCAACGAGGAAAGGGACAATCGAAAATCATGCTCATGTTGTTACTTCTCCTTCTCCACATCCAACTTCTGCTGTGTTTTCGAAGGAACAATTAGACGTGTTACAACAAATGATTGGCCATCTTTCATTATCGACATCTACTCCCACAACCTCAGTTGAGAAACCTTCTAGCAATCTTGCTTATCAAGGTACTGGTCTTTCTTGTTTTTCTGTGCAGCATAACAAGTCTAAACCTTGGATTGTGGATTCTGGAGCATCAGACCATATGACCGGCGACATTTCCTTATTCCACCAGTTCAAATTCCAACCTGGCTATTCGTCAGTTCGAATAGCTGATGGATCTCTCTCTGAAGTTACAGGGACAGGGTCAATAAAGTTGACAAATGATCTCGTTCTCTCTAAAGTGCTTTATGTTCCTAAGTTGAACTTCAATTTGATTTCAGTTAGCAAACTTACTGGTGATTCGAACTGCATTTCTAATTTTTACTCAAACTTGTGTGAATTTCAGGAGGTGGATTCGGGGAAGGTGATTGGCAGTGCTAAGCAACATGGTGGCCTCTATCTTCTTCAAGAAAAGTGGCCTTCAAGTTCCGTCTTCAGTTCTAGTTCTAAGTTTTCTTCTTCTCAGTCTGTTAGTTTTGTCTCCAAGTCAGAGTCCTTGTCAATTGAAAGTCAAGTCATGTTATGGCATTTACGCCTTGGTCATCCAAATTTCATGTACCTTGAAAAGTTGTTTCCTGATTTATTTATCAATAAAAAGTCGTGCTTCTTCCAGTGTGAAACTTGTCAATTATCTAAACACACAAGAAATGTTTATCCTAGTGTGCCCTATAAATCTTCAAAACCGTTTTCACTTATTCATAGTGATATTTGGGGGCCTTCTAGAGTGAAAAATATATCAGGAGCACGATGGTTCCTCACCTTTATTGATGACCATACCAGGATGACTTGGACATTTCTAATGAAGGACAAATCTGAAACACCAAATCTTTTCCGTTCTTTTCATGCTATGATCTCTACTCAGTTTGAAAGTAAAATTCAAGTTCTCCGAACAGACAATGCTCGAGACTATTTCAATTCGATTCTTGGTACATATCTCTCATCTCATGGTATTGTTCATACTAGTTCATGTGTGGACACTCCACAACAAAATGGGATTGCTGAACGGAAAAATAGACATCTTCTTGAGGTAGCTCGTTCTCTCATGTTTTCTACTAATGTTCCTACCCATTTTTGGGGGGAAGCCATTCTCACTGCAACCTTTCTTATCAATCGGTTGCCTAGTCGTGTCCTCGCTTTTAAATCCCCTCGAGATGTCCTTCTCCAAATTCACCCTCAATTCCAAAACCTTTCCTCAAATTTACCCCTTCGGGTGTTTGGTTGTTCTTCCTTCGTTCATAACCATTCTCCTCACAAGTCCAAACTTGATCCAAAATCCATCAAGTGCATTTTTCTAGGTTATGCATCCCATAAAAAGGGGTACAGATGTTATTCACCTATCACTAGAAAAACGTACACGTCCATGGATGTTACATTCTTTGAAAATCATCCTTTCTTTACCAAGTCTCAAATTCAGGGGGAGAATATACAAGAATTTGAGCTTTTGGATGTTGAGCCTTATTCTGTCATCCCTACTATTCCCATCATAAATGAGGTCTTAACCCCTACCATAAACGAGCCACCTATTTCTGAGTCTAGTATTTCTGAAGTCGAAGTCCCACAAACTCGCACACCTATTGTTTATACAAGAAGAAAAGAGGCTACCATGCAAAACCAAGAATGCCAACCACCTGAACCAGATTCATCATCACTGAATTCCACTGACGAGAACATCACCGTTATGGCACCTGTAATTGATGATCTGACCCTACCAATTGCTCAGAGAAAAGGTGTTAGAAGTTGCACTAGTCATCCCATTGAAAAATATGTTGCATATGGCAAATTGCTTCCTACTTATAAAGCTTTTGTGACTCAGTTAGACAATATTCACATTCCACAAACCATTCAGGACGCGCTCAAAGATCCGAAATGGAAAAAGGCAGTGGATGAAGGAATCAAAGCTCTTGAAAGCAATGGAACATGGACTCTTACAAAACTTCCTCATGGAAAGAATCCAGTTGGTTGCAAATGGATTTTCACTGTCAAATACAAATGTGATGGCAGCGTGGAACGGTTTAAAGCTAGGCTTGTTGCGAAGGGTTTTACTCAGTCATACGGTATAGATTACCAAGAAACCTTTGCCCCTGTTGCGAAACTGAATACTGTACGTGTTCTATTGTCTCTAGCTGTGAACCAAGATTGGCCCCTTCACCAACTTGATGTCAAAAATGCATTCTTGAATGGTGATCTCGAAGAAGAAGTTTACATGCAAATTCCCCCCGGAATGGAAGACAAGTCTAATAGCAACTTGGTGTGTAAGTTAAAAAAGTCTCTATATGGATTAAAACAATCTCCACGTGCTTGGTTTGACAGATTCACTAAAACACTGATTAAAAGTGGCTATTATCAATGTCAAGCTGATCATACCTTGTTTGTGAAATCCTCAAATAACAAAACTGCAATTTTGATTGTATATGTAGATGACATCATCATTACAGGGAATGATTTAGAGGAGATCCTCAACCTGAAAAAGATGCTTGCAACTGAGTTTGAAATCAAAGATCTGGGAAACTTGAGATATTTTCTAGGCATGGAAGTGGCACGATCCAATAATGGTATTGTAATTTCTCAGAGAAAGTACATCCTAGACTTATTAAAGGAGACAGGAAATCTTGGGTGTAGACCTGCAGAAACACCCATGGATCCAAATCTAGTTTTACATCAAAGTGAAGATGTTGTCCCAGTTGACAAGGGCATGTATCAAAGACTTGTGGGAAAGTTAATTTATCTATCTCATACCAGACCAGACATAGCATACTCTGTTAGCGTTGTTAGCCAGTATATGAACAATCCAAATGAACGTCATCTTGGAGCTGTGAACAGAATTCTGAAATACTTGAAAGGCACTCCAGGTCATGGTTTATTGTTCAAAAAATCTTCAAACAGACTTGTAGAACTCTACACTGATGCTAGTTGGGCTGGAGAATTAACTGACCGAAAATCTATGACGGGCTATTGCTCATATGTTTGGGGTAACTTGGTCACTTGGAGAAGTAAAAAACAAGCTGTTGTAGCAAGAAGCAGTGCAGAAGCTGAATACAGAGCGCTTGCTTTGGGAATATGTGAAGGAATATGGATTCAGAAACTTTTGACAGAGTTGAAAATTGATACTCAGAACTCAGTAAAATTGTTTTGTGATAGTCAAGCAGCCCTCAGTATTGCAAAGAATCCTGTTCATCATGACAGAACAAAGCATATAGAGATAGATCGACATTTCATATTTGAAAAGGTCAACAGTAGAATAGTGGAACTAAACTATGTTCCATCTCGTCATCAAGTTGCCGACATTCTCACCAAAGCATTACCAAGAACAAGCTTTGAAGGATTCAACTCCAAGCTTGGCTTGTACACTATATACAATCCAGCTTGAGGGGGAGTGTAGATTATTTCAATTTTAAATTTATGTTTTTCCTTATTTAGATTAGATTTTATTCTATCTTTATAGTTTCCTTTTATGTATTTTTATGATGTATATATCTTCTTGTATTTTGGGTAATGAAAAGAAGAAAAAAAATAATTTTCTCCCAAAACCACAT
Organism: Luffa acutangula; assembly: GCA_036850905.1. Lineage (NCBI taxonomy): Eukaryota > Viridiplantae > Streptophyta > Magnoliopsida > Cucurbitales > Cucurbitaceae > Luffa > Luffa acutangula. The sequence goes on from CM072097.1 coordinate 2,891,239, forward strand.
GTGTTGGAAGTGTCTAGTGACTTTAGTACATAAGCGACTAAAACCAACAATCTCTAGCTTTTCACAGGGGGAACATAGTACATTAGAACTAATTTCTTTTTCATTAAGAAGCTAATATAAGTATCAAAGGCCTGCAAAAAAAAATATCCTGTTGAATTGCATGGAAGAAAGAGAATAGTTACAATCCAACTTAAATCTAAGAAATCAAAGAAGAAGCCTAACCTCCATGTGATCAAAACTCCTCTCCATGATATCCACAAGTCGAGGAAAATATGCTAGCAGAGAAGGAACCAATGAAGGAGCATGAGAAACTGTAGCTTCCCATAACTGTATGGAAATTTCTTTTTAGCGGTGATAGAAGATCACAGAAATATAGAAACAAATTAAATAGAATTATCAAACTAGTACCAGCAGGCTATCTTCTAGAAGATTGAGTTCGTCTGGATGATTTATGTCAATGCTCCTATCCAAAATGGGCATTAACATGTTGTAGCAAACAGGTGATTGATAACCAAGTGCAACCACAAGATTCCGCAGAGCAATAAGAAGCTGAATCTGTAGGAGGCTTTCACCAGAAGATTCCTCCCAAACCTAGTTAGATGGACAATAGGGGGCAATTGACAAGAGACTGATTTAGACATACCCAAATAATCTCGCTACAAAACAATATTTTAAAAACGAAAATTTGAAGCTTGAATGAAGACAGCGCATAACAAACTGAAGTCAATTTAAAGACAACAAGTGACGTATCACTAATTTACCTTTGTGAGTGTAAAGCAAAGATCATCAAATGGAGATTACTAGCTACATTTATGTATGATTGGTTTATATTTGCTACACCGTTGTCAGTCACTCTTTCCCATCATTTATGTATGATTGGTTTACATTTGCTACACCTCCCCCTCTTTTGTATTTAAAAGTCATTAATGAAACTTGTTTCTTATTCTATCTCTTTGGGTCCTTTTGGGAGTAATTTTCTCCTCTATTTCTCTTCTAAAAAAAAATTCTCTCTTTGGATATTTGCGTCCAAAGATTTTTTTTAACTATCCTCTTTGTCTTATTATAATTGTGGTAGGACCTCTTTTTGTTGACATAGTTTTTGTTGCTCATTGTATTCTTTCATTTATTCTAGTTTTGTTTCTATCAGAAGGAAGGAAAAGGAAAAAAAAAAACAAAAAACAAAAACAAAAAACAAAAACAAAAAACAAAAACAAAAAAAACAAAAACAAAAAACAAAAACACAAAAACTTAACCAGTTTTCCAGATGACATGACAGGTTTTAGTACACTTTTCAATTCATCATGCACATGTAATATAAACTAGGCAATAACTTATTTAATTTTAAACAGTTGATAGTATAAAAAGACCATAGCTTACCTTCTGGAAAAATGATACCAACACATTTGAATATGGAATGACTTCACTGACACGACCAATCAGAACCGATATTAAATTTAGAACTTGCACCTGAAGAGAGACATGTATCAAAAAGATGCAGTCAAATAAAAAGATACATTCAAAAATAGAAAACGACATATGAATTATACATAATCAGCATCTTTTATTTTAATTTTTGCGACCATTTTAAAGCAGAAAGAAGTACCAAAAAAAACGTGACATTCTATATTCTAAGGAAATCCATGAGGGAGAAGGTGATAGAACCTAAAAATACTGCAATATACAATATAGAAGAACTACAAGATAAGTCTAAGTAATTCGAGGTACTTGGACCCTCTCTCTTGAGCACTCTCCTTTGCAAGCCTAAACCATCTAAACAATTTTCTACCTTCATCCTTTCTTATCCAGTCTATTTATAGCAAATTGTCCCAACAAACTCCTTAGCTAATTACTAACCTACACTTGATACCATACCATACCACAGTAACATTCCTAAATCTATCCAAATAGCACTCTTATTAGAAGGGTAGTTATTGGTGGACAAGGATAGTTAGGATAAGAATGGGGGTTAAGGGACACATGGCACTCGTGCAAGGGGTTTCTTGACAAGTGGCGTGGTCCTCCTTTCCTCTTTGCTCAATAAAGGTAAACCTACAAGATGTGTAGGGACCTTCAAGTGTGCAAAGAGCATTTTTGTATTCTCTTCAGGAAAATAAAAAGGGTCTTTTGCCCCAAAGAGTGTGTTCATGTTTTCTAAAAACAAAGGTATTCTAACCTTTATCCCTTGCTTCCCTTTTATCTTTGTTGGTGGTAAGGCTGAACAAAGATGAGTCTAAGGCTGCACGGAGATGGAAAAATCTAGGAAGGATTATCTTTTTTTTTTTTCCTTTTTTTCTTTTAATAAGAAATAGAAACAAAACTTTATTCCTCAAAGTAAGCCACAACAGCCTAAGGGTAGAGGACCCCTCCCCCAAACAAAGCTAAACAAAAAGAACCTTTCAATTGTTTAGAATCATCAAAAGACTGTAATTACAAAACAAATTTGTATGTAAAGAAATCCACATGAGGCTGTATTTTGTACAAAGTTACAACAGATATCAAGGCATAAAGATTTATCTTCGAAGGTTCTAGCATTCCTTTCTTTCCACAAGTGCCACAGAAGAGCTCTAAAAGCAAAAATTCCCATTACCTTTGCTTTGCCTCTTAAATTTCAAGCATTTAAACCTTCCAAAAGCCATCCACCTTTCTGGGTAAACAACACGAGACTCCCAGCAACTTGGCCACAAAACTCCATGAACGGTGGGAAAATCACAGTGGAGGAACAAATGGTCAATGTTTTCATCCTGATTTAAGCATAATCTACAATATCAGGGAGAGAGGGTCCAACCCCTAAACTTTCTTTGCAGTTTATCATCAGTATTAAGGCTTCTATAAGCCAACAACAAGAGGAGGACTTTAACTTTTTTAGGGTACTTGTTCTACTAAACTAATTTGATTAAGTCAGAACTAATCTTGGAGGAGCTTTTTAAGAGGATTTGGAAGGCTGGTTTATCAGAATATATTCCAGAGCCCTCTAGAGTCCATAAAATTTGATCAACACCTACTCCAAGCTGCACGAAGCTAAGCTTTTCTACAAGAGCAACCCAGCTATGTAACTCTCTGTCGAAGAGCTCCCTCCTCAAATCGACATTCCAAGCCTGATTTTCAGCATCCCAATAATAAAAAAAAATAGAAGCTCCTTTTTTTTAACTGAAACAACATACAAATTCAGATATCTATCCTTCAAAAGGATATTGTCCACCCAAATATCTTCCCAAAACCGATTATTCTTTCCACAATTAGTCTTAAACTTAGCAAAGAGTCCTTGGAAATATATTATCAAACATCTATGGCTTGTCCCTGTGATCAATTAGAGTCAAATGTCAGGTTGGCATGGTGCTCTCACTTCTTTTTGGTCACACCATTGGCTAACTAATGGCCCTCTTGCCATTCGCTTCATCTCCTCTATGGTTAATCACAAAACAAATATGCCACTGTACAGGAAGTATGGAGTGTTGACCATTGCTTTTGGGACCTAAAGCTCAAATGGTATCTTAAAGATGATGAGTGGCAGAATGGGCTGAATTAAATCTTCTTTAATCCTCGGTATTCCTTTCCTCCAGAGAGGACTCTTGGCTCTGGTTAGCAAGCAAAGTTGGCTCCTTCTACATCAAGTCTCTCCTAAAGGATAAGGAAGCATCTCCACTACAACCAGATGCCCTCTTGGTTGCAGCTATTTGGAAAGATTTATATCCAAAAAAGGATAAGTTTTTTATTTGGGAGATTTATCACTGCAGCCTCAACACTCACGACTTTCTCCAAAAGCACATGCCTTACATGGCCATCTCCCCAAATTGGTGTACACCCTGCAAAAATAAAGCCTGAATCACAGGCCTACATCTTTCTTTTGTGCCCTTATGCTTGGAATTTCTGCACCAAAATGTTAAAGTTATTTGGCTGGGATGTGATTCTCCCCCTTGTCATGAAGCTCCTCCTCACCTCCACCCTCACGGGCCACCCTTTGAAGAAGGAGATAGGTGCCATTGTGGCTGCACATCATAAGGGTTTTTTTTGGATACCTTTGGTTAGAAAGAAATTGGAGAATATTTGTTGATAATTTTCAAGGAGCGGCTGTTATAATGAGCCAACATCTCTCTTCTTCTTCTTCTTCTTTTTTTATGGTATGCATCAAATCGAAGAGGCAGCTAAAACTCTCCTTAGTCAAAACAATAAAAGTTAAAAATGAAAAGCTAATAAAAAATGGAGGAACATGTTAAATGTAAACCCAAAATGTGAAGATCTGAAACTGAACATATTTTTAAAGAGCAGACAGAGCTACCTTTGAATCGAACTCCTGAACTTCCTCAACCAGTTTAATGCATGATTCCCAACACATGGGTAAAAGATCAGTAAATTTTTCTTCTGAAAAGTTTGCATCTTCAACATGTAAACACAAGGACCGACAAGCTGCCAACTAAGTCAAGGAATGTACAACTTCAGTTGTTAGTAACGGAAGGGTTGTGAAAACTATAGAGAAAACAAACAAGAAAAATGATGTTACGTAAATATGATAGTTTGAATCATACCTGAACAGACAAATCTTTATCCTGAAGCAATCGGATCAAAGCACAATAGACTTGTCGTTTCGTATCATCTTTAACCTATTAATACAAAATAATAAAAGGCTCAATTTCAGTCATCTATTAAAATTAGAATATACTAGTATTGAAAAAAAAAGAAGAAAAAAACGAAAAAGAAAAAGATAAGAAACAATTTTATTGACGTATGAAATTACAAAAGAAGTGGAAACCCCCAAGAGGGAAGATTACAAAATACCTCTCCAATTGGATAAGAGGGTAGCAAAGCTATAGTGAACAGACAAGGCAAAATTATCTTGATAAATTGATAATATATGAAATCCCAAAGCCTTCAAAAGAGCTCATGCAGATGACCTAATGGTTATATTGCTAAAGTGTCAAAAACTGAACATATTGTATTTTCACTAAATTTCTGTACCAATTTTCCTTTTTGTGATAGGTGAAATTTCTAAATGAACTACAAGTTTGTATATTATGCTCACAACAAAGAGAATACATACAACGTTGCACATACTAGCCGTCAATAAAAAAGAATCAAAAAAGAAAAGAAGAAAAGAGAGGGTCAAGGAGGAAAAAAAAGAGGTGACAGACCCCTCTCGCTGGAGAGGTCATCATATGAATCAAGAGATAACATACGAGCATCAAGACTACCACCTATAATGAAATGCTGAGATCTATCCATGTGGCAACCATCCAACTACCCGTTAAGAGTCTTTAACATAATTTTGATAAATTCTAGTTAAATTGTTTTCCTTTATTATAAATTGTAGCCTAGCTTTCATTAAGAGAGGAAAGAGAGAGAGAGAGAGAGAGAGAGAGAGAGAGAGAGAGAGAGAGAGAATACAAGAGGCATAAAAATATTTAAAAAAAAAAAACACCCAAACTAGCCAAACTGAAGTAACGGGCTCCAATCAAGAAAGATAAAAATTTGAGTTCAAATTTCCTGTCCCATTAGGTATGTTTATGCCGGAGTATTTAGGCCTTTATACTTTGACTGTGATTTAGATTGCCGATTTTTGGTATAGTTTATAGCCTAGTTCCCTTTGATGAACTTACATTGTATTTGAAATAAAAATTGAGTTTCTTCTCTTTGATAACCAAGTATTATCCTATTTGTTTGCAATTTTTAACCTAGGTTGCAAACTGGAACATCTAAACTAGATTGATCTACTTATGCAGTGTTCAGCTTTGTGTAAGGAAATTTATTTTATTACATTGCAGAACACAAGATAACACTAAAACCTTTCAGATCAGTAGAACATTATAACGACGAGCATACAGTTGACCATTATGAGATACACCGCGAGTGGTCAATATTCACTTAGACAAAATATATGTATGTATATATTAAGACAGTACCTCAGAAACCCATTGTCCCAATATTAGTGCCACTTTCCGACGGATGATACGCATGTTTGGATGATCATTTGAGATTTCAAGGGATAATGCGCCATTAAACCTAGGAAGGAATGAATAGATAGGAGAGAATAGAATAAACTGTTCCATTATAATGAAAATATTATAAATTGTTCCATTATAATGGAAATGATAGTGGAAATAGCCCTTGTAATCCTCTTTATGATGCCCCTACTAATAGAGACCAATAAATAAAAAGTTGCACAATAGAAAGCAATTAGCGACTGAACAGATAAAGAATAGACTAAAAAGAGACAAATAAAAAGTAAGACCATATACAAGACCAATGATTAGGAAAACGTTCATGATGATACAAGAAAAATATGAGGTTTCCACAAGAATCTTTTAATAATTCGTACAACAATATATGTTATTTCATAATTTATAAATTTCTTTAGAAGATTCATTTTTGTATTGATCCAGTGGACAAACCCCTTCCAAGTTCCAGCCCCCTCGCCTACCTACTTACCAACCACTTCAAATTCCAGGATGGAAATAGAATATATGGAGGGGGGAAAAAAACTAAGGTCAAAGAAAATTGCATTCACAACCAGTTCCAGCCTCAACAAAAGCCCAACTCTTGAAGGCTTTAGATTGGTCCTCTCTGAAGGACGACTTTCTCTTTTTACCATTAGAAATGAATGACATGTCATGAGTCATGGCTCACCCCTTCTCTTTCTCTTGCTCCCTCCATGTAATCCTATTCTAATCCATCCAACCATTCGGCTTTGGAAATCCTTCAAGTGCTTTTAACATGGCAAAGGGGCAATCTTCAGTGGGGCAGTATTAGATTGAGCTCTCTGTGGCATGATGAGAAATTTAAAGGTAGTGAAAATCGCATCACTGAGGAAGGGCAGTGTTTTTAACCATTGTTCAAGTTTCTCAGTTACCTTTCAATTTCCACAAGCTTTCTTTTTTAGATTGATTCAGAGAAGTGCGACAGCTTCTTTTTCTTATTTCCTTCCAATTTTAGTTTGACATTTGCTACTCACAGCCTCTCAAGTCTCACACCATGTTGAAGACACTCACCATTTTTTTCATAACACGTCAATTGAATAACAAAATGGCCTTCCAATTTCTTAAGCACTCACCGTTGCTTCCCACAGGGCAACTACACATCATAGGGACACGCCCAGGTGCACCTTGAAAACACTGCCTCATATCTGGTGTAGGGACATTCTGTCTTTTGTCTTACGGTCAAACTAGCCACTTGGGTTAGCTATGTTTTGACTTAGCTTCAGCAGAAGCCTATATATTTGTTGTACTTGTACTTGGTTGAGGCTTAATTGAAAACCTAATATCAAACTTAAAACTAAAGGTTACATCGATATCAATATTAAACATCTCAATTTACAGAAATATTGATAAAATGTCAAGAAGTTGATAGAAATTGGGCATTATGTAATTATAAATTTTTAACGTTTCATATGTCAGTCCAACCACCTAGTTGATGCATGCTTCACCCTTTCCTTCCTCCTCCACTCTCATATTAAAAATAAAAAGTTAATATACTAATACCAGCCTGAAATGGTTCTAGACAATCACAAACTTTTAACAGCTGAGGAAATTAAAAAATAACCTTAATTTGAATTTCTTTCCATTGACATTATTGTCAAATTATGTATGTACTAAATAAAAGTGTTATACAAAACAGAAAAAGCTTATACCAATCTTTAAAGCTCAGGTAATTGGAGAGCTCATAGTAAACATAAGCAGCAGCCCCATAAGCAGCATCTTTTAGAAGCAATCCTGGAGAGATTTCAGTCACTAAACTTGAGCAACCATTCATTGCCTCTTGAAGGATGGAAACCACAACGGGGCCAAGGAGCTATATGTAACATCAAGATTGTATGGACATATTTCAATTAGAAACAAATAAATACTATAAACATTGAAAGTATATAATTATATGGCAAAATTAAAAACAAATCTTGAATACCTGACTATGGTTTTCAAACAATACAATATATAAAGCTTCAGCACATGGTCGTAGTTTCTCTGTCCACAAAACCATATCCTGCTCATGATGAAAAGACTCGGGGTTTTGGTACCACTCCTCTAAGTCACTTGCTGTTAAAACAAAATACCTGTCAAAGTGAAAGCCATGAGACTTGATCACTTTACAAGTCAATAAAAACATAATATTATATTAAGAATAGCAGTAAAAATTAAAAAATAATTCCTCTCAAATCGTTATACAAAGTTAAAATATGAAAATACATAACCAAGAGAAATAACTAATCAATAGAATCAAATACGTTTTTTTAGAATAATACATCAGTTAAAATATGAAAATACATAACCAAGAGAAATAACAAAACAATTTAGAATCCAATACATTTTTTTAGAATAATACATCAAATGTGAAGCGGGAGATTTGAACCTACAACCTCTTTGAGAAAGTAGAGATGCCTTGTTTGCAATGTAGAGTCCAATAATTCATCATATTCATTCCCAAAGTCTTTTATATTCTCAACTCCCAAATTTAAGCGTGAAGGCAATGTAAGTTTCACCAGTACATGCACTACTAATATCCTTGTCATAGTAATCATTAAACCTTCTTTAAATCTTGCTTGTTCCAATTTGAGTTAGAATGAAAGAACTCCACCGAGAAAACCGTCTTGGCCCAAGATATTCAGATTTCCCCAATGACAAGAATGTTTAAATTTCTCTCAGACCACTCTACTGCCAAAGAATCGATGAGAACCCAAGAAGGAACTCTGGGAAAAATCTTGTGATTCCTACTTGCTATTTAAGCCGTGGAAGTAGGAGAAAATAAAGTTTTGAGGATCTCCTCCTCGATGCTTAAGGATAAAACAAGGAATCACCTCTGTAGTCGAGAATTCTATAAATAAAACTTCTACCTCTTCTTCCTAAAGACACCCTATGAAAAAGTTTTATGTTCCATATCTTTGCTTGGTTCTCGCCACTTCTCTAATCACCAGCTTAAGGGCCAACCTTGTCATTTCTAAGAGTTGAAAGAAAAGAAGACTCCCTCGATGATCCCAAATGGTTAAAAAACACTTTTGGTCCTTGTATTTTCAAGGATTTAACATAATAGTCCCATATCTTTGGGAGTATAGGGTGTTGAACTTTTTTACCAAAAAAATATAAAATAAAAAAAAAACCAGTGAAATGTGTAGTATAAACAAAAGAGCCATCCGGTCTTGAAGAATCAAAGAAAAGAGGATAATTACAAAAGAATATGTTATTTCTACAGCACCACAATTTAGTCTTTGAACATTGGTACATAACAATTTTTGAGAAGTTAGTACATAATAATTTAGACCCCAGACTCTCAAATTTGTAATGATATTGATAGTCCCAAATGTGAAAATTCCGTCAAGGTTAAGTGTCGATTTTTATTATGTGACGAATTATTCCTTGTAATTTTCCTTTTTTTGATATATGTGAGTGTCAAGGTATTTTTGATATTTGTGAGTGTCTAGGCCTACCTTGACTAATCTCACGGGAGATAATCGCCTAACCCTACTACATTTGGTTGACAGGAAACACGTAGGATATTAAATCTTAGGTGGGTAGCCATCATGGATTGAACCCATTCCCTTTAAGCCCTTTAGTTTTTCCATGGCCCTTATTGATCACTAGGCCAACCCATGATAGTTTCCTTGTAATTTATAAATAATAGGATTCCTCATCACTTTATATATGCGCGAGCACACACACAAAATTAATAATAATAATAATAGGGAATATCTTTTTAGTCCCTGAATTTTCAAAATGAACCTTTTTAGTCTTTGAGTTTTAAGAAATGGGTTTAAAAGGTCCCTAAGTTTTCAAAATGGACCTTTTTAGTCCCTGAGCTTTGAGAAATAGGTTTAAAACGTCTCTCATATTATTTTTTCAACTTTTTAAAATTAATATTTTTTATTATTATTTTTTTAATATTGAATGGTTTTTTAAATTAAAAAAATTGAAAAATATTAATTTGAAAAAATTGAAAAACTAATATGAGAGACTTTTAAACCTATTTCTCAAAACTCAGGGACTGAAAAGGTCTATTTTAAAAACTTAAGGACCTTTTAAACTTATTTCTCAAAACTCAAGGACTAAAAAAGGTCAATTTTGAAAACTCAGAGACCAGACACACCTATTCATCAAAAAAGTATTTTTCCCATAATAATAATAATAATAAAACCAGTAAAATCTTAAGGTTCACATGGCAAGGACTAAAACTTGCAAATTTTAAACTATATATATATTTTTGAACGAGAGACAAAATTTTCATTATTATATGAAAAGGAAGAGAAAAGTTCAAAGATACAAACTCGGAGCAAGGAAAAGCATAACACCCAAAGGAAAAACAAAAAGAAAAAAACATCACAAGAACATGAAAAGAAACCAGACAAAATAAAAGAACCAAAGAACAACCAACTGATAGCACGCACAACGAGCTATTTTCCTCGTTATTTTAGTTAGTCTTTGAGATTAAATTGGCCAAAACTATGCATTTTAATGTTTCTTTGGTAGGAATTGAGTTTTGGCAGGAAATGTAGTATTTGGAAGTTATTTGAATGTTCAGGATGTAAAAATGGCAAAGGAATAAAGAAAGAACCAAAGTTGCCATGAAGACAATAGGTGTGAAGTTGGGACAACATCGAGATGCTACCCCTTAGCGTCTCGATGTTGTCAATAAAATTCCTTATATGTTTGGGCAACAAAGGACAACGTCGAGACGTTGTCCCTATCGTCTTTACGTTGTCAGCAAAATTCCTATAAATACAATATGTTGTGCTACGGCCAAAAAGGAGTCCAATTGGTGAGATTTTAGCCCTAATTTCGACTAGAGACCTTCTGTGAGAGCTGAAGCAAGGCCAAGGAGCGGGAATCAAGCAAGAAGGCCAAGGAGCGGGAATCAAGCGAGAAGACGTGGAGATCATGACGGGGACGTGGGGTGTCAATGAATTCGAGTTTTTCCTTTCTCGAATTTTTCTTTCAATTAGTGTTGTAGTTTCAAGACTATGAGTTGCTAATTGTTTGTCTTAGGGATTGATGTAGTTATTTAGTTTGTTGGATTTAATCTTTGGTATGAATGTGCTTTTATTTTATTGATGTGATATGGTTAAATGCTTTCAATTACTTGATCACTAGTTGAATGATTTAGTGTTGAATCTTGCTCAGGAGAGAGGATTTAGCTTAGACATTACCATTGCATGACTAAAGTAGAAATTCTAAGATCGGGAGATTTAGAATAACTTTAGAAGTTGTAACAAGGACTAAACTCAAGACCGTGCATGCTAATGAACTTAGATAGGGGTATTGGGTTTATTGTATGCATGAGAATCAATTATGCTCGGGAGAGATAATTGTGATAAAAGTTTCATTGACTTGTAAAATAATTGCACGCTAAATTCATCCCATTAATTAAACCTCAATCTCAAATAATGAAATTGATTCCCTAAGAGTCTTTCCATTTGAGTCTCCACTTTTATTTTATGTTTTTTGTCTTTAGATTTATCTTTTGCATTAAGTTTTGCTCTCTAAATAAAATTGGACAAGATTATTCACGGTAATTAATTTGCTAGAAAACCAATCCAGAGGATGACACTCGTTTTACACGAAAACACTATATTATTACTTGACCCGTACACATGCGGTAAGGTAAGCAAATCGCCCATCAACAACTAACAACAAAAACTACAAAACTAGAAGATAGAAGTTCCAAAAACTCTAAGGGGCCGTTTAGCCCACTGTGTTGGTTATAATAGCCCCCGCTATTATAACCAACCCAGTGTTTGGGGCACCAACAAAAATAAGGGGCGGAGTTGGTTATTTTTCCCCCCGTTTTGCTACAGTAACCACTATTCAACTCACCCCAATTATTCTATCCATTCTCTACAGTAAATCTTTACTCTCTTCTTCCATGTGACTCATTGACTTTTCTACCGACGACCGACCGACGACTTTTCCGACGACCACCGACAACTTTTCCGATGACCGCGGTCGACTTTCCGGCCACTTTTCCGGCAATCACCGACGACTTTTCCGGCGGTTTTTTTTTTTTTTTTTTTTTTTTTTTTTTTTTTTTTTATAAAAGAAAATCTTCTTCTCATTTTCATTTCGAAAAATATAAAAAACGAAAATAAAGAAAAAAAGAGGTAGAAGAAAATGAAAGGAAAAAAGAGGAAAAGAATTTCGATCGCCGAAAAATTTGTTGGTGGTCGTCGGAAAAATCATAAAATTTCTAGGGAGAGTTAGATACTAGGTTGTCTTTGTACATATATATAAATATGAAGTTTTATTACATAATTACTTTTGATAATGAAGTATATGAATGTTTACCTTCATCGTACCATATTTTTCATTCCAAATTATACTTATCGTATTTAAGTTTACCGTGATAATAATAATTTTAAAAAAATACTACTCAAGTTTTTATTTTATGTGATTTCTATTTTATTTGATTCTTTTGATAATAAAGGTAAAATGAGTTTTTAATAAATATTTACCATTTTTATGTTGGAAATACATAAATGAAACAAATATGATTTTTCTATATGAAATCATAAAATGACTTATTTTGTGAAAAAACCATGACTCTAAACACAAAGAAAATCAACCTTTACTTTAGGTTATTTTTGTTTCCTTTTAAGCTAAACACATAATTTAACCCCTGTACCCAAAACTTTTATTTTTTTTTACAACTAAACCCTTTTTTATTATTAATATTTGAAATACAAAGTTGTATGAGGAAAATAAACAAAAAAAAAAGTCAAGAAAAAAAAAAACAGTCAGCTTGAAACATAGATTATTTGAACCCATACTAAAATAATTTGCATCCCAAAACACTGCACCCCAAACACAGACTATTTTATCCCAGATTATAATAATCTGCACCCCAAACACAGGTTATTTTATCCCAGACTATAATAATCTGCACCCCAAACACAGACTATTTTATCCCAGACTATAATAATCTGCACCCCAAACACAGACTATTATAACCCCCAGACTATTATAATCCCCCAGCTATTATAACCCCCAGCTATTATAACCAACCCAGCGCCCCAAACAGCCCCTAAGGGGGTGTTTGGGACACTGAATAGGTTATAATAACACCCTTTATTATAACCTATTCAATGTTTGGGGCACCAACAAAAATAAATGGTGGGGTGGGTTATTTTTACCCCCGATTATTTTATCCATTCTCTACAGTAACCATCATTCAACCCACTCGATTATTTTATCCATTTTCTACAGTAACTCTCTCCTCTCTTCTTCCATGCAACTCCTTGACTTTTCCGACGATCGCCGATGACTTTTCCGGCCACCGTTTTTTTTTTTCATATTTCTTCTCATTTTCATTTTGAATAATATAAAAAAAAATAATAAAGAGAAAAAACATCAAAGGTTGCCGGAAAAGTTGTTGACAACATCGAAGGTTAATCAACTTAAAAAAAAAAAAACATTCAAACGAAATTATATTTACCACACTCAAGTTTATTTCAAATGATTTTATTGATAAAAAAAAACTAATATGATTTTTGAACTAAACATTTACAATTTTTATTTTGGCAATACTAAAAGTTAACTAATATGATTGTTCTATACCAAATCCTAAACTTTTTTGCTTTGTAAAAAAAAAAAACATAACCCTAAATCAAATCCTAAACTTTTTTGCTTTGTAAAAAAAAAAAACATAACCCTAAATCAAAGTGAATCGTATATCATAAAATTAAAAAAAAAAAAAAAAAAAAAAAAAAAAAAAAAAGACTAGAAAAAGAAAACAATCAGTTTGAACCTTTGATTCAGAACCCCATGTTAAAACAGATCAACACTCCAAACACAAATTATTTTATCCCAGACTATAATAATCTGCACCCCAAATACAGATTATTATAACCCCCAGACTATTATAATCCCCAGATTATTATAACCACTAGATATTATAACCAATTCAGCGTCTCAAACAGTCCCTAAGAGAGCTTTCAAACATAAGCTGTAACTTTAATGAGAAGGCTCCTCGGACCACAGAAGCTTCAAACAGAAACCGCACAAACCAGCTTGAAACAACACACAAGAAAAGGAAGAAAAGCAGCAACAACCAAGGAGAAAAGCACAAACACCACAAAGCCAAAGAAGAAAACAAACAATCAAAAGCCCAATCAACGCCAAACTCAACTCGGAAAACGAACAGCAAAACAAAAGATGACAACCACTACAGCCCAGCAAAGACAAAAGCACCCCAATTAAAAAGAACCGATGGCCAAAAGCCCAACCTCAAGAAAAGATCTCATAGATTTCATTTCTATTTCATCTATTGTGTTGCTGAGAGGGGGAGGAGAAGACTCATCTGATGGCTTCTTTAAAGGTGAATTACGTTCTTCTTGAAAAAGATCTTCTTCAAGTTCTTCACCATCACCATCAAGAGCGTCATCAGATATATTTCCATGCCCATTAACAATAGGAAAATTGAACTCCAAGCATGACTACTAGGACTTGACACAGAATCCTTATTTGACTCCTCATCTTCCTCCAAAAAATTTGACTTTTTGATGACCCCATTTGTTGAGTTAATAAAACCCTTAGAAAGAGTGTTATTAACAAAAGATGTTGAAGAGCAAAAGTTCGGGTGGGAAACCAAAGGCCCTTGTTTGAAAAAGAATCCCTATAAGAACTTAATTATTACAAATTTAAAAGTTCAGAGACTAGAACATTGCTAAGGTTGCTAAAGTTTAAGGCCAAAATAGTTACTTTAGACCATAAGTATCTTTCAACTTTTTTTTTTTTTACAAGAAACAAAATTTTTCATCGAATAAATGAAAAGAGACTAGTGCTCGAGAAATACAAACTCCACAAGGGAGTGAAAAGAGAACAAAAGAAATAACAAATAGAACGTAAATGCGCCCCAAAGAAACTAAAAAGAACTTGCAATGATCTTGAGACTTCAAACCCACAAATAAGAGAGTGAAAGCTCATAGAACCATGAAAAAGCTTGTAAAGAAAGAACCTTTGGAAGATTCTGATATGAAGTGGTGAAGAAAATAAAGTATTCTGCTTCAATCTTACCAAAGGGCAAAAGAGACTGCCCATCTATAGAGCTTAGTTCTGAAATCAGTAAATTCCTCTTTTTTGCAGCTAAAAAACTATGAAGAAACCTGAAAATCCAACACCAGCTTGAAGCCATTGCAAATTACATTTCTAGATCAAATTCCTTCCTTCAACCAAAAATAATTCCAATAACCCACCTTTTACAGAAGACCAAAGATCAAGCTCATGAGGAGAAAATTCTGATTTGGCAACAAACTGAAAAAATTCCAAAATAAGGCTTTTCTCCTGACTTTTTCTTCTCATTTCATGATCTGCAAACCATACTTTAATGACATCAAAACGAAAAGGGGATGGGCCCCAAAAAAACTTCTAGCTTCAAGCAATCAACGGAGTGATCGGAAAAAGAACGAACCTAGCTTGAAACCCTTGAAATATCAAACAAGCAAATCCTATTCTGTGGGATAGAGGTCCAAAGAACTAAATCTTTATTGTTATTTTTTTATAAGAAACAAGAACAGGCTGCATTCAAAAAAAAAAAAAAAAAAAAGAAAAGAAAGAAAGATAACAGCCTAAGGGCCGGGGGATGAGAAAGCCCCCCTTCCAAAAACCAACTTCAAGAGAGCTTGCCAGTCATTAATAATCATAAGCAAGCTATAAATTACAAAAGAATTTCTTATGAAGGCTTATCCACCAAGAAGTCGTATTTTGTACAAAATTACAAAAAGAATCAATGGTTAAAGACTTATCTTCAAAAGTTCTAGCATTTCTTTCTTTGCACAGCAACCACAAGAAAGCCCTAAAAGCACAAGAGCTTATCATCCTCGCTTTACCCCAGAGATTCCATCCACTTAAGCCCTCCACCATCCAATCCTCAATACATTTTGGCATACACCAAGACAAGCCCAACATATTTGCAAAGAAGTTCCACGCCTTATAAGCATAATTACAATATAGAAACAGGTGATCCAATGATTTAGCCCCATTTAGGCGAAGTCTGCAAGCCGTGTTTACGCTTCTAAAAGCCAAAGACTATAGGAAGGCCTTTGATTTCTTGGGGCTACTGTGCTTCCAGATAACTTGATTAGGGGGTGTGAATTTTGGGACTTTGAGTGGCTAAATTTTGGAAAGCCAATCTGGTGGAGAATATCCCTGAACCATCAACTCTCCAGACCAACCTGTCTTTCTCCCTTCCCACATTAAAAGCATTTAGCTTATCCACCGGGGCAACCTAGCTAGTGAGCTCATGGTCAAAAACACCTCTGCCCAGGCCCAAATTACATGACTAATTTTCATCCTCCCAACAATCACGTTTGGCTGACTCTTTCTTGTAGGATATTCTATAGATTTCTGGGAAGAAATTCTTCAGAGGCACTTGATCCAACCACACATCTTCCCAAACCGAATTTCCTTGCCACAGCCAGCTCTAAACTTGGATAATCTGTCAAAGAAGGGGTAGTTCTTGGCAATGTCTTTCCACAACCTACTACCTTTTATCTCTTTTAGTTTCTACGCTTTCCATCCATATGGCATGACACCATAAATACTGCACACCACCTTCCTCCATAAAGCATCTTTTTACTGCATGAATCTCCACAACCATTTAGTTAATAGGGCATCATTTCGAAAAGCTAGAGATCCCACACCTAGCCCTCCCAACCCCAAAGGAAGACCTGCCCATTCCTATTTGACTATGTTCCTTCCTGATTTATTCACACCCCCACCCCAAATGAAGTCCCTAATTAACTTCTCCATGGTTTTTATAACAGCTTTACGCACTTTTAAAAGAGAGAATTGGTACAACAATATGGAAAAGAGAGAATTTGTTCCTTTGGCGCAACTGTACTAAAAAGAAGGGGTGCCATCTTCTGAAGTGGTCCTATATCCAATTGCCCACTGATGAGGGAGGTTTGGGTATCTACGACATACACAAGAAAAATACCTCTCTTTTAGCTAAATGGGCATGGAGATTTTACCAAGAACCGGACGCCCTTTGGAGGAAAATTATAACCACGAAATTTGGGCTTGCCTATAACCCTCATAAAATGGGCAATCAATCCATGAGTACATCCAGGGGACCATGGAAAGCCATCTTCAAGAAAAGGCATCTCATATATAATTCTATTGACATTAGAGTTGGTAGAGGGGACAAAACTCTGTTTTAGGAGGATGTTTGGCTGGGTGCATCTTCTCTACAGTCCAAGTATCCATCTCTTTACAACCTATCGCTTAAGAAAGAGGCTATTATTGCAGATTTATGGAATCCTATTGATGGGGCTTGGAATTTACATTTAAGAAGACACCTACAGGCCTCCAAAATTCTTGAATGGACTATATTGTCGCACCAACTCTCCTCCTTTTCCTTTAGAGATGTGGATGACATATGGATTTGGCAGCTTGATGATAAAGGTGTCTTCTCCACAGGATCCCTCACCAGAAATTTGGCTTCTCTATCTCTACCGAACAGCAGTGATTTCTACAGCCAATTGTGGAAAGGTCCTATGCCTAAAAAAGTTAAGTTATTTATATGAGAGCTCAGTCATGCTTGTATCAACACCGCTGACATCATTCAAAGAAGATTTCCCGAGTCCTCTCTCCCCAACTGCTGCAGCATGTGTAACAGAGCTAGTGAGACTCAAATTCACCTTTTCAGCAGTTGTGTATTTGCCACAGCCTTCTGGGATCATATTCAAAGTGCATTCGGGTGGCAATTTGTTAGACTGGGTGATATCCTATCCCTTTTTCATTATTCCCTTCTTGGTCACCCATTCAAAAAAGGCACTAAGATTCTTTGGCGGAATTTTTTGTATGCATTCTTCTGGAACTTATGGTTAGAAAGAAATGCTAGAATCTTCAATACTAAACAGCAGAATATCTATGCCTTTATTGAATCGACTTCATATCTTGCCTTGTATTGGAGTAGTCAAATCTTCCCTTTTTGTAATTATCCTTTATCTTCCCTTATAACTCAGTGGAGATCTCTTTTGTAATTATCCGATAGGCCCATTTGTATCTATTTCATACTCAATGAAATGGTTATGTTTCCTATAAAAAAAAAAAAAAAGAATTGGTACAACAGTATGCTATTAAGAACTGACTGAGCAATTCTTCCCCCTTTGGATAGGGAAATACTTTTCCACCCTTCAAGTTTGGCCTTCATATTATCAATGATCGGGTTCCAGAAATATTGCCTATGACGGTTCCCACCCAACATGAAACCAAGATAATTAGCTTATTAAACTTTCTCGCTCCTTTTGTTCGCCTTCCTGTTGGGTATCTTTCATGGGACAGGGCAATGGTGAATAAAAATCTTCAAAGCTACTCTTTTGGACCAACCCCAAGGGCTCTCAATAAGGGATGAAATTGCTAGGTAATGAGGGGAACAGGTAGATGTATTTACTGAAGAAGGAAAATTCTATATGTGAAATAGAAAAGACTTTTTACCATCCCTCAAATCACTAAAGAATTCTTTGCTCCAAATGACAACCCTTCTTTTAAGCTACCTTTTTATCCATCCAAAGAAAATTATAAATGAACTATATTTCATAAGGACTGATGAAAGAAGCCATCGCATTTTTTAAAACAGAAAGAGTCTTAAAAGAATTTGATAACGCTGTTGTTTACTTCACAGACGAGTCATCAAAACTGAATAATATAAAAAACAATCAGAAGACTACACATAAGAAGTCAGATGGAAGCACATAACATTTTAAATTACAGCTGACCTCATAATAATGAAAATCACAGTATTAAAAGCTTAAAGCCTGAAATATTACAGATTGATATTGTATACTTACCTCCTTATTAATACACCACATAGGTGTACTACACGGTCTGCAGGCATAAGAGAATTTAACACGCCACCTACAGCACTGGATATGTTTTTCTTCATTTGCTCTACTGTCATCCCATTTTCATCCATCACTCGACCTGTAAGGCTAGGCTTGTATTCCTTACATTCAAGAATATTCTTTACCATTACCATACATTGTATCAAGAATTGCTCGAAGGACAACACAAAAGGTTCAGGATCTGTTATTTTATTTAAGCAGAAATTGATGACAGGTGGAAGAACGGACTTGTCACCAAATGAATAAGGATGCCTCCCTTGTAATGCAATCAAAACCTTCATCAATTTAATGCAAGCTCTCTTTATGAAGTCCCAAAATTTGGAATTTCTCTCTTGAAATGAAGAATCTACACATGAAGTTACAATGAACAATTCAACATATGTCCCAGAGCAAAGAGAATCTGAATGGCCTCAAAAGATTCATGCAGAACATAAAACTAGAGCAATTAGACAGAAGAAGAAGAATACTGACAGAAAGGAAGAAATGACTGGAGAACATTCAACAGTGCAGGAGAAACTTCCTTGATTGGCTTGACTTCCTACAAGATAGCAATAATCAGATGAACTTAAGCACAAGCTCAATGAACTAAGAAGAGAAGGGGAATAGAACTTACCTGCACTGATTTTGCATCACTTGGAAATCCTGAAACTATTAATTGGCGTATTATCTTTAAACAAAACAACCATCTCTCACAAGTTAAATAGAGTTCTTCATGATTCAGCTCATTTGGGTTATAGCTTCCTGAAATTGTAGAAAACCCGTGTAATATCTTCTGCACATCACTCTGCCAGAGATGCCAGCCATAATCAAAGAAATGCAGTGATATCTGCCAAATTCCAAGTGTGAGACAAAATTTCACTTAATGAGAAAAATGTAAAAGATAACTTTCACAATCTAAAGATACAAAAGATAGAATAATAATAAGTAAAAAATAATAATAGAATTTATTAAAAATATATAAACATAAAAAACTAATAACAGATATGAGCACAAACTGAAGTCAACCATTTGATGCTTTTTTTTAAGAGGAAACAGAAAATTAATTCACAAAAACACAGCCAAAACAACAACCTAAGGAGAGAGTGATAAGGCATCCCTCCTCCAAAAGAAACTACAAAAAAGCCTTCCATTGAAGGTTGATCACGGCAGCTGAATAATTACAAAAAAAAAATCTATCTTGAGCACTCCAATTCGAGGCTGAAAGCTATACAAAATCACAAAACATAGACTTATCTGTAAAAGTATTTGATGCTTATTGACTTTAGTGATACAACCAGGTCATGGTCTGGGAGCTTCATTACTTTGATTTTTGATAAGAGACCCAAGCACCTCAAAACAATATCTTTTTTCCATGGAAAAGGACACCTATGATTAGAGAAATAAAGATTATTGCCATGCACACTCTAGAAATCCACCTTGTCACATCCCCCGAAAACACAGTTCCCTAACCCAACTCTAACCCTCCATTTGAAGGAAGAGAACCACTATTGAATCCACCACCGTGGTTACCCACTTTCATTCAAACTGCATGCCCATAAGAAGTTCTTGACGAAAAGAATGGCACTCTCCCCTCCCCTCCCCACCCTCACCCTCTCTGCTCGCGACCCAAACCGAATGCAGAAACCATGGAGTATGAGAGTGTAGATGCCAACAAAGACTTCAAGAACGGCCCGTAAATGTGTTGCTGAGAGAAAGGTGTTTGCGAGAGACTTTAGCAAGGAGAAAAACAAAAAGTTGGTCAAGATATCGGAAAACAGGAAAAGAACCATGACCTGAGGTTCGAAATAGTTATGGAAAGTAGGCTCGTAATTTGGATAGCAGACGCGATAGATGATTTGCTACCCCTAGCAGGCAAAAGTTCTTCAGGAAAACAACGTGCGAAAATGGATTTATATGAGGTGACTAATAAGAGAGGGTCGTTCGTGGAAATAGCCAAAGTTGCTTCCTCAGGGCACAAATTGAGCGCCTTCTCCTTAACCACAATAATGGATTTTGCAACATCAAAAGCTAAACCCACTTCATTCTCCATAGGCAAGCTTTCAACGCTCTTCCCTTTTGAACCATGTTCACATAAGAAATAATTGTTGTGACATTTTGTGTGTTGCAAAGGATTTTGTATACTAAGAAAATGAACCAGGTAAGAGCGGCGATAGCTTTTCCAAGAACATCCTCCAACCACAGTCCTCTCGACCTTCTAAAATAATCAAAAAAAATTTACCCCCTTGAAAGCCTCTCAAGTAACCACTAAGCCTCTACTTGTGTTCACAATCAACTGACCAAACCAACATCTCCATAAACCTTATTTAATGGAAAGATGTATACGCTCTCAACTTCATCAAAGCAGATACACAGTCCTTAATCCAAGTTATTGTTCCCATTTGAAGGTTTGCTTTCAAAGATCTCCATCTCCCCTCAGATTTCTCTTATATTGTTGCTCATTTTCCATTATTGCCCCTACTAAAGGTAAACCTCTTCCATTCAATCTTTGCGGTCATAAGAGAAGCCCCCGACTCTCATTGATGAAGATAGAAAGAAGCCTTCCCTTCAAACTTGTCATAATCTTGTAGGGGGTGTTTGGTCCAACAAGTTGGAGTTATGAAATCTAGAGTTGTTTTGTCCTAGAAGTTGGAGTAAGAGTTAATAAGTTTGTAGGATCCACAATAAAGAGTTGGAATAGGAGTTAATAAGTTTGTGGGGTCCACGAGTAAGTGTGGTAATTGGTTAATAAGTTTGTGGACCCCACAATTGGGTGTTGTATGTCCTTTGACCAAACAATAACTCCACCCAACTCCTTAACTCCTTGGGCCAAACATCCTCTTTAAGTGTGTAGGAACAACTTGAGAGAGATGAATTATTTAATTGCTTTTTTTTAATTCCTCATGGGCAGAGGCAAGCCAGTACAAATTATACAAGTGTTTACAGTTGAATGTATGCATGAAAAGAGCGTTGTGCTCCCAGAGATTCTAACAGGTTGGTTGTTTAAAGGAAAAACAAGAATTATTTAGAAGAGATATTCTCTGGATCATTTTAATAATTGGGAGCCTTTACGAGGGTTTAAGGTCTTTAGTTTTTATACTACTTTATGTTTTTCTGTAATTTTCTTTTGACTACCATTGGTATTATTGCTCTTCTTGATCTTTCTTGTAAGTAGAGATTTATGCAATTTTTGTGAGGTTGTACAGTACACCTCCTGGGTCAAACTACAAAATTTTTTCATTACTTCTCGCTAGTTTTTTCAACATGGATTGGGATCCTTGAGTCCCCTCTTTGAGGTTTTGGGAGGAGAGGCCTATATCCTTGCCTTTGTGTTATTTATCTTTTTTTGATAAATGATACGCTATGTGTCTCTGAACAAAAAAAGAACATATCAGCCATAGTGTTTACGTACCTTATTTTTTTATCCTACAACACATATATGAAAGAATTTTCAACTAAACATGCAAGAGGCTCCTACGATACAACCTCTGTATTGTCTTTTGTTATGGCAGAAAAAGAGAAACAATTGTTAAACAAGATGAAAGTACATGAAATGGAGAAAAAGCAAAGCCGCAGCAAGAACCTCTAAAATGTGGGCAATATGAAGATGGCATAGAATATAACACCTATCTTCTTTAATGAACTTTATCAAAGGCACTCTATGAATAAAATAATTAAATAAAAGACAAAACAACATCTTCAGCATAAAAATTTGGGTTGCTGCCTACTAGATTCCTTAAATGGCTATTAACTAATAGGATTTATGTGCAAAGCTCAAAATACACAATGAAGTAAGACTATTGTTACCTCTGCAAAGTTTCTTTGGTCTGAAGTAAGTCGTTTGCTAGACAATTCTTTCAGAACTCGAAATAAAACCATAAGAATTCGGTGGCTTAAAAGAACATCTGCAGATTGAAGTTGCTGTATCAACACAGGGAAGAGGTCTGGCCTGTGTTAATCATAATAGTATGCAAGTTAGCATGCAAGATTATCTTACCTCATATATTTAAAAGAGCAGTTAGATTGGAGACAGCAAAAATAAAAAAGAAGATAGGATTTCTTTTGTTATAAGAAACATGGTTTCAACAAAACTACATTATTAGTAGTAAAAAGAATATAGAATGTCACACAAAAATACGAACCAAATGACTTTTTTATGAAATATCTTTAAGCAACCTTGCATGGAAGAAAACAAGATAAGACAGGCTCCAATTTGCTTATGACGCACTCCAACATGCTCATTCTCAACTCTACATACTCATATCCAATTTCTCTCCATTTGAAGACAAAGCCCTCTCCAACATGCTCATCCACATCTCAATCTTTGAAAAGGCATCTGATTTATCCACAAATTTCAACAAGAGCAAGATCCTTGGCAAAAACATTAGTGAAGAAGGGTTGACAATGAGTATTGGGTGCAAAAGGAGCATGGCCTCGACTTACCTTGGCCTCCCTTTTGGAGAAAAACCAAAAACCAGCTCATTTTAGGAGCCAATCATTGAGCGCATAACAAAGCAGCTTTATAGCTGGAAATATTCCTACATATCCCAAGGAGGTCGCCACATGCTAATAAACGCAACACTTTCCAATCTCCCTATCTACTACATGTCTCTGATTAAACTTCTAGTCAAAGTGTTGGGCTAGATTGAAAAACTCATCATAAATTTCTTTTGGGAGGGTCCATTAATGGAGAAAGGTATGCACAATGTTAGATAGGATGTCACCCAAAAGCCTCTCCTATTAAAAGGTTAGGTTATTGGCATCATAAAGCAAAGGAATGAAGTCCTTATTGCAAAATGGATATGGAGATTCTCCCATGAAAAGCACGCTCTATGGAGGAAGTTTATTGTCTCTACATAGTACTTATCGACCTCTTGCTATCATTAGCCAATCCCCTCCCAAAAAAAAAACCCTTAAAAGCCCCCTCGACAATACATCTCCAATCTCTCCAGCAAAGTTAAAGATTGATGTAAGTTGGAAATTGGAGATAGGAAGGAGACTCCTTTTTGGAATGAGCTACAGAATGGTTGTTACCTATCCCGATCTATATGGACTCACCAATAATCTCAATGCTACCATTTCAGAGTGTTGGAACTCAACCACTAAGGCATGGGTGTTTAATTTTGAAGAAACCCCAAGGAGAATGAATCATTGAATAGGCTTCCTTGAGGTTGTGGTTCTTACAAATAAGTCAGACAGATGGATTTGGCCAATGGATTCCTCTGCTACATACACGGTGAAGTCTTACAACTACTATCTTCTAAACAACCAATACAAGGAGAATAACCCCTTTTCAAATGCATCTAAGAAGGGAACTACCCTAGGAAAACAGCTTTTCCTTTGGAAGCTAAGTCACAGGGGAATCGACACCAATGACAAGCGGCAAAAGAAGCTCCCTCGTTCCGTTTGTGTTTTTTGTTGGAGAAATTCAGAAACTTAAAGCCACCTTTCCATCTCATGCTCCTTTGCTGCACACTTTTGGACCACAATTATGGATTCTTTTGGCTGGTATACTGTGGTGCACATCAACATCCATGATTTTCTCTCCTATTTGCTTATGGGACATGTTTTTAAGATCATATGGACTCACCTAGTCGGAACTTTCTATTGAACCAAGGAGAGGAACAATCACATTTTTAATGTAATGGCAAAGCTAAGGCCTATGAACATTTTTATGATCTGCTGCTCTTTAACACTTTTAGTTGGTGCAAATGTACAAAATCCTTCAAGGGACTATAGTCTCACAAATCTTATTTCTACGTGGAAATTTTTTTTGTTATCCACTATGGACGATTGGAAGTTTTTTCCTTTCCTTTCGTAAATTTCATTTATCAATGAAATATTTGTTTCTTCTTAAAAAAAAAATTTACAAACAAAGTTTGAGTTTAAGGCTCCAAGAGGAAGAAAGATATGAAGAAAGAACTTTCAAAAGCTGATCTAAGCTCCTTTCCAAATTATCAATGAGTCCTCTTTTACTTTCTAACCAAATTTCCATAAATTAATGGAGAGGCCATTGATCCATATGAAGCCTTGTCTGGTAGCCATAAATAGAGAAATCACAAAGAATCTAGACTATTTTCTAAGCACATGCATTTGCTTATGAAACTGCTCAAAAAACTACCTCCAAAGAGCCACCTAGAGCTTGCAGTGACTATATATTGGTTGATTAGGGTCCTCCTTTTAACTTTATTGTTGGTATTGATGCCAACACTGAGGGGAACAAAAGTCATATGAAAGCCTTACACCCCTTAGAAATAGCAGCTTTCCAAAGAGTTTTACAACAAAAGATATCACCCCACGAAAATATAAATACATTTGATAAGGTTCAAAGGAGGTATCCCTACCTAAATATCTCTCCGCATATGTGTGTCTTATGCCAAAGGAATGAAAAGACACTTTCTAACCTCCTTCACCGTAGCTTTAGTATCAGAGTCTGGGATTATCTTGGCAATCTTTTTGGTTTGAATTGGTGTAAGCCTCTGTATATAGATACTTGGATGATGGAAACCCTGAATGGCTGGGGTTTAAAAGACAGGGCTAAAGTGCTATGAAGTAGTGTTTCAAAGGCTATTTTGTGGTTGGGGAAGGAAAGAAATGCTCAAGTCTTTTCAAATAAGTTGAATTCTTTTGAGTCTTTTTGTGATCTTGTCCTGTTCACAACCTCCAATTGGAGTAGCCAACACAAGGTTTTTTTTCTCTTTTGTAATTACTCCATTTTCTTCCTCATCAACTTAGATTGGAGGGTTTTTATGTAACCTCTCTCCTATTGGGAAGGAGACACCTTGTCCCCTTGCCTACTAGGTTGTATTGTTTCAACTCGTTGATTTTGAATGGAGTGGTTTTTGTCTTTTATCCAAAAAAAAAAAAAACTTGCACCAGTCAAGAAAGAAAAGGCAGTCATTTTCCTTGTGCAAAGCCCACTATTATCAAAATCTAGAAGCAAGGATACTGGAGAGCAAATTCAATCTCTTTTCCTTTTCTTTTTTCAATAATAAACAAATTTCATTGATGTATGAAGAGTAAATTTCATCTCTCAATCAAGAAATCTTCTTTTAAATATAAGAACCAAAAATCATTACTTGAATCATCAATCATGTGCCCCTCCCTTTAATAGAGTTTCCTATTGTGGGCTTGTTTTGTTAGATGCCTCTGTATTTTATCATTTTTTCTCAACGAAAGTTGGTTTTTTATTAAAAAAAAAAAAAAAAATCATGTGCATCTTTGACAACAATAAACTTATTGGATGAAATATTAAATAGCCTAGGGAATCCATGTGGGAAGGTGGAGATGAAATATTGAATAGCCTTGGGAATCCATGTGGGAAAGTGGAGGAAAACCATTTGTGCTATTTATAAGAAGGACCACTTGGGTTAGGCAACAAAGCTTTCTTTTTTTTTTTTATAGGAAACAGAGACCATTTCATTGATGTATGAAATAGATACAAAATGAGGACCTATCATGAGTAGTTACAAAAGGCATCTCCAAAGAGATAAAAGTGATGATAAACTATAATTACAAAAGGGGGGGAGTGACGACTCCAGTAAAGCGCTAAATATGAGCAGTTAGGCAACAAAGCTTTCAATAAAGATAGGAAGACAACACCTATGGAGTAACGAAGGACAAGGAGCAGTTTTTCAGTTTTGTGGATTTCGTTCTGGGAAATGTGAGAAGAATCAAGCTGCTGGAAGATAAGTGGTGTGGGCTGGTTACCCTAGCCCAAAGATATTTTTGATGAAAAACCAACTTTCATTGAGCAAAAATGAAAGAATTACTGGGGCATACAAAAAAAACAAGCCCACCAAAAAAGGCTCCCCTAAAGGAAGGGACCCCAATCAAGCAAGATCAGACCTAACCTAAGAAGCACGGACACGGACACGGATACGGGACACGGACACGACAGGACACGGCGATACGTCAAATTCTAAAAAACTAAGATACGGATACGTTGAAGATACGTTGTTTTTATATATATATATATATATATATATATATATATATATATTTTTTTTTTTTTAAAAAAAAAAAAGATTAGTATATATATATATTTTTTAAAAAAATAGTATATATATAAAATTTTATGAGTAGTTTAACAATCATACATTTTTTCTTAATTTAAAAACAGTTTTTTTATTGGACTGGCCTTTTATCTTAACTTTAAAAAGGAGGGTTTATTGGGCTGGGCCCTTTTATCTAGGTTAGGAGGGTTTTATCTAGGGTTTAAAAGATAAAGAAGAAAAACTTAGATGAAATAAACTTGCAGCAGCATTTGAGGTGCGGCGACATCTGAGGTCTCTCTCTCTCCCCCTCCCCCCCTCTCTCTCTCTCTCTCTCTCTCTCTCTCCTAGACTCCGCGTGTCCGTGGGCGTATCCAGCCGTGTCCCCGCGTGTCCGAAATTAAAAAAAAAAAAAAAAGGACACGCAAAATTGCGTGTCGGACACGTGTCCGGAGCGTGTCCGGGCGAATCCGTGTCCGACACGTGTCCGACACAGATCCTCCCCCCATTTTGGCGTGTCCGTGCTTCATAGGACCTAACAGATAATTACAAAATAATTTCATGATCGAGGTCCAAAGGGATACATGGAACCTGGTAAAGGACTAAATATCACTCGAGCTCCTATCAATCTCCCTAAACACTTTATTATTCCTCTCCCCCCACAAATTTCATAATAACACACACATCCCAGCTTGCCATAAAAATCTTCCTCTATCATGAAACATCGGATGAGGAGGAACTCCTAGATCATCTCCCTAAGCTCCAAAAAACTCGTCACCTGCAAGCCAAACGAATCAAATAAATGGGCCCAAACATAACGAGCAAAGTCACATATCTAGAGCAAATGATCCAAGTTTTCCTCTGCCTTCCGACAAAGAATGCAAGAAAATGGGGCAATCAAAGGATTTTTCCTTCTCAAGAGCTGGTTGAAGGTATTAACTCTCCCATGGAGAACTTGCCAAATAAAAAATCTTATCTTTTTCGGAACTTTCACTTTCCACAAAATGGAGAAGATAGAATCACTATGGGGAGAGGGATTCAACAACAAGTAGAAGAAAGATTTACACGAGAACCCCTCGGAAGGCTTAGGGCTCTAACAACAACTATCTCTCCTCCTCAACCTCAACTTAAACTCCTCAGTCAAAGAAAGAAGAGTCGTGACATCCATCGCTTCCCTATCGAACAAAGTGCGACAGAACCCAAACAACAACGAAGGGGAGCTCCTTGAATGAATCAAGACATCGGCAACCGAACGATTTCTCATGGACGAAAGAAGGTATATATGGGGGAACTTCAAGTAGAGGGGTATATCCCCCACCCACTTATCCTCGCAAAAGTATGTGTATTTCCTGTCCCCCACCACACAATGAACAAGGCTAGAGAAAGAGGAGAGCTCCATGACAATATCTTTCCAAGGATTTCTAGAAGTACCTCCAACCCCACCCAACAACCACTCGAAAGGATGAGCGTTGTATTTACTCACAATTACTCTAGCCTAAAGATATCTAGATACTTATTCGAACTCTACAAAAGAAAAAGGGGTTTTCTATTGCTAATTGTTGGGATAGTGCTCAGCTAGCGTGGGATTTGGGGATTAGAAGGTTTCTCTTTTTTAGAGAGTTGGGGAACTCGATAAGTCTAGCTCCATTCCTAAATGCTTTGGTGGTGGGTAGTAATCAAGACACGACTAGAGGGACAATTGATCCTTCAGGCTCCTTCAAGGTTAAGTCCACTTTTTTGAAGTTGACAAATGAGGCAACGAGGTTGAATGACCCTTTAGTTAGCTTAAGTTGGAAGTTCAAGATCCCAAAAAAGGTGAAGGTTTTTTTTATGGTTTTTAGCATATATAAGTTTGAACACTCACGAGAAGCTCCAAAAGAAGCTTCAAAACTGAATGATTTCTCCCTCCATTTGTTGCCTTTGTTTAACAAAGGAAAAAATCCCTAGACCACTTGTCTCTGCATTGTTCGTTTGCTGCAAAAGGTTGGCATTCTTTCCTTAAGATGTTTGGGTGGATTATTGCCTCCCTAAGAAAATTGATGATTGGCTCATGGAAGCGTTAGACAGGTGGATGTTTAGCAGGAAGGGGAAAGTCCTAGGGAGATGTGCTACGTGGTCTTCTTTGGGGCCTGTGGATGGAAAGGAATAGTCGGATTTTTTAAGATAAGTGTTCTACTTATGAATCTTTTTGGCTTTTAGTACAACACAATGCCTCTTGGTGGTGTACATATCAAAATTCTTTTGTAATTACAGCCTTTCGAAGAGTATTAATAATTGGAAGGCTTTCCTTTACTAGTTTTTTGGGTAAGGGTAACCTCTACCCTCGCCATTAGGCTTATTTTTAGTTCTTTTGATTAATATATTTCTTTGTTTCTTAAAATAATAGTAATAATAATAAAATAATAAATCCATGTGCGAGAGTGTGCCACCTTCCCCCGATGATCCAACCAAAAAAGCGTACAAGAATATGTAGCCACATGGTGAGCACAGGCCAAAATAAGCATGCTTTTTTTTATAAGAAACGATAAGAGATATCTATTGATGAACAAAAATGCCAAAATAAGCATGCTAAAATCATCTTTGTCTCTAATGTTAGAATGTTGTATGAAACTATGAATAAATTTTCAAGCTAGGAATACCAAAGCAAGAATTTCTAGAGCTGCACAGAGAACAGGATACTCACATATGAACCTTGCCTTACATATGTGCTAATAATGATACTTTTCCAAAGTTAGTCGGGCTTAATAGAAACCCACCAGAGTAACTCCGCACAAACGGAAAGGAGTCCTTAACAACAAATCTTTTAGCCAAAGAACCAAGGCTACTCACATTTCAAGGATAAGACTTTCCTCCTAAGAACCTAATCCGTTGTTTCTCATAGTCCAGTGTACAAGGCCGATTTCTGAGCTCCTTCTTCCCCTAGAACACTATTACCTTGTCTTCCTTTCCTAGGCAACCAATACAAAATAAAACCATGAAATGAAACTAAGAGTGACAACCAAGCTACAATTTTTCTTGTTCATATTGCTGGCAGACATTACAGCGGTCTAATCTCCATACGTCATTTAGTCATTATGGTCAAAATCTTTAGCTATGAGAAAACAACTACATAAACCAAATAAACTGCCTTAAAGATATAAATTTCAAATATAATAAAAAAAGGAGTTAGATGATCATTTAGCCACTTATCAGTAACATTATAGAGATTAATAATACCATTCCCTGGGATAATCAATGCGGGCGATTTTAGATATGATGACTGCCAAAATTGCTGCTATCTGTTGTTGAGGGGCAAACATGGAGAACGCAGAGAACAAGAAAATACTTAGTGCATGGAAATGTAAACAAACATGTCAATAAACCACATTCCGTTTATGCATTTATCTTTACTTTTCTTCCCATTGTGAGTTAAGAGAGAGACAAACAGGAGGGGGAAGAGTAACCCATACCTTATAATCTGGTTCTCTCAAGTGGGACAAGAGCTTTTTCCTGATATGAACCTTCTCATCATTGCTAATCCCACTGAAACTCATAAACCAAAACAACATGAGAATGGGAAGATGCAGAACTAGTCAGAACGAAAAACAAAGAAGAGACTTGATGGGATGACCAAGTATCCGGGATTGCACGTCTACTACTAGTCCTCCAATAACGATTAATACTGTTCTTCAAGTAAACGGACGCCATAAGACGAATATCTGCCTGAGAAACTAAATCCGGCGAAGTGATCAGCTCCAAGAGACAAGAGCAAAACCCAGACCGACTATCAGTGTCAGATAGCGCCAACTCTGCCTGTTTACGAACACCCTCATCGCCACTCATTGAATTCATTAGCAGCGTGTACATCGCCGCCATATCTGAGCTTGACATTCCCATTTTCAGATTAAGCCTGAAGTTTGACCTATTGCTCAAAAAAACTTGCAACAAAATGTCCCATATAAAGTTCAATCCGCTCTCCGGTGAACTTTGCACTGTAACTCAAATCGCCCAGCAAATGCCAGCCATCGAAAGGGCCCCCTCTGCTTTTTCTTTCCCCTATGAGTATTAGCTCGATGCAACGTTGTTGATTTTCTCCTCCGACGATGGAGAATTGGCCGCGTACTTGAGGGTTTTGGGCTAAAAATCAGTATGAAGGATTGATGAGTTTTGGTTAAAATGCCCCCTTCGCCAAATCTTGCTTCAAAATGGCATTTTTTTGTTCATAATTGTTGGGTTTGATGCTTAATTTATGTTTATACTGTTTTATATTGTTTTTTTTTTTTAGATATTATATGTGTCAACAAAATAAATAACTTTAGATATTTTATTTTGACTATAAACTTTCAAATATTTGATTTGGATTTAAAAGTTTTATGTAAAAGAATTTATCTTGATTCATGCCATTAACTTTAATTTTATTTTGATTCTTTTTGCCAATGTGAATCTAACTCGTTCTATAAACATCAATTGCTCTAAGACCCGACTTACTTATTAGGAATTGAATAAGATTATTTTTTGTTGTTATATTCGAAAGTGTGTGGAACTGGAATTAGAAGTTTATATGTTGTTTGCTATAAAGTGTATGAAATTGAAATAGAAATCGAATATATTATAATTATCGAGATATCCATACTCTTTCATATTTTGAACCAATTAATAAAAAGGTTGTGAAACATTTATAGATGGGAGAGAAATGGCAAATATGTAAAGTAATTAAAAAAAAGTACCATGAGCGCTAAAGCAAGCATAGCTTAGCAGTAATTGATATGTTCCATCGACCAAGAGGTCAAAGCTTCGAATCTTGTTGCAGCCCCTTGTAGTTTGTTAAGTGTTGCAATCAACTTCCCCTTGTAGTTTGTTAAGTGTTGCAATCAACTTCCTACTTTTTTAAGGATTGCAACAAACCTCGTAGTATAGGAGTGGTTTGTGTAATCTTTTCTATAATGTAAACTCCTTCATTGTTATGGAAGCCTTTCTATCCTACTTTAAGTTTTATCCAAAACAAATACTAAGATGTATGATTATGAACGTTTCTTGTATTGATTCTACATCAAGCATACATAGAGTTATTTTAGCTGTCCCTTGCATGTGATACATCTTACATTACAAACCAATTCAAGTTTTGAAAACTTCAAAAATATTTTTGGAATTTGGTTAAAAATTTAAATGTCTTTAACAAAAATGAAAACCATTGTAAGAAAATTAGGAGAAAATTAGAGAAAACAAACCTAATTTTAAAAAACCAAATGATTATGAAACGGGATTCATATTTAGCATTTTTGGCAACATAATCCGAACAAATTATTTTCCTAACGGTAAGCTTCGACTTTATTTTACTCTTCAGCAGGTTCTACAGCACAAGGAAGCAAAGGGAAAGAGAATTCCCAAAAAAGAGACATGCTTGCAAATGCTGCTTTATATCAAATGATAGAATACAAATATGGTTTAAAAAGAATCACGAGGCTCCACGAGCTACACCAGAAAGGGGTTGAGCAATAGCTAGAGGGTTAACTTGATATGAAAATGCAAGCTGCCACAAGTCTACCAGTGCTTTCTTTATGGACGAAGCTTGTTTTGTAGCAAACCTGAGATTAAAAGGAATAACAATAACAACACATTTAACGAAATGTCAATACAATCATTGCTGCAATTATCAAAAGTAAAGTATATATGAACAAGGTTGCTAATCTCACCTAATTACAACATTTACAACAGCCAGTAGTATCAACATTAGTTAGTCAGTCATAGAAGTTAAAGAAAAAAGTTATAATCCAATAAAAAACTAATCAAATAGTAGAGAGAAGGGTGAAAAGTGCTTTTATCCCCTGAAATCACTTTTCAAA
This sequence comes from Luffa acutangula, assembly GCA_036850905.1. Taxonomy (NCBI): domain Eukaryota; kingdom Viridiplantae; phylum Streptophyta; class Magnoliopsida; order Cucurbitales; family Cucurbitaceae; genus Luffa; species Luffa acutangula. The sequence continues at coordinate 2,923,842 of CM072097.1, forward strand.
GTTTTCTAAATTTTTAATTTAACACGTATGATTAGATAGTAAAAATGATTTTGAGAATTCTAGAAGTAGCACTTGATTATGATTCCTTCCAAAAATGCTTATAAAAAAGAAGTGTTTTGAATTAAAACTTTTTTTTTTTTCCAAAAATCACCCCAAACTCACCCTTAATCTTACCGGCATTATCCCTATTTCTTGAGAGGAAAGTATATTTCAAATTCGTCTAGCCGGTAAGATGCAAATATGCAATTAATTTTTGTTAAGAATTGTTGCCAAGTAATGTATCCCTAAAAGTAGTCAACTAACAAAACTTGAACCTACAAAAGAAACTTCTTAAGCTAAAATATCCTTCATCTCTTAAGTTGAACTTCTAACTTGCACGTACTTCTTAATTTTCGCATTGCAGCAAGGAATTAGCATGGATATAGCTAGTAGAAAGAGAGATGAATCAGTACCATGCTCTTTATTTGACAACAAACATACCTCTTCAAAGTGGTTAGTTTCCTTCGCAATAGATAATAAATTAGCACCGACAAACAGCTAAGCATTATCCTTCTGGTGGATATGACAAGCCGCGTACTTCCAAACTTCAAAGTAATAGCATGGAACGGCCAAAAACATGGTTTTGTAACTTTTTGTAGTCTGAGAACCGTTTCTCTGTTAGCATTCCCTCCATCTTGATGGTATCCAGGGTTTCCGCCTGCTTTTGAAGCTCTTGATATTTGAGGTTCTTCTGAAGAAGACAAATGTGCTTTATACTCATCTTTATGCAAAGATGAAGTGGATGATTGCGACAGGCCAGCAGCTTTAAGAGACTGCAGGTAGTCTAGCCTCCTCAAAAGTACCTAGCCAAGAAAGTAGAAGGAAAAAATTGACATTTATTGGGAAAAGCACTAGGTATTAAGAACAGGAAAGCAAAACAATTAAGAAAATGGAAAAAGGTGGCAGGAGGTGAATATGAGGAGATGTATTAGTTACATTAGTTTTAATACCTGTGTATTAGTTGTTACTGTTACCGGTGTTGGTTAATTCTCAACCAGAGTTGGATATTATTCAGATTATTAACTAACAAGTTCAGAGTTGTACGTATATATTCGAGGGGTTTCCTCACTTTCTGTGATATGAAATATCTCCTCATTTTCCTCTCCACTATCTCAATAAGAAAATGGAAAAAGAAGGTGGCAGGATGTGAGGGGGATGCAACTTTACTTTGACGGAGAAAAACTTTCAGTTCAAGACTAAAGGAAGACAATGAGGTTATTCTCTCTTTTTTAGAAAAGAAACAAATTTCATTGATGAATAAAATAAATGGAGTAAAACTTCCAACACCTATAGATGAATTACAAGAAAGTTCTCCGGTTCAAAATTAAAGAAGAAAGATTATAATCGGACAATATAGTTATTCAGACAAATACTAGTTGAAAATAACATTCAGTAACAAATGCAAATGTAGCTTTAAGTCAAGGTTTGAAAATTCATAGAAAAGTTTGTGCAGTCCGTTTTATTTTCAGAAATATTTGTGCAGTCATTATTATTTTCAGAAATTTACAAACTTCGTTTATCTGAATCATAAACTTCTCTCCCAATTTGTTTCAAATCCTTATGGTGAAGGATGGATGCAACAATACTGACAGAGATATAGAAATAGGATCAAATACGTCATCCCAAATGTCAAAGTTCCTTGGAGATTTTCTTTGAGATGCATTGATAACGATGAAAAATGATGCAGCGAACTGATGAAATATTGAGAATATAGTAGAGGCATTATGAAGTTGTATACGTCAGAGATCAAATCCTTATGGTGAAGGATGGATGCAACAATACTGACAGCGATATAGAAATAGGATCAAATACGTCATCCCAAATGTCAAAGTTCCTTGGAGATTTTCTTTGAGATGCATTGATAACGATGAAAAATGATGCAGCGAACTGATGAAATATTGAGAATATAGTAGAGGCATTATGAAGTTGTATACGTCAGAGATCAAAAATAAAAGGAAAAAAAAACAATCTAATACCACGCCAGATGCCTTGGAAAAGGAAAAGAGTTGGAACAATAGAGAAGAAGAATAAATAAGACATAGGATAAGCACAATAACATGGATCGGACATATTTCATATCCAATTCATCTTAAATCAAAACTCCATCAATTGACAACATAAACCTTGTGATATCCAATCAATCCTATAATTATAACTATCTAAATGGCATTCAGTATAACATGAAAAGATCCATTTACCTGACGATTTTCCTCAGGTAAAGCAGCTTTCTCAACCCAAGAGACAGCAAGATCCACATCTTTCAAACCTATCTCTATGAGCGTCCGGAGGTAAACTTCAACAACTTGGAGATATTCATCAACAGTCAACTGAGCATGCCCATCACAATGTTCTCTGTCATCAATATTTCTTGAGCCAACAAGAACATAAATTTCTTTGTTCAATAAACTCCACTTGCTAAGGAACTCTTCTAGAAAACATTGCATATCAGTAAGACCTTCCGAGATCTGAAGACATGCCCTGAGAGCAAGGTAAAATTAACGATTAAAATTTTCTCACAGCAACATGAGTTGCCCACACTCAAAAACTTCAAAGGACAACTACTTAATCCTTTTTTCTTTTTTTAGAAACTGAACTTTCATTGAAAAGATGAAAGAATACAAGGACATACAAAAAACAAGCCCAAGAATCCAAACTAACTACAAAAAGGGACTCCAATCCAAAAGAACCAGACCAAGATCATAATTGCAAAAAGGTCTAGTGACAAACGCCCACAAGGAAGTATTAAATCTAACTACCTCCCAAACTTCCTCACCCGATTTCTCTTTCCCTCTAAAAATCATATTATTCCTCTCAAGCCAAACACCCCACAACACTGCAAAAAAACATGACTACCACAACATCTTGCCTTTATCCCTAAAGGGGGATGCAAAAGCACCTCCTCCAAAAGAAAACGCCATCTCTATTATGTGCCCCGTTGACACCGAACGAGCTCATCCAACGATCTCAAAGGTAGTTAGCAAACTGACACTCCCATGACAAATGATACAAATTCTCCTCATGCCTTCTACAAAGAATGCACCATCGCGGACACAAAACTAAAGAATAGTGTCTTTGAACGCGGTCCAAAGTATTAACCCTTCCAAGTAAGACTTGCCAAGCAAAAAACCTCACTTTCTTAGGAATTTTAACCTTTTAGAGTAACACAAAAACAAAAGCCTCAGAAGCAGCATGAGAGTCAGGGGAAAGGACCAAGGACTGAAAATAGGAATGACAAGAGAAACTCCTAGATGGGTCTAGGGACCAAATCCTGTCAACCCTCCTCCCAAAATGAATAAACTGATCACAAAGAACATAAAGGAGGTATGCCACATCAATTGCCTCCTTATCAGTAGGGGGCAACCCAAGAGAAATCGAAGAGGTAAGGTCAAAAGAAGGTAACACACAGGCCACTGAATGCAACCTCTTCTCTAACCAAAGATAGAGACGAGGGAACAAGATGCATAGAGGGTTTTCACCCACCCAAAGGTCTTCCCAGAAACAGACATCAGAGCCTACCACCACATAGCACCTGACAAACTGCGAAAAAGAAGGGAAACAAGAAGAGATAGTTTTCCAGAGGTTTTTTATCAGACCCCTTGAATCCCCACTTGAGATACATTCAAAAGGGTGAGGGTCATACCTACTCACAATCACTTTATACCACAGAGTATCACCTTCTATAAAGAACCACCACAACCACTTAGCCAAAAGAGTCTCATTGCGTAATCTCAGGTTCCCAATACCTAAAGCTCTGAGCTCAAAGGACAACTACTTAATCCTAAAACATTTAACATTAGGAAAGTCATAGTATCAGATAGAACGCCAGCAAGTTATGATCTATAGCTATAAAGGTACCTAAGTTTACACCTTGCCCTCCTACTATTGGGCCAACCCATGATACCTTAGGTATATTGAGATTATTTCTTCACAAGCATCTTTTTACTAAATAGTTGGGGTATTGGGTCGCATATCTTGAATTATACTCATGGCCTACCTCCAATAATTCCCAGCTACACAAGACAACATTACACAAGGAAGATATAGTGAACTGGACAACAAGTAAATATGGTGCCTAAAGAAAAAAGAAAATGTCGAACAAGAGATGCCTCTCTCTACAGGGTGTGCATTCCACAAATGTAAATAGGGAGACTACAACAAAATAATTATAAATTTTACCATTCTCGATCAGGCCTAACATTCTACAAATGTAATTAAAGGAGGTATGAAGCGGGAAGTAGATGATGCCTTCTCTCTACAGGGTGTGCAAACTCTACTCACTCCACCCGTCCAATTGGTTTATAGCATCATTGACTAGCTATTTCAAATCTGGTTATTTCATGACTAGAGAGAAAGATCTCTAATTCAATACATACATTGTCCCTCTCGAGACACTAATTTATTTCAGCATGTATTCAAATCAACCAAGATCTTTTATTGACCCATTAGGCCATTACTATCATTGGATACGTACTTACATGATCAATCAATGGACAGGAGAAACAAATGAATTGCAAGACTAGCTTGATATTATGTTTGGAAGTAGATGAGATTACCCAGTTAAAACAACATAAACAGAAACAAATGGATTACAAGACTAGCTTGACATTGTGTTTGAAAGTAAATGAGATTACCCAGTTAAAAGAACAGTAACAGGGATGGCTGCAACTGAGGCAAATGATACTTTGAGCTCATCCACTATATGTGATGTCCTGAAAGTACACGAGTGAACTGAATAATTGGTTTAATATACAATTAACAATATAAACTGTGTTTCCATTAAACAATGAAAAATACTAATAATGTAATATGAAAGTGTGAAAATTGGCCACCACCTATCAGGAAACTACGTCCTGCAAACTATATCTTAAAAAATTGACTAATACAATCAACAATATATTAATCTAGATTACGATCAAAAGGCTTCACAACAAACATCACAGTCTATAACTATCAGTTATCACTTTAGCCCTTTAGGATTTGACTCAATACGCAACCCTCTGAAACTCAGTGTTCCTTTGGTTATTGTACGAATTATAAACTACCAAATGTGATAGGCAATAACATAGGTTTAAAAATACAACTAAATGAAATATACGATATTAACTTATAAGAACACTACCTTCCAAGTTCCTTCAAAGATTGAACCAAAACCATACCAGCTGCTTCCAACATATCATTTTCAAAGCCAATTTTGTCCTGAGAAATACGCTTCAAAACGGAGGAAGCTAGCTCTAGTGCTTCCTCATACATGGAGCACACAAGATAGCTGCAAAGCCCATCAACGAAACGTAACATAAGGAGTCAATTGACTGATATGCGACCACGCTTTTACGGTAAAAAGAGAAGAAAATTCAGGAAAGTCTGTTCAGAAAATTAGACAAGATACCTCTCAGAGCGGTCGATCTCTTCCCAAATTGCTTGTCCGTCATCCATGGCCGGTTTCCGTCGCTTCCAAAGATTGAGAAACTGAATATGGAATTGATGAAGATAACCTCGCGGCGACAAATGAAATCGATTGGTGGACTGGAGAGATGAAGGATAAGAAGAGCAAGAAAGAACTACCCTTCGAGCGTGGAATTTGGTTTCCTTCGACGTCCAGGAAAGAGGGAAAAGAGGGAGAAAGCAAATGTTGGAGAAAGAAATGCAGTACTTTTCGGATTTGTATCGATTAGGTTCCTGAACATTGAAAACTGTCGGTCCATAAACTTGTATTTCTAAATTTTAGAAATGTCTAATAGATTTCTAAGCTTCCAATTTTGTGTCCCCGACACATTTAAGATTTTTGAAAATTAATCAATTTATGAGATATAAATTTGAATTTTATGCGTATCAAGATCCTAGACTTTCAATTTTATATCTAGTAGACTTTTAAGTTTTAAAAACGTTGAATAAATCAATAACGTATTAGACACAAAATTGAAAATTAAATAACCTATTGGACACAAAAGTGAAAGTTTAAGGGATTTGGTGGAAACAAAAATGAAAGTTTGAAGACCTATTTAACATTTTTTAAAATGTAGGGACAAATTTGATACAACCCTAAATGTTCGGTGACTAAATTTATAATTTATCTTTTTTTTCTTTTTAAATATATAAATATACAATAAAAATAGATAAAAAAGAAAGAGAGGCATGTTAATTTACATATACCTTTGAAAAAAAATAAACAAGGTTGTTAGTTATTTTTAATTTATATACAATTCCATGGGTGTTGTCAAATAATAATAGTACTTCTTAGGGTATAATGGTAAGAGTCATTTCTTTTCATTTCTTCTATATATACAAACAAAAGTTTTAACTTTCAACAATTTAAATTCTATTAAAATTTATTGGTTCAAAGAGAATAAAAAAATTTTGAATCACTTTCATCTTCTAAAATCCATGAATTTAAAATAATTTCCTTCCAATTATAGATGTCAAACAAAGCATAAGTTTGTTTTTTTCACGATGAATGTAATATTTTCTCTTTTGTCAATTTCTTTTTTAATATTAAATTTGAATTTTGGGTTAAGAATTTGAAGGCAAATGTATTTTAACTATCGAATTATGAGCTGTATTTAGAATTGAGATGAGAGTATGAGTATATTTTTTTTTTGAATATGAGAATATGAATATATCTTTTTTTTATAAGGAATATTAGTATATCTCTAACTTGAAGTTGAATGTTAGAAATTTCACCAAAAGTGTTAATAGGAGAAATGATATTAAGTTTCACACGTATTGAGGCAAGGAGAACTCGTGACAATCGAGCTCACAAAAGGGAGTTTCTTTTTTTTTTTTTTTTTTTTTTTTTTTTTTTGGTTTTTTTTTGGTTTTTTTTGTTTTTTTGTTTTTTTTTTTTTGAAAAGACAATAACAAAACTACAAAAGATCAAAAGAAAAAGGTCGGAGCGTCCATTGGAGGCATTTCTTGGGCGACGATGCTATGAGCCCAAGGAGGACAGTCTTCTAACCAAACTTCAGAGTGTTTCGTTATGCGAGCATGAGTAGCCAACTGGTGAGCCGTTTTGTTGCCATCCCTTGGAGTAAGTAAGAAACCTCTGATATGTTTGTCTCTAGCTAAATGCTTGAGATGGTTGATCAGAGGAGCAATTTCATTATAATAATTTCTGCGGTCATGAAGAAGATTCCACACAATTTTGGAACCAATCTCAGCCCAGACTGGTGGTAAACTCGAATCCATATCTAAACATACACCCTCTACAAGAGCCTGTGCTTCTGCCCACTCTACTGAGCAGTTCGTTCTCTTGGAATATTCTACAATCGCCATCGGTTCACCCTTGAAATTTCTAATGATTATGTCCGATCCCATCTCTCCGTTTGCTAGTGATTAGTGATGCATCCACATTCAGCTTGAATTGATCTTGGGGTGGTGGAATCCACCCAATTTGGCAGGAGTCATTCTATCTTAGATGCTCTGAATTTCTAGAAACGTCATAATGCTTATCTTGGGCTTCCCTGAATTATGATACGTAAGTCGATGCCCAATCTATAGGGTCGTAGCTCTATTGGATGCCTCTCTGGTTGCCCTGTGAAATAGCTTTATTTCTGGAATTCCACATGGACCATGCTATTGCTACAAAGGTCGCCAAATCATTAAGATTAAGGTCCTCCTGACACCTACAAAAAAGATCAAGACTATTAACAAAGGAGTACTTAGGAAAGATTGCACTGGGCTCCATCGGGCCCATTGCTTTTTTTCCTTCTTACAGGTCCATAACACATGAAACGTTGTTTCGTTTTCTTTCCCACACAAAGGGCATCGGGGATCCTTTTGAATTCGGCGATTTGCAAAGTTCATCATGGTCGGCAGAATATTCAGGCTCGCCCGCCAGGCGAAGACTTTAAGTTTGTTTGGAATATTTAGTGTCCATAAAGTCTTCCACCAAGAAGAGCTACAAGAGTCTACAGATGAGGATGCCTCATGGAGATCATCTATTGCAAGTTTGTATCCGCTCCTGACTGTATACTTTCCTGTTTTGTCATGATGCCAAAAGAAAGTGTCTGGGTGGTTATTTCCTGCAATTGGGATATCTTGGATTTTGTCCACATCATCCTACACAAAGAGATCCGTTAGTAAACTAATATTCCAAGATTGGTTACCTGAAAAAAGGCTTTTAACTGTACGATCAGTTAACGACCTTTTCGATGAAAACAACCTGAAAGTTTTTGGTCTTGGGATCCACTAGTCGTCATAAATATCGATAGACTCGCCGTTTCCAATTCTCCAGCGTCCTCCCTTCATTGCTAGCTCTCGACCCCAAATAATCCCCCTCCAGACATAGGATGGTCTACCTCCTAGTTTTGCTTTTAAAAAGTCTTCCTGGGGGTAGTATCTAGCTTTTAGAATTTGTGTCATTAAAGATTGAGGTCTATGTAACAGTCTCCAAGTGTGTTTTGCCATCAAAGCCTGGTTAAACAGTCTTATATCTCTGAAGCCCATCTCTCCTCTATCATTTGGCTTTGTTAGTGTTTCCCATTTCAACCAGTGAACTTTCCTCCCTTGCTCAGAACTATCCCACCAAAAATTAGCCATCAATCTATTCAGATCATGGCAGCATCCCTGTGGAAGTTTAAAACATGTGGGAGTGTATGTTGGAATTGCCTGAGCTACCACTTTTATCAGGACCTCCTTTCCAGCCGTGGAGAATAACTTTTCTTTTCAGCCTTGCAGGACCTTTTGAACTTTTGTAGTAATGTAGCTCAAAGGGGCTTTCTTACTTCTAGATACAGAAGACGGACATCCGAGATATTTTCCATGGTCTTGGACTATTTTGACTTTCAAAAGGAAGTTATTTTCTATTTGAAAAGATGCGTATTGGGACAAAGAGAACTAACAACAATCAAGTTCGAAATTATTCTATTTTTGAAAAGATGGACGAATGAGATGAGCGATGATGAAAATTAGGTTTAAGTTATATATAGATTCAAAAATTCTCTAAAGTTCTATCATGATTGATGTTTAAGACTTTGCCTAAGATATAAAACTGAAGTGACATGATGATATTTATTAATTTACATTCTAATTTGTTTATATAGTCTCACTTTCCCCCTCCCCTCCTAGTCTCCAAATTTCAAGTGGATTTATTATCTTATTATATTTCATGTTCAAAGAGTATAGACAGAGAAGTTTGTAAAATCCTTTTGTTTGAAAAACTAGAGGGATTCATACCACTAAAGTTTCTAAAAGTTGATTTTATTAGATGAAGTCTGAAGAAATATAACATTTAATATTTTGTCATTCAAGGGGAGTGACAAAATCCTCATACTAAATCCCTAATTTTATTACCAAATGGACAGTCATTGATCATTAAAAAAAACAACAAAATCATTATAGATAAGCCAAACAGAACATAGATCAACGGACATAAAACATGTGCCATTGATTGAGAGGTTAGAGGTTCGAATCCCTCCCCTCCACTTACTGTTGAGCTAAAAAAGAAATCATTATAGACAATATCCAACGATTTATTAACATGAAAAAGCTGAAAATTGAGTCAAATCTTCCATACATGTAATGGCCATTGTAAGCACACTATGTATATAAATATAAACTTGAAGTTAAAACTTTATAACCTTCATTTAAGTTTAATTACATGCTTCTGAGTTTTTGACAGCAGAACTATTCCACAACTAATAGGTTATTTTCCATCAAACCTTCGCCAACAGTGGGAAATTCTGGTGATAGATGCCACTCTCCATCCACTAAGAACTTGATTTCGTACCTTCAAATATATTACAAAAATAACGGTTAATCAATCATCGTCATGATTATAATAAATCAATATCTATGTTAATCATCAATTTATATAAATACAGGTCATAAAATTAACCATATGATTAATAAATTTACAGAATTTTGAGTTACCAACCCTCCTTTGGCCTCTCGGTATCCCCTCCTATACAGACTTTCACAAAGCAAAAAGGAGACGATTAAAGAGGTTTGGAATATTGAAGACAACTTTTAGGATCTCAAATTTGGGAGGAATTTGAAGGATGATGCTATCGAATGGGCTGACCTTAGCCTTGATCTTGCCCCAATTGTCCTCTCTCACGAGGAATATTCTTGGAGGTGGAACATCCACCCTAGCGGACAGTTCTCTACTAAATCTCTTCTATCCGATATGAGCGACTCTGGATGCCTATTAGAGTCATCCTTGACTAAAGGTATTTGGAAGGACAACTATCCCAAGAAGATTAAATTCTTCCATTGGAAAATATCACATGGAGCTATTAGTACCAAGGATGTCCTTCAGAAGCGTATGCCTTATTTGGCTATCTCCCCTGGTTGGTATTCTTTATGCAAGATGAATGATGAATCTCAAAATCACATATTCATCCACTGCTCATTTGCTTGGCAGTTCTGGAACCGTGTTTGCCAAAGATTTGGCTGGTATTTGACCTTTCCTAGAGATACTAAAGACCATCTCGTCATTGTCATAGCGGAGCCTCCTTTTAAGGAGGCAAAGGCCTTACTCAAGAAACAATCGCATCTTCAAGGATAAAGAGCTCGCCTTTGAAGAGTTCTTTGATCTAGTCATTTATTATGCTATATCTTGGTGTAAAATGTCTAAATTATTTGCTTCATATTCCTATGCATCCCTTCTTATCAATTGGGATAGCCTTTTGTAGTCTCCTTTGACTTATCATCTCTTTTGTAAATTTCATACATCAATGAAATTGTCTTATAAAAAAAAATATATATATATATTTACCGAAGCTGGTATAAAACAATGGACAGATGAGAAGGGCAATGGAGAAGAACTATACCTCCCAGGTCTAAGCCTTAAAGTTGTTGAGAACTTAGAGTAAGCACCAGTGTATTCAGGTGATAAGTCCTCCCCAACACTCCAGCCATCAAAGGTTCCCATAACTTGCACACTCTATTCAAAGATGAATATAAAATTATAAGAGCGATGACAATAATGAAAGAAATAAACTTTGGGAAAACAAAAATTCAAGTTGATTTTTGTTGTTTTTTTTTTTTTATTTTTTCTTTTTGGAGTTTAACAATGTGGAAGAGGAGATTCGAATATATGACTTTTAGGATATGTTAATGATGTCTTAACTAGTTGAGTTATACTTAGTTGACAGTTCTAGTTGACTGATAGTATATATGCAACCAATAAGAATATTATTAGGATATTAATGATTTAAGGGTGAGATTTGTTATAAATGGAGTGAGTGGGAAAGTAGGCTTGAGTGATCTCATGAGAGAGAGTCTAAGTACCTCAAATTACTTGGGAGTTAGTGTAGTTATTTTACCTTTTATCTTTCAATATATTTCAGCTATTTGGTTTCTATCAGAGTAATTGGGAGGCTTTCTTGTAACCTCTCTCACCTTGACCAGTTTTTTCCTTTAAGAAGAAAACAAATCAATTTACTAATTAAATTTAATGCTTATAATTAAAAAAAAAAAAAAACGAAGGGTTAGAATATAGAAATCCAGTTTCCTTTCAGATAGGAGAAAATCTAAACAAATATAGAATTTTCTGTCCTTACCTCAGCCATTCCGTACCAGAATAGTGAAACTTCTTTTGATTGCACCAAATCCACATCTTTTATTTGATCCTCTATCTTTTTGTGTACAGCTTCAAATAAAAAGAAGAGTCCAAAAAACAAATCAACAATTTGTCTGAGTAATACTGGAAAACTTTCATGGAGGGCAGCGCAACATCATTTCACACACAACTGCAGAAAGAAGGTGATAAAACTCAAGTGCAGAGGAAGAAACCCGCCATTGTTGAAATCGTCATTATACCTTCTAATTTTGTGAGAAGGTGAGACTGAATGTACTTCCCATTAATCTTTCTCGTACCTTCTGGAATACCAGATTGTGCTATTTCTTCTGCTAGTTTGATCAAACCCTTTTCATATCCATACATGAAAGAAGATTACAACTATATGTGTTCATTGTCTGAATAAATGTAGGGGGAAGGTTAAAAGCCTAACCTGAATTTCATGGTCCAAGGCAGCAAGTTCGGTCTTAAAGTTAACTAAATCTTCATCCTTTACATGTAGCTGAGAAGATAAAATATAATTTGATTAGACTTTCCGTTCCCTCATTGATACTAAATATTTTGACTACACACAGTTTACAGTACTCTCTCTCTCTGTTTTGATAAGAAACAGAATTTTCAGTATTCAATGTTACCTTTTGGCTTAATACCTTTACAAGTATCTTATGGGAAACTTGGCTTGAAAGGATAAAAAGAGCTTTACAAGAGATAGATAGATATTGCAGCTCTCTTCAGGATCTTATTTTGTTTGTTTCTTCTTCTTATACCTTAAACATAGATTTACTTTCAGAATTTTGATTCAGGTTTTTAAGTTAATCTGCACCATGTATCTAAAACAACCAGAACAATAGAAGATATTGTAAACATAAAACACGATCACCAAACTAAATAATAATAGAAAAATGAGCATGAATCTGTTATGAAAAGTAAAAACTTTCTTGACATACTTGTAGCATAAAAAATTCATATGTCTTTGCACCTGTCGTTTGAGAAGTCGGTTCTGCTGATTAGCATGACTGAGTTTTTTGACGAGCTTCTCTCTTTGTGAATCAGCCAATAATGCATTCAGCTGTAGTCAATTATGACATTCAGATCTTTGACAGATAAAAAAGCTGGGATATCATGCTCTCTGAAAAGAAACATTCTAGAATGGAAAGAAAATAGCCTCAGCATTAAAGAAATGCTATGCAATTTTGTTTGCTTTTTATAATTATTTGTTTATCCATCCTGTCACCTTTCATATTGTACACGATCAGTCGCTATGTTTTGTTTTCATCATTCATCACATCTTTACTTATATCTGAATGCTAGGAAAGGAGGATCGTGACTTATATAACACTAAAACTACAATCTATTCATGAAATAGTAATTAAAAAGGTGGAGCATATCGATATTCTTGAAGATTCTTTCCATTCTGAGACAACTTTTTGAAAATGAGTATATGCAGCTTCTTCTTCTTCTTCTCTTACAAAAGTATTCCCCCCCCCCCCCCCCCTCTTTTGGGATAATCATAGCTGTCTAAATTTAGACAAAACTGTCTAACCCTACAATATTACACTGAAAATGTAGGTAGGTGGCCCAAAGTTTCAACCCATCATATCAAATCCTTCCCCAATTTGCACTAACTGTCACTAACATTATCGAAACCTTCCCAAAAAAACCAGAAATTCTAAATTCCTAAAAAATGGCAACCGTTTCTTTTTTTAATATATGAGTGTCCGGGCCAACTTGCATGCACCTCAACTAATCAAAAGGGTTTGTTTAAGGGGAGAAAAAAAAAACCCTTTTGATTTTCTTTTATCTCCATGTTCTTTTTCATATGATCACTTTTACATGCTCAATGTATGAACCATTCTCAGTCTTTTTTTGAAGATCCGTATGGAAATCATGTAAGCCTGACAAGAACCACTAACTTTAAATTTACAAACGGGCAAAGATACATCAATCTCCAAACACCATTAAACTTCATTAGAAAGTCGGCACTAAGAATAGGATTAACTTAAGGCTAAAAAAAATTATAAAAAGGAGAACACTACTAGTTATGGTAATGAATTGAAAACTAAAAGTTTCCAAGAAGGATTTTGGGACAGCAGTTGAGGGAAAATAATAAGAAACAGGTGGTAACTGATTCCATTCTCTGCCACTGAGCAGATAATAAATGCAGTCTTCATTCTTTATCCTTTTTTTTCTTTAATAAGAAACAAAATGTATTAAGAAAGGAGAAAGAAGAAACAACCTAGGGGCCGATGGGAGAGGGAACCCCCTCCCACAAAAAAACTAAAAGAACGTTTTCCAATTGATAAGAATAATAGAAAGGTTGTAGTTACAAAATAATTTCCTTCATTCTCAGTTATGATTAACGATAGGCCGAGGGGTAAGATTTTCGCTGAAGAGGGTTGGGGCAAAGAGATCCTATCTCCCCCCTTCTTGTTTACCATTATTGGTGATGCTCTTAGTAGGACTATTCATTTTGCCTCTGAGAAAAGGGTCCTTCAGGGTCTTCGGGTGGGCGAGAACCAGTTGATGATTAGCCACCTCCAATTTGCTGATGATATACTGATCTTTTGTCCAGCTAATGATGGATGCCTAGAGGATTGGTGGGCGTTTTTGGCTATCTTTTTGAAAGGAGCGGGGCTCTCTCTTAATGTTTCGAAGACGGCTCTTGTGGGCTTAAATGTGGATGCTAATGTTCTTAATCAGAAGGCTAATTTGATTGGTTGTGAGGTTGAATCTTTGCCTATTACCTACTTAGGGATTCCTTTGGGGGAAATTTCCATTCGGCTGTGTTCTGGGATCTGATGGTGGATAAATTTCGTGCTAAGGTACAAAAATGCAAGAATACCCCTCTATCCAAGGGAGGTCGCCTCACCTTAGCAAATACTTTAATCAGTCTCCCACTGTACTGTTTCTCTGTTTTTAAGGCTCCGATGAACGTGATTAAGGAGATGGAAAAAGTGGTTAGAAACTTCTTGTGGAATGAAGGTGCTTTTAAATCTGGAAACCACTTGGTGAAATGGGGATGGACTTCTCTGCCTCTTCAATATGGGGGATTGGGAATTGGATCCTTAAGACAACGAAATAATGCCCTCCTTTTGAAATGGTTATGGAGATTTATGCAAAAGGAAAATGCCTTATGGGGGAAAGTCATAGCTAGTATCTACAGGTGTGACCCCCTCGATTGGATGACCCGCCCTCCAAAAGGTGCCTCGAAAGCGCGCCCTTAGGGAGAAATTGCTAAAAACAGTGCACGTTTGTTAATATTATTCATTTTAAGGCCAATTGTGGAAGAAGAATCAGGTTTTGGCGCAATAGATGGGTGGGAAATTCATCTTTGGAAGAAGCTTTTCCAGATCTTTTCTTTATATCCCTTAAAAAAGAAGCTACAGTGGCAGATTGCTGGAATTCCGACAAAAATGATTGGGACCTTGGGTTCCGTAGGGGCATAAGGGATAGAGAATTTGATAGTTGGCTCGGATTGGTATCATTAATCGACTCGGTGAGATTGGGGGAAGGAGTAGACAAGGCATATTGGGCCCTCGAAAAATCTGGTTTTTTCACAACGAAATCAGCCTTTGGCAAGTTAACAGAAACAACACTCGAATTGAACATCAACATCATTAATCAAATCTGGAAGTTTAGTGTTCCTAAGAAGATAAAGGTTTTTTTGTGGAGCTTAGCCCATAAAAGCTTGAATACTCAAGACAGATTGCAAAGAAAGTTGAGGAATATGTCTTTTTCCCCTCATGTTTGCGTTTTGTGCCTAAATGGGGAAGAAACTATCAATCATCTGTTTTTTAGATGCTCTTTTGCAGCCAAAGGGTGGAACCAATGCTTGAAAGCCCTTGGCCTAAGCATGTGTCACCCAGAAAATTTGGAGCAGTGGATTAATGAAGCTCTTAATGGGTGGTCCTTAAAAGGAAAGGTGAGATTTCTGTGGAGATGTATTGCTCGAGGCTACTTATGGGAGATTTGGAAAGAACGTAATAGAAGGATTTTTGAAGATAAGTCGAATTCTTTTGAAGTGTTTTGGAATAGTGTACAAATTACTTCTTCTCTTTGGTGTGTTAGAAACAGGAAATTCTTTTGTAATTATAGCCTTACTCAACTCCTCCGCAATTGGGAGTTTTTGTGGGAGGGGGCCCCTCGCCCCTTCGCCGTTAGGCTGTCTCTTTTTCTTTTGTTCAATGCATTTGTCTCTTATCCAAAAAAAGTTTCCTTCATTCTTTATCATGAACTTAATGTCTACACTTACCTGCTCGCTGCTAAGGGGTTGAGCCAGAAGTTCCTCTGCACTTGCAATCTCTTCTCCATCTATAGAAGGATCTTCTGATTGAATTGAAGATTCCTCTGAAGTGACAGGCAAGGAATATCTTTTGTGATTCCGATAACTCTGAGGATGTCTCATCACAGAAGGTTCATGAGAATGAATCAGCTTGCAGGAACCCATCCTAAAGCTCCAGGCTGCCATATTGCATGAAGGGTTATTCATGTTTTCCCTCTTTAACTTTATTGCATTCTTGGAACTCAGTAAAACTTTCTTGTCCAGACAAGTCCTAATCAAGATCATAAGATAAGTAATATAGGCATTAGATTCTCAAAAAATCTCAAATGTCGTGAAAATCAATGATTTGGAACTCATCATTATAGACATAACAACTGCATTGATCACACCCATATTAAAACACCAAACTAAATGATAACCTATACCCATTTGGATTGAAACAACATTTAAGAGAACCTTTGTGGAAGGGGCACAAAAATTAGAGTCAGCAATCTATAACTAAATCCCAAGTCAAAAGACACTAAGAAGTTCATAACAACAATTTTCTCATATAGAAAAGAATGTGTACCTTGGAGCACAAATCTCCAT
The DNA here is from genome assembly GCA_036850905.1 of Luffa acutangula. Lineage (NCBI taxonomy): Eukaryota > Viridiplantae > Streptophyta > Magnoliopsida > Cucurbitales > Cucurbitaceae > Luffa > Luffa acutangula. The sequence goes on from CM072097.1 coordinate 2,940,269, forward strand.
ATTGGCAGGCTCCACCTATCAATGAAGAACAAGAAAATCATAAACTATCAAAGAAAATATGAAAATTCTCGTGTAAACATAACATTAGATCATGGAAAGAATACCAAGAACGTAAGACATAGAGTTCCCCAAAAGAACATTTGACTCAATGTCAAAAAGAATTGAAAGCCATACGTATTTAGCCCTCGTCTCTCTGCGGTGGAAAACTTTTTTTTTTTAATGTGTGTCCATTTGAAAGTCTTCACTCTAGTTTCTATGGGACTTCAATATAAACAGAATACTTCTCTCGGCCTCCCTAATTGAGCTGAGAAAATCCAAGATATTCATTTCCAGAAATACAACTTCTTTGAGGCGATCTTTGAATGTATGAACATTTAACAGCCAAAAGGAAGTTTTGTTTGTCAAGTACGACATGCCTAGAGGTACAAAACCCTGCCACTAAGATCAGAACATTCATATCCTTCATGAAAGTGGAACCTTGAAACAAGAGGGAGAAAAGGAACTAAAAAAAAAGAATCCAGTTCAGTATACTTAACTGACTAAAACTACTTATTTTAAACCCCTACTACATAACAAAACTAGCTAAGCTAACTTTATCTCCCTATGCCTGATCAGTAATAAAAAGTCAATAATCTAGCCCCACCATTTCTACTCACTCCCACTAAATCGAATGGATTCACATTTTTTTTTTTTGATCGAACACAAAGAAAAAGTGGAGAAACATGTCAACATTCACCTATACAAGATATTCAGGATGATCCTCATAAATAATAATAATAATAAAATACTCCAGCATTTTCGCCTATTTCTCTACTTCAAAACGACGATCATACCATACCACATTCGATTAGAACGAAAAAGTTTTGAACAAAACCAATTTCTAAGGCATCCCACATCTTTACACACTGGTTAATTACCATTTCTTGCAATTTCATCATCATCTCGTGGATTTCATTTTCGTGTGATGCAAAATTAAGAGTGGCGAAAGAAATTTAGAGTTTCAGAAGGAAGTGAGTGTCATGTCAATTGAACCGGAAGAAAAAATGGAATCATCAAACTTACTCAGCAGTTGCTCTTCAGCGAGTGTCCTGCCGAAATTGAATCCTAATTGAAGCCTTTGAATCTCCAGTGGGCAATGGCTTCCGTGAAGCTCGAGAGAAAAATCCTTTCGGAAATGAAACTCTGCAACGAAGCTGAAACGAATTATAAAAAAATACTCTTCCAACTATGATGTTTGGTTCAAAATTGCCATTAATTTTGGATGGAACTCGTTAAAGTTTCAGTTTCAAAAATACCTTAAACTTTAAAAAAAATTTAAAAATATCCCTATTGAAAAATGCTTTTTTTTTTTTCCCTTCTCCCACAATAAATTAACTCTTAAAATTAATGAGAAACTTTACTTGTTTGTCGTGTATTCATAATCTAGGAGTTTTTTTTCTCTTTTAACGCATTCAAAGCACTTGGCTTGATTTTCGTATCAAAACTTCAAGATGACTTTTGTTTTGTTTTTGAAATTTTACATGTGCTTGACTTCATTTGTTGATAGTCTTTTCAATATTATTTCCTCACCAACTATTACCCCATTAGCTTTTTCTATATTCATTTTATGAAAAATAAATGAAACTATTGTTGTATACGGGTTCTAACAATTCTAAATATTAATAAGAACAAAATTATATATAAAACTTTTGATTAATTAATCTTATAAATTGGACCAAACCCACAGTCTTATAAAGATTTCTTCTTCTTATCATTAACATATACACAAACCGAGAGAGCAAAAAATGAAATAATATATATGCATATATATGTTGTTTTCGCACACTTATATTCTTTACGCTTTTAAAATAGAAAACTCATTTTCAAAGTCTGTTTTTATCTGGTATTGAGTTGCACACAACCTTTATAAGCAAAATTTTGCATTAATTTTCATGGATAAAGAATTTATGGTGAGAGGAGGACAAAAGAGGAAACATTTTTCAATAAGGGTATTTTTTATTATTTTTTTAAAGTTCAAGGGTATTTTTGAAATTGAAACTTTAACGATTTCCATCCAAAAATAACGGCAATGGTATTTTTGAAACATTTTTTAAAGTTCAGGGACATTTTTGTAACTTTTCAAAATTCAGGGACATTTTTTAAACAAAGCCCATAGTTCAGGGGTATTCTTTATAATTTATCATTTTTTTTAACAATCTTATAATAGTATAGTCCAATTGACATAAGTGTGTTTGTGACAAAAAGTCATAGTTCGAATCTCCAAATTCTATATTTGAACTCAAAAAAAGAAAGAAAAGGTAGGGATTTCCCTATACACCACATTAGAACATAAGTTTGATTTCCTATTATATACAAAATTCAAAATATCTTGGCTAAGATTGAAACCGAGTTAACCACTAAGGGGCCGTTTGGCCCACTGTGTTGGTTATAATAGCCCCCGCTATTATAACCAACCAAGTGTTTGGGGCACCAACAAAAATAAGGGGCGGAGTTGGTTATTTTTCCCCCCGTTTTGCTACAGTAACCACTATTCAACTCACCCCAATTATTCTATCCATTCTCTACAGTAACTTTTTACTCTCTTCTTCCATGTGACTCATTGACTTTTCTACCGACGACCGACCGACGACTTTTCCGACGACCACCGACAACTTTTCCGATGACCGCGGTCGACTTTCCGGCCACTTTTCCGGCAATCACCGACGACTTTTCTGGCGACTTTTTTTTTTTTTTAAAGAAAATCTTCTTCTCATTTTCATTTCGAAAAATATAAAAAACGAAAATAAAGAAAAAAAAGAGGTAGAAGAAAATGAAAGGAAAAAAGAGGAAAATAATTTCGATCGCCGAAAAATTTGTTGGTGGTCGTCGGAAAAATCATAAAATTTCTAGGGAGAGTTAGATACTAGGTTGTCTTTGTACATATATATAAATATGAAGTTTTATTACATAATTACTTTTGATAATGAAGTATATGAATGTTTACCTTCATCGTACCATATTTTTCATTCCAAATTATACTTATCGTATTTAAGTTTACCGTGATAATAATAATTTTAAAAAAATACTACTCAAGTTTTTATTTTATGTGATTTCTATTTTATTTGATTCTTTTGATAATAAAGGTAAAATGAGTTTTTAATAAACATTTACCATTTTTATGTTGGAAATACATAAATGAAACAAATATGGTTTTTCTATATGAAATCATAAAATGACTTATTTTGTGAAAAAACCATGACTCTAAACACAAAGAAAATCAACCTTTACTTTAGGTTATTTTTGTTTCCTTTTAAGCTAAACACATAATTTAACCCCTGTACCCAAAAATTTTATTTTTTTTTACAACTAAACCTTTTTTATTATTAATATTTGAAATACAAAGTTGTATGAGGAAAATAAACAAAAAAAAAAAAAGTCAAGAAAAAAAAACAGTCAGCTTGAAACATAGATTATTTGAACCCATACTAAAATAATTTGCATCCCAAAACACTGCACCCCAAACACAGACTATTTTATCCCAGATTATAATAATATGCACCCCAAACACAGGTTATTTTATCCCAGACTATAATAATCTGCACCCCAAACACAGACTATTTTATCCCAGACTATAATAATCTGCACCCCAAACACAGACTATTATAACCCCCAGACTATTATAATCCCCCAGCTATTATAACCCCCAGCTATTATAACCAACCCAGCGCCCCAAACAACCCCTAAAATAATTTGGATATGGAAAACTATTTAAAAGAAAAAAAAAATCAGAATAATAAAGAAGGGATTCAAGTCAATTTCAGCTCCAAAGTTTATTATGTTGATTACTATGTGCCCACAAACTTCACTCACATCACTTTTATCTCTTACTAGTCGAGAAACACGTGCATTGCACGTTAAATATTATAGTTTTAAATTAAAATAAGAGAAAATAGTACATTTTTAGTATGTAACAAGTAAATATTATATAGTTTTTTTTTATAATGTAAATATTATATAGTTTTTGTTTTAATAAATTTTTAAAAGTGACTCATGGCAATGTTTTCATATTATCACTTTTTCATGAAAATTCCTAGGTATAGTACAAAGTGAAATTTTATGCAAATAATTAATTTATTAAATGATATGTTAATATTTTGATATTGTAAAACATATATGGCCATAAATTTTCATTTTAATCATTTCATATTTTTCATGATGTTTCACACATATACCGTCTAAATTACAACCATACAAGAAAGAATACCCTGCCCTGTTGTGTAACCACTCCCACTGGATCAAAATCTCTTGGAGGACCTTGGTGCAATTCATGAAATAACAACTCTTGAATCTAAAGATACAAATAACATAACTACGAAATTCATGAATCTCAACAACAACATGTTTTACAAAAAGTCACTTATCTATGAATAACACATGGAGGACAATAAATGAAGAACTAACTTGACAAAAATAATTATATAACATAGTTCAATGTTTTTATACATGGATTGTATTCATACACGAATGAATGCATCTATTGATGTATAACCTTACCTACACTCAATAGTCATGTCTTGTCGATATTAATTGTATGCATTTGAATAAACATACACATAAATTGAACAACCGTGTCCTACAAGTATACATTGTAACTATTCAACATTTCTCTCAACGGACACCTCAACTCGAAAAGTCATGACCTATCATTGAAGGACAAAGTGGGAATTTATTAAAAATGCAAGGGCAAAACAGGAAAGCAAAGATTCTCCCCTCTTAGCCCCTTTTATATATAGTATAGATTTTATATATAGTATAGATTAAACCTTTATTTAAAGCACTTTTAAGAGTCGAAACAATTAAACCTATATTTCCGAAATAGAACTTATTACAGGAAATTAGGGGTGTTCATCGGTCGGTCGGTGTCGGTTTTGGGGGAAAACTGACACCGACCGGTCGGTCGGTTTTTCAGAAATTTGGAAACCGACAAATTTCGATGGGTGTTGCCAGTCGACCGACCGAACGGTCGGTTCGGTCGGTTTTTTTAAAGATCATGAGAATTGAGATGAAGAACAACGGTCGGTCGGTTATGTGTAAAATCGGTCGGTCGGTCGGTAAATTATGTGTTTTTTTTTAAAAAAAATGGTTTTTTTATATATAAATATATTGGGCGGTCGGTCGGTTATGTGTAAAGTCGGTCGGTCGGTCGGTTATGTGTTTTTAAAAAAAAATTGGTTTTTTTTTTTATATATATAAATATATCGGTCGGTCGGTCGGTTATGTGTAAAATTTTTTTGGCCGACCGACCGACCGACCAACCTCCTCAATCTAAGAACCGACACCGACCGACTTGGTCGGTTAACCGACCGACCGACGTCGGTTCGATCGGTTTCGGTCGGTCGTGTCGGTTTTCGGTCTGAAGATGAACACCCCTACAGGAAATTGACATTATCAAAGAATAAAATTTGGTTTTAAAGACTAAATAACCTAATTTATAAATGAGCGTTATCACTTATGATAATAGAGAAAACAATAACCCCTAAATCCATTTTCCCCTCTCCCAATTAAATGACATCATTTTTAACATGATAAAGACTCTTTGATTTTTTTTTTAGTTCAATGTTCATTTTAACAAGAACAATAACGAAGTAGTTGTGTTGAAAGAATTTTAAAGGTTAAAAGTCCAAATAAAACTTTTAAAATGGCAAATGTGACATAATTGAAACTTGCCACATGTGTGTCCACGTATACATCTATTTTACAACTCATTATTGTCCCAGTTTTTAATCCATTTTAACAGAAAAGTTGAAGAAAGAGTTATTTTGAAGCAATTTTAAATTTGGGATAAAATGAATCAGTTGAAAACTTAGGAGCAAATTAGAAAGTACCCTAAAGTTTAATTTAGAGACATGCTATATTAATTTTCAACAAATACACTCAATCAACCGACTTTAACTTCATTCATATGATTGCACACAAATGTACTACAAGAATTTGAGGTTTTATCGACACAAAAAAACGTGTCGAAAAGATAAAGAAGTGCATCGATTTTTTTTTTTTAAATGAAAAAATAGGATGTGTTTGGTATATCTTTTCAAGTGTTTAATTTTGAAAATAATTCATTTTGAAAAAATTTCTAGTGTTTGACGACCACTAAAAATGACTTATTAGAAAATGAGATTGATAAATAAACCATTTTGAGAGAAACACTTGAAACCAACTTTTTAAAAAAGTTTCTTAAATAAACAATAACTTGTGTATAAAAACATTTGTGAGTAAATGAAACCAAACATATGAGTGTTTAAATTTTAAACAATTTTTATACAAAATGTTATTTTAAAAATGCGTTCTTGAAAAACATTTAAATTAAAATGTATTCCAAACAGACCTCACGTGTCGGCAAAAATTGGTCGAGAAAGGTTATGTTGACGCCAAAATAGGCCCACATTGACAGAAATTACTCTTTTGGTGACGTTGTTTAGCTGGTCAACAAATACACTCATTCAAAAGTTTCATTTTAGCCCCTCGAAGTTTAAAGTTTCTTTCAAAACAATCCTTGGAGACATTTTCTATTTCATTTATGGACAAAAAATGATGTGTAATTTGCATGTGTTTTTATTGTTTTTTCCACGTATATATTCAAATATGTTCTTTTTTTTTTTTTTTGAAACTATATTCAAATATGTTCACATAAGCAACAATACTTATGCAAACACATCATTTTCCATTCATAAATTTAAGGGGAAATTACTTTTTTGGTCCTTGAGTTTTGAGGAATATGTGCGTTTGGTCCATGAGTTTTCAAAATAAACATTTTTAATCCCTGATAGTTTTGAGAAATAGGTTTAAAAGGTCCCTAAGTTTTCAAAATGGACATTTTTAGTCCTTGAGTTTTGAGAGATAGATTTAAAAGATCCATAATATTATTTTTTCAACTTTTTTAAATTAATATTTTTTGTATTATTTTTTAATATCAAATGACTTTTAAAATTAAAAAAATTAAAAAGTATTGATTTAAAATTTTGAAAAAACAATATTAGGGACCTTTTAAACATATTTCTCAAAACTTAGGGACTAAAAAGGTCTATTTTGAAAACTTAGGGACCTTTTAAACCTATTTCTCATAACGCAGGGACTAAAAATGTCTATTTTGAAAACCCAGGGACCAAACGCACATATTCCTCAAAACTCAAGGACCAAAAAGGTATTTTCCCCTAAATTTAATGAAAAAAATACCTTCAAGGGTTGTTTTGAAACAAAATTCAAACTTGAAGTGCTAAAATGAAACTTTTGAAAGTTTAGAGATATAACCGAAACCAACTCGATAATTCATGTGCATTTTTTATAATTTAACCAATATATTCATATACGAACATTATCATCTTTTAGCCCCCCTTTTATGTCATTTTCCCATCTAAATAGCAAATACATATAATTTGTAGAACAACATTGAAGTTTCATCTGAAATTATAAAGTAAAAATGATTTAGATGATAAATTCAAACGAACACACATCTAGTAAATCTAGTAGATAACACACAAGAGAGCAACTGGCAGATACGACATGTCGACATGGACGACGACCTTCCCCTTCTAATTACTATGGCAGCTTAGCTAGCTAGCTACTTGCGTTTATATGGGCTCTTAGTTTCTTGCTTGGGGATTTTGCCTTTCGAGCCAAGACAGTCATATCTTCCTGGCCGAGTACATACTGGCTTGCTTCCATCTCCAGTCCGCCCACTATTGAACTTAATCTGCTTGGCTGCAAGGCTCGGAAATGCCGAGTAGTCGCCGACGTCGTCTTCTCCGACGAGGCATTCTTCGGTGTGACTGTCGCACCACATCGATGTTGCAGCGGCGTCGTCGGTCTCGTTGCCGAAACTGGAAGGACTTAGAGAAGCAGCATTGCAGTTGCTTGCGCTTAGTGTCAAGACTAGGATAGCCATTACCGTCCCCGTCGCCACCGCTGCCGCCGTTGCAGCTCCGGTGTTTGAAGAATGCTTCATGAAAATGAGATTGGAGATGGAAGATGTTTGAGAAGGAAGTGGTGGAGAAGAAAGGAAGGACAAAGGATCTTGGACTCTCATAGCTCACTTTATATAATGAGAATAAATATAAAAAAGAATTTAATTGTTTCATCTCAAAAGCAATTGACAATGAGAGAAGTAACTCATACATCTTATAAATTGTGAGATCTCCACTTATCTTTCCAATGTGGGATCCTCAACATCAAGAAGATGTCAATTTAGGTTATCATTCTTGAATCGGATCCCAATTTCTTTTTTCTTGGATCAAATACTCGTTTGGGTTTCATGAGCTCTAATACCAAATTAGATCATATGGGTTTTCATCTTAAAAAAAAATTGACAATGTGAGTGGGAGTAACTCATGTATCTCGTGAGGTCTTCATTTATCTATATGGGATCCTCAACACACATCACCATTAAAATGTTGATAATTAGAAGAGAATAAAAAAAAATTCTTATATTCTACCATCAAGATTTTAATGGGGTTTGAATTTAGCCTATGTGATTTGAATAAATCTTAAAACTAGTCTCCACCGTTAAGTTATCAATATCTTTTGCTAAAAAATGTAGTCTCTATAGATTTTTGTCTAGAAATTTTTGGTAAACATATTCACATTATATCTTTTTTTTGGACAGAAAAAACTATTAAATTTTTGCTGAGTCAAATAAAAATTAATTTCAAATCAATAACGATAGTTTGATTTTAAAATTCGTTGAAAGTTATAAAAAGTAAATGAACTAATATAAAATAAAATTTTAAGCATAGGGACCAAAATGATATTTAAAAAAAAATTGAAATTTTCTTTTAAAAGTTGAAATTAAAATGACCCACATACCTTCACTTTCAAAATAGTTGGAATCTTTATTGTTTTCCTTGTCGACAGTTGGATGAAAATATCACACCATATATATCAAATCTTACCTAATTTAGGTGAAAATTTATTGATTAAATTACGAAAGTAGTTTGGCCTCTATGATTTTAAAATGTTTATTCTTTTTAAGAGATAAAATGTTGAATTTGATTTCTATGATTTAGCTAAACTTTACAAATCCTACGTCATTCTATTGACATATATTTTTACGTGTCAAATGAGTTGTGTTGATGGTTGATTTTGGCCAGAGGATCTCACCTGACTTTCACGTGCCACCAACCGTAAATTTGTAGATGAGGGGAAGATGTGGCCGGTAAGACAGTAAACCTGCACACCGGTGTGGTGCTCGCCACACCGGCTTCGATGCTTAAGTTAGCAAACAGAGCGGTAGGGAGTGGAAAAGTAAGAGCAAGAAGAGAGAGTAGAGAATATAGAATATTGTTTAGGGATAGAATTCGGGTCCCCTTCTTCAGTGACGAAGAGGAATATAAATACCTGCTCATCCTCCTAGGGTTTTTAGGGATTCGGAGGCGTTTTAGGTCAAACCAGGCGAAACCGAGGCGGCCAAAGACGGTGGGGACCAAACGACATCGAACGGACTCGGCTCGTGCGAGCGGGCCGAGGGTCGGCCTCAGCCCATGGCCGAGGCCGAGCAGGGGGTCGGGCCAAAAACCCGACCCCTTCGGTCTTGGCCCGTCCCACTTATCGGTTTTGCCTCCTTGGTCCATCTTTCAGCCCGATTTCTCCTCGGTTGTCTTCGTCAACTCCTTGTATATCGGGGTGGTCCAAAATTGCCTATAACAATTGATATTTTTATATGGCTAATGGTACTAGTTGTATTAGAGTTTAGGACCAAGTACAGCATAGACGTAAAGATGTGGGCTTTTGAAAGACAATTGGTAAACATAATTGAGATACGATTTGTGTGCGATTTTTAACCAAACATAGTGACAAAATTGAAAGTTTTAAAATGATAGGTTAGAGACCAAACTTTTAAAAATAATAAATGAAATAGAAACTATACACATTTTTTTTTAAAGTTCAAACTATACACAAATTATGTGAACCAAATTGATAATTATTTAATCGCATTTATATTTTATTTACACCATCATTTTCCACCTAATCAATTAGATGGACCCTACTGTGACAATCTCATTTCGTTCTCTAAAAAAAAAAAATCTTCAACAGCAATTTGGAACCACTCAAAAATGAAAAAAAAGAAAGGAAAAAAAATGTTTATGCTAGATATGATCGGTAAAATGTTAGGGTAAACTTTTCAAGTGTTTAATTTTGAAAAAAAAAAATCATTTTGAAACAAATTCTAAAATTTGACAACCACTAAAAAGAATTTTAAAGTACATAATAACTTGGGTATAAAAACACTTATGAGGAAATGAAACAAAAAAATATATGAGTAATTACATTCTAAACAATTTTTATACAAAATGTTTAATAAAAAATGCGTTCTTGAAAAATACATAGGGTGTGTTTGGATTAACTTTTCAAGTGTTTAATTTTGAAAAAAATTCTAGTGTTTGACAACCACTAAAAATGACTTATTAGAAAATGAGATTGATAAATAAATCATTTTAAGAGAAACACTTGAAACCAACTTTTTTTTTAAAAAAAAGTGTTTAGTATACAATAACTTGTGTATAAAAACATCTATGAGTAAATGTGACCAAACATATGAGTGTTTAAATTCTAAACAATTTTTATACAAAATGTTTTTTTAAAAAAGGCATTCTTGAAAAACATTTAAATTAAAATGTATTCTAAACGGACCATTAAACTAAAAAGTATTTCAAATGGACATCCAGTCTCTTTAATAAATTTTTCACCGGGAAAATGTTTATGCTATCTAGTTCCATGTCTTAAGCCCTCTAAAAACTCAACAACGTTTTTAATTATTAATACATTTACATATACATGAACTAGTATTTAATTGAGTATATTAGCGTATTTAGTTTTAAAGATTAAATTAATAATAGATTCTTAATAGGGAGTTATTATGAGTTCTCGACTTATCCATGGAATTGTGTTTGGTGTGTATTAAATGCAAGTATGTGGAGAAACAAAAACACGGAGAATTTGAGAGAATTTTGAATCAAGTTTGTAGCTTGTTGAAGAGTTTTTCAATACAAGCGAATTGTTTCTCTTCAAATATTATCTTTGTTTGATTATTTCTTCGTGAGTATCCATCACATGTTTTCAACGATAAAGTGGTATCAGAGTTTGAGATTGAATTAAAAAAGAAGATTGTTTTTTACAAATGACAAACAAAAATTTTGTTTTCTTTCCAATTACCCTCAACTTACCAAAGAAAGTTATAATAGTGGTGTATTCATATAAGAGCTAGGTTTACTTGGTTCACAAAATGCATAAAATATATAGTTGTTGATAGAGGCTATGAAGAATAAAGAAATGACATAATTTTGAATCAAGCTCAACGAGAAGTCTTGCAAAATACTATAAAGAGATTAAAAGACTCTCACTATATTACTCATCAAGTCATTGATTATTCAAAATTTGAGAAGATTTTTCTAGAGAAACTACTACAAGGCAAAGGCATGAATTTTTATATGGAAAATACTTATAAAGGAATTTGATCGAGTTAAAAAGGTTAATTTGCCTTAAAAAATTAAAAGAGAGATTATCATTACATATATGAAGGAGCCTGGATCAATTTCAGATTATATACTTCAAGATTGTTAGCAATATTGGTGAAAAAAGATTAAGAGATATGGTGAAATGATAAATAACGAGCAAAAGTAGTTGAAAAGATACTTCTTTCATTGGTCATTATTTTTAGTTTGAGCATATAGTTTTGTGTAAATTATGCACGACAAAGTCATCAAATAAACTTCAATCAAAGAATAAAGATAATATATAGCCTATTAAAATTAATATTAACTAACCAGGACTAAAAGCATACATTTTTCTTAGTAAAGTAAACGTGATGTTGAACTTGAAGTTTTGAACCTTCGATTTTATGAAAAAGAAGTAGATGACTTAACGGTAGAGTTAAACTCATGTTGACATAGGGACTAAAAATATATCGAGTCGTATTATTATTATTATTATTATTTTTAATTTAAAGAAAAGAAAAAGCAAAGTTGAGGGTCTATGTGTAATTGTATATAATTGTGAGGTCAAATCAAGCAAAAAAAAAAAAAAATAAATAAATAAATAATAAATAAATAAATAAAAGTCACGCCAAGTGGGAAAGGGGGCTGAACAATTCCATTCCCATCTGTTCTTGTCACAAATTGCAATTTGTCACCTTTAAAGTCCCTAACTTTTAGGAAAAAGAAAAAAAAAAACAAAAACCAAATAGCAAAATTGTCCTTAGGGTTTGTTATAATTACACTCTTCAACCTTCAATTTAATAAATCAACTTTTTAACTTCATAAAATTGTTAAATATTGCAGAGTGCACAAATTATCTCTAAATTACAAGTATGGTTTCAAATTTCAGCTCTCAAACTATAAGATTGTTATAATTAGATTTATATTCTTTACATTATTTTTTTCTGTTTTCTCAAATCGAAATGGTAGTTGAAGGTTACAACGCTGGAAAAGAGAGGAGTGACCTGAGGTTACTTGAAATTTGTTAAATACGAAGTCATTCTTTTTCCACTAAAAATGAAAATTTTAGGCCCGTTTGATAACCATTTGGTTTTTGGTTTTTGGTTTTTGAAAATTAGGCTTGTTTTCTCTCAATTTTCCTACTATGGTTTTTGTTATAGGCAATTTCAGACCACCCCGATGTACAAGAAGCTGACGAGGACAACCGGGGAGAAATTGGGCTGGAAGATGGACCAAGGAGGCGAAACCGGCAAGCGGGATGGGCCAAGACCGAAGGGGTCGGGCTTTTGGCCCGACCTCCTGCTCGGCCTCGGTCCAAGGCCGAGGCGGAGCACATGGTCGGCCTCGGCCCTGGGCCGAGGCCGAGCCCGTTCGGCTTCGTCTGGTCCCCACCGCCTCTGGTTGCCCCGGTTTCGCCTGGTTTGTCCCGAAACGCCTCCGAATACCTAAAAACCCTAGGAGGATGAGCAAGTATTTATATCCCTCTTCGCCACCGAAGAAGGGGACTAAAACTCTAATCCCGAAACTCATTTTATATTCTCTACTCTCTCCTCTTGCTCTTACTTGTCCACTCCCTACCGTTCTGCTTGCTGACTTAAGCATCGGAGCCGGTGTGGCGAGCACCATACCGGTGTGCAGGTTTACTGTCTTGCAGGCCACGTCTTCCCCCTCTTCTACAAATTTACCGTTGGTGGCACGTGAAGGTCAGGTAAGTTCCTCTGGCCAAATTTGACCATCAACAGTTTTCATCTTTGTCAAGGACACATTTGAATTCTTAGCCAAATTCCAAAAACAAAAACAAATTTTTGAAAACTTTTTTAGTTTCCAAAAATTGGTTTGGTTTTTTAAAATGTTGATGCCAAAATTTGGCCAAGGGACTCACCTGACCTTCACGTGACATCAACGGTGAATTTGTAGAAACTAGGGAAGACATGACCTGCAAACCAGCAAAAACCGCTGCACACTGGTGTGGTGCAGGCCACACCGCCTCTGATGCTTAAGTTAGAAAACGGGAGGAGAGTAGGAAAGTAAGAGAAGATAGTCGATAATTTCGTTTGGGTCCCCTTCTTCAGTGGCGAAGAGGGGTATCAATACTTGTTCATGCTCCTAGGGTTTTTTAGGAGTTCGGAGGCGTTTCGGGACAAACCAGGCGGATCCAGGGCGGCTAGAGGCTATAGGGACCAAACGGAGCCCGACGGGCTCAGCCCGCACGAGCGGGCCGAGTGGCCGAGGCCGACCATGAGGCTCGACCTCGACCTTGGGCCGAGGCCGAGCAGGGGGTCGGGCTTTTCAGTCTTGGCCTGTCCCGCTCGTCGGTTTCGTCTCTTGGGTCTATCTTCCGGTCTGATTTCTACTCGGTTGTCCTTGTCAGCTCCTTGTGCATCGGGGTGGTCCAAAATTACCTATAACAGAAAACATGGAAAGAATGTATTAAGAAAACAAAGAAATTTGTAGGTGGAAGTAGTGTTTATAGGCTTAATTTTCAAAAACCAAATAGTTATCAAACAAGGCCTTAATGATTAATATTATAGTTTTCATATTTTATAGAGTTAAAAGTAAATGAGTTAAATTTAGGAGATTGATTATGTTATCATTTTTATAGTTCTAAGGGTGTGGTTGATACATTTCACAACATTTATAAGAATAACTCATTTGCAAAACTTCTTTAGTTTACAAGGACAATGAATCAAATTAAATGTTGAAGAATATGATTGTAACAGTCCTATATACATTGGTAATTTAATTTGCAAATTTTCTAAAAAAAATCGAAGTTTAAATCATATTTTAGTGATTAAAGCTTATATTTTCAAAATGTCAATTTTGAAGGATTCAGATGCTTTTTTTAACCTAAGTTATTATTATATATATTTTTTAAATTAAGTTATTTTGATTCAAGTTATTTTAGTTAATAGGTTTCTTCTCATACATATTTTATCATTAGTTTAATTTTTGACTTGCGAGATTACTTAACTATTTTTGTTTATTTAGCAAACTTGATCACTAACTTAATTAATTAGTTAAGGTATATACTCTCGTCCTCCACCTCCACATTTTCTCGAACTCTAAAAAAATAGAAATAGAGTCATTGTATTTTTTATCAAGAGATCAGATGTTCAAATCTCTCATCCACAAATGTAATAAAAAATTCTGGAGGTATAATATGTTAAGGTATAATATGTTTTTCTCTTTAAGGAGGTCGAATTCTGGCTAATGGTTCTACAAATTTATGTTTGACATTGACAAAAATCATAGAATTTTATGAATTAAGGTTGTCCAAAATATTAACTAACAAAACAGGCTGACACTAAAATTTTAATTTCGTTTTTGTATAAAAAAATTTTAATTTCGTTTTTGTATATAAAATTTTGAATTCAAACTTTTTTTTAAAAAAAAAAAAAAAAATCCAAGACAATTCTCTCTTTTTTCTTCTTTGCTTTCCTTTTTCTTGAACCTTTGTATTTTTGCATCTAATCTGACATCACCAATTGATTTGATTGGCAATCCTTTTCCAGGATTTTTTCTTCTATTTCTTTTATTAAATAATATAACATTACATAAATTTCTTATCAATCAAAATAAAATTAAATAAATTTGAACTTAATATGAAACTCAGAAAATTGTTTTAATATTTTCTAAGAGCAATCAATTTATAGACTTCTATTTGATAGGAGCCAATTTAAATGAATACTTTTTTTCTCCTTGTTCACACAAGGTTTTATAGATTTATATAGTATTGGGAAAAAATTGCAAAATAAATGAACAAAAATACTATAAATAGAACAGCAACTAGGAAAATATAAAAAAAAATAAAAATATTAATCAATAAAATAGAGTTTGAGCAAAAAACCTGTTATCTGTTTCTCAAAAAAAAAAAAAAAAAAAAAAAAAAAAAAAAAAAAAAAAAAAAAAAAACTGTTATCTAAGTTCAGGTACATGCGTTATAGAATGTTGTCTTTAACAAAGACGTGTTCCTCACTTGCACGGAGTTATTTGATGCTTCAGTTTCGTGATATAATTTCTTTTCAGAAAGCTTGTGCTGCAATTATGTTCTCTTACGAATTTTCGTTACATACAAGATTTCGATGGATTTTCGATAAACTCTTTGTAATTGTTCCTTTCTCAACAATGAAAGGAACAATTGATCGACTAATTCTTCCATTTTATATAAAAAAATATAAATAAATAATAAAATAAATGAAAATCTTTGGATTTATTATGGACAGGTTCGACGAAGATATAGTTTCCCAAGCTAGATTATAATTTTTCTTTGGACGTTACAATAATTTTAAGATTGGGTATATATATTTTTTCTCATTATTCATTGAATAATTTTATAACCTATAAATTCTAAAATTGAAATTGTATCATCATAACTCTGAAACTACTTTTTATTGAAACATGAAACTTTTCGATTGCTTAAGTGAATACTTTTGACCAAGAGATCAAAGATTTGAATCGTGGAACTAAAAAGAAGCTTTTCAATTGGACCACCAATCAACATCTCCTAACATAAATGACAAGTAGAAAAATTTCCAATTGCTTTGTTTAATTTCTTCCACTTCACATGAAACACTCAAATTGTTCTTTCTTTCATTTTTGTTCCTTTTCCAATTACTCTTTTTTTGTGGACTTCTCTTAAAGTCAAGAAGTTGTTCATATCTCCATTTGCAAATTATTAAATTTACAACATATTTTCATAATATGTTTTTGTTTTCATTATTGTCAAAGTCCATATTTCCATGTGCACATAAATTTCCAATCTTTATCTACAAAGGATCCAACTAATTTGGAATAACTTAACTATATGTGATAAAATAATTAAAAAGAAACTAAAGTGAGTCTAGCTCAGTGGTAATTGACATGTACCATCGATTAAGAGGTCAAAGTTTCGAATCTCCCTCACCCCTCAAATGTTGATGTAGTGTCTTAACCAACTGAGTTATGCTCATTTTGACATATTTCCGATTCTATCAACAACTGAATTCCAAGATAACTAAACAATAGACTCATCCGTTGGCAAGGATGAAAATATCTTTCAATGTCGATATATTGTCGACATCCATAAATCATCCATAATCCGCATCTATATTTTCATCATTGTCCATATAGGCATATAATTACAAACCTATTTTATTTTTGTGTGAAAACAGATATTAGAGATATCTACTCTTTCTCATAAAAAAAAAAAAGCAATTAATTTTATGAAAGTCAAAATCTTCTCTAGATAGTATTGATAATTTTACTTTATTATGGCAAGTAACTATACTCTACACTACTTTATGACTTTAAATAAGGCAAGATCATAAATTATCACTTTATTATTTGAGGAACAGAATCATCTTATCAATTAATATATTTGTAAAAGTCTACACAACATTTATAAATACACAAGTGGCACTAATTGTATCATTTAAAGTAATTATACTCTTATCTCAAAAAAAAAAAAATTATTCTCTATTGTCAAAATAATATAAGGTCAACTAATTAATTTAAATAGTGAGCATATATGAATCTCACTCATTAAGGTCATATGAAATTAATCTAAGATGAGGATGAAATTGACCAGTCAAATAGTATCATAAATAATTTGTCATTACCAAAGCGAGCATAACTCAACGGTAATTGGCATGTACCTTCAACCAAGAGGTCAGAGATTCGAATATCTGAATGTGAATCCTCCTTTCTTTCGCTATTTTCTACATCCACATCATTATTTTAAAAATAAGGTGGAGTAAATTAGCATTAGAGCGAATTATTTATAAAGGTGTGACGAAGGGAATTGTTAGTACTTTCATAATACTGAAAATTTTCCCTGATAACACTATCTCGAGTATGACCTAAAGATTAAAAATTCAAAACTCTATTCGTATGGTCCTACATATCGTTAAATGAAACAATAATAAGAACAAACTATTATCTCACAAGTTTTCAAAGAATTTCCTTTTCATTTATGGTCCCAAGTTTTCAAGAATTTTCTTTTCATTTATGGTCCCTATGAGAGGGGCCAAGAAAACAATTCTTCTGACTTTTAATAATAAAAGGAGTTGGAAATTGTCAAAGAGAACAAATAAACCACATAGCTTTGAAATATGAATTAAAATAACAGTAATAATTCTTCCATGTTAAGGTTAGTTTTTATAATGATATTTATTTTGAAAAAAATGGTAGTGGGTTACTTTCAATTAAATTAACTAATATATTTGATGAATTTTATTTGTATATTTGAGGCTGATTAGATTTCAATTTGATATATTTTATTCTCCAAATTTTATGATTGACCTTAATTTTTATTTAATTCATGGAAATTTCCATCATCAGTTGGAAGAACACACTAATAAATATTTATTTTATTTTATTTTATTTTTTGAAAAAGACTTGAGTATTCTTTTCAAATGACAATTGATTAGATGTTTTAATAATCTCGCAAGCTACGAAGTTTAATTAATTCAAAACAAGGAGAAGTAATTATTTGGTGAAATCATCTCTGGAGGGAATGCTTTAATTAAAAACGAGTAAATACTCATTTTCTTTTTAAATAAATTTTATGATTTAAATCTTATTTTGGTACCATGTTCTTTTTCGTCATTAAATAAAAACGATTTAATTAACTTACCATAATTTTTTTATAAATTTTTAATGAAGACTTCTAAAGATATATCAATTACTTGATTATAAATATCTATAATATACAAGTATTAGAAGTCGATCACGTGTAATAGGCCATATGATTTTTTTTAATATACAAGTATTAGAAGTCGATCACGTGTAATAGGTCATATGATTTTTTTTTGGTGCTGTGTTTTGAACCTGGGAATCAGAAAACAGTGTTTACATATATTATTTTTTAAGAGAATTTTGAATTAAGCATTTAATTTATGGTATAGACGAAGGATAGGAAAATTGTTTCTAATAATCAAAATATTGATTATCATTGACAAATTGAAAAGCATAACATGAAATTCTTAGACCCCATTTTTACTATTAAGGCTCACAACTTGTTTGTTCGGAACCTGAGGATTCCACCCAACACGGCTACTCTCGAGGCATGGCTCTGATACCACTTGTAAGGGATTACCAAGCCTCATACCAATGGAAATACTTGTCCTCCCTTATATACCCATGATCATCCCCTTATCTAGCCGATGTGGGACTTTGGACGCACTCCCAAAAGTTACTGTAGTTAATAGAAGG
This sequence comes from Luffa acutangula, assembly GCA_036850905.1. Classification (NCBI taxonomy): domain Eukaryota; kingdom Viridiplantae; phylum Streptophyta; class Magnoliopsida; order Cucurbitales; family Cucurbitaceae; genus Luffa; species Luffa acutangula. The sequence continues at coordinate 2,958,925 of CM072097.1, forward strand.
CTGACGTGGCATTTTTAAATTAAAAATTTTATTTTAATATTTTACAATAAAAAGATAGATTTTTAATATATTTATTTTTCCTTTCTTTTTTATTTTTAATATATCTTCACCTTCCTTCTCTTCTATCACCAACAACAAAGGTCCCTCCATGCCGGCAACCACCACCGCCACCGGCGAGTATTTTCCAGTTAGTGACCATTTTCAGCCGACGATTAACTCTAGCACCAGAACGACGACATTGAGGCACCTACTCCCCCCTGCAATTGCTCCAACGATCAGCAATCATTACAGTCAACGACGACTTCTCCAACGACCGATACCAACAAACGCTCCGATGGCCGACAACTGTTCCGACGCTGGCGATCACCGATAGTCGATGACCGACCAGCAACCACCGCTCCAAACACCAGTGTTAAAATGTTAAGCTTGAAAACGATCAAAGGGATCAAAGTGCTACTAAACTCAAACACGAGTGTTAAAATGTTAAGCTTGAAAACTCAGGAACTTAAATGCAACTAAATCTAAATCTTAGGGACCAAAAATATATTTTTCTCCCAAGGTTTTCTTCTTTAAAAAAAAACAGAAAAGAAAAGAAAAAAAAGTTTACTTGTTCTTTTTTTCTTTTTTTTCTCAATGGTGGCCATGTGTATAAACTTGGAGGTCGAAGTCAAACAAATTAAACCGGGAAAAGCTGAACAGAGCAGCCACGTGGACCCGCGCGTCACCTTTGACTACGGTCAATTCCGCCCGCGTGGCGCGTTTCATTTACTCGCTAAACCCACTTTCCCAACTTACTTGATAGTTCCAAATGGAATTTAAACTTATTTTGTTGGACTTTTTCTTCATTTTTATTTTATCATTTTTTCAATACAATTATACAAATTTTGGTTCAATTTGTTACCTATATTTAAAAAAAAAATTAATTTTTTCTCTATGGTTTAGTCAAGCTGAGAAAATTGTGTTTGTCCTAACCAAATTGATCATATTTTCTTTTTACACGACTATAAATTGATGTTTTCAGTTTGACCAAAATATTAAATATATTAGTTGACTTACTAGAATTTGTCTTTGCTAAGTTATAAACAACTTTACATATATATATATATATTTGACAATAATTACATATTATTACATGTTAAATAATGATAATAACTAAAACGATTTAACAAAAAAAAATTTTAAACGATTATTTTTCAAATTTAGAGATTAAGATAAAAAAAGCAAAACATAATAAATTTTTAAAGGTTTGGTCTTGTTCCCTCTTAAATCCAACAACTTTCCAAGAAAATTCCTTTTATTATTATTATTATTATTATTTAAATAAAAAACATTTTCTTTTAATTCATTAAGTAATGAATTCTTTTTTTTTTTTCCCACAAAAGGTAAATTATTGGTATTCCCACCTTTTAAAAGAATACAACTTTTTTGAAATGGTTTCAATAAGGCTAAGCCGCGTGATATTCATGAATTTCATTGATTTTGACTGACCAAATCTCACTTGGAAAGTTGATTTTCCCATCTAATTGATATGGTAAATTAAGGCTGTTTCTTTAAATATATATAAAGTAGGTTAGTGTAGGTCACAATTAGCCTTAGCTTTTATGATATTTTAGTGTTTATATTTATTGCGACACGTTTTATTAGAATATAATGTCACAAATATAGAGGTGATGAGCTAACATCTTGAGACTATAGCAGTTCTAACATGTATGATTGGTCTCAGAAGTTCGAATCCTCACACTCATAAATGTTGTTGAACTAATCTTTTTTTTTAAAAAAAAATTAACATTTTGAGTTCATCATATAATAAATGTGACTACATATCAAATAATCTTAATGTAAAAAAATCCACTCATTTTCCATATAACAACAATATTAGTAGGATATTTGTCAAAGCGAGCATAGTTCAGCGATAATTGACATATACCCTCGACCATGAGGTCAGAGGTTCAAATTCCCCCACCCCCAAATGTTGATGATCTAAAAGTTTTTTTTTTTTTTATTTTTTAATTTAATTTATTTTTTTTTTAACATTTTGAGTTCACAAGTTTGAGTGTATATAACAGTCCCTTCATTTACCATAGTATGTTTGGTTTAACTTTTCAAGTGTTTAATTTTGAAGAAAAATTCTAGTGTTTGGCAGCCACTAAAAAAATAAATCATTTTGAGAAAAACACTCAAATTCTTCAAAAAGAGTTTTTAGTATATAATAACCCGTGTACAAAATATTTGAAATAAAATGTATTTTAAAAAACATTTAAACTAAATGATATTCCAAATCGATCCAAAGTACAAATATTAAAATAAAACAAAATAAAGACACCCAACCCAAAGAAACCAAATCAAAATCAAAATGGACTCTAAAAGTCAAACAATACCACTATATTTTATTCCCCACCCAAAAAAATAATAATAATAATAAAAACAATAATTTGAAGCTATAAATTAGGTGGAAGTTAGCAGGCCAAAACCTTCCATCCAAGGTCACATTGCAATTGCCAAATTGCATTCAGCCAATAGGATATAAAACAAACCAGACCTCTTCCTCTCACTTCTATATCCAAACAAGGAAAGAAAAAAAAAAAAAAAAAAAACTCAACAGCCCACAGAAAAATTTGAAATCAAAAGAGGGTTTCTTCTTTGTTCTTTGAAGAACTTCACAAAAAAAAAAAAAAAAAAATGGAGAATTTGATGGGTCTTCTGAGAATCCATGTTTCAAGAGGTGTCAATCTTGCTGTAAGAGATGTTGTTAGCAGTGATCCTTATGTTATTGTCAAGATGGGCAAACAGGTTTCTTCTTCTTCTTCTTCCTTTTTCTTTCTTTTTTTTTTGTTATGGTTCTGGTTTTGCTGAAGTTTTTGACAGAAAAATTATGATTTTTGTTTTTGTTTTTGTTTTTGGGTTTTGGGTTTTGGTTTGTGTTGGATTTTCTTGATGTTTGTATGATTATTGTTGTGTGTACATGTTTTGTTTGGTTCCTTTTTGTGTTTGATGGTATTTGAAAAGTAGATCAAATTTTGCGTTAGAGCTAGATTTGTCTCGATTGTTTGTTTGGTTAAGCGCTTCTACTATTTCGAGACTTCGTGGAAGGGTCGTAATTTCTCGTTAATCAAAAACCATATGGGCGTACCAGCTGAAAAAGCCCTTTACTCGTTGAATAATAATAAGGTCAACTTCATAGTTCGAACGTAGATGCTTTTTTATGCCTTTTTCTAGGTTGGGTTGCTGGATATAACGCCTTGTAGTAATAACAACAAGAGAGTGAAGAACAAATGATCCTCCAAATAAAAATAGTGATTGAGTTCCGTCATTTAACATGGTTTAGAGTAGATGGTCTTAAATTTAAAACTTTACATTGATTTCTCTTCCATCTATATCGAGTGCTAAATTCGTTAAGTCCACAAGTGAGAGGAGAGTTAAAAGTATTTTAATTCTTTTACTCGATACAGAAGTTGAAGACTCGAGTAGTGAAGCAAAATATAAACCCGAAGTGGAACGAAGATCTAACTCTATCGATCCAAGATCCGAATCTTCCGGTCTACCTAGTAAGAAAGAATTATACGTCATATCATCCCACACAATTATTCTCTCATTTACGATCGACCTATTTGATGACGTTCTCGTTTCATTTGCAGATCGTATACGACAAGGACTTGTTCTCACTAGACGACAGGATGGGGGACGCAGAGTTTGACGTTCGTCCATTCATGGAAGCTGTGAAGATGAGGCTGAACAATCTCCCAAGTGGAACAGTCATTAGAAAGATTCAACCAAACAGGGAAAATTGTCTGTCTGAAGAAAGTTGCATTGTTTGGGCAAATGGACAAGTTGTTCAGAAAATGTTTCTTAGGCTAAGAAATGTTGAGTCTGGTGAAGTTGAGCTCGAGTTGAAATGGATCGATATTCCTGGTTCGAGGGGATTGTAGAGCTAGAACGATATATCATATTTTGTGATATCAGTTTCTTTTTTAGTTTAAGTCTAGTGTCATTTTGTGCTAATCCGAACATAGTTCAGTGGATAAGACACCAATTTGAAATGTTGTATATTTGCTGTTTTTAGTTAAAAAAATTTTAAGAATGTGTCTTTCTTTATTGTCGTGTAATCTGCTCGGCTGTTCTGCACTCCAATTAGCCTCACAAACATTTGCAATTGACGTCGTCATTTTTTTTAACAAAAATAAAACATTCAATGAGAAAGGAGAGGAAGAATGACAATAGAATATGGTTTATTTTCTTAAACTTATGTCCATATGGAGTCATGCCTATGGATGTAATGTATTTCAACTTTAAAGAAAGATTTCTGAAATTACAATAAGCAAATGATGACTTGTTCAAAATATTAATAAAAAAATAGTCACTTCTAGAAAGTTGTCACAATCTTAGATATGAAATTTTCAATTAGTTGATTAACTTGAATTATTGATGTTTAGAGGGATGGAAGAATCTCCTATCTAGACTTTAAAAATACTCTTAAATAAGATAAAGTGAAATAGGGAAAATTTGTAACAATTATCATATGTATAATAACGAGATCAATTTTGAATTACTAAAACACTAAATTAAACCAGTAAAATTTCAACCAATAAACTAAACTACGATATTGCAGTCACTATAACTAAAACTCCCATCTTTAAATTAGTGGATGATGACACTGCCCAATTCGGCCATACATGTGAAAAAGAAGGGTTGCCCTCGTAAGGTCCCAATTAATGTCACTCTTCTACTCACGTATGAGTCACATATTTGAAGTCCAATTAAATGGTAATTTAATAGTAACTAGTAGAAAGGAACTGATTACAACACTTGATAAGGGTACATAGGGATGATTGATTAAATTTAAAATTAAAGGGTGTGATCATAACAAAGTCTATAATTGAGTGGTTTGTATACTTTTTCTAAAAAAAAAAAAAAACAATAAAAAAAAAATTGAATTACCTAAATGTGTATATAAAATTTATAAGTGTTTTGGTTGACCCTATCACAAATCCTAATTTTTTTTTGTGGGATTATGCCAAATTTTTTGTTTTGTTTTGTTTTGTTTTTTAATATAAATTAAACAATGAAGAGCAATTGGGTTAATTTTCAACCTAAAAAAGAATTTGAGTTTTTGGATTTGATTGGGTGAAGCTAAATTAATAATTTATTTTTCTAATGTGAGTTGAATGAGTGGGTGACATGTTCTACATTTTCTTGGAATAGAAGGAATATAAAGAGACTTGACCAACTGATTTACATTTAAAAAATAATAATTTCTTTTTTAAAAAATATTTTCTTCTTTGTTTTCTCATTCACTTTCTTGTCTTGTTTACAACCTCTTCTCTTGTTCGTGGTCTCCAATATTCTTTCCTAACCATTTCTTTTAAAAAAATTATATTTACAAAAAAAAAAAAGTTTTAAAATAATAGAAAATTACAAATATATGATTAGAAATTCGAACCGTAAATCAACAAAAGAAATAACTAATATCCAATTAACTTATATGCTTAAATTAACTTTAAAATTAAAAAAAAAGGTTGAAAGTGAAAAATTAGAGCTCATCATTTCTTTTTGTGTCAATTAGTATATTTTATTAATTGATCTTTTATTATTATTTTTTTTTGACAATATGGGGTGGGAAGATTTGAACAACATATCTCGTGGTTATCAGTACAACTTTATGCCAGTTGAGCTATGTTCTTGTTGCCTGATCTTGTATTAATTGATCATTGTTTTGATGTTACTTTTCCTTTGAATTTGAAATAATTGATATCATTTGAATGTGAAAACACAAATATACTCATTTATATCTATGGGCCCTTAATGTCTATGTAATAATTTTTCAAAAATTTGTCCACATTCTATTTTTCCAACTCTTTAGTTTGTTCTTGATGCATCAATTTGCTTCTCCACCAAAAACTTTGACTTCTCTCTATCCATTGACATGGATCCCTTTTGTCCCTTTTCCCTCAATCACTCCTTCATCTCCTCATTCCTTCCATTCCTCCAATTATTATTATTATTATTTATTTATTATTATTTTTTAAGTTCATCAACATTTGGAGGGGAGGGTTTCGAACCTCTGACCTTTTGGTCGAGGACACATGCCAGTTACCGCTGATCTATGCTCGCTTTGGAAATTCCTCCCATTATCTAGGTGCATGTTTGGGAGTGATTTTGAAAGGACTAAAATCACTTTTGTCATGTTCGAAATCACCTCGAAACATATACTTTTAATTATTTAAAATTAATTTCATTTTTTATTTTACACTTTTAAATGTGATTTTCATACCATCAAAATTAATTTTCAATTATTAAAGATATGTTTCGAGTGATTTTGAATACGACAAAAATGATTTTGACCATTTTAAAATCACTCTCAAACATATCTCTTTTTCATTTGGTCTCCATCGCTAGATTGGTCTCTTTCATTGTCTAAATCTCTTTTTGTCTCATGTAATAATCAAGAGTTTAGGTCTAATGAGCAAAATACGTTGATTGAAATATTAAGTTATATATCTTTCTCATTGCCTAAATATCTATTTCTATATCAATTAGTCTCTTTCACTTCCTCGATCTTTCTTATCAATTATTAACGTATTTGGACATGTGAACATGCAAGTTTAATGCTATTTGATATATGAAACTCAATTTGTCCACTAACAAAGTCTAACCAGACCGTCAAGAAAATCTATTTCTTCCAAATAACATGTCCAAGTGATATGCATATGTACTAATTATGTCAATAAAATAATAATTCGATTATACATCTACTTTGTAATAACTATATTTTTATATATGGAAAGACTGAATTGAACTTTTTTATATATTGGAGTAATAGTGAGAATTTTAGAGTGGGGATCAAATTTAAAATGTCCCAATTGAAAATAACAACCTAAAAGATTAGGAATGGATTAATATATCTAACCACAAGATTTTAATATGCATAGATTACTTTTGTGTCATTAGGTAGTTATGTGTCCACTCCATATAATAAACTCATATTATATGGTTAGATTATACTTCAATAGAAAAAAGAAAAAAAGACTTGTTAAAACTTAGTGATAAAGTATGCATATAACCTTCATAGAGATCCCAATTTCATAAATTTATATATTTTATAATTTTTTTTTTAAATTGTCTATTATTAGAAGCTTAATTATTTAAATCTAAACCATAAGTGGGTGTAGATTACAATAAAGTCCTCATCACATGAAGTAGGTTTAAAATATATTTTAAAGTTTAAATAAATCACTTTTAAACAAATGATCAATCTCAATACATATATGGGTAACCTAGGCAAGATACAAGTTTCTATATTCATCTTTTTTTTTTTTTTTTTTTTTTTTTTTTTTTTTTTTTCCTTTCTATTTACAAACTTCTATTTTGGAGAGTGAAGAGGGTCTTCTTCATTGGTAGTATTTTTAATTTCCAAGAACAACATGATGAAGTGTTTAAGAAGAAAAGGAGAGAAAGTGATTGAAAACTAAAATTAATGACAAAAAAGTAGAGTCGGTGAAGTTTGTACGCTATAAAAACTTCTCCCTTAATCTGAAATGGTAAATTGGTGTCTTATCTACTGAGCTATATGCTCGGATTTGCATCATGTCTTTTTATTATTTTATGCTCTCTCATTATTCACATAAATACATGAAAGCATATATTTAGATAAAATTTAGAGAAATTTTTTAACAGAAATTTCAAAAACTTTTATTACAATTTTTCTTCTTGAGTATTCTTTTTTTTTTCTTTCCCTTTTTTTGTTTGGTATATGAACGGTTGAACTTTTCAAAATTTTTATTTTTTTTAATGTGTGATTTTTTTTTAGTGGTATGCCTTTAAATTCTTTTTATTTTATTTTTTTTTTTCATTTGAGGATTACTAAACTTTTTCTTTTTCCTTTTTGAGTTCAACAATAAATGAAGGTAAGATGACTTGAACTTTTGACCTATTGGTTGAGGACAGACACTTTATGCGCCAGTTGGGCTATGCTCGATTTTTTTTTTTTAGTTTAACAACAACTATGCTTGGGTTTGACATATTACTAGATGAGTTTTTTTTTTTTTTTTTTTTTTTTTTTAGTTCAACAACATTTGAGGTGGGGGAATTCGAACCTCTGTAACCTCTTGGTCGAGAATACATGCTAATTACCGTTGAGCATTACTAGATGAGTTATTCATTGCAAATTTATGAAAATTAAAATATCAAACATAAAAGCTATTTTTTATTTTTTGAAAAAAACATAAAAGCTATTGATGATAGAGAATTCGAATGGAGAATTAAACAAGATAATCATACCGGCAATGCCAACAAGAGCATAACTTAATTGACATAAAACTTAAACTTGTACTTTCAATCAAGAGGGTCAAAGGTTTAAATCTCCCACCAACCCCACATGTAGTCAAAAAGAAAAAGTAAAAAAAAAAAAAAAAAAGGAAAAGAAAGAAAGAATCATATAGGCAACATAAGATATAGAATTCAAACTACCATCTATTTCAAGCATATAACCTAAAAATATATGGAAGTCTTACAATTTAAAAATGGTAAGAGAGTACAAAAAATGGTATAAGATGATATGTCATTATGATTTTATAAGAGGTTGGAAGACTTTCCACTTCATTGAAAAAAGGGAGAGGCAAGCGAAACTTAGCGAACTTTCTGCTGGCCGACCACTACATAAGCTGCTGGTGTCAAGTTTTCTCCATCAACTTCCTTTTGTTCGCTTCTCCCGAGCTGCACAACACATAGCTGGAAGTTAGAGGACCCATACTACCTGCCTAACCCCTCGCTCTGAGAGACTGTAGATCGAAAAACACCTTCTTAATCACTCCATTCATCCAAAGAGAAGGGGCCTATGTATGTATTTGCATGACGTCAACAGATTTGACTTATCCATTTCACACAAAATATTTCAAGCAATGTTAAAATGTTATATATATATAGAGTTAGGCCTATTTGGCCACTGGGCTTAAGGGGATGCCCATATTTGGTAGCTGGGCTTATTTGCAAACTGGGCTTGATTTGATGGGCTCACTTGATAACAGCACTGAAAGGAATGGGCCTGTTTGTCAGCTGGACTCAATGGACCAGTTGACGAACTTGTTTGATTTGGGGAAATTGTGGCAGATGGCTAGAAAAAAAAAAAAAAAGCTAGTAAATAAAAAATGGTGAATAAATGGATTTTTTTTAGTTCACCAACATTTGGAGGTGGGAAAATCCGAACCTTTGGTCAAAGGTACATGCCAAATACACTAAACTATGCTCACTTTGATAGCTAAATAAACGTTTTGGTTCTTTAACCATTCGAGGAATACAGAATAAACACTACAAACACTGCACCAAAAAAATAAATAAATAACAAACACTTTCATTTTCGCTCGAGTTTTTTAAAGTTCAACAACAAGTGGATAGGAGGGTTCGATTATCAACCTCTTGATTGAAGTCATGTCGTAATCAATTATGTTCATGTCGGCAATTTCACATCGTCAAAATTATCGAAAATAAAGAAACATCAGTGACAAAAGTAGAATTGAGGAGAACATGTAATGAAAACGATAAAATGAAAATAAATGAACGTCAAAGTGAACATAACTCAATTGACATAAAAAATATATTTTCAATCAAGAGATCAAAGGTTCGAATCATTCCACATCTCTATCACGGTCGGTGGCAGAGAGTTATTCAATGCTTGTTGAAGAAGGAAAAAAGAAAAACCCTTAAAAAGCAAGTAACATGCCCAAATTAAATGCCTCTATCATGCTTTACCCTAAAGACAAAGCAAAGTATAAGCATCATCTCCACTCTCACAAAGCGCCAAACCACCCCCCAAAAAAATTATCCCCTAACAACTTTGACCTAACTTCCCACGTGGATCCCTAGTGGTGTATTTT